>CM038671.1:860499377-861099377 GCA_021605145.1 Aegilops bicornis | reverse complement strand
AGTAGCAAATTCCCTCAAGTGGATGACCTAAGGCTTATCAATCCGTAGGAGGCGTAGGATGAAGATGGTCTCTCTCAAACAACCCTGCAACTAAATAACAAAGAGTCTCTTGTGTCCCCAACACACCCAATACAATGGTAAATTGTATAGGTGCACTAGTTCGGCGAAGAGATGAAGATACAAGTGCAAAATAGATAGTAGATATAGGTTTTTGTAATCTGAAATAATTAAAACAGCAAGCTAGCGAGCGATAAAAGTGAGCGTAAACGGTATTGCAATGATAGGAAACAAGGCCTAGGGTTCATACTTTCACTAGTGCAAGTTCTCTCAACAATAATAACATAGATAAATCATATAACAAGGCCTCAACATGCAACAAAGAGTCACTCCAAAGCCACTAATAGCGGAGAACAAACGTAGAGATTATGGAAGGGTGCGAAACCACCTCAAAGTTATTCTTCGGATCGATCTATAAAAGAGTTCGTACTAGAATAACACCTTAAGACACAAATCAACCAAAACCCTAATGTCGCCTAGATACTCCATTGTCACCTCAAGTATCCGTGGGCATGATTATACGATATCGTCCACACAATCTCAGATTCATCCAACCAACATAAAAGTACTTCAAAGTGTGCCCCAAAGCTACTACCAGAGAGTCAACAACGTGTGCCAACCCCTATGCATAGGTTCCCAATGTTACGAAACCCGCAAGTTGATCACCAAAACATACATCAAGTGGCACATGATATCCCATTGTCACCACAGATAATCACGGCAAGACATACATCAAGTGTTCTCATAAAAGACCCAATCCGATAAGATAACTTCAAAGGGGAAACTCAATTCATCACAAGAGAGTAGAGGGGGAGAAACATCATAAGATCCAACTACAATAGCAAAGCTCGGGATACATCAAGATCGTGCCATAGAGGAACACGAGAGAGAACACGAGAGAGAGAGAGAGAGAGAGAGAGAGAGAGAGAGAGAGAGAGAGAGAGAGATCAAACACATAGCTACTGGTACATACCCTCAGCCCCGAGGGTGAACTACTCCCTCCTCTTCATGGATAGCGCCGGGATGATGAAGATGGCCACCGGTGATGGGATCCCCCTCGGGCAGGGTGCCGGAACAGGGTCCCGATTGGTTTTTGGTGGCTACAGAGGCTTGCGGCGGCGGAACTCCCGATCTAGGTTCTGTTCTGGAAGTTTTAGGGTACGTAGGTATATATGGGTGCAAGGGGTACGTCGGTGGACCTCCGGGGTGCTCACGAGGCAGGGGGCGCGCCCCCCACCCTCGTGGGCAGCCCGGGACTCCCCTGACGTGCACTCCAAGTCCATCAGGTGGGTTTCCTTCCAAAATTAACTTCTCCAGTTGATTTCGTTCCGTTTTGACTCCGTCTGATATTCCTTTTCCTCGAAACACTGAAATAGGCATAAAACAGCAAATCTGGGCTAGGCCTCCGGTTAATAGGTTAGTCCCAAAAATAATATAAAAGTGGATAATAAAGCCCAATATTGCCTAAAACAGTAGATAAAGTAGCATGGAGCAATCAAAAATTATAGATACGTTGGAACGTATCAGTATCCATAAAAGATTTAACACAATCAAACTTAGGTGTTATACCTGACTCCTTACCATCGTCGGAACCCCAATCTTCAGAGTTGCGTTTAATTCTTTCCAATAAGTCCCATTTGAAATCAATAGTCTTCAGCATATAAGAACCAGCACAGGAAGTATCGAGCAAGTTGCGATTATCAAGAGAAAGCCGAGCATAAAAATTCTGAATAATCATTTCCCGAGAGAGCTCATGATTGGGGCATGAATATAACATTACCGAGAGGGCCCAGAGATATCTCTCCGATACTCGGAGTGACAAATCATAATCTCGATCTATGCCAACCCAACAAACACCTTCGGAGATACCTGTAGAGCATCTTTATAATCACCCAGTTACATTGTGACGTTTGATAGCACACAAGGCATTCCTTCGGTATCCAGGAGTTGCATAATCTCATAGTCGGAGGAATATGTATTTGAAATGAAGAAATCAATAGCAATAAAACTGAACGATCATAATGCTAAGCTAACAAATGGGTCTTGTCCATCACATCATTCTACTAATGATGTGATCCCATTCATTAAATGACAACCCATGTCTATGGTTAGGAAACTTAACCATCTTTGATCAACGAGCTAGTCCAGTAGAGGCATACTAGGGACACAGTATTTTGTCTATGTATTCACACATGTATCAAGTTTCCGGTTAATACAATTCTAGCATGAATAATAAACATTTATCATGAAATAAGTAAATATAAACTAACAACTTTATTGTTGCCTCTAGGGCATATTTCCTTCAGAAAGAGCCTCCTCAAAGTCAGTTTAGCCCGCAAGCCAAGAGTCCTTATCGGACTCCAAGACCAGACACCAAGGTCCTCGACGTATGGCCCCAGACGACAGGGTCCCTGGCGTCTGGCCCCTGGCGTCCGCAAAATTTCCTTTTGCACCTTCCTAAATCCCCGTGGGCTTTACCCCTTGGCCCAAATAAGGTTGATCATGAAACTTCAGATCAAGTTACTACTGGACCTCGTAGGTCGAACAGAGCACGTTCTGCAGTAGAGTTGTACGGTAATCCTGTCCTGGAAGTCATCTTACTAGACCATGGCGAACCTACAAACTATGAACAAGCTATGATGAGCCCAGATTCCGACAAATGGCTTGAGGCCATGAAATCTGAGATAGGATCCATGTATGAGAACAAAGTGTGGACTTTGGTGGACTTGCCCGATGATCGGCAAGCCATTGAGAAATGGATCTTAAAGAAGAAGACAGATGCTGATGGTAATGTCACCACCTAAGCTCGACTTGTCGCGAAAGCTTTTCGACATGTTCAAGGGGTTGACTACAATGAGACCTTCTCACCAGTAGTGATGCTTAAGTTAGTCCGAATCATGTTAGCAATCGCCGCATTTTATAATTATGAAATTTGGCAAATGGACATCAAAACTGCATTCCTTAATGGATTTCTTAAAGAAGAGTTGTATATGATGCAACTAGAAGGGTTTGTCGATCCTAAAGGTGCTAACAAAGTGGCAAGCTCCAGCGATCCATTTATGGACTGGTGCAAGCATCTCAGAGTTGGAGTATATGCTTTGATGAGGTGATCAAAGCATATGGTTTTATAC
Organism: Aegilops bicornis; assembly: GCA_021605145.1. Taxonomy (NCBI): domain Eukaryota; kingdom Viridiplantae; phylum Streptophyta; class Magnoliopsida; order Poales; family Poaceae; genus Aegilops; species Aegilops bicornis. Next base: position 861,096,189 of record CM038671.1, on the reverse strand, counting down.
AGACTTATGGTGAAGCATGTATTTACAAGAAAGTGAGTGTGAGCTATGTAGCACTTCTGATATTATATGTGGATGGCATATTATTGATTATAAATAATATAGAATTTCTGGATAGCATAAAAGGATACTTAAGTAAGAATTTTTCAATGAAAGACCTCGGTGTGAAGCTGCTTATATATTGGGCATCAAGATCATAGGGATATATTGAGACGCTTAATAGGACTTCCACAAAGCACATACCTTGACAAGATTTTGAAGGAGTTCAAAATGGATCAGTCAAAGAAGGAGTTCTAGCCTGTATTGTAAGGTGTAAAGTTGAGTAAGACTCAAAGCCCGACCATGGCAGAAGATAGAGAGAGAATGGAAGTCATTCCCTATGCCTCAGCCATAGGTTCTATAAAGTATATCATGTTGTGTACTAGACCTATTGTGTACCTTGCCATGAGTTTGGCAAGGGGGTACAATAGTGATCCAGGAGTAGATCACTAGACAGCGGTCAAAATTATCCTTAGAGAAATAAAGGAAATATTTTCTCGGTTATGGAGGTGATAAAGAGTTTGTCGTAAAGAGTTACGTAGATGCAAGCTTTCACACCGATTTGGATGATTATGAGTATCAATCTGGATACATATTGAGAGTGGGAGCAATGAGCTAGAGTAGCTCCATGCAGAGCATTGTAGACATAGAAATTTGCAAAATACATACGGATTTGAATGTGACAGACCTGTTGACTAAACTTCTCTCACAAGCAAAACATGATCACACCTTAGTACTCTTTGGGTGTTAATCACATGGTAATGTGAACTAGATTATTGAGTCTAGTAAAACTAATTGGGTGTTAGTCACATGGCGATGTGAACTATTGGTGTTAATCACATGGCGATGTGAACTAGATTATTGACTCTAGTGCAAGTGGGAGACTGATGGAAATATGCCCTAGAGGCAATGATAAAATAATTATTATTATATTTCCTAAATCATGATAAAGGTTTATTATTCATGCTAGAATTGTATTGACTGGAAACTTAAATACATGTGTGAATACATAAACAAATACTGTGTCCCTAGTAAGCCTCTACTATACTAGCTCATTGATCAAAGATGGTTAAGGTTTCCTAACTATATACATGTGTCGTCATTTGATAACGGGATCACATCATTAGGAGAATGATGTGATGGACAAGACACATCCGTTAGCTTAGCATGTGATCGTTCAGTTTATTGCTACTGCTTTCTTGTATATGTCATATACATGTTCCTTCGACCATGAGATCATGCAACTCCCGGATCCCGGAGGAATACCCTGTGTGCTATCAAACATCACAACGTAACTGGGTGATCATAAAGATGCTCTACAGGTATCTCCGAAGGTGTCTGTTGAGTTGGCATGTATTGAGATTGGAATTTGTCACTCCGATTATCGGAGAGGTATCTCTGGGCCCTCTCGGTAATACACATCATAAGAAGCCTTGCAAGCAAATGACTAATGAGTTACTTACGAGATGATGTATTACGGAACGAGTAAAGAGACTTTCCTGTAACAAGATTGAACTAGGTATAGAGATATCGACAATCGAATCTCGGGCAAATAACATACCGACGAACAAAGGGAATTATGTATGTTGTCATAACGGTTCGACCGATAAAGATCTTCGTAGAATATGTAGGAACCAATATGAGCATCCAGGTTCCGCTATGGTTATTGACCAGAGAGGTATCTCGGTCATGTCTACATAGTTCTTGAACCCGTAGGGTCCGCATGCTTAACGTTCGATGACGATATAGTGTTATATGAGTTATGTGATTTGGTGACCGAATGTTGTTTGGAGTCCTGGATGAGATCACAGGCATGATGAGGAGCTCCGAAATGGTCCGGAGGTAAGGATTGATATATAGGACGGTGGTATTTGGACACCAGAAGTGTTTTGGGCGGTACCGGGTACTTATCTGGTCACCGGAAGGGGTTTCGGGCAGCCTCAGTAGGTTATTGGGCCTTATGGGCCAAAAGGGAAAGAGCACACCAGCCCACAAGGGGCTGGTGCGCCCCTCTACCCCCTGCCCACGCACCAAAGGAGGGAGGGAAGGAAAGGGGGGCCTAAAGCAACCATCTACCTTTCCTTTCCCCTCATGTTCAAATAAGGAAGGGGGGCGCGGCTAGGCAGGGTCCCTAGGGTAGCCGCCGGCCACTTGGGGCGCCCTAGGGGCTGCCGTCTATTCTGCTAATATTAGCAGAATAACTATTCTGCACACCACTTCCGTACTGCACGCTGAACGCAAGTGCACGTCATTCTTTGAACCAAGTGTGCTGCAGTACTCACACGAGTGAACTTCTCGTCGAAAAGAAGTGCACGCGTTATTTTTTCGGTACTGTTTTTGCTCTAATTTTTTAACCGTTTATCGGAATGAGGCGTGTAATATACCGTTCAAAAGTTATGGATTAGGCGCAACTTCGACATGTTGAACACTTTTCGAGATTCCACACGGTTTAAGAGCAGTTCTGAAATCGGTGCGTCCCATGACGAGTGGCAGCGAGCGTTTTTTGGCGATTTCTTCTAAACCGCTCGCCGGAATGAAGCAAACGATACGCCGTTGGATAGATATCGTCGAGGCGCTCGGATGCCACTGTTGGGGAACGTAGTAATTTCAAAAATGTCCTACGCACACGCAAGATCATGGTGATGCATAGCAACGAGAGGGGAGAGTGTATGTCCACGTACCCTCGTAGACCGTAAGCGGAAGCGTTATAACAACGTGGTTGATGTAGTCGTACATCTTCACGATCCGACCGATCCAAGTACCGAACGCACGGCACCTCCGAGTTCAGCACACGTTCAGCTCGATGACGATCCCTGGGCTCCGATCCAGCAAAGCGTTGGGGATGAGTTCCGTCAGCACGACGGCGTGGTGACGATGATGATGCTCTACGGCGTAGGGCTTCGCCTAAACTCCGCGACGATATGACCGAGGTGGAATATGGTGGAAGGGGGCACCGCACACGGCTACGGAACGCTCCGTAGATCAACTTGTGTGTCAAGGGGTGCCCCCTGCCCCGTATATAAAGGAGCAAGGGGGAGGAGGCCGGCCCTAGCAGGTAGCGCCAAGTGTGGAGTCCTACTAGGACTCCCTAGTCCTAGTAGGATTCCACCTCCCTTGTTGGAGTAGGAGAAGGGGAAAGAGGGGAGAGGGATAAGGAAAGGGGCTCGCCCCTTGTCCAATTCGGACCAGAGGGGGGCGCAGGCCTCCTTCCTTTTGGCCTCTCTCCTCTATTCCCGTATGGCCCAATAAGGCCCATATACTCCCGGCGAATTCCCGTAACTCTCCGGTACTCCGAAAAATACCCGAATCACTCGGAACCTTTCCGAACTCCGAATATAGTCGTCCAATATATCGATCTTTACGTCTCGACCATTTCGAGACTCCTCGTCATGTCCCCGATCTCATCCGGGACTCCGAACTCCTTCGGTACATCAAAACTCATAAACTCATAATATAGCATCGCATGAAACCTTAAGCGTGCGGACCCTACGGGTTCGAGAACTATGTAGACATGACCTAGAACTATTCTTGGTCAATGACCAATAGCGGAACCTGGATGCTCATATTGGCTCCTACATATTCTACGAAGATCTTTATCGGTCAAACCGCATAACAACATACGTTGTTCCCTTTATCATCGGTATGTTACTTGCCCGAGATTTGATCGTCGGTATCCAATACCTAGTTCAATCTCGTTACTGACAAGTCTCTTTACTCGTTCTGTAATACATCATCTCACAACTAACTTATTAGTTGTAATGCTTGCAAGGCTTATGTGATGTGCATTACCGAGAGGGCCCAGAGATACCTCTCCGACAATCGGAGTGACAAAACCTAATCTCGAAATACGCCAACCCAACATGTACCTTTGGAGACACCTGTAGTACTCCTTTATAATCACCCAGTTACGTTGTGACGTTTGGTAGCACCAAAGTGTTCCTCCGGTAAACGGAAGTTGCATAATCTCATAGTTACAGGAACATGTATAAGTCATGAATAAAGCAATAGCAATATACTAAGCGATCAAGTGCTAGGCTAACGGAATGGGTCATGTCAATCACATCATTCTCCTAATGATGTGATCCCATTAATCAAATAACAACACATGTCTATGGTTAGGAAACATAACCATCTTTGATTAATGAGCTAGTCAAGTAGAGGCATACTAGTGACTATATGTTTGTCTATGTATTCACACATGTATCATGTTTCCGATTAATACAATTCTAGCATGAATAATAAACATTTATCATGATATGAGGAAATAAATAATAACTTTATTATTGCCTCTAGGGTATATTTCCTTCAGTCTCCCACTTGCATTAGAGTCAATAATCTAGTTCACATCATCATGTGATTCAACACTAATATTCACATCTGTATGTGATTAACACCCATAGTTCACATCGTCATGTGACCAACACCCAAAGGGTTTACTAGAGTCAATAATCTAGTTCACATCGCTATGTGATTAACACCCAAAGAGTACTAAGGTATGATCATGTTTTGCTCATGAGAGAAGCTTAGTCAACGGGTCTGTCACATTCAGAGCCGTATGTATTTTGCAAATATTCTATGTCTACAATGCTCTTGCGGAGCTACTCTAGCTAATTGCTCCCACTTTCAATATGTATCCAGATTGAGACTTAGAGTCATCTGGATCAGTGTAAAAAGCTTGCATCGATGTAACTCTTTATGACGGGCTCTTTTATCACCTCCATTATCGAGAAATATTTCCTTAGTTCTCACTAAGGATGTTCTTGACCAATGTCCAGTGATCTACTCCTAGATCACTATTTTACTCCCTTGCCAAATTCAGAGCAAGGTATACAATAGGTCTGGTACATAGCATAGCATACTTTATAGAACCTATGACTGAGGCATAGGGAATGACTTTCATTCTCTTTTCTATTTTTCTGTCGTGGTCGGAATTTGAGTCTTACTCAATTTCACACGTTTGCAACGTGAGCAAGAACTTTTCTTTGACTGTTCCATTTTGAACTACTTCAAAATGTTGACAAGGTATGTACTTATTGAAAAACTTATCAAGCGTCTTGATCTATCTCAATATATCTTGATGCTCAATATGTAAGCAGCTTCACCGAGGTCCTTCTTTGAAAAACTCCTTTCAAATACTCCTTTATGCTTTGCAGAATAATTCTACATTATTTCCGATCAACAATATGTCATTCACATATACTTATCAGAAATGATGTAGTGCTCCCACTCACTTTCTTGTAAATACAGGCTTCTCCAAAAGTCTGTATAAAACCATATGCTTTGATCAAATCATCAAGCATATATTCCAACTCTGAGATGTTTGCACCAGTCCATAGATGGATCGCTGGAGCTTGTACATTTTGTTAGCTCCTTTAGGATTGACAAAACCTTCTGGTTGCATCATATACAACTCTTCTTCAATAAATCCATGAAAGAATGTAGTTTTGACATCCATTTGCCAGATTTCATAAAATGTGGCAATTGCTAACATGATTCGGACAGACTTAAGCATCGCTACAGTTGAGAAAATCTCATTGTAGTCAACACCTTGAACTTGTCGAAAACCTTTTTGTGACAAGTCGAGCTTTGTAAATAGTAACACTACTATCAGTGTCTGTCTTCCTCTTGAAGATCCATTTATTTAACATGGCTTGCTAATCATCGAGCAAGTCAATCAAAGTCCATACTTTGTTCTCATACATGGATCATATCTCAGATTTTATGGCCTCAAGCCATTTCATGAATCTGGGCTCATCATCGCTTCCTCATAGTTCGTAGGTTCATCATGGTCTAGTAACATGACTTCTAGAACACGATTACCGTACCACTCTGGTGCGGATCTTATTCTGCAAGACCTACGAGGGTTGGTAGCAACTTGATCTGAAGTTTCATGATCATCATCATTAACTTCCTCACTAATTGGTGTAGGAATCACTGGAACTGACTTCTGTGATGAACAACTTTCCAATTTGGGAGAAGGTACAATTACCTCATCAAGTTCTACTTTCCTCCCACTCACTTCTTTCAAGAGAAACTTCTTCTCTAGAAAGGATCCATTTTAGCAACGAATAACTTGCCTTCGGATCTGTGATAGAAGGTGTACCCAATAGTTACCTTTGGGTATTCTATGAAGACGCACCTTTCCGATTTGGGTTCGAGCTTATCAGGTTGAAACCTTTTCATATAAGCATCGCAACTCCAAGCTTTAAGAAACGACAGCTTAGGTTTACTGCTAAACCATAGTTCATACGGTGTCATCTCAACGGATTTAGATGGTGCCCTATTAAACGTGAATACAGTTGTCTCTAATGCATAACCCCAAATCGATAGTGGTAAATCGGTAAGATACATCATAGATCGCACCATATCCAATAAAGTGCGATTCTGACGTTCGGACACACCATAACGTTGTGGTGTTCCGGTGGCGTGAGCTGTGAAACTATTCCACATTGTTTTAATTGAAGACCAAACTCGTAACTCAAATATTCGTCTCCGTGATCAGATCGCAGAAACTTTATTTTCTTGTTACGATGATTTTTCCACTTCACTCTGAAATTCTTTGAACCTTTCAATTATTTCAGACTTATGTTTCATCAAGTAGATATACCCATATCTGCTCAAATCATCTTGTGAAGGTCAGAAAATAACGATACTTGCCACGAGCATCAACACTCATTGGATCGCATACATCGGTATGTATTATTTCCAATAAGTCAGTAGCTTGTTCCATTGTTCTGGAGAACGGAGTTTTAGTCATCTTGCCCAAAAGGCACGGTTCGCAAGCATCAAATGATTCATAACCAAGTGATTCCGAAAATCCATCTTTATGGAGTTTCTTCATGCGCTTTACACCGATATGACCCAATCGGCAGTGCCACAAATTAGTTGCACTATCATTATTAACTTTGCATCTTTTGGCATCAATACTATGAATCTGTGTATCACTACGATCGAGATCCAACAAACTATTTTCATTGGGTGTATGACCATTTGAAGGTTTTATTCATTTAAACAGAACAACAATTATTCTCTGACTTTAAATGAATAAACGAATTGCAATAAACATGATCAAATCATATTCATGCTCAACGCAAACGCCAAATAACATTTATTTAGGTTTAACACTAATCCCGAAAGTATAGGGAGGAGTGTGCGATGATGATCATATCAATCTTGGAACTACTTCCAACACTCATCGTCACTTCCCCTTCAACTAGTCTCTGTTTATTCTATAACTCCTGTTTCGAGTTACTAATCTTAGCAACCGAACAAGTATCAAATACTCAGGGGCTACTATAAACACTAGTAAGGCACACATCAATAACCTGTATATCAAATATACCCTTGTTCACTTTGCCATCCTTCTTATCCACCAAATATTCAGGGCATTTCCGCTTCCAGTGACCATTTCCTTTGCAGTGTAAGCACTCAGTTTCAGGCTTTGGTCCAGCTTTGGGCTTCTTCGCAGGAGGGACAACTTACTTGTCTTTCTACTTGAAGTTCCCTTTCTTTCCCTTTGCCCTTCTCTTGAAACTAGTGGTCTTGTCAATCATCAACACTTGATGCTCTTTCTTGATTTCTACCTTCATCGATTTCAACATCACGAAGAGCTCGGGAATTGTTTTCGTCATCCCTTGCATACTGTAGTTCATCACGAAGTTCTAGTAACTTGGTGATGGTGACTAGAGAATTCTGTCAATCACTATCTTATCTGGAAGATTAACTCCCACTTGATTCAAGCGATTAAAGTACTCAGACAATCTGAGCACATGCTCACTAGTTGAGCGATTCTCCTCCATCTTTTAGCTATAGAACTTGTTGGAGACTTCATATCTCTCAACTCGGGTATTTTCTTGAAATATTAACTTCAACTCCTGGAACATCTCATATGGTCCATGACGTTCAAAACGTCTTTGAAGTCCCGATTCTAAGCCGTTAAGTATGGTGCACTAAACTATCAACTAGTCATCATATTGAGCTAGCCAAACGTTCATAACGCCTGCATTTGCTCCTGCAATAGGTCTGTCACCTAGCGGTGCATTAAGGACATAATTCTTCTGTGCAGCAATGAGGATAAACCTCAGATCACGGATCCAATCCGCATCATTGCTACTAACATTTTTCAATACAATTTTCTCTAGGAACACATATATAAAAACATAGGGAAGCAACAACGCGAGCTTATTGATCTACAACATAATTTGCAAAATACTACCAGTACTAAGTTCATGATAAATTAAAGTTCAATTAATCATATTACTTAAGAACTCCCACTTAGACTGACATCTCTCTAGTCATCTAAGTGATTACGTGATCCAAATCAACTAAACCATGTCCGATCATCACGTGAGATGGACTAGTTTCAATGGTGAACATCACTATGTTGATCATATCTACTATATGATTCACGTTCGACCTTTCGGTCTCCGTGTTCCGAGGCCATATCTGTATATGCTAGGCTCGCCAAGTTTAACCTGAGTATTCGCGTGTGCAACTGTTTTGCACCGTTGTATTTGAAAGTAGAGCCTATCACACCCGATCATCACGTGGTGTCTCAAAGACGAAGAACTTTCGCAACGGTGCATACTCAGGGAGAACACTTCTTGATATTTAGTGAGAGATCATCTTATAATGCTACCGTCAATCAAAGCAAAATAAGATGCATAAAGGATAAACATCACATGCAATCAATATAAGTGATATGATATGGCCATCATCATCTTGTGCTTGTGATCTCCATCTCCGGCTGCCGTCGTGATCACCATCGCCACCGGGCGCGACACCTTGATCTCCATCGTAGCATCGTTGTCGTCTCGCCAACTATTGCTTCTCGACTATCGCTACCGCTTAGTGATAAAGTAAAGCAATTACATGGCGTTGCATTTCATACAATAAAGCGACAACCATATGGCTCCTGCCGATTGCCGATAACTCGGTTACAAAACATGATCATTTCATACAATAAAATATAGCATCACGTCTTGACCATATCACATCACAACATGCCCTGCAAAAACAAGTTAGACGTCCTCTACTTTGTTGTTGCAAGTTTTACGTGGCTGCTACGGGCCGAGCAAGAACCGTTCTTACCTACGCATCAAAACCACAACGATAGTTTGTCAAGTTGGTGCTGTTTTAACCTTCGCAAGGACGGGCGTAGCCACTCAGTTCAACTAAAGTGAGAGAGACAGACACCGCCGGTCACCTTTAAGCAACGAGTGCTCGAAGCGGTGAAACCAGTCTCGGCGTAAGCGTCTGGCGTAATGTCGGTCCGGGCAGCTTCATCTCACAATACCGCTGAACCAAAGTACGACATGCTGGTAAGCAGTATGACTTATATCGCCCACAACTCACTTGTGTTCTACTCGTGCATATGACATCAACGCATAAAACCAGGCTCGGATGCCACTGTTGGGGAACGTAGTAATTTCAAAAATTTCCTACGCACACGCAAGATCATGGTGATGCATAGCAACGAGAGGGGAGAGTGTATGTCCACGTACCCTCGTAGACCGTGGCGGAAGGCGTTATGACAACGCGGTTGATGTAGTCGTGACGTCTTCACGATCCGACCGATCCAAGTACCGAACGTCACGGCACCTCCGAGTTCAGCACACGCGTTCAGCTCGATGGCGATCCCCGGCTCGATCCAGCAAAGCGTCGGGGATGAGTTCCGTCGGCCTGACGGCGTGGTGGCGATGATGATGCTCTACCGGCGCGAGGCTTCGCCTAAACTCATGACGATATGACCGAGGTGGAATATGGTGGAGGGGGGCACCGCACACGGCTAAGGAACGATCCGTAGATCAACTTGTGTGTCATGGGGTGCCCCCCTGCCCCCGTATATAAAGGAGCAAGGGGGGAGGAGGCCGGCCCTAGGAGGGGTGCACCAAGTGTGGAGTCCTACTAGGACTCCCTAGTCCTAGTAGGATTCCACCTCCCTTGTTGGAGTAGGAGAAGGGGAAAGAGGGGGAGAGGAATAAGGAAAAGGGGGCTGCGCCCCTTGTCCAATTCGGACCAGGGGGGGCGCAGGCCTCCTTCCTTTGGCCTCTCTCCTCTATTCCCGTATGGCCCAATAAGGCCCATATACTCCCGGCGAATTCCGTAACTCTCCGGTACTTGAAAAATACCGAATAACTCGGAACCTTTCCGAACTCGAATATAGTCGTCAATATATATCGATCTTTACGTCTCGACCATTTCGAGACTCCTCGTCATGTCCCCGATCTCATCCGGGACTCCGAACTCCTTCGGTACATCAAAACTCATAAACTCATAATATAAGCATCATCGAAACCTTAAGCGTGCGGACCCTACGGGTTCGAGAACTATGTAGACATGACCTAGAACTATTCTTGGTCAATAACCAATAGCGGACCCTGGATGCTCATATTGGCTCCTACATATTCTCAGAAGATCTTTATCGGTCAAACCGCATAACAACATACGTTGTTCCCTTTATCATCGGTATGTTACTTGCCCGAGATTTGATCGTCGGTATCCAATACCTAGTTCAATCTCGTTACCGACAAGTCTCTTTACTCGTTCCGTAATACATCATCTCACAACTAACTTATTAGTTGCAATACTTGCAAGGCTTATGTGATGTGCATTACCGAGAGGGCCCAGAGATACCTCTCCGACAATCGGAGTGACAAAACCTAATCTCGAAATACGCCAACCCAACAAGTACCTTTGGAGACACCTGTAGTACTCCTTTATAATCACCCGGTTACGTTGTGACATTTGGTAGCACCCAAAGTGTTCCTCCGGTAAACGGGAGTTGCATAATCTCATAGTTACAGGAACATGTATAAGTCATGAATAAAGCAATAGCAATATACTAAACGATCAAGTGCTGGGCTAACGGAATGGGTCATGTCAATCACATCATTCTCCTAATGATGTGATCCCATTAATCAAATAACAACACATGTCTATGGTTAGAAAACATAACCATCTTTGATTAATGAGCTAGTCAAGTAGAGGCATACTAGTGACTATATGTTTGTCTATGTATTCACACATGTATCATGTTTCCGATTAATACAATTCTAGCATGAATAATAAACATTTATCATGATATGAGGAAATAAATAATAACTTTATTATTGCCTCTAGGGCATATTTCCTTCACTCGACACTTCCGAAAGTGAACCGCGACGGCGCCAAAAGGGACCATTTCATACTTAATATTTTTCTACGAGCGTAGACCAAACGCGTGGACCGTATGGACGAGGCGAGTGAACCGTAGCGCATCAAGAAGTGAACCACATTATATTTTATGCCCTTTCACGTTTGGGAGTAAGTGAATCACATTGCAATGTCGACCAAATCAAAAACAACAAATCACACGCACTGCTTCAAATCAAAAACCGCACTGCAATGTCGACCAAGTAACTGCACACGGGTTTCACTGTACTGCTTTTTGCTATGATTCTTAAACCAGGCAGGTGATACGTGTTTTTGTTCTTGAGCCCGAGTGAGCTTCCAGAGAGTTCAAAACGAACTCCCACACACATAAAAAGTGCAGTGCATTGTGCCGTCGATGCGAATTGCAGCATGCCCGCCGAGGAACCGCACTACATTTCACTAACAAAAAGGAACCACACTGCAGCACCATGGGCAACCGATCCCAGTCGAACGGCACCCGGCTCCCAGCGCCCTCGTGTGGTCGCCGGCGCCTACTTTTTTCACCATGGGAGCTCAATCGAGCCTCTTCCTGCTCAAAACAATACGGCGTTGCCGCCAACCATGGAAAAACAAAAAAGTGAGCGAGAGAAACTTAAAACAAAAACAACCTTTTTTGTTCGGAAAAGCACTTCCTTTTAAACTGCTGGCGAACAAAAGGAGAGAAGCTACAGGTGAGGGTGCCCGCACGCATGGACGAGCTGCACTCCACACCAGGGCGAGCTGCACTGCACAGTCTGCACGCCCGAGCGAGCTGCACAGCACGCTGGTGGCACTGCACGCCAGGGAGGGTCGCGGAACTGCATCGCATCGTACGTCATACTTCACGCCATCGCTGGCCTAACTGCACGTGAGCCGCCGGGGATGGACATGCACTGGACCTCGCCGGAGGTAGTTTGCGGGGAGAGGAGGAAGAAGGAAAGGAGAGAGGGGACGACGTCTCGTAGGGGAGGGCAGAGAGCTCGACGCAACCGTAGAGTAAGGAGCTGTAGGAGGATCCTGTCGTATCCATCTCCAGGGAGGTGTGGAGGAGAGAGGTGGAGGATCTTGCCGGATCCGTGACCGACTAGCACATGAAAGGGAGGTGTAGGAGGATCCAGCCGGTGAGCAGGCACGGGGGGACGGATGTGGAGGAGGATCCCGCCGGATCCGTCGTCGGGCAATCACAATAGGAGGGGGTGGAGGAGGGTCCTGCCGGATCCGTCGCCGGGCAGGCACGGGAGGACGGAGATGGAGGTGGATCCCGCCGGATTCGTCGCCGGGCAGACACGGTAGGAGGGGGTGGAGGAGGGTCCTGCCGGATTCGTCGCCGGGCAGACCCAGAGGTGGGAGGTGGAGGAGATGGGGACGACCGCTGCGCCACGGGATCCAGGGCGCCAGTGGGGCCATGGAAGGAAGAAGGCCGTGGGGCTGGTCCCGAGAGGCGGCGCCGGAGGAAGGAGATGGTGGGGCGGGTCCCGAGCGGCGGCGCGGGAGGAAGGAGGTGATACGGCGGGGCCCATGAGCTGGTGGGAGAGGAAGAAGGAAGGAAGGAGGTGGGCGCGTTAGTGCGGGGGCAGGGGCGGCACTGGTGGTCACCGTGGTAGCGCCGGTGGGAGGGAGCAGATGTAGTGGGGTTAGTGGGTTTGGTGGTTGGATCGGGGGTAGTGGGGTGCGGCTGCGTGGTTAGTTTGTAGCTACGAGCGGGTACGAGGTGTTATCAGAATAAGCGGTGGTGTTAGCAGAATAAGGTCTTAAGAGGTGCTATTAGAACATTGTCTTAGCCGTGTGCGGCGCATTCCTCCACTGTTTACATCCCCGGTCATATTTTCGTAGTCCATAGGCGAAGCCCTGCTGAGATAGCTTCACCATCACCGTCACCACACCGTCGTGCTGCCGGAACTCATCTACTACCTTGCCGTCTTGCTGGATCAAGAAGGCGGAGGACGTCACGGAGCTGAACGTGTGCTTAACATGGAGGTGCCGTACGCTCGGTACTTGATCGGTTGGATCGTGAAGAAGTTCGACTACATCAACCGCGTTATTAAACGCTTCCGCTTACGGTCTACGAGGGTACGTCGACACACTTCCCCTCTAGTTGCTATGCATCTCCATGGATAGAACTTGCATGTGCATGGAAATTTTTTTTTTGTTTTCCATGCAACATTTCCCAACAAGAAGATCCCCTCATCCCTCAGTACATGACGATCGATGATATTCATGAGCACCCTCTAAAGGCGCTCATGCTCTGTCCAAATGTGAGCTAGCTTAACTTCCTTCTCATTCTCTTCGGACCATTTCTGCAACATTGAATCACTTCTAAAAAGTGATACTGCAAGCATATAGTCATCCATGAGGAGCATGTCATAGTAGCCAGACATGTGTATGGTTTCGTCTTTCGGTTGTTGTCGGCAACAGAAGCTAGTGTGAAATTTGAACTGCGGAAATGGCATGTTCTTAAGCAACATTCTGAACTGTTCTCAGAGCTGTCCACGGCTTCTTTGGGTCTCTCTCCTGGAATTAAAGAAATAAGCTCGTCCATCCTGGAGCATTAGTGCGATGACGATCCATTGTTCATTGCTGAGTAAAACAATTCAACGTTGTAATAGGAATGAGATTGACATGAAGTAGGCAGGTGTATATGTGCAAGCATTAAGGAATGAAATTATGTTTCAAGTAAGGCACGATAAAGTTCTGCTTGTGTAGAGGACAATGAAGAATGGTCTTATGAAGGTAATTCACGATAACACACTAGCCTTTATCAGAATCAACATTGCCACAATGCACGATATACGGATCAAAGAAGGCAACTTCTTCATTCTAGAGTAATGGATTTGTAGCATGCCATATCGACCAAAGCCTCATTAAAGACGGCCTGACTACATCCACGTAGAAAATATTGTCATTGAGCACAATATCAAACCCGAGATATATTTTATCAGCAGGGAACACGTTGACAAATCCAAGACAGTCTATGACATTGGCGGTGTAATACATCACACCCTTTCCTGACCTAACTACTACGTCTTTGTGTAGAAGCTAGATTTCAACGCTTAGTGCACTAAACTTGCGTTGTGGTAACATCAGTTCACCGGGTATAAACATTCGCCATACGCGCGAACTAGTAGGAACATTCACCACACTTTTTTGTGGTGCTTGCGGTAGGTTCATTAGCGGATTTCTTCTTTCTCTTTCTGCCCTTTTTACATGCTGAGCTAAGGGGTCCATAGAAGATGGTTCTCTGAAATCCATTTGTTGTGTTTTGCTAAAATTTAGTGTAGTAAATATGAGTCATAAAGCATAAAAAATAAAGAAAAAATCATCATGACCTTTGCTACAAAGAGGACATAGCGAGTGGCAGAAATTTCGTAAAATGGAAATAAATCGTCGTTTCGCGAAAACATTGGCACTCATGTCATAATCTGTAACTATAAGTCAACCACACTAGAAGGTTCCTAGGCAAGAAATTGAAGAAAAAAAAATTGACATAGCCTTTGCTAACAAGAGGACACAGCGAGTGCCAGAAATTCGGCGAAACAAAAATGAATCGCCGTTTCGTGAAAACATTGGTACTCATGTCATAACCTGTAACTATAAGCAAACGATACTACAATAGATCTGACCATGCATAACCTAAGAAACATTGGCATGTATTTCTAAACTACCAGTATTTACTCTAAGCACAGGTCTGACGATACTACAACAGATATGACCATCAGGCAAAATAACACTAAGAAACATATTTACCCTAAACACAAATCTGACCATGCATACTGGAGAGGTGGGGCGTTTGGCGTTTGAAGGCGGCCCGAGGTCTTCAATGTTGGCGGGGGAGAGCCACATGGCCGCGGGCTAGCCATCAGGGTGGAGCTCGGCGGTAGCGGTGGCGGCGGCGACGAGATCCCTCCTCTGGTGTTGGAGGAGGAGACCATGCCCGCGGCGCCGCGAGGAGGGGCGCGGCGATGAGGAGCGATGACGACGATGAGGGGTGCGGCGGCGAGGAGGGACGACATCGAGGGGCGCGGCGGTGAGTTGGGAAAAATTTGAGGGGAGAAGAGACGACGTGAGGGGAAATGGCAAGTTTTAAGGCAGAACGGTTTTTTGAAACAGAAATTAAACCGCTAGCGTCGTGGATGTACGATTGACGGGCACGGCTTAACGCCCACCACGCGAAAGGCGAGAAGTTGTGGCGGGTAATGCCACCTCATGTATCCTCCTAGATGGAGGTTACCGCAATTTACCTGTGGCGGGGCGAAAGAACTACCCGCCACTATTGACAGAACGAGCAGTGGCGGGCGGTAGTCCTTGCCCGCCACTGTCGGGTTTCATCACGAGGCAAGATTTGGAACGGTTTACCTGTGATGGGCGAGATATTCCGCCCGGCACTGCTTTAAATGTAGATGTGACGGGTAGTTTTTGTCACTCGCCACGGCTTGTTTTCCAAAATAGCTATGGCGTGCAAAAAGGAATCCGAAGAATGGCCTCTGCGTCAGAGGGCAGGAAGCACGCCCTCACTAAATACTCCCGCCACGAATTTGATCATACCCTTTCTCTTTTTTGAGTCTCCTTTCAATTTTGTGATTTTGTTTTTTGGGTGATTATAACTTTTTTTAACACAGTACAAACGCAAGCGCTTATATACACGCGCATACATTCACCCCTATGAACGCACACACGCACACCCTGCCTCTATGAGCACCTTCAAAAGACTGAGCTGGCATATCATCTTGAAATTTACAAAGTCATCGTAGGCACTTCGTTGTCGACGGAAACGTCTCTTCCCACTAAATGTATATGATCCGAAATCCTGAAATAAATTCAGAAATAGATACGAGCATCAGGACTTGAACCACCAGGATACCACCGAAATCACTAATTAAGGAGTACTCCTTGCGGAGATCACTCCAACCTCCCAGGTTGTGACAAGTGGCGCGCTGCGTGTGCGCCACTTGTCGCAACCTGGGAGTTTTTCTTTTTTTCGTAGATCCGTTTATTTAAAATGTTTTATTTCTTAAACAGTGCTTCCAAATCTCGAATCGCTTTCGCCATTGGATTCCTCGCGTCGAGATCTTCAAAACTAGATCCCATGTTGATAGGTTTTGACGAACTTTTTTTCACGAAAAAAACCGACGAAAAAACCGAACAAGGACACAGGTTTTTTTCCCTTTCCGGAAGAGGCACGCTCGTGCCTCTGACGAAATCACAACCGTGCCTCTCACGGAAACACAACCGTGCCTCTCACGAAAGAAAAAAAAACAGAAAACACGTTTTTTTTTCCTTTTTCAAAAGAGGCACGCTCGTGCCTCTCGCGAAAGCACAACCGTGCCTCTGGCGGAAGCAAAACCGTGCCTCTCGCGAAAAAATATAGAAAACGCCTTTTTTCCCTTTCTGAAAGAGGCGCGCCCGTGCCTCTGGCGGAAGCAAAACCGTGCCTCTGGTGAAAGAAAAAAAAACAGAAAACGCGTTTTTTTTTCCTTTCCGAAAGAGGCACGCCTGTGCCTCTCGTGAAAGCACACCCTCTGGCGGAAGCAAAACCGTGCCTCTCGCGAAAGAAAAAAAATAGAAAATGCGGTTTTTCCCTTTCCGAAAGAGCCTCTCGCGAAAGCATAACCGTGCCTCTCGCGGAAGCAAAACCGTGCCTCTCAAGAAAGAAAAAAAACAGAAAACATATTTTTTTTTCGTTTTCAAGAAGCACGGCCGTGCCTCTCACAAAAGCACAACCGTACCCCTCGCGAAAACAAAATCGTGACTCTCGCAAAAAAAAGCTAGGGAAGACCGGTAAAAAACCAAAACGTCAAAAAACCCGAAAAAAACCTTTTAAAAAGCCAAAAACACGTGCGTAAAAATAAAAAAACAAAATTCAAAGGGAGCGTTCAGAGCGTGACACGTGGCGAATGACTGTAAGCGCGACACGCGGCGAATGGCTGTTTCGGCCGTCCAAAACTGCCCGCAAGGCTGCACCTGTTTGGGCTTTAGGCCCAAGGCCGCCGGCAGCGCAACCATTAAATTGGACAAGCGCTTACTAGGGTTTTACCCCTCCCATTTGTTCCTCCCTCCTCCCGCCGCCGCCGCCTCCGTCGTTGTAGCCGAAGCAGCTTGCGCCGCCCCCTCCGTCGTTGTAGCGATCCCCATCGCCAACAACCGAAGAAATTAAGGTTCCTCACCCTCCCTCCCTCCCCTACGCCTCTTCACGCGTGGCTCTACGGATCTCTGGGCTTTTTCGTTTCGTTTTTTGTGCTGGATCGATTTAGTTGTTGTGATTGATTCCGTTGGTAGCTTAGTTCCGACATGTCTAGTTTGTGGCGTGTTGATGATTCTGAGAGATGCTTGCTTCATTTTCCACTTTTAGTGCCGATATTGGTAGCTGCTCTTTAGATCTCAAAATATGCCTCGGGGTAGTTCTTGCTGAAAAGATTTGTATTGAGGGGGAATTACATCTTATTCTGTGTAAAACATAATTTTAGTTGGAGCCATATTTCGACCATAGGCAGCTTTGTACTGATATTGGTAGCTGCTCTTCAGATCTCAAGTAAGCCTCGGGGTTCTTACTTGCAAAATCGTTGATACATATATCCTTCTTCTAGATGAAGATTTGTGCAGAGGAGGAATCGGTGGAGCTTATTGTGTGCAAAACAACATGATTTAGTTGGAGCCATATTTGGACCTTACTTGTTCTTGCTGAACATTCGTTCTACTTTCTAATGGTATAAAATTTTGTGGTGTATGACGTACAGTATTATGTTGGTAATTTAACCTAGATTTATGACCGGGAAGGAGGGAGTATAACATAGCCCATTTACTTGCGAAACAGGGGCTGTTTATTTTAGTTTTATCTTGATCTGCATACATGGACATTTGTGTGCTCTCAAGTGCAATGGAAGTGTACACTAGCTGTTCTGTCGGTGCTTCTGCTTTGCCTAGAACTGTTAGTGCATTGGAATGATGCATCATTTCGTTGTTTCTGATGGTGCTCCTGCTTTGCCTGTTGGAAAATGATATGTTTCTGAAACTTAAACTTACATCTAAACAGACACAAACTCTGCAGTGTTTCTGTTTCTGAACTCAACTTGCATCTAAAGAGAGGCAACACTGCAGTGTTTCTGAATCACATTTCAGTAGTTTTTTGTGCGTGTCCAGCTGGCTCAGAGCACCATCTAGCAGAGCCTTCTTCTCGCTGTTGCTGATCACTTCCCTTGAATGCTTAAGCTCAGTGTTGGCTGCAGTCAGCTCATTCTTCAGGTTCCTGATCTTCAACGTATCCCTGGCCCTCTCGTGGTCCCTGATCTTCTCCTCGATCAGATGCAGATCCTCGTGGTTAGACTGAACTCCTGTTGGTGCTATAGTGCTGGAGAATTGTTGGGTTAACGATGGAGCTGATGGTTCTTGAACTGCCTCCCAGAACCAGTAGCATTTTCTGCAAACAAGTGGCCGCTTGGTCCAAAGTGTGGAAATAACTGTGGAAGCAGGAAACAAGTCGCTCCCTGGGAGTGTTAATAATAACTCTCGTTCGTTCGAATTCAGTGTTTGGACCAGTAGATCTATCTGTTTTTTTAACAGCGGTTTTAGATCAATAATTTCTCTGGTTTCTGTTTTTGATGCAGTGTTTCTGCTTTGGGCACACAGTAGACATGTTCCAAATAGTAAGGAACATTTGTGTGCTCTCTTGTGTGTACTTATGATCTATCTCAACTGCAATGGAGTTGTACGCTAGCTGTTCTGGTGCTTTGCATAGAACAGTCGATTAGTTATTTCTTTCTGATGGTTTTTGCCTAATGCAATCCCTTGCGATGGTTTGTGCAGCATGGATACGCAGGTGAAGCTCGCGGTGGTGGTCAAGGTGATGGGCCGCACCGGGTCGAGGGGTCAGGTGACCCAGGTGAGAGTCAAGTTCCTGGATGACCAGAACCGTCTCATCATGAGGAACGTCAAGGGGCCTGTCCGGGAGGGCGACATCCTCACCCTGCTCGAGTCTGAGCGGGAGGCCAGGAGGCTGCGCTAAGCATTTTATTTCTTCACCTGTCTGTCTTCGGAAGTAGTCCTGAAATGATGTGCTGTTGCCTTCTTACTCTACTGCTTTTGAATTTTGCCTTGGCTATGGAGATGTAATGAGTTTCCTTCTGTTGCCTACATTAAAATGCACTTGATCATTGTTGCAGACCTCTGGGTAATGTGAATCAGCTATATTGAATCCTATGTTTTGAGTGTAAATCTGGATCGTTTCTACTCGTAAAATCATAAGTGCATGTGGTGGGTTCTGGTCGGTGAGGGCGGCATCCTCACCCTGCTTGAGAATGAGCGGGACGCCAGGAGGCTGCGCTAAAACAATTTCTTTCTTTATATACCTGTCTGTCTTGGAAAAAAATATATGATGTGATGTTGCCTTCCTACTCTACTGCTTTCGTCCTTTGCCTAGGCTCTATGGTGATGTAATGGGTTCTGTTCTGTTGCCTAAATTAAAGTGCACTTGACGTTGTGAAACTTTTTTTTTGGAACTTTGATGTTGTGAGGCTTAATCATTGTTACACACCTCTTTGTAATGTGAATCGACTATATTGGATCCTATGGTTGTGGTTCTTGCGTGCTTTTTGGTTTCGGGCAGTCGGGACGTTCGACACATCCGCCAACACAAGAACCGCCTAGATTTTCTCTTCATTCGAAACTGAAATCTTATTTAAACAGGATAGTCAACATATTACAATAGCCTTTCATTCATTTCATTCTTTGGGACTAGTCGGCTCCCTTATATGTCAAGTACAGGATTATAGCGGGTTGCGGGAACAGTGGACCGCTGAATAGGGAGCGAGGAAGGTGATGGAGGTGTTGATGAAAACGACTAAGTTGATGGAGATGGTCGCCGATGATGGTTCCCCTGGCGGCGCTCCGGCGCCACCGGGAAAGAGGCGGAGACCCCCCCTCCTCCTTCCTTGGCTTCTCCCCTAGATGGGGTGAGGATTCCCCCTCTGGTCCCAGAGCATCCCCCTCCGCCCCTCGAATATCTGCATCCTCGAAGATCACCGGTCGCTGCCCAACCCTTGGTGGACATTTTGCTGATCCATCCAGGCACCTTGGAATATGCCGTCGTTTTGGCCGCAACACATGTATCCTCTGCCCCTGCCGATGATGTCCAGGTATATATAATCCTTTTCAAACATACATATGTTTAACATTTACAAAAATTAATGCACTTTATATTCTAGAATAGAGATAGTATGATTTCCGGATTTGTTGTACAAGATTATTAATTACTTATAAAATATAAACGACATGCATGAATGGAGTGGGAACATCAATTGTCAAACATTGTTTGAACTCCCCTCTCGATTATTTTAGAAAAGAAGAAATACACCCTCTGTCTCGGTGCATATGGCATGCGTGTAGTTGTTGTGAATGTAACAAAAATGTATTATGTCATTAAAAGCATATCATTGGATACACATGCGAATGCGAATGTAGTTTCTATCTTTTTTGTTATATATCTCTCCCTATATATAATAATAAAGGACGGATGGAGTAGATCTTAGTAATAATCAACCCGCAGTGCACTAAGTAAAAACGATTCGCTCCCGTCGAAAAAAAAGAAAGTAGAAAACGATTCGCTGGGTATTGCCCCCACCCACCTGGCGTGTGCAGCGCCGTGGCTGCACGTCGCCAGCGCCATCTGCTGCAGCCCCGCGCCTAACCGCGTGCACGCCATGGGCAGCGGCCATGGAGGCCGGCCGCACCTCCGTACCTCCGCCAACATTTCATTCATCTTGATCAGGGGCACAACCTACAGCACCAACAGTTTGGCCAAGGGCATTACAACCACATCCGCTGCCTTTGGGCAGGACCACCAGTGCTTGCGTTCCTCGGAGGAAAGAATTATGAGCTCTCTCATACTACATGGCTGAAACGCCTACAGGTGTGTGGGTGTGTTTTAACTTTTGCTCACTCTTTTGTTTTTAAACAGGTGAGTTCCTGTTGCTGGAGAGTTTTAGTGAAAAGGAATTCGGTTCTGAAACTACTCTTGAAGCTTATGACCTGAAAAACACAGGGGAATTATTTTCCTCTATTTTGTGTTGCGGTCCTGCTCTACAGCTACAGGTGTTTATTTTTAGGACGCCGATAACTGGCGAACGTTCGGTCTCGGGAGGGACCAGACCGAACGACTCGTTCGTGCTGGAGTAGTGAAGGACCGAACGAACTCGTTCGGTGGAAAAGAACCTCCAGCCCGAACACCTCACCTCCCCTAACGATCAACTTGTCGTTACACAAAAACACACGATCCAGTAGAGAAAGTGGGCCTACAGGCCTTTTTCCTGTGAAAAGAAAAACGAAAAATAAAGCCCATATTGAGTTATGACTAGTAAAAGCTCAGTTTTCTGTGACTAATAAACACTGGTCTTTTGCACGACAAAAATGTCATTGACTATTGCCATTCTATGAAATAAATTGCCATCTTCAAGTTTATGTTTTAAAAAATGGCACAAAAAAAGGAAGAAGTTCATGGCAATCTGCATCTCTACAGTATGAAAAGTTGCCATCACTACAAAATTTACAAAAAAACAACAAAGTTGCCATGAAGTGATATGGTGAAAAAGGTTCTGTGTAGACACATAGAAAAATTTCAGAAAAAATATAAAGAAAACATATTAAGTTGTAATGATATCGTTCATGTAATCCCCATGGCAAAAGAAATTTCAAAGGATCAACACTTTTTGCCATGGCAAAAACAAATCTGAAAGAACAAACTTGCCGTATTCTCAAACTAATTTGTAAAATGGCCATGACAAACATTCTTCGGACGGACATGGCAAAAAGACACAACGAACCATGGCAAAAAATGCATTTAGTTGCCATGAAAAAATTTGCATCTATAAACAAATACTGATTTTAGTTGCCATGGCAAGTTTGTAAAATGTATTTGACATCTTAAATTGCCATGTTTTTGAACATCTTTTGTTGCCATGGCAAGTTTGCATGTTTGTGAACATGTTAATTAAAAAAAGTTTGCCATGTTTTTGAACAAACTTAATTAAAAGAAGTTACCATATTTTTGCACATATTAAAGTTTGCGATGTTTTTGAACATTTTAAAATGCCATGGAAAATTTGCCATATTTTTGAACATCTACAAAGTTTGCCATGGTTTTGAACATCTAAAGTTACCATGGAAAAGTTTGCCATGTTTTTGAACATCTATAACTTTTCCATGGCAAGTTTGCATGTTTTTTGACAAGTTAATTAAAGAAGTTTTCCATGCCATAAAATGGAGTCAAATTTGCCATGGCAAAAATGTAGTACTTTTGCCATGGGAATAACTTAAAAAATATCATGGCTACACAATTATACATAGTAAAAAGTTGCCATGTTCTATAAACGCAAATTTGCCATAATATTTAAATAAAAATTGCCATGCTCTTTACAATAAATTTGCCATGGAAACTTAGAAGATAATTTGCCACGACGACTTAATCCAAAATTTGCCATGTGAAAATGAAAGTATTTTTTTCCATGGCAAAAAATCGAGTTAAATTTGCCATGGCAAAAATGGAGTAAAAATTTTGCCATGGCAACTTAAAATAAAATTTGCCATGGCAACTTAATCTAAAATTTTCCATGTGAAATACAAGTATTTTTGCCATGGCAAATATTGATGTTTGCGAAGCACAAAACATGACAAAATTGCAGTCGGGTGCATTTCAACTTGCCATCACTGGAAACAGATTTGCCATCATTTTTAGGTGGAGGGGGGACATTTTAATCTGTAACTTGCCATGTGCTCCCGAACAAAACCACAAAAATGGCAGCCTGCAACAAAAATGTTGCAGCAAAAATGTGCCATGGCAACATCTACCCACATTTGTGCTAATTAGCAGGACACAAATTCTAGAGGATTCATCTCCTGCAGCTAATACATACGTTCCAGTCCCCAAAGTACTACACTAAGCAACACCCCATGTTGATTATCTTCTAAAAAATCCAACAATCAGCTGGACGGCAACTCGTCTCGAGAAAACTCACATTAGTTAGTAGAAGAACCGGAATGGGAGAGGCGTGGGCACGATTCATACCACAGACACGAGCTGCACAATTTGTAGAAAACGCGGCGAGCGGTCGGCAGCGAGCGCCTCGACCCGGACGTAACCACGCCGCCGACCGGCCTCTGGCGAGCCGCCGCTCATGGAGACGGTCGCGCGTGGAGGGCCTCGTTCTCCGCTTCCAGGCGCGCGTGGTCGGCGACGAGCGGCTCGACCCGGTCATACCCACGCCACCGCCCGGTCTCCGGCGAGCCGCGGCTCATGGAGACGGCCGTGCATGGAGGGCCTCTCGTTCTCCGCTTCCAGGCATGCGCGATCGGCGGTGAGGGCCTCGACCCGGTCATACCCACGCGGCCGCCCGGCCTCCGGCGAGCCACCACTCATGGAGACGGCCGCGCGGTTCGTCTCCGTGCTCTGGCGTGCTTGGGTGGGATCCAGCCATCTACCGCCATCCGGGGCTCTCCTACCGCGCATCTAGCGCAGGCTTCTCGCCGGGAGTCGCCGGGATCCGCGGGCCTCACCGGATTAGAGGCGGCCGGGGGAGGATAGGGGAAGAGTGGGGAAAAAGAGTGAGGCAGAGGAGTGGACGGCGTTCGGGAGAGTTCGTTTCATCCCGAACGAGTTTGTGGGCTGACGTGGCGACTTTGTATGCTCCAAAATTCACGCGACGCGATGGACGGCGGTGAGGACGTTCGGGCCGGGTCGCCCAGAAACCGAACATTCGGAGGTTATCGATTCCGTATTTTTATGCCTAAAAGAAAGCATGTGCTTTCTTGAATAAGCTCCATAGATATATATATGCATTGCCTGTGTTGATTGCTCCAAAATTGTAACACGCATCTGCAGGTTTATCAATGTATACTGTACAACTGTGGTAGAAGTACATGTTCCTATTCTTTGTCTAGTTAGAGTTTGTAATTAGTGTGGCTATTATGGAATGGAGGAATAGATGATTTCTGTAGCTGCATGTTAGTTACAAAACATGAGTTTGTTGAGATACAAAGTTCTAGCATTTGGTTAAAATCTGATATAAATTTTGAAACAAGTCCCAAAACTTTCTAATCAGATACGACTAGCGTCTAGCATATTGTTCTGTTTTGCTAGATGATGGTGCTCACAAATATTAGGCTATTACATTAGCCTAAGGATAAACAATATTCATGAAGTGCTTCTATATTGCCGGATACGAGTGACCCTCCGAGAGCCAAAGCTAGCTGGTCAACCCTGCTCTCTAGCGAAGCACGGGAATGGGTTGCTAGGGACATGCGAGGATTGAGTTCTAATTTGGTGGAAAGACATCAACGGTGTTGATGTTCTGAGGGCCGATAATCATCTCTAGAGGCAAATAATCTCAGATTTTTTAGTAAACTGTAATCGCATATTGATATGATTCTATAACAAAGAACATATTGTCTGTTTTCCGAATAAAGAGCCAAAGTTAACTTTTTATTTTTTTACTTTTTGAGGTATAATGAGCAGATTTATGATTAGTTAGTACCATTATATTATTGATTAATCTGGCTTTAGTAATGATGCACATGTCCACAACAATGTAATGCCATATAGATTGGTGTTGAACAACACGAATTTATGTCCCCTGTGCAAAGCACGGGCAATTTTCGAGAGGTGATTGTTATGGCAGAGGAGATGAGTCCAGCGGAGGCAACCCTCCGGCGGCCCGTACGTGGAGGCTCGGTGGGTGTTGGCGGACGGATAGGTGAGATCGCCGATCCATTTTTTACCGGATCGGGCTTGTAATGGGATAATGGAAGTGTTCTTACGTTTTGATTTTAGTTTCTTTCGAGTTCTACATTTATTTTTCTTTGCAGAATGGTAATTTGTTGAGATAGAGTCTTGATTTTAATTATTGCAGAACGCTAATCGGTTTTATGTCAGCTTTATCTTCTCAGGATAAACCAGATGTTTTCCTATGCCTTAAGGAGTTGCCGATGGATGATATGCAAAGGCTACCAAGTGGTAGTTGCAATGTTGCAATTGAGGTCAGCAATGGGTGCTTCTCCTGGGACGGCTCACCTGAGATACCAACACTGAAGGATCTGAATTTTCAAGCTCAGCAAGGCATGCGTGTTGCAGTCTGTGGGATGACCGGATCTAGAAAATTAAGTTTGCTCTTTTGCATTCTCGGTGAGGTGCCAAAGCTATTAGGAGAGGCTAAAACTTGCGGAACATTAGCATATATGTCAGCCAGACGGTATGGATGCAGAGCGGCCAAATTCAGGACAACATACTGTTTGACAAGGAGATGGAGAGTGAGAAGTATGGCAGGGTCCTTGAGTGGTGTTCGCTGAATAAGGACTGCTTGGAGATCAAAGTCATTGGAGAGTGAGGCAACAATCTTAGTGGTAGGTAGAAGCAATGGTTTCAGATAGTCCGTGCATTGTATCAAGTGCCGACACATATTTGTTCGATGATCTGTTCAATGCAGTTGATGCTCATACATGATCCCACCTTTTCAAGGTATAATACAATCTCTTTTTTTTACAATAGAAGTTTGAGAACACCTTTCTTAAGGCTTCTACCATTTGCAGGAATGCTTGCTTGGGGCTTAGGCTTAAAAAAAACAAATGGTTTATTTCACTCACCAGATTGAATTCCTGCCTGCAGCCGATCTTATTTTGGTGAGAATTTCATTGGCACATGTTTCATGTCAATTTTATTGTCATAAATTATTCGCTTCTCCTTATAAGGTAATTTTAGTGCAGGTAATTAATGAACGGCGGGAGAATAGCACAAGCAGACAAATACAACGATATACTTAGTTCAGGGGCGGACCTAGCAGAACTGGTTGGTCCTCACAAAAGATGCTCTCACAACATTGGACGTGATTGATGTTGCCAATGGAGGTGATGAGACATTCTCTTCGAGCCTATCCAGGCCATTGTCATTGGTTGAAGAGAAAGATAAACAAAATGGCAAATAAGACAATGACAAGGTTCAAAGTGGGTAGCTGGTGCAAAAAGAAGGAAAAAAGATAGGGTGTGGTTATGAGTCTACTGGAAGTACCTCACATTGGCTTACAGGGGAGCTCTTGTAGCACAGTTACTTTTCCAAGTACTTCAGACGTTCAGATTGCTAGCAATTACTAGATGGCCCGGGCTTCTCATATGTCGAAAGACGCCGAGGCTCCAGTGAGCACGTCGACACTGATCTCTGTCTTTGTGGCATTGGCTATTGCAAGTTCGCTCTGCATCTTGGTAAGGGCATTTGTTTCTTGTGGCAGCAGCATACAAAATAGCAACTCTGTTGTTCAACAAGATGCACATAGCCATATTCAGAGCTCCTATGTGTTTTTTGACTCCAATCCAAGTGGGAGCATCTTGAATAGAGTAAGTCATTTGCATTAGCTCAAACTTCCTTGGAAGTTTGATTTATTAACATCAACTATGTTGACTCTGAAGAAAGTCACCAATGATTACAGAGGGTATGTCTTTGTCTCGGTCAGTAAGAAAAATGTAAACTTGCAGGACTGTGGAAGAAGCCGAGGGGCGAGCCATTCTGATTGGTCTCAAGTCGCTTTCAGCCGTGTGTGTATAGAGGGCCCATAATTATATCATTGGAACTAACAGCGCTACGATTACCCAAGAATTGGAGGTGGGCAGGCCTAATACGTCTACGTCTGGTTGTTTCTCTTTCATCAGCGACCTAAAAAATGAGCTGCAGGTTTTCAGCCCCGTCCTCATCAACTCCATCCACAAGGGAAAAAACAAACTGGCACATGAGCTGGCTGCTCGGGCGAGTCGAGAGTCGTTGATCCTTGCTGATGTATCGAGGCAACTCTGCACCCTGATGCTATCTGAATGTACCACCTGAGGGCAGTCATCCAAAAACAAGAACTATGCTGACCTCAGGACTTAAACTGGTTAGGCTTCAACCAAAGCCAAGTGGATAGGAAGATCGCTTACCAGATGGGTTGTGTTGCGGTTTCCATCATACAAATACCATCAACACCTATATTGGCAATTGTTTATTATATTGTTTTATATTAAAACAGCGTATGTATTCTACCGGAGCTGTCACATGCCATATTAATTTCAGAAGATCAATTTCTAATTTAATAATGGATAATGTACTGTTTTTATGTCTAAATTGAAAATACCAAACAAAAACAGAGTCACAATTTGTATGTATACAATGAATAATGGATGCTCCAATCGCTAAATTTAAAGTAATGTTTTAGAATATATAAAATGTGGTTTTCTAAACTTGTAACCTGTAGTCCATCAACTAATTGTATTATATTACCATGTCTATTTTTCAAGTGCAACCAGCGAACAATTCCACTTGATTTAAATTATCAACGTGGGTTGTACATTATTTATAACCAATATAGACATTGTGTTCTCAATGGATTAATTTGAAGGACGTATGTTTCTTATCCCGTTGCAACAGTACACGGGCCCTTTTGCTAGTAATACATATGTACTCCCTCCGTTCGGAATTACTCGTCCAAGAAATGAATGTATCTAGATGTATTTTAGTGTAGATACATCCATTTTTATCCATTTTTCTAACAAGTAATTCCGAACAGAGGGAGTAGCTAGTTAATTGGTGACCTAAAACTACGCACACGCCCTATGCACTAGGGCAGAGGGAGTATTAGGTCATCAATTTGACTAGCTACATATGTGTCAAAGGCTTGAACTGCTACATGGGTGAAACCTCGAACAGGATATATAAAGCTACTTTAGACGCCAGGGTTTGATCATGATTTGCTAGAAGGGACAGTTGGTGCTATATTCTGAGACTACAACGGCAAGTTAATAGCTGCGGCAAGCGAAAATGTGAATTTCTGTTTTGATTCCTTTCATTAAAGGCGATAGCGGTCAGATTAGGTTTGAACCTGGCATGAACTATAAGCTGCAGCAAGATAGAGGTTATGTCTGACAATGTGGAGGTCGTTGCAGCCATGCAAGATGGTAGATTGAGTTCTATTGCTGGAGCCATCTTTGATGATTGCTTCTATATGACGATATATTTTATCATGTTATCTTTGATCATTGTATTAGAAAATGCAATCAGGTAGCTCATGAATTAGCTAAGTTAGCTAGGTTCTCTCCTCCAGGTGTCTTGTTGGAATCACCCTCAAAGGCAGAGGTTTCCTTCATTGTAAATGAGGCAACTATCTCTACTCCTATAAAAAGCTGAGTTGGTGGTGATGATGTGTCTGCCATCCTGCGTTTATGGCCGTCGGATCTGCATCTAACGCACACGAAGCATACCGTGGCAAATTTGCACAAAACCACCCATTACTTCGTCACACATCTGCAGCAAACCCCATCTCTCCCGAACAATCCAGTATGTGCCCCAAGTGACCCGACCATCCCATGGAAATAGCGGAACCACCCGCCGACAAGATTCGAATCGATCTAGCACGGCGGCCGCTGTCGGCGCCATCCACCACGACCACAACTGCCTCCTCCTCACCATCCCCTCCCCCCTCACCCGTCTGCTCCGAGGCTGACCTCGCCAAGGACGTCGCTGTCACCGTCCCCGACGCCTCTCCTGCTTCCTCCTCTGTGGCCTCAGTCCTTCCGCCTATTATCGCCATCAACCCCTTCCTGTTTGCCATCCCCTCCACGCGGCCGTTTGCGCCCGTAGCCCCAACGCCCCTCCTGCCTCATCCCTTAGTTGCTGCAGCAGGCACACCACCACATCCCACTCCTCATCGCCGTCTCCTCCACCCGCTCCCTCATCTCCTCCGAAGCCGACCTCCACAAGTACGGCGGCGGTTGCGTGCTACTCATCCTCGGCGATGGTGCCGCCATCGACTGCTACTTCCCCCTCCCCGCGGACACGCTCCACGATATGTTCTGTTGTAATGGTTGACACGGAGGTACTCTGCTCGGCTACTGCCTCCCCGTGCCAAACATCATTATGCCCATCTGTGGTGCCTCCCAAATTAGATGGGACTTGCTCTGTTCAAACTACATCATGCCCATATGAGGAGAAGCTGAAGAAGGAAACGTTAGTGTTGTTGCTCTTACCAATATGAGCTTTCTCTCTCTGATTCATAGAATGGCTGAACTGACCACGGGAGCTGTTGCCTCTTTGATTCGTAGATTGCTGATTTTCCCATTTGGTCTCTCGCCATTATGGTTTGTAGTTTGCAAATTTGCCCATTATCGCTTATTCTGTAACCTACCTGCAGCCTTTTGTTTTAAAGCATAAGTGAAACGTACTCCCTCCGTTCCCAAATAATTGTTTTTCTAGCCATCTCAAATGGATTACAACATACGGATGTATGTAGACATGTTTTAGAGTGCAGATTCACTCATTTTGCTCCGTATGTAGTCACTTGTTGAAATCTCTAGAAAGACAATTATTTAGGAACGGGGGGAGTATGTAAGTACAAAATTTATTTAAGATTCCAAAGGCACTCAAGACAGTATAAGCTACCATATGGGCAGTGTCTATGAGTTGGAATTGTGTGGCAATTTTCTTTTTCCAGAGAAGCAGCTTATTTCTGTGCGAATTCCACTTAACCATGCAATGTTGTCAAATTGATTGTGTTTTTTGTAATGATGTAACCAACTCCAGCACACTGTTGTTTTCTGTAAGTTATACATATTCAACTATGTAGTTAAACTATTTTACCAATAACTTGTGCAGATAATTATCTTCTCTAATAGTGCATTGAGGTTTATGAAATTGTGGGGTCTCATTATTACTGTCGCTACAACATCTTATGGGGTTTCCTTTATTTATGCACTGGATCAGGGCAAGGAGGAGGTTTGGCTTATGAATTTTATATATGATGTATTTGACCTTGGGAACATGCAATTGATCATTTTTCATAAGGTTTTCTTGATTGAATATGAGTCAGAGAACACCATTGCATAATGTGAGGCGCATGAGTGGATTGTCGCAAATGGTGAGACCGAGTCGATGTGGCTCGTTAGTCGTGACCCTGCCCATACTCGCTGGATTAAATCTAGGGCGTTTAAATTTCCTGCAAAACGGGAGTTGTCTAAGTTTATCGTGCACAATATACTGGAATCTAATTAAGCAAGATTTGGTTTTCTTATATTCAGATTTCTTTTCTTGAGCATGTTTTTCTCTGTTCTATTTTCTTTTGAAGAAATACTTGACCATGGAGACGTTGATTCATTGTTCTATGAAAGCGAGACAACACTAGGCTGGATGAAAGCACCACTCCCTGTGTGAAGATATGCGAGTTCATTTCCAGTTATGTTCAGGCTATAGCTTGAGTCTATGTTTGTACGGAAACATGAAATGTGATGTTTGCTGAGACAAAAAAATCTGTTAGATGTACAGTTCAATTTTTAGTGTTCATTTCCAGTTAGAAGTTAAAACGGCAACTCAAGTATGTTGTTACTTGATTGGATGCAGCCTGAATCTTTTTTGGTGGAAAATATATATAGCTTGGAATAGGTTTGTGAGAACAATGGAGCAAGGAGCACATGCAGCAAAGTTGTCTCTAGAGCATCCACTTGCACAAGATTCTACCTGGGAGTGATAATTGACGATAACATGTACAAATGAGACGCAACATTTTTGCAGAAATAGCAGAGAAAGACGGGACATGAACTTGGCTCCTGGGCTGAAATAATATTAATAAATTCAAACAAATCTTAACATTTGGGCAACAAACATATTGGACTATTCTAGTTGTGTGCAGCATTTTGTGAAAAATAACATTCATGGTGGTCTAGAAAAATAAAACAAAATTGATACTCAAAATTAATTTTTAAAGATCATTTTTTGCAAAGCACCACAAGTGTTATTTATTCATTAAGTTTTGGATGCAGGTTGAACAGTCGAACGCTTTTGTTTGCAAAAGATATATTTTTTTTATCTTTTTTGCCTACATTTACTATTCACACTCGGATGCTTGTGAGCTCTAGATCAGAATGAATATCTGAGAAAACCTATCGATATTTGTTACACATGAGACGACCACCACATGCTTTGTCAAATAAACAACTTCCGAATCAATGCATTTTGATGTTCCGTGCAGCGCACGGGCATCTTACTAGTGATTGAATAAAGAAGGAGACAATTATCAAAAAGATAACACAACCAACATTGCTGGAGCACACATTGATGCGAGGGATGGCGGAGGGGTCCGGGTGGCGGGCCACTGCCAGTGATGGTGTGGGTCGCCAGCGGGGCCGCACCTCACTAACATGTGTTGAGGCAGGCATGAAGGCCGCGTGAAATTTCACTAGTTGCCTCTTGCCAGTTTCAGCGGACAATTTACGACAAGGCTTTCTTTCCAGTTTATACGGGGTCCCTAGAAACTCCCCCTCCCCCCCTTGGACTCCATCCTCTGCTGCTAGATATATGTCCCATTGAAACCTTTTGTCATATTAGACAAATACCACTGAGTTCTCTAGCTACATATAGTGAAATGTAAAAAAATGATACTAGTTTATTGCTATAATTCTAGAGAAGAGTAGTTTTGTATTACTGTTATTTTTGTAAATTGAGTAGTTCAAGATAATTGTAACTAGATACTCATAGCCAGTCACACAAGTATTTCGGGAAACAAAATTGGCACCATACTATGTAGTAAATCATACCTAGAGTTCACTTGCTGTGAGCAAAAGCCTGAGCCTCCCGCGTCTGCTGGAGTTGAGCATGTAGCTTGGTAATCATCTCCTCTTGGTCCCTTTCACGATGGAGCCAGAATAGTCTCGCCCTATGTGCATGTTGGGAAAATTTTAACTCCGGAGTGCATATGCAAATATCCTTGTTCTTGATTTCTTGGTTTGCTCCGTGGAACTTGTGTTGCAACCAAAAGACACTATATATACCACTGGTTCAAGGCTATGATCTAGTAATTAGATGAATCATGATTAAGGTACTCATCGGGTAGGCATAGTGGGGATGGGGGGGGGGGTGTCTAAAGGATGCATGGCGTCCTTAGGGGCATGCATACATAGACTTCCCGGCTATCATCGACAAGGTCAAGCTACCTCCGATAGTGGAGCGGCGACAGTGGAGCGGCGGCGGCTGTGGTGGTAGTGGTCATTCGGTGGTCTCGGAATCGCGATGTATTTTTCATATGTGTTGAGGTGCTTTGTACTTCCGGTGAACTTTGATAATAGATCTGGATATTTCTTGCGAAAAAGGATCTATGGTGGTTCGTTCTTCAGGCAAATATACATGTTAAATGTATTAGCTTGTATATTGATGTTGCATCTCTATAGTTTTTTATTTTACTTATTCATGTCAAATATGCTAATGTATCAATGATACATTTGTAGAATTTAGATTTGCTGATGTGTTGATATTGTTGTTGGTATTTTGGTACTCCAATTTGGAACACTAGTAGAAAAGGGGCCTATTGACCCGGTTGGTGAGGGTTTTTAGTCCCGGTTCATGAACCGGGACTAAAGGGTCGGTACTAATACCCTGGCCCTTTAGTCCCGGTTCAATCTGTAACTGGACTGATGGGCCTCCACGTGGCCTGTCCATTGAGCCGAGGCGGGAGGGCCTTTGGTCGGTTGGTGGCATCAACCGGGACCAATAGGCATCCACGCCACCGCATTTCTATGGCTGTGGTTTTTGTTTTTTTTTGAAAAGGGGGGGGTTGGGGGTTTTGGGGGTTAATTTAGGTGTTTCATATATTGTGCTATAGCTAGCTAATTAATAGAGAAAAGTGTCCTCTCTTTGTCTGCGTGCTTGGTCGACGCTACGTACTATACATACGTATAGAGAGGACTAGTTAGACACGCTAGCTAGCTAGTAATTAAGCAAACTGAAGATCGTCATGAACATATATGCATACAGAGAGAAGTGATATCGACCACCTCTCCTTCTCCCAGAGATTGGTCGAACAACAAATTCGCGTATATCTATCCGACACTACCGGCTACATATATACAATAATTATCTTTTACAATACGGACGCGTGGTCCACATAGTATTCTCCGTCTTCAGCGATCACGTGGTCAAGAAAGAATGCCGCCAATTCCTCTTGAATTGCTCGCATGCGATCTGGTGCTAGGAGTTCATCCCGCTTCTGAAACATCTATTTTAAGAAAGGGGTCAACACACACACACACACACACACATATATATGTATATATATATATATATATATATATATATATATGAATGAATGAAACTCAACACAAATGATGGTAATAAAAAAAAATTGTGTATATTTTTATTTACGCACTTCATATTGTTTGTCGGAGTAGCCCGCCCTCTCACAGGTCGTGTGGCGGATGGACTATAAACGTAGTATCCACAGAAATCATTCCCTTGTTCCTGCCACAACCACTTTACAAGAAACAGAGGTCAATCAAACTGATAATTAGCAAGCATGCTAAATGATATTGATGAAACTAGCGCTTGAATCACTAGGAGATGCGTGTGGAATATGCTACTATATAGTACTTACTTTCGGGTGTCTAAATTGCAGCTTCTTCAGTAGTCCCGGAGCTTTTTTGGTGAATTTTCTCCAAGTCCTGCCATACAAAAAAAAACAATTACTTGATATCAGAAATGAACAAAGTTGCTGATATGGTGGATAATGATCGATTTAACTTACTTCTCGAGCATTTCAGTCATGTCTGCATACTCTTTGGGATCTTTTCGCTTGGAGTCTAAGACAGTTACTACTCCCTTCTCAAGCTTAATCTCTAGGAGAATATAGTGGTAGCTGCGCACATGCATAACTCATCAATATTACATTACTATAACCTGGACTAATAAGGAAACCGAATATGCCACAAGACAGTAACACTCACTTGAAGTTGTAAGGAAAGAGTATTATATCTTTCTGTTCATTTATTACCAACGATTGTAGCAAGTTGGCCTCGGTATCTTCGGCACGAAATTTAACCTCAGTTGCATCTATGAGATATGTGTTAATGAACCCAATATCACCCACTTGTCTTTTCTTCAATTCGGCGATCTTTAATCTGCATAATATAGTGAGGATAATTATAAATACATGCAATGAAAGGGCTGAGTTATATAGAGAGACTTAATGACAGAAGTAGTACTAGTTACAGACAGTAGCAGGTGACCGTTGCTTTATCGAGGGCCAATTAATTAAAAAACTGATAGAACCCCTCAAATGGAATAGGCAACAGTTCAATTCCGAGGAGGTCATGCTCCTTTTTAACTCTCACATATAAAGTACTCCTCCCCTCAGACTCTTTGTAGGTTTTCATGTACCAATCATGCAATCTTCGCATCATCGTTGATAGAGAACTTTCATCTTTGACGAGAGGCTTCCTGTACTCATATCTTTGTATCTGCACCTCCAAGAAATCATAATGTACATCGTCGGGCAGGTAATCTGCAGGATTGCCATAACCGGCACCATCCTCGGATCGACGATGTCGCTAGCGAGCACCTTGAGCGGGGGCACGATCGCCGCTTGTTCGCCGAGCTGGGCAATTTGTTTCCCAGCTCGTCGTTCTTTTATCCTTTGATCACTGACCGTACTTCCCGACCTCTCCGCTTCAGCAAATGCCTTTCCAATAATGCGCTCATAGTTGCCTTTCGGCGGAGACTTGGGTGGTTTTGTCGAGGCGGTCGAGTACGCTCGCTTTCACCGGATCTACCTTCTCCTCCGGAGGTGGATGTCTCTTTGCTTTCAACCCTTGAAACCAGTCATCCACTTGGTCTGCGCGATCTTCGCGTTTTCCTCCTCGCTCCTCTCAGACGGTAACTTCTCCGAGTCTTCAGAGAAGGACCGAATTTGTATCTCCTCCCGCCTTTGGCTGTCTTGCTATACGCCCGGCAGAAGCAGACGGAGCGGATGTCTTCTTTCCTTGCTTACGAGGCGGAGGAGAAGGACTACGACGCCGGAGCAGCCGGAGCGGCGGCGGTCTCTTCCGCCTTTGCCGACGAGGCGGAGAAGGAGGAGGCTGGCTGCTCGGCGCGCCGGAGCAGGCGGAGAAGGAGGCGGAGTGCCGCCACGCGCCGGAGAAGGAGCCGGCCGAGTGCCCTGATCGTCACTCGCCCGGAGGAGGAGGCGGTGGAGGAGGCGCAATGCCACGACTTCGCCGGAGGAGGAGGAGGCGAAGGCGTCCAGTTCGGAAGGTTGATGAGATCCTTCCGCCATAGGCATGGAGTCTTCAGAGCAGAACCCAGCCGATACTCCCCTTCACCGGTAGGGTGGTCAAGCCGGAGGTCCTCAAATCCCTCCGTTTTTTGTTCTGTTTTCTGCATTTTTTATTTTTTGTTGTTTTTTTCTTTATTTTTTAATTCTTTTTGCTTTTAGTTTTAGAAAAATTATAAACTTTCTGTTAGTGCCATTAGTTTTCAAATTTGAAAACACTTTTTTGTTTTCTTTGTTGCTTTATTTATTTTATTTTGTTTCTGCTTACAACAAAGCGGTGTGTAGAGGGACGGGCTTATAAACCGGTGTGAGCGTCCTTCGTTGGCGAGGTTTTCAAATTCATAGTTTTCAAATGAACTCTGAAAAAGTTGGCATAACATGTGCATGTACAAAACGGACAATGGTATCATACTAAATGCATTACAAAGTTGGCATGGTATCATCATAATATTTGCGGGAGAAAGTCTTCACTTTTTCTTCGCTTGTGTCGTTTGCTTATTGCGCCGTAACCATGGATAATCTTCATCGTTTATCAGGATGCTTGGGTCAGCCTTGACTTTGAAGGGGGGAATTTCATGAAACTTTTCATACTCTTCAGACATGTCTGTCTTGCCCTCCACTCCCAGGATGTCCCTTTTTCCTGAAAGAACTATGTGGCTCTTTGGCTCATTGTATGATGTATTCGCTTCCTTATCTTTTCTTTTCCTCGGTCTGGTAGACATAT
Source organism: Aegilops bicornis (assembly GCA_021605145.1). Classification (NCBI taxonomy): domain Eukaryota; kingdom Viridiplantae; phylum Streptophyta; class Magnoliopsida; order Poales; family Poaceae; genus Aegilops; species Aegilops bicornis. The sequence continues at coordinate 861,060,174 of CM038671.1, read as the reverse complement.
CCTTCACATAGATAACCTGTGCCACATCATTGGCTAGGACGAACGGTTCGTCAGTGTACCCAAGATTTTTCAGATCCACTGTTGTCATTCCGTCTTTGTGGGTCTACATACCCGCCTCTGACAGATTGACCCACTTGCACTTAAACAAAGGGACCTTAAAATCTACTCCGTAGTCAAGTTCCCATATGTCTACTATGTAACCATAATATGTGTCATTTCCCTTGTCGGTTGCTGCATCAAAGCGGACACCGCTGTTTTGGTTGGTGATCTTTTCATCTTGGTCAATCGTGTAAAATGTATTCTCATTTATCTCGTATCCTTTCCAAATCATTACAATCGAAGATGGTCCCCTGGACAACAAGTACAGCTCATCACAAACAGTGCTGTCACCTCCGGGGCGTGTTTCCAACCAAGCTGCTGAAAGTCTGATGTGTTCACATGTAATCTAGTCGCCGGCTTGCTCCGGGTGTTTGGAGCGCAGACTGTTCTTGTGTTCATCGACATACGGGTCACCAAGGTAGAGTTATGTAGAAGCTGTAGTGTGCTTGAGACCAAGAATATCCGTCCTGCATATTATTGAGTCTCTTCCAAGCGTGCCTTTTCGGTCAGTCTCCCCTCATACCGCGATTTAGGGAGACCTATCTTCTTAAGGCCAGGAATGAAGTCAACACAAAACCCGATGACATCCTCTCGTTTGATGGCCCATGGAGATGCTTCCTTCGGCCTAGCGCGGTTACGAACATATTTCTTTAGGACTCCCATGAACCTCTCAAAGGGGTACATATTGTGTAGAAATACGGGCCCCAGAATGACAATCTCGTCGACTAGATGAACTAGGACGTGCGTCATGATATTGAAGAAGGATGGTGAGAACACCAGCTCGAAACTGACAAGACATTGCGCCACATCACTCCTTAGCGTTGGTACGATTTCCGGATCGATCACCTTCTGAGATATTGCATTGAGGAATGCACATAGCTTCACAATGGCTAATCGGACGTTTTCCGGTAGAAGCCCCCTCAATGCAACCGGAAGCAGTTGCGTCATAATCACGTGGCATTCATGAGACTTTAGGTTCTGGAACTTTTTCTCCGGCATATTTATTATTCCCTTTATATTCGACGAGAAGCGATCGGGACCTTCATCTTGAGCAGGCATTGAAAGAATATTTCTTTCTCTTCTCTCGTAAGAGCGTAGGTGGCGGGACCTTCATATCGCTTCGGTGGCATGCCCTCTTTTTCGTGCAAGCGTTGCAGGTCCTCTCATGCCTCGTGTGTATCTTTTGTCTTCCCATACACGCCCAAGAAGCCTAGCAGGTTCACGCAAAGGTTCTTCGTCACGTGCATCACGTCGATCAAGAGCGGACCTCTAGGTCTTTCCAAAGAGGGTAGGTCCCAAAATATAGATTTCTTCTTCCACATGGGTGCGTGATTCTCGGCGTCATTGAACAGCTAGTCCACGGGACCCTTTCCAAAGATTACGTGTAAATCATTGACCATAGCAAGTACGTGATCACCGATGCGCATGGCGGGCTTCTTCGGTGATCTGCCTCGCTTTGAAATGCTTGCCTTTCTTTCGACATTGATGGTTGGTCGGAAGAAATCGACGATGGCCCAGTGTACACATTCTTCCTGCAGCTTCCCGGTATATACTATCGGTGTCAAGTAAACAGTGCGTGCATGCGTGGTATCCCTTGTTTGTCTGTCACGAAAGGTTCTCGAGAGCGGGCCAATCGTTGATGGTCACGAACAGCAACGCCTTTAGGTCAAATTCCTCATTTTGTGCTCATCCCACGTCGTACACCGTTTCCATTCCACAGCTGTAAAAGTTCTTCAACTAATGGCCTTAGGTACACATCAATGTCGTTGCCGGGTTGCTTAGGGCCTTGGATGAGAAGCGGCATCATAATGAACTTCCGCTTCATGCACATCCAAGGAGGAAGGTTATACATACATAGAGTCACGGGCAGGTGCTTTGTGATTGCTGCTCTGCTCCTGAAAGTATTAAAGCCATCAGCTCTTAAAGTAAACCATACTTTACTTGGTTCCTTTCCAAAATCATCACAGTACTTTCTCTCGATTTTTCTCCACTGCGACCCGTCGTGGTGCTCTCAACTTCCCATCTTTCTTACGTTCCTCATCGTGCCATCGCATCAACTTGGCATGCTCTCCGTTTACGAACATACGTTTCAACCGTGGTATTATAGGAGCATACCACATCACCTTCGCGAGAACCCTCTTCTGGGAGGCTCGCCGTCAACATCATCGGGGTCATCTCGTGCGATCTTATACCGCAATGCACCGCATACCGGGCATGCGTTTAGATCCTTGTAGGCACCACGGTAGAGGATGCGATCATTAGGGCATGCATGTATCTTCCCCACCTCCAATCCTAGAGGGCATACGACCTTCTTTGCTGCGTATGTACTTTGTCGGGCAATTCGTTATCCTTTGGAAGCTTCTTCTTCATTATTTTCTTAGCTTGTCAAATCCTTTATCGAGCACGGCATTCTCGCCTTCCACTGCAGCAATTCGAGTACGGTACCGAGCTTTGTGTTGCCATCTTCGCTATTGGGGTACAACCCTTTTTTGTGATCCTCTAACATGCGATCGAACTTCAGCTTCTCCTTTTGACTTTTGCATTGTGTCCTTGCATCGACAATGACCCGGCGAAGATCATCATCATCGGGCACATCGTCTGGTTCCTCTTGATCTTCAGCAGCTTCGCCCGTTCCAGCACCATCGTGCACATCGTCTTGTGCATCTTGATGTTCAGTAGCATCACCGTATTCAGGGGGCACATAGTTGTCATCGTACTCTTCTTCCTCGCCGTCTTCCATCATAACCCCTATTTCTCCGTGCCTCGTCCAAACATTATAGTGTGGCATGAAACCCTTGTAAAGCAGGTGGGTGTGAAGGATTTTCCGGTCAGAGTAAGACTTCGTATTCCCACATATAGGGCATGGACAACACATAAAACCATTCTGCTTGTTTGCCTCAGCCACTTCGAGAAAATCATGCACGCCCTTAATGTACTCGGAGGTGTGTCTGTCACCGTACATCCATTGCCGGTTCATCTGCGTGCATTATATATAATTAAGTGTGTCAAAAATCATTACTGAACATCATGAATAGATAATTAAATGACCAAATTAATAGAAGTTCATCATCACATAAAACCAAAGTACATACATAGTTCTCATCTAACAACATAAAGCTCTGCAGAGCATCTAAATTAATTAAACCATACATTGAAACTATGTAAAACATTTCAATGCAAAAACAAATACGATCATAATCGCAACCAAGGTAACAACTGATCCAACGGCATAATGATACCAAGCCTCGGTATGAATGGCATATTTTCTAATCTTTCTCATCTTCAAGCGCATTGCATCCATCTTGATCTTGTGATCATCGGCGACATCCATAACATGCAACTCCAATATCATCTTCTCCTCCTCAAGTTTTTTATTTTTTCCTTCAAGAAATTGTTTTCTTCTTCAACTAAATTTAACCTCTCGACAATAGGGTCGGTTGGAATTTCCGGTTCAACAACCTCCTAGATAAATAAAATCTATGTCACGTTGGTCGGCATAATTTTCATAAACAACAAATGAACCAATAGTTATGAAAAGATAATATATACCACATCCGAATCATAGATAGGACGAGAGTCGACGGGGGCGGATACCAAAACCATCGCACTATATAAGATGCAATAATAAAAGTAAGAAAATAATACAAGTATCTATCTAAACAAACAAGTAATAATATTTTTCCTTTCAGAAAGAAGATAAGAACAAGAGGCTCACCACGGTGGTGCCGGCGATGAGATCGGCGGGTGATCGGCGGCGATGAAGACGGGGCAGGCGTGACGGACCACTAAACCTAGATAAATATTGAGGAAAATGGAGCTTGGCGGTTGAGCTTGGAGAGGAGAAACCTTAAGTAGTGTGGCTCGGGCATTCCATCAAACACCTTGTGTGCATAGGAGGTGAGCTAGAGCACCACCAAGCCCTCTCCTCCTCGGCCAGAAAAAACAGAGCAGTGTGCTCGCTTCTTGTGAGGGGCTATATATAGGCAGCACCATTAGCCCGGTTGGTGGCATGAGCGGGACTAAAGGGAAGCCTTTGGTCCCGATTCATGCCACCAACCGGGACCAATAGTGGTGGGCAGGAGCGGGACCATTGGTCGGTTCGTCCCACCAACCGGGACCAAAAGGTCAGACGAACCGGGACCAATGGCCCACGTGGCCCGGCCGGCCCCCTGGCTCACTGAATCGGGCAAATAGCTCCATTGGTCCCGGTTCTGGATTGAACCGGGACTAATGGGCTAAACTGGCCTGGACGAAAGCCCTGTTTTCTACTAGTGGAAGTATTGTTTTACTGAAAGTAGTATGAAAACTAAGCTAGAAGGGTGAGAAAGGGATGATAATCGTCGACCCGAAGTTTAAAAAAATTATTTGGTTGTTAGAACAAATTTCATGTGAGATACCTACATCTGTAAATCATTGGAACATAATTTCTAGCTTGTTCCTGATGTGCCAATTGCTCAAGGAAACTCATCTTTTTTTTACCTTAAGTATCCACTTCTGAAACGTTCGCATGAGTATCGCCTTGCATTAGGACAGAAAGATATTCGTTAAAAAAGGATATAAAAGATATGTCATAGTTCATATTCTCTTTCCGACATTTATAATCACAGGGAATTAGGGACATTGGGTTTCAATTGTGGTACAAGGTGCCAAATTGTTGTAATTCTATAGGATTTCAGGATGGGTGTATCACACCCCTTGTTCTGATTGCATTAAGCTGTAAATGCCATGGCCTATGTTTATTGTGATCAAATGGTGCACATGTAGTGTGTCAGTTGTCAGCAACTGAGAAGGTGGAGAGTGACATTTGCAATTGGCAACTCTTAACTAGTGATTTCCTATGTATAGCGATAGATATCCGTCCAATCGCCCGTTCATCGTCCAAGTTGGGCTGGCCAAATAAGAGGCAAATGGGAGGGATTAGCTGGAACGGTTTGGGGTCCAAGCCGGCTTTATCGGTTGAATCTTCTAGACGGTTCCTGCCTAGTTTTTTCATTTATTTACTGGTTCTTTTTGTGGTTTTAATTTTTCGTTTTCTTTGATTTTTTTCTTTTTTTACAAAAGTTTAAATATTTTTCCAAAATATCCAAAAAATGTCCAAGACCTCAAAATAAATGTTTTCTTTTCCCAAAAAACTTGTGTTTAGAAAATTGTCCATGTTTTTTTCAAAATCTTCAGTTTTTTTAAATTACTTGAAATTTCAGTAATAATTTACAATTTCAAAAAATGGTTACGCTTCTTCAATAAGTGTGTGCATTTTCCAAAGTAGGTTCCGGATTTGCAACATTTTACTCAGAATTTCAAATAATGTTTAAAAATTCAAAAACGTTCACACTTTACAAAATTTGTTTGCATACATTTTGTGATTTCATGAAAAATTTCCATATCCATGGAGTTTTTTTGGATCCACGAACATTCCCCAAATTTGCGAGCAGTTTTTGGTTTTGATGAACATTTTTTGAAATATGCAAATAATTTTAGATTTTTTAAAAATTTGTTTGAGTGCATGAACATTTTTTTCAAAGTTTACTCAGAATTACAAATAATGTTTAAAAACGCAAAAATGTTCACACTTCACAAAATTTGTTTGCATACATTTTTTGATTTCATGAACAAAATTTGTTTGCATGTCCATGGAGTTTCTTTGGATCCATGAACGTTTTCCAAACTTGCGAGTTATTTTTGGTTTTCATGAACATTTTGCAAAATCTGCATAAAATTTAGATTCTTTTAATATTTGCTTGAATACATGAACATTTTTTAAAATCCGCGGTCAATGTTTGAATTCATGATCATTTTCTCAAATTCTCAGAAAAATTTGAATTCATGAACCATCTTTCTAGTTCGTGTAAAAATAATCAATTCGTGAATATTTTTTTTATCAAATTCATGATTTTTAAATAGATGAAATCGAAACAACTCGAAAAAAAGCTGACGTACGCTCGCTCGCTCTTTTTCAGTCGAAAGTTGGATCGCGCGCTGGTTTAGGCCCATTAGCACACCGGCAGCGTATAAATAGGAATTGGACGAGCGCTAGGGTTTTCCCCTGAATTATTTCCTCCCTCCCCGCGCCGCCGCCGCCGTCCGTCGTAGCAGAAGCAGCCTGCGCCGCCGCCTCCGTCGTCTCAGCAGAAGCAGCGACCCGCATCTCCAGCAGCCCAAGAAAGGTTCCTATCCCCTCCCTCCCTCCCTCCCCTTCGCCCCCTCACGCGTGTCTCTACGGATCTGTGAGCTTTCTCGTTTCTTTTTTTGTGCCGTATTTAGTTGCTGTGATTGATTTCGTTGATAGCTTAATTCCCGATATCTCTAGTCCGGTAGCTACTCTTTGGATCTCAAGTAAGCCTCGGGGTTCTTCCTTGCAAAATCGTTGATATATATCCCTGTTCTTGCTCAAGATTTGTGTAGAGGAGGAATTGAAACATACTGTGTTTAAACAAAACATGATATAGTTGGAGCCAGAGCCCTATTTGGACCTTATTGCTTCTTGCTGAACATCTATTGTACTTTGTACTAATGGTATAACTTTTGTGATATGTATTGTTATGTTGGTAAAATAGACAACCTAGATTCACCCGCAGGATCTGTAAGCCAGAGAGGAGGGGGTATAAGATAGCAAATTTACTTGCAATAAAACAGGGGCTGTTAATTGTAGTTTTGTTTTGGTCTGCAATTGCATACACGGGCATTTGTGTGCTCTCCTGTGTGATCTCGAGTGCGATGGAATTTGTACACTAGCTGTTCCGGCCGTGCTTCTGCTTTGCCTAGAACTGTTAGTGCGTTGGAATGTTGATTTAGTTCGTTGCTTCTGACGCTGCTCCTGCTTTGCCTATTGGAAAATGATATGTTTCTGAAACTTAAACTTGCATCTAAACATAGGCAACTCTGCAGTGCTTCTGTTTCTGAAGTTAACTTCATCTAAACAGAGGCAACTCTGCGGTGTTTCTGAATCATATTTCAGTAAGTAAAATTAAATGAAATGCAGTAACAAATGCACCAAAAGATCCGGCAGGGTCATTGCTGTAGACTATAGTGGCATGGAAATTTACACCACATGGCTTGTTGACACTTCAAACAACAACACATCAGGCATTAGAGATGCGTGAAAACTTCATGAAAGTTTTAATTTGCATACTAGTAGCTAACAAAAATCTTTACGCCAACCATATTCATACTGTAGACTGTGGAGTATAACAGCAAAACCATAATCATACTGTAGACTGAAGAGGCTCAGCAACATAGTGACTTGACTGAGTCATTCTAGTTTCTTGTATGTGTCCAGCTGGCTCAGAGCACCATCTAGCAGAGTCTTCTTACTGTTGCTGATCACTCCCCTTGATTGTTTAAGCTCAGTCTTGCCTGCAGTCAGCTCATTCTTCAGCTTCTATTTTTCATGTATTCTGGCAACACACAGTAGACATGTTCCTGTATGATCTATCTCAATTGCAATGGAATTGTATGTACGCTAGCTGTTCTGCTCGAAAGTGCATTTGAATGTTACTTGTTTCTGATGATTTTTGCCTAATGCAATCAATCCTTTGCGATGGTTTGTGCAGCATGGATACTCAGGTGAAGCTTGCAGTGGTTGTCAAGGTGATGGGCCGCACCGGGTCCAGGGGTCAGGTGACCCAGGTGAGGGTCAAGTTCCTGGATGACCAGAACCGTCTCATCATGAGGAACGTCAAGGGGCCCGTCCGTGAGGGTGACATCCTCACCCTGCTCGAGTCTGAGCGGGAGGCCAGGAGGCTGCGCTAAGAAATTTCTTCCTTTATACTTGTCTGTCTTTGGAAGAAGAATTATGTACTGTTGCCTTTGTAGTCTACCGCTTTCGTTCTTTGCCTAGCTATGTGGAGGTGTAATGAGTTTTGTTCTGTTGCCTAAATTTAAGTGCACTTGATGTTGTGAGACTTGATCATTGTTGCGCACCTCTTGGTAATGTGAATTGTGAATCGTCTATCTTGGATCCTATATGATTTGAAATCATCATGTGCCTCTTGTGGGTTCTTGTTCTTTGCGTGTTTTTTTACCGGAACCAAACTCGGTCGAGGTTTCAGGACAGTTGGGACATTTGACATGTCTGCCAGCCAAAAAAAACCACCCAGAGCCATCCCCGCTCCGCCCCTCGAATATTTGTACCCTTGAAGACCACCAGTCGCTGCCCAGCCCTTGCCAGGCGCCTTGGAATATGCTGCTGTTTTGGCCGCAGCTCAGGTATCCTCTGCCAATGCTGTCCAGGTATAATCCTGGTCAAACATACATGCAAGATGGTTGCTCGAGTTCTATTGCTGGAGGCTGGAGCCATCTTGATCATTGTATTAGAGAATGCAATCAGCTAGCTCATGAATTAGCTAAGTTAGCTAGGTTCTCTTCAGGTGTCTGTGATTTCCTTCATTGTAAATGATGCAACTATGATTGAATAAAGGAGACAATTATCAAAAAAATAACACAACCAACATTGCTGGAGCACACATTGATGCGAGGGCTGGCGGAGGGGGCCGGGTTACGGGCCACAGCCGGCAATGGTCTGAGTTGCCGGCGGGGCCGCACCTCAGTAACTTGTGTTGAGGCGGGCATGAAGGCCACGTGAAATTTCACCGGTTGCCTCTCGCCACTTTCAGGGAAAGGTTTACGACAAGGCTTTCTTCCCCAAGATGGAGGGAAAAAAGGGTTGCACAGTTTATATGGGGTCCCTACAAACTTTCATGTTTATGAGGCTTGTTGGAGCAATTCTTTTGGCCCAATTACCTCCCCCCTCCCCTCTAAAAAACAATACTCCCTCCGTCCCATGTTAGGTGTCGCTGAAACGGATGAGCGACACCTAATATGGGACGGAGGGAGTAATTGAAAGGGAACTTACTGGAAATGCTCTAAGCTAGATACTGTTACTTGCATGTTAGGAGTAATTATTTTAATTTACCTTTTCTAGACATGCATACCCAAACTCCGTTAGACTGACTTTTTTTTGAACAAACAAAAGCACACCAGGCGCCATTTCATTTCACTTAAAATAGTTTACATGAGTGATGGCATATCCTATGAAAATACTTCTGCCAAAGTCAGTATTAGAGGACAATGCCTATCAAAGTGATCCTCATTGGAACATTTAAACCTAGAACGGTAAGGAGCTGTATTGTTATAGAACCTAGCTAATTTTGTTGCTTCATGTGCTTTTGTGTTGCATGTTCTAGGAGTGTGGAAAACCTTAATCTTCTTTGATCCTGTAATCTCACAAAAGTCTGCAATGAATTCCCTGATTTGCCAATGCTGTAGAGAGTGTGCTATAGAGAGTGTGCTGTTGTCTGTGAATACCGTTGCCTCCTGCACCTTCAGTTGATCAAGAATAATTGCTGCTAGGTTGAGGCCTTTCACTTCTTGCTTGTAGGGGTGAAGTGGCTTGTGTTGTAGTGGCTGAAATTGTTGCTTGTATCACGCCTTGGTTTTGCGGTACCTCAGTACCTGCAAGTATATTCCAAGACATGTGTGTGTATTTTCTGTTGAGTTGTCATCTCCCTCTTCCTGCCATGCTGCATCAGAGCATATCATGTTAAAAGATTGAGCACTTTGAGCTTAAACTGCAGTTTCCTGGATTAAGGGTCTTGTCTTTGTGTGCCTACGTTAAGTACACTGATTTGCAATTGTTCCTGCAACATAGAACTCTTTTCTAAATATAAACTTTTTTGAAATTGCCTGGGCTGCAAAATGGATCTGCAAAGGAGACGTATAATTCTTTTGCAAAGCTTATCATTCCTGGATTTCTGGATACACCACATAAAGGTCAAAATTTTACTTAATGTAGCATGTGGGTGATTTGAGCTCTGAACTTTTAAAATAACATAGTCTAAAGAATCTTCATTGCATACTAATAAATCAATTCTGACATACCAATGGTTTGTAAACTAGGCAGCTCTAACAATAGGACACTTAAAAAAAGGTGCAGATTGTCTTCTCGCATACCACATCTAGCGCAAAGCTTACATATATGCTTAAAGTATTTACCTGCTCTTTTACCTGATGTGAGTGCTTTCCTAAGTAGTCTCCATGCAAAGGTTTTAATTCTTGAAGCCATGTCTTCTGTCTTCCAAACCTGTTTGAAAACAATTTTTGTGCTGTTGGAGATGGCTCTAGGTTGTGGCTCCCCTTCCTGACGCATGGCCTGCAAAGTTTATATGCACTTTTCGAGGAAAATTTCCTTGTAGGACTTAGTTTCCAACATAAGAGATCATCATCATCTGTATGAATGATAGGTACCTGTTTGATAATATTTGTTGTTTACATGTCATATAAGGAGTCAATGAGATGAGCATTCCAATGTTTCTAGTTAGGGATCCAAAGGTCTTTAAGCAAAGCAGGGTAAGTAAAATTGCTATCTTCAATGACAGATGATCATGGATTGAATCCCAAGAACTATACCATGGAGAGCTCTTGTGCAGGGCCGGCCCTGGGTAGGGCAAGAAGGGCGACACCCTAGGGCCCAGCCTGATTGCGGGGGGGGGGGGGGGGGGGGACCCCGTGCATATGCAGTAGGTACTCATTATTATATACACTAACAAAAGGGTCTATGCATTGCAATGGGAGATTTTTTTTCATAATCTCCAATGGCCATGACCACATATTGTTGCATCACCAAGATAAACTATCACTCTCCATTTCATAAAATCATGAACAATTTTTGAAATCATGAACATTTTTTAAACTTGTGCACATATTTCAATTTTTTAATACTTTTACAAATTTTCGAACATTTTCTAAAATGAAGAATTTTTTTGAATTCATGAACATTTTATACTATTTGCAAACATTTTTTTATTTTTTTGAATACCTTCTAAACAGTTTTCTTAAATCGGCGAACATTTCTAGAATCGACGAAGATGTTTTTAGAAATTGGTGGAACAAGTTTTAAAGTACATGAAAATTCTTTTGATTTAACAAACATTTTTTGAAATGCTTGATCATTTTGGAATTAGCGAAAAATTTAGGAATGAATAAACTATTTTGTAAGTCACGAACAGTTCTTGAATTTTTAGGATATATTTCATTCATGAACATTTTTTGAATTGGCGATTTTTTTTTCAATTCATTAACATTTTTAATACCGAAACTATTTAAAACATCATGAACATTTTTGATTTCCTGAACATTGTCTTTCAAATTTTGAACATTTTTGGAATAAGCAAACTTTTTTACAAAATTGTGAACAATTTTGAATCCACAAAATTTTTATGATTTATTAAACTTTTTTCTTCTAAATTATCATTTTTTTAAACATTCAGCACTTTTTGAAGTCCAAGTTATTTAAAGTAGGAAAAAAGAAAACGGAAAATAAAAAAATAATAAACCAAAATATAAAAGCAGGCCGGCCCAAACTGGAGCGCTGCATCTTCTCCAGCGCGCAGAGCGCAGTATAGGAGGTTCCTACAGCATAGGCCGGCCGAGGCGGGGATTCCGCTGTGCGGTAATATTTTGTATTTTTTGGGGACAATTTCTTTGATGTACCGCCAGAAGAAATAGCCCCCTTTATTATTAGGTATAGATATATATTAACGTTCGGGAGAGTGGTGGCGAACCAGCATGGCCACATGGCACATGCTGGTTGGATGTGGCGACAAACATTTTGATTTTTGTTAAGATTATTTATGGAAGATGAAAGTGAGACTTTTTTCCTTTTGAGAAAAGTTTTTTCGGAGATTATTTTTAGAAGATGGAAGTGAGATCTTTTTCTTTTTCTTTTTGGGAAAACCTTTTGGTTTTTCTTTTTGAGGCGGATGTGATGTCCGCGTGTTGCGAGAACGTTTTTTTTTCAATTTTGAGATGAAGATGAGTTTTTTCTTTAAGACAGAGAAATATGCGCACAACTTTCTCTCAAAAGGCCCGCAATGGCGGGCCCCAACCACTAGTATATACTGCAAGCCCAAAATTTATTAAACAAGTGGACCAAGCCGAAATCAGTATTCCTTCCAAATATCACTCCCCCTCCCCAATATGTGATAAGTGGCGCGCTGCATGTGCGCCATTTGTCACAACCCGAGAGTTTCTCCTTTTTTCGTAGATCCGTTTATTCAAAATGTTTTATGTCTTAATTTGCGCGTCCAACTCTTGAAGCGTTTCACAATTGAATTCCTCGCATCGAGATCTTCAAAACTAGATCCAATGTTGATAAGTTTTGATGAACTTTTTTTTCATGAAAAACCCGGACAAAACAACCGAACCGAGAGCACTTTTTTCCCTTTTCAGAAGCCATTTCCAAGAGGCACGGCCGTGCCTATCGGGAAAGCAAATCCCACTAGTAGAAAACAGGGCTTTCGTTTGGGCCTGGCCAGCTCATTAGTCCTGGTTCTGCACGAACCGAGACCCATGGGGTGCATTAGTCCCGGTTCGTGAGCCCAGGGGGCCGGCCGGGTCCTCGTGGGCATTGGTCCCGGTTCGTTTCGACCCATTTGTCCCGGTTCTAGGCACGAACCAGGACCAATGGGCCTTGCTTCAGCCCACGACCATTGGTTGGTTCAAGCTCGAACCGGGACGAAGGAAACTTTAGTCCCGGTTCCAGTCACGAACCGGGACAAATGAGTTGCCTATATTTACCCCATCGCCGCAGCAGAGCACTCCGCAGTGCTCTGTTTTTTGCTGGCCGGCGAGGGGGAGGGCATTGGATGCTCTAGCTCACCTCCTATGCACATGAGGTGTTCGATGAAATGCCCGAGCCACACTAGTTAAGCTTTCTCCTCTCGAGGCTCGACCTCCGAGCTCCATTTTTCCCAAGATTTGTCTAGGTTTATATTAGCGGTCCGTCACGCCCCGTCCCCGTCTTCACCGCCGTCGAGCGCCCGTGCCGATCTCGTCGCCGGCACCACCGTGGCGAGCCTCTGGTTCTTATCTTCTTTCTGAAACAAAAAAAATTCTTACTTTACATAGATACTTGTCTAATTTTCTTACTTTTGACACACATAATTATATATAATGCACGTAGATGAACCGGCAATGGATGTACGGTGACAGACACACCTCCGAGTACATTAAGGGCGTGCATGATTTTCTCGAAGTGGCTGAGCCAAACAAGCAGAATGGTTTTATGTGTTGTCCATGCCATAAATGTGGGAATACAAAGTCTTACTTTGACCGGAAAATCCTTCACACCCACCTGCTTTACAATGGTTTCATGCCACACTATAATGTTTGGACGCTTTATTTTTATAAGGTTCAAATAAAACAATAGTCAAATAAGCTTTCTATGTACAATATCATTTTTTTCTAAAATTGCTAGCCCGTGTAGGAGCACAGGTTGATTACTAATAATTAACTAATCTAAATGGCCGCGGCGCTGGTTCCCCGAGTCCGGCCATGAACCAAGAGAATCGAAGGTTTCCCTTTTCTAACTCTGCCTCAGCGCTCTCCGGTTTTGCCTCCATAGTTTCCTCCTCCGGAGCCATAGGAAGCGAAGCTATCCGCCACCCCATCGCCACCAAGCGTCTAATCGGCTGCCGATGTTCAACCCACCAAGTTTGGCTTCAACGGGAGGGGAAGAGCAGTGGCCTTCCTGGGACCCGAGCGGCAATGACCTGCCGTGCACTACTCTTCCTCGCTACCGTCGGCGCCCGCAGACGTGCCGGCTTCGTGGTCGTCGCGGCGGGGCGCGGCCTAGGGGGCGTCCTCCTAGTCGTTTGTCTCGCCGAACACCGGTTCTTCCGCCTCGTTCTCGCACTCCTTGCCGGCGGCTGGCCCCTTGGCCACCCGCTGGCCGGACCGGCAACGGGCCAGAAAAATCTCGCGGGCGGAGTGGTAAAACTCGAGCATTACCTCCTACTCTGCCATATGTCAGCATCTGGCGCGACCACCCTGCCGGTGAGCTGCTCCTCCTGCGCCATGTTCATGTAATGGGCACGAGCCTCGTCGATGGTCAAGGAGAAGTGCACCGGCGAGGTTCGCATGGAGGAGGAGGAGGGTCGTGTGGAGGAGGACGGTGGCGTCGGCTCGTTATCGTCGGTCGTGTTCTTCATTGGGACGTCATCGTTCTCCGGCTATCTCCTTCTTCTCTTCCGGTGGCAGCCCGTCTGAAAGTGCAACTATCCCTGGGTGGTTTTGGTAATTCCTAACAACATATAGTTCACTGAGCTAATGCTACTTCAAGATGAATATTTCAGAAAAGCTCAATGATTGGCATGGCATGTATGAGAAAAGTGGACCCCTCAAAATGCTAAAGATAAAAGGATTGGCTCAAGCTCAAAGCTCAAGACTCTACATTTTCTATTTTAGTGATCCAAGATCACATTGAGTCTATAGGAAAAGCCAATACTATCAAGGAGGGATGAGGTGTTGCTTAATGGCTATCTTGCTCAAAATGCTTAGTGATATGCTCCAAAGCCCTCAACTACTTTCTCATATCCACACATGACATAAACCAAAGTCAAACTCTGCCCTAACGATTCTTTCTGTCCGGCGCCACCGAGTTCAGATGTCATAGCCACTGCCACAAACCCTAGGAAAATCGGTCTCACCAATAGGGATCTCGGTCTCACAGAGATGGGATTGTAATCTCTCTGTTTCCCTTCGTAACGTTTCGGTCCAACCGAGATGAGCGATCGGTCCCACCGAGACTGCAATGCAAACTCTTTGATTCCCTTTCGTAACATTTCGGTCTCACCGAGATGAGCGAATCGGTCCCACCGAGTTTGCCTGACCAACCCTCTGTGTGTCCATTACCAAAATCGGTCTCACCGAGATTACGTTATGCCCTAACCCTAATCATATCCGTCCTACCGAGTTGCATATCGGTCCCACCGAAAATCCTAACGGTCACATCATTTGCTGAATCGGTCCGACTGAGTTTCTCAATTTGGTCCCACCGAGATTGGTAAGTTGTGTGTAATGGTTAGATTTTGTGTGGAGGCTATATATACCCCTCCACCCACTCTTCATTCGTTGAGAGAGCCATCAGAACGAATCTACACTTCCAACATACATTTTCTGAGAGAGAACCACCTACACTTGTGCTGAGGCCAAGATATTCCATTCCTACCATATAAATCTTGATCTCTAGCATTCCCCAAGTTTCTTTCCACTCAAACCTTCTTTCCACCAAATCCAAATCCTGTGAGAGAGAGTTGAGTGTTGGGGAGACTATCATTTGAAGCACAAGAGCAAGGAGTTCATCATCAACACACCATTTGTTACTTCTTGGAGAGTGATGTCTCCTAGATTGGCTAGGTGTCACTTGGGAGCCTCCGACAAGATTGTGGAGTTGAACCAAGGAGTTTGTAAGGGCAAGGAGATTGCCTACTTCGTGAAGATCTACCCGTAGTGAGGCAAGTCCTTCGTGAGGGACGACCATGGTGGGATAGACAAGGTTGCTTCTTCGTGGAACCTTCATGGGTGGAGCCCTCCGTGGACTCGCGCAGCCGTTACCCTTCGTGGGTTGAAGTCTCCATCAACGTGGATGTACGATAGCACCACCTATCGGAACCACGACAAAAACATCCGTTTCTCCTATTGCGTTTGCACTCTCCAAACCCTTCCCTTTACATTCTTGCAAGTTGCATGCTTTACTTTCTGCTGCTCATATACTCTTTGCATGCTTGCCTGAATTGTGTTAAGATTGCTTGACTTGTGCTAAGTTGCTAAAATCTGCCAAAGTCTAAAACTGGGAAAAGGCTAAGTTTTTATTTGGTTAAGTAGTCTAATCACCCCCCTCTAGACATACTTTTGATCCTACAAGTGGTATCAGAGCTTTGGTCTCCATTTTCCTTGATCTTCATAGCTTTTGGTGGTCATAGCCTTGGTTTCACAACCTAGAAGAGTATGGCGTCTAGCGAGGGAAATTACCACCGTAGTGTTGGAGAACGTTGCAGAAAATAAAATTTTTCCTACGGTTTCACCAAGATCCATCTATGAGTTCATCTAAGCAACGAGTAATAGGAGAGAGATGCATCTACATACCACTTGTAGATCGCGTGCGGAAGCGTTCAAGAGAACGGGGATGATTGAGTCGTACTCGCCGTGATTCAAATCACCGATGACCAAGTGCCGAACGGACAACACCTCCGCGTTCAACACACGGAGGCGGATGACGTCTCCTCCTTCTTGATCCAGCAAGGGGAAGGAGAGGTTGAGGAAGAAGGCTCCAACAGTGACGACGGCGTGGTGGTGATGGAGTGGCGATTCTCTGGCGGGGCTTCGCCAAGCACACGCGGAGGAGAGGTGTTGGGGAGGGAGGGCTGCGCCTTGGATTGTGTGCAGCCCTCCCTCGCCTCTATTTATAGGGGAAGGGGAAGGGCGGCCCCCTCTAGATGAGATCTAGAGGGGGGGGCAGGAGGGCTTGCCTCCCAAGCAAGGCGCCCCACTAGGGTTTCCCCAACCCTAGGCGCATGGGCCCAAGGGGCGCCCAGCCCTCCAGGGCTGGTTCCCTGCCCCCACGGCCCATGAGGCCCTCCGAGAGGTGGCCCCTCCGGTGGACCCGGAACCCTTCCGTGGCCCGGTACAATACCGATATGCCCCGAAACTTTCCGGTGACCGTATGACAACTTCCCATATATAAATCTTCACCTCCGGACCATTCCGAACTCCTCGTGACGTCCGGGATCTCATCCGGGACTCGAACAACATTCGGTAATCACATACAAGTCTTCCTAATAACCCTAGCGCCACCGAACCTTAAGTGTGTAGACCCTACGGGTTCGGGAGATATCTTGAACATGACCGAGACGGCTCTCCGGTCAATAACCAACAGCGGGATCTGGATACCCATGTTGGCACCCACATACTCCTCGATGATTTCATCGGATGAACCACGATGTCGAGGATTCAAGCAACCCCGTATACTATTCCCTTTGTCAGACGGTATATTACTTGCCCGAGATTCGATCGTCGGTATCCCAATACCTCGTTCAATCTCGTTACCGGCAAGTCACTTTACTCGTACCGTAATGCATGATCCCGTGACCAGACACTTGGTCACATTGAGCTCATTATGATGATGCACTACCGAGTGGGCCCAGTGATACCTCCCCGTAATACCGAGTAACAAATCCCAGTCTCGATCCGTGTCAACCCAACAGACACTTTCAGAGATACCTGTAGTGCACCTTTATAGTCACCCAGTTACGTTGTGACGTTTGGTACACCCAAAGCACTCCTACGGTATCCGGGAGTTACACGATCTCATGGTCTAAGGAAGAGATACTTGACATTGGAAAAGCTCTAGCAAAGCGAACTACACGATCTTGTGCTATGCTTAGGATTGGGTCTTGTCCATCACATCATTCTCCTAATGATGTGATCCCGTTATCAATGACATCCAATGTTCATAGTCAGGAAACCATGACTATCTATTGATTAACGAGCTAGTCAACTAGAGGCTCACTAGGGACATATTGTGGTCTATGTGTTCACACGTGTATTACGATTTCCGGATAATACAATTATAGCATGAATAAAAGACAATTATCACGAACAAGGAAATATAATAATAATCCTTTTATTATTGCCTCTAGGGCATATTTCCAACAGTCTCCCACTTGCACTAGAGTCAATAATCTAGTTACAATGTGATGAATCGAACACCCATATAGTTACGGTGTTGATCATGTTTTGCCCATGGAAGAGGTTTAGTCAGCGGATCTGCGACATTCAGATCCGTATGCACTTTGCAAATTTCTATGTCTCCATCTTGAACATTTTCACGAATGGAGTTGAAGCGACGCTTGATGTGCCTAGTCTTCTTGTGAAACCTGGGCTCCTTGGCAAGTGCAATGGCTCCAGTGTTGTCACAGAAGAGTTTGATTGGCCCCGACGCATTGGGTATGACTCCTAGGTCGGTGATGAACTCCTTCACCCAAATTTCTTCATGCGCTGCCTCCGAGGCTGCCATGTACTCCGCTTCACACGTAGATCCCGCCACGACGCCTCGCTTGCAGCTGCACCAGCTTACTGCTCCACCATTCAACATATACACGTATCCGGTTTGTGACTTAGAGTCATCCAGATCTGTGTCGAAGCTAAGCGTCGGCGTAACCCTTCTGACGAGCTCTTCGTCACCTCCATAAACGAGAAACATGTCCTTAGTCCTTTTCAGGTACTTCAGGATATTCTTGACCGATGTCCAGTGTTCCTTGCCGGGATTACTTTGGTACCTTCCTACCAAACTTACGGCAAGGTTTCAATCAGGTCTGGTACACAGCATGGCATACATAATAGAACCTATGGCTGATGCGTAGGGGATGACACTCATCTCTTCTATATCTTCTGCCGTGGTCGGACATTGAGCCGAGCTCAATTTCACACCTTGTAATACAGGCAAGAACCCTTTCTTGGACTGATCCATTTTGACCTTCTTCAATATCTTATCAAGGTATGTGCTTTGTGAAAGACCTATGAGGCGTCTCGATCTATCTCTATAGATCTTGATGCCTAATATATAAGCAGCTTCTCCAAGGTCCTTCATTGAAAAACTTTTATTCAAGTAGGCCTTAATGCTGTTCAAGAGTTCTATATCATTTCCCATCAAGAGTATGTCATCTACATATAATATGAGAAATGCTACAGAGCTCCCACTCACTTTCTTGTAAACGCAGGCTTCTCCATAAGTCTGCATAAACTAAACGCTTTGATCATCTCATCAAAGCGAATGTTCCAACTCCGAGATGCTTGCACCAGCCCATAAATGGATCGCTGGAGCTTGCATACCTTGTTAGCATTCTTAGGGTCGACAAAACCTTCCGCTGCATCATATACAGTTCTTCCTTAAGATAGCCGTTAAGGAATGCCGTTTTGACGTCCATTTGCCATATCTCATAATCATAGTATGCGGCAATTGCTAACATGATTCGGACGGACTTCAGCTTCGCTACGGGAGAGAAAGTCTCATCGTAGTCAATCCCTTGAACTTGTCGATAACCTTTAGCGACAAGTCGAGCTTTATAGATGGTAACATTACCATCCGCGTCCGTCTTCTTCTTAAAGATCCATTTGTTTTCTATCGCTTGCGATCATCGGGCAAGTCTGTCCAAAGTCCATACTTTGTTTTCATACATGGATCCTATCTCGGATTGCATGGCTTCAAGCCATTTGTTGGAATCCGGGCCCGCCATCGCTTCTTCATAGTTCGAAGGTTCACCGTTGTCTAACAACATGATTTCCAGGACAGGGTTGCCATACCACTCTGGTGTGGAACGTGTCCTTGTGGACCTACGAAGTTCAGTAGTAACTTGATCCGAAGTACCTTGATCATCATCATTAATTTCCTCTCCAGTCGGTGTAGGCACCACAGGAACATTTTCCTGAGCTGCACTACTTTCCGGTTCAAGAGGTAGTACTTCATCGAGTTCTACTTTCCTCCCACTTACTCCTTTCGAGAGAAACTCTTTTTCAAGAAAGGATCCGTTCTTTGCAACAAAGATCTTGCCTTCGGATCTAAGGTAGAAGGTATACCCAATGGTTTCCTTAGGGTATCCTATGAAGACACATTTTTCCGACTTGGGTTTGAGCTTTTCAGGTTGAAGTTTCTTGACATAAGCATCGCATCCCCAAACTTTTAGAAACGACAGCTTAGGTTTCTTCCCAAACCATAATTCATACGGTGTCGTCTCAACGGATTTAGATGGTGCCCTATTTAAAGTGAATGTAGCTGTCTCTAGAGCGTATCCCCAAAATGAAAGCGGTAAATCAGTAAGAGACATCATAGATCGCACCATATCCAATAGAGTGCGATTACTGACGTTCGGACACACCGTTATTACCGAGGTGTTCCAGGCGGCGTGAGTTGTGAAACGATTCCACATTTCCTTAAGTGTGTACCAAATTCGTGACTTAAAGATTCTCCTCCACGATCTGATCGTAAGAACTTTATTTTTCGGTCACGTTGATTCTCTACCTCATTCTGAAATTCCTTGAACTTTTCAAAGGTCTCAGACTTCTGTTTCATCAAGTAGACACACCCATATCTACTCAAGTCATCAGTGAGAGTGAGAACATAACGATATCCTCCGCGAGCCTCAACGCTCATTGGACCGCACACATCGGTATGTATGATTTCCAATAAGTTGGTTGCTCGCTCCATTGTTCCGGAGAACGGAGTCTTGGTCATTTTGCCCATAAGGCATGGTTCGCATGTGTCAAATGATTCATAATCAAGAGACTCTAAAAGTCCATCAGAATGGAGCTTCTTCATGCGCTTGACACCAATGTGACCAAGGCGGCAGTGCCACAAGTATGTGGGACTATCGTTATCAATTTTACATCTTTTGGTATTCACACTATGAATATGTGTAATATTACGTTCGAGATTCATTAAGAATAAACCATTGACCATCGGAGCATGACCATAAAACATATCTCTCATATAAATAGAACAACCATTATTTTCGGATTTAACTGAGTAGCCATCTCGTATTAAACGAGATCCTGATACAATGTTCATGCTCAAACTTGGCACTAAATAACAATTATTGAGGTTTAAAACTAATCCCGTAGGTAAATGTAGAGGTAGCGTGCCGACGGCGATCACATCGACCTTGGAACCATTTCCGACGCGCATCGTCACCTCGTCCTTCGCCAGTCTCCGCTTATTCTGCAGCTCCTGCTGTGAGTTACATATATGAGCAACGGCACCGGTATCAAATACCCAGGAGTTACTACGAATCGGTAAGGTACACATCAATTACATGTATATCAAATATACCTTTAGTGTTGCCGGCCTTCTTGTCTGCTAAGTATTTGGGGCAGCTCCGCTTCCAGTGACCTTTCCCTTTGCAATAAAATCACTCTGTCTCAGGCTTGGGTCCACTCTTTGACTTCTTCCCGGCAACTGACTTACCGGGCGCGGCAACATCCTTGCCGTCCTTTTTGAAGTTCTTCTTACCCTTGCCCTTCTTGAACTTAGTGGTTTTATTGACCATCAACACTTGATGTTCTTTCTTGATTTCTACCTCTGCTGACTTCAGCATTGAAAATACTTCAGGAATAGTTTTCACCATCCCTGCATATTGTAGTTCATCACAAAGGTCTTGTAGCTCGGTGGGAGCGATCAAGGATTCTGTCAATGACCGCCTCGTCCGGAGGTTAATATCCAGCTGGGACAGGCGGTTGTGCAACCTGAACATTTTGAGTATGTGCTCCTTGTAACTATTTTCCTCCATCTTACAACTACAGAACTTGTCGGAGACTTCATATCTCTCGACCGGGCATGAGCTTGGAAAACCATTTTCAGCTCCTCGAACATCTCATATGCTCCGTGTTGCTCAAAACGCTTTTGGAGCCCGGTTCTAAGCTGTAAAGCATGCCGCATCGAACGAGGGAGTAATCATCAAGACGAGACTGCCAAGCATTCATAATGTCTTGGTTCTGTGGGATGGGTTCTTCACCTAGCGGTGCTTCTAGGACATATTGTTTCTTGGCTGCTATGAGGATGATCCTCAGGTTCCGGACCCAGACCGAATAGTTGCTGCCATCATCATTCAGTTTGGTTTTCTCTAGGAGCGTTGAAGTTCATGGTGACATGAGCGTTGGCCATTTGATCTACAAGACATTTTGCAAAGATTTTAGACTAATGTTCATGATAATTAAGTTCATCTAATCAAATTATTTATGAACTCCCACTCAGATTTGACATCCCTCTAGTCATCTAAGTGTTACATGATCCGAGTCGACTAGGCCGTGTCCGATCATCACGTGAGATGGACTAGTCATCGTCGGTGAACATCTCCATGTTGATCGTATCTTCCATACGACTCATGTTCGACCTTTCGGTCTCTTGTGTTCCGAGGCCATGTCTGTACATGCTAGGCTCGTCAAGTTAACCCTAAGTGTTTTGCATGTGTAAAACTGTCTTACACCCGTTGTATGTGAACGTAAGGATCTATCACACCCGATCATCACGTGGTGCTTGAAACGCATTTAACTTTAGCAACGGTGCACAGTTAGGGGAACACTTTCTTGAAATTATTATAAGGGATCATCTTATTTACTACCGCTGTTCTAAGTAAACAGGATGCATAAAACATAATAAACATCACATGCAATTATATAAAGTAGTGACATGATATGACCAATATCATATAGCTCCTTTGATCTTCATCTTCGGGGCTCCATGATCATCTTGTCACCGGCATGACACCATGATCTCCATCATCATGATCTCCATCATCGAGTCTCCATGAAGTTGCTCGCCAACTATTACTTCTACTACTATGGCTAACACGTTTAGCAATAAAGTAAAGTAATTTACATGGCATTGAATCAATGACACGCAGGTCATACACATGGCTCCTGCCGGTTGTCATACTCATCGACATGCAAGTCGTGATTCCTATTACAAGAACATGATCTCATACATCACAATATATATCATTCATCATTCATCACAACTTCTGGCCATATCACATCACATGACAATTGCTGCAAAAACAAGTTAGACGTCCTCTAATTTTTGTTGCATCTTTTATGTGGCTGCGATTGGGTTCTAGCAAGAACGTTTTCTTACCTACGAATAACCACAACGTGATTTTGTCAACTTCTATTTACCCTTCATAAGGACCCTTTTCATCTAATCCGCTCCAACTAAAGTAGGAGAGACAGACACCCGCTAGCCACCTTATGCAACTAGTGCATGTCAGTCGGTGGAACCTGTCTCACGTAAGCGTACGTGTAAGGTCTGTCCGGGCCGCTTCATCACACAATACCGCAGAAGCAAGAAAAGACTAGTAGCGGCAAGCAAGTTGACAAGATCTACGCCCACAACAAAATTGTGTTCTACTCGTGCAATAGAGAACTACGCATAGACCTAGCTCATGATGCCACTGTTGGAGAACGTTGCAGAAAATAAAATTTTTCCTACGGTTTCACCAAGATCCATCTATGAGTTCATCTAAGCAATGAGTAATAGGAGAGAGATGCATCTACATACCACTTGTAGATCGCGTGCGGAAGCGTTCAAGAGAACGGGGATGATGGAGTCGTACTCGCCGTGATTCAAATCACCGATGACCAAGTGCCGAACGGACAGCACCTCCGCGTTCAACACACGTACGAAGCGGATGACGTCTCCTCCTTCTTGATCCAGCAAGGGGGAAGGAGAGGTTGAGGAAGAAGGCTCCAACAACAGCACGACGGCGTGGTGGTGATGGAGTGGCAGTTCTCTGGCAGGGCTTCGCCAAGCACACGCGGAGGAGGAGAGGTGTTGGGAGGGAGGGGCTGCGCCTTGGATTGTGTGTGCAGCCCTCCCTCGCCTCTATTTATAGGGGAAGGGGAAGGGCCGACCCCTCTAGATGAGATCTAGAGGGGGCGGCGGCGGGAGGGCTTGCCCCCAAGCAAGGGGCGCCCACTAGGGTTTCCCCCCAACCCTAGGCGCATGGGCCCAAGGGGGGGGGCGCCCAGCCCTCCAGGGGATGGTTCCCTGCCCCCTACGGCCCATGAGGCCCTCCGAGAGGGGTGGCCTCTCCCGGTGGACCCCCGGAACCCTTCCGGTGGCCCCGGTACAATACCGATATGCCCCCGAAACTTTTCGGTGACCGTATGACAACTTCCCATATATAAATCTTCACCTCCGGACCACTCCGGAACTCCTCGTGACGTCCGGGATCTCATCCGGGACTCCGAACAACATTCGGTAATCACATACAAGTCTTCCTAATAACCCTAGCGTCACCGAACCTTAAGTGTGTAGACCCTACGGGTTCGGGAGATATGCGAACATGACCGAGACGGCTCTCGGTCAATAACCAACAACGGGATCTGGATACCCATGTTGGCTCCCACATACTCCTCGATGATTTCATCGGATGAACCACGATGTCGAGGATTCAAGCAACCGTATACTATTCCCTTTGTCGACGGTATGTTACTTGCCCGAGATTCGATCGTCGGTATCCCAATACCTCGTTCAATCTCGTTAAGGCAAGTCACTTTACTCATACCGTAATGCATGATCCCGTGACGGACACTTGGTCACATTGAGCTCATTATGATGATGCACTACCGAGTGGGCCCAGTGATACCTCTCCATAATACGGAGTGACAAATCCCAGTCTCGATCCGTGTCAACCCAACAAACACTTTCGGAGATACCTGTAGTGCACCTTTATAGTCACCCAGTTACGTTGTGACGTTTGGTACACCCAAAGCACTCCTACGGTATCCGGGAGTTACACGATCTCATGGTCTAAGGAAGAGATACTTGACATTGGAAAAGCTCTAGCAAACGAACTACACGATCTTGTGCTATGCTTAGAATTGGGTCTTGTCCATCACATCATTCTCCTAATGATGTGATCCCGTTATCAATGACATCCAATGTCCATAGTCAGGAAACCATGACTATCTATTGATTAATGAGCTAGTCAACTAGAGGCTCACTAGGGACATATTGTGGTCTGTGTATTCACACGTGTATTACGATTTCCGGATAATACAATTATAGCATGAATAAAAGACAATTATCACGAACAAGGAAATATAATAATAATCCTTTTATTATTGCCTCTAGGGCATATTTCCAACACGTAGAGGTCCTTACTTTGATGGTACTAATTTTGCTAGTTGGAAGCATAATATGGAAATGCATATTCTTGTACATAACCCCGCCGTTTGGGCTATTGTGTGTATTGGCTTGCAAGGTGAATTCTTTGATGGGAGAGAACCGAACCGTCAAGCTACTGCGGAAGAGTTGAAGATGTTGCAATACAACGCTCAAGCATGTGATATCCTCTTCAACGGATTGTGCCCCGATGAATTCAACAAAATCAGCCGTCTTGAGAATGCAAGGAAATTTGGGATACTTTGATTGACATGCACGAAGGTACCGACTCCATCAAGGAATCCAAATTGGATGTGCTTCAAAGTCAACTTGATAAGTTCAAAATGAAGGATGGTGAAGGTGTCGATGAAATGTACTCTAGGCTTGCTCTCATCACAAATGAGATTGCCGGCTTAGGAAGTGAAGAGATGACCGGAAAATTCATCATCAAGAAGATCCTAAGAGCCTTGGATGGAAAATACGATACCGTGTGCACATTGGTCCAAATGATGCCAAATTACAAAGATCTCAAGCCAACGGAAGTCATTGGAAGAATTGTTGCTCATGAGATGTCATTCAAGGATAAGGAGGAGCTCCACAACAAGTCAAGTGGTGCTTATAAAGCCTCATGTGAAGCTCCCACATCATCAAGTGAGAAACAAACCTTCAATGAAGAATTGAGCCTAATGGTGAAGAACTTCAACAAGTTCTACAAGAGTAGAAGCAAGGAAAGAAGTTCCAAGTCATGGTCCTACAGTGACAAAAGATCTTCTAGTCGTGAGCGTAATTGCTACAATTATGGAAGACCCGGACACTATTCCAATGAGTGTACGGCACCCTACAAAAGAAGAGAAGATTATCCTAAAAGAAGAAGTAGAAGAGAAGAATCACCACCAAGAGAGAGGAGGAGTAGAGATGATCGTTATGAACGAAGAACATCCCGGAGAAGCAAGTATTCGGAAAGGAAGGATAAGTCATCAAGGAGCTACACAAAACGAAGACATCAAGCTCACGTTGGTGAATGGGTATCCGGCTCCGACTCCGACCATCACTCCGAGAGAAGCTATCACTCCGACTCAGAACATACTCAAGATGAAGGTGTTGCCGGTCTAGCACTTGTGTCAACCAACTCCTACGACATATTTGACTCACCAAATGAAGGACTTGGAAGATGCTTCATGGCTAAAGGCCCAAAGGTATCACACCCCGAGTATGTTGTTTTCAATAGTGATGAAGATGATTTGTTAGGTGATGATGATTTACTTGTTGACAACTCTAGTGATAAATACTATGATGAAGCGTCAATTAATCATGCTAATAAAGATAAAACGAATGACAATGATAAGGAGAAGATTGAGCTCCTAACTAAAGAACTAAACACTCTTAAGTTAGCTCATGAAACTATCTTAGGAGATCATCGAGAACTTTTAAGGACTCATGAGAAGATACGCTTTGAAAAGCTCAACCTTGAGCAAGAACATGAGTTTTTAAAAGCAATCAATGATGATCTTCGCAAGAAAAGTTCTTCTTACATTGCCAAGCGTTTACTCTTATCTACTTACATGCCTCAAGTCAAGTCTAGTAACAAGAACAAGAAAGATTCTTCCTCTAGTAGTAACAATATTCATGCTAAATCCAGTGTTGTTGCTACTAGTAGTTCTCTTGATTCCACTAATGATTCTCTTAGCCAAGTTACACTTGAGCAAGAAAATAGCTTATTGAAGGGAATCATAGAGAAAGGTGTTTACAAGAGCCTTGCCGGGAGTAAGCAATTCGAGGAAATTGTATGCAAGCAAGGAAGGCAGGAAGAACCAAGGTGTTGGTTTTGAACGAAAGTTCAATGCCAATGGAGTTGAGTGGGAAGAAGATCAATACCCCAAGACGAAGTTTGTTCCTCAACAAGAGAAGTATGATCCTACTTCTTTCAAAGGGACACAAGCTCAAGATGATCTTCCACCACAAGACCACAAGCAGAAAGGCAAGGACAAGCTTCAAGAGGAGATTGATGCATTTGAAGAAGCTCCTAAGGCCTTGGTCAAGTGGGTTCCAAGACTACGTCAAGTTCTACTTCATCAAGTACAACTACAACCCCAAGGATTCCCATCAAGATGATGTGGATTCCTAAGAAGAAGAACTAGAGAGTTCTTGAGGATGACTCCGCCAACATATTTCACTCTTATCATTTTGGCAAGAACAAGTGCAATCAACTTCCACATCTTACACTAGTTCAAGGAGTCACAAACCCTCTTGTTGGTAAGACAAGGGACAAGGTAACCTGATGCTTTCATGGACATCATCTTGTGTATGCATCACTCTATGTCTATGGATATCCTTGTTTGTTCCTTGTGGGACTAACCCGTGTAGGTATTGAAAGTGCAACTCACTTCAAAAAGGATTGATCCAACTGACCTACATCAACATTGAGCATCCACATCTTCAACATCTACATGAAGTCATCATCAACAAAACCCAAGGTTAGTTCATCCCTCTTAGGGGGGATCTCACATCTAGGGAGAGCTTTACTCCAAGAATTGAGCTAAAGCAACTCTAATGGTGTGAACACAACAATGCTTTATGTAAAAGTGGTAACCCCACTTGTGCTTAAACGATGAGTATGACCTATGATCAAATGTTCTCATTTGACTCCTATGTCAATATACTCATATATAGATGACCTAGTCATCGCCAATTGCTTGATAGATGCTAGAGTTGGTTGTGCATGCTTTGCCACATATTTCATTTTCCATTTTATTGTGTGAGCATGTTGGTTGCATAATTCACTCATTCGAGGACATCCACTTGTAGTTTTGATTGTTTTTATTTCTTCTTCTTTTGCCAAGTGGATGGACAAGAATTCCTAAGAACCTTCTCTAGCTATCTATGATTTTCTTGTCTCAAACTCTATTCATGCTACATCACAAAGTTTGATCAAGTAAAATTCGAACCACTCTGTGTGAGGAGCACTCGGAGTCCCCGATTCGTCATAGACTTAAACCTTCCAAAACCTCTTTGTGCATTTCGGTCTGACCGAGAAATCCATTTCGGTCACACCGAGATCACTAAGTTGATCTAGGTTTTCAATCTCGGTGCAACCGATTTGAACTTTTGGGTCACACCGAGTTGCAGTAACTGCTTGCAGTTATGCATCTTGGTGCCATCGAGTTGTTCCACTCGGTCACACCGACAGGGTCAGGCTATATATACCCTCGAGCCAAATTTTGGAAATTTTTCCGAACCTCATCGCCCGTGCACAACCTTCTCTGCCTCTTCGGGTCTCCGGATCGTCCTCCTCGTCGCCAGTGACCTACAGCCACTAGTCTCCGCCGCCGTCAACGGGATTCTACTCCGCCGTTGCCGCCATAGCAAGTCCATCGCCGAACTAGGGTATGGATTTGAAAACTTTGTGCTATCCTCACTCCGATTCCTAGCACATTGCGTTGCCATGTATCTTGCCACGATTGAGAACTTCCTATCCAGCGAAATCACTCCGTAGATTAGTTTTGGGTTGAAAATTTAGGGTTAGGTTTCCGCCGAACTCATCTCGGACCGACCGAGTTGTAGAAATCGGTCCCACCGATTTGGCTCAGGCCAGTGCACATGTGATTCTCGGTCTGACCGGGAATTGCAAATCGGCGTAACTGAGTTCAGGACTTTGTGAAACCCTAGCAGACTCGGTGCCACCGAACTGTGACTCGGTCTGACCGAGTTCACTAGTTTAGGTTCCAAAAGCTGCTTTGGTATCACCGAGTTTTCAAATCGGTAGCTCCGAAATGCTTCCTGTGGAAAACTAAAACTAAGTTTTTGACTCAATCTTTTGCAAAAACCTCTGTGCTTTGTGATGCTCATCTACTCTACCTCATCTATATCTATTCACAGGGTCTACTGTCAGTGTTTGCACCATGTCAGATCAGAGTGACAGTCAGAACAAGTCTGAGGAGCAAGTTCACATGAGTGAGGGCACTAGTCCCTCCAGTACCTCAGATGAGGGCAGTAGGAGCACACCCAACAACTTGCCAAAGGCAGCCACTAGGGCCAGGAAGAAGAGAACCTCAGATTCTGAGGATGAGGACTATGTGGCTGTTGAGGATGAGGCCACCTCAAAGAAGAAAGTGCTGAAGAAGAAATATGGCACAACTGCTACCACTAAGCCAGGAATGAGAACAAAGGTTCCTACCAAGAGAGTTCCTATGTCAAACGCCAGAGCATCTACTCAAGAGACTTTGGGATCTGAAACCAAAGAAGCAGTTGTGGCCGAAAAGAAACGGAAAGAAAGGGTTAAGAAGACCATGGCCAGGGTTGTTGGAAAACCCTCTATGATGGAAGAAGAAGAGGAAGAAGTTGCTGCAACAGCACCTAAATCTCAAAAGCTAATGGGAGATGCTATAAGATCAGGGACTGCTCCATCTAAGCCCAAAGATGCTCCTAAGGCTACTGCACCAAAACCCAAGTCTGCACACAAGAGGAATACCAGAAATATTCCAGCTGCAGAGAAGAACAAGGCCCCAATGCCTGAAGCAGCTGAAGAAGAAGATGAAGACTCACTAGTCTTGAGGAAGTTGAAGCCCAAAATCCCAGATCATAATGATGCTCACCCAGTTGCAGAAGACATGAAGCTCAGGAAGGATGCATGTCTTAGACAGTGGAGACTGACTGACCCCTATGCTGTCAGGAGAAGAACTGTTGTGGACTACAGGTTCCACACTATAGAACAACAAGATTTCTATGAGACAGTGCTTCTTGACAAGAAGCCCATAGTCTGTGATATGAGATGGGTTGACTGGGACTATATCAAGAAAAATGAAGAGCACTATCCTGGAGTTTATGACAGTTTCAAGTCTTGTGAAGTAGTAGACTTTGTTGGGCAGAAGCTCACAAAGTGGAACGATGAGCTCATTATGCAGTTCTACTCCACAACTCATTTCTACCCAGATGGAAGGATAGTCTGGATGTTTGAGGGTACGAGGTACCAATCAACAGTTGAAGAATGATCTGAATTGATCAATGCTCCAAAGGAAAATGAGGATGACTTGGATGTCTATGCCAAGAAGAAGAAAGATCACAAATCCATGGCTCACATGTACAGAGAGATCCCAGATGCTGCACTTGACACACACAAGTTTGGATCCGTACATTATCTGTTGTCAGGACTGCCCACTATCAACTGGGTTTTAAGGCACACTTTGCTGCCCAAGTCAGGTGATCACAAGATGATCAGAGGCCATGCAATTAACTTGCTTCATATATTTGATGTGACTCAGAAGTTCAAAGTCATGAGCCTAATTGTGGAAACAATCAAAAGGACTGCTGCTGATCAGAAGAGGAGTTGTGGGTATGCCCCACAGATTCAGGAGCTTATAAACTCCAAGATGGGCACTGGCACATATCTCTTGGACAAGGAACACCTGCCCATCTACCCTGACTTTGAGGACAACACTGTTGTGATGGATGAAAATGAACCATCATCGGTATAAGCACAAGAGAAGAAGGAGAAGGCAAGGACTGAGAAGGCTGCAAGGATGCCAATTGCTGAAGAGGCATCTGAGATCTTCCTGAAGAGCAAGCAAGATCATCTAGGCTACTTGATTGCCTCCACTCTGAGGATTGAGAAGGGCATGGCCACCCTAACTCAAAACCAGGAGAGCTTGGAGAGAATCATAGAGCAGAAGTTCTATGCTCTTGATGTCAAAGTGACAGAGATCTAAACTGTAGTTGAGCAACTTCAGGAGGAAGTGGAGGAGAAGAAGGGCAAGTCAACTACTGATGATTTTGCTAGAGTGCCCAGAGGACAGAGATCTGATGTAGTGCCTGTTCCAGACACCAGAGCTACATCATCTGCCACAGCTACAACTTCAGTACATCCAGCTCCAGCACCCTCTCCACCAGCTCCAGCTACATCAACAGAAGTCTTCATCCAAGGAGCCATCTCTACACCATCCCATGAAGACTAAGCCTGAGAGTCGTTAGCACTATGCATTTTTTATGAACTTTTTGGTAACTTGTTGCCAAAGGGGGAGAAAATGTATAGATCATATGCTTCGAGAGAGAGTGTTGCTTTTGATCTCTCTTGTCTTTTTGGTGGTTGAACTTCATTATTTGCTTGTTTGAGATACTCTATGCATTGTGTGAGATTCTTGGATGATCATGTGTTTGATCATATGCTACCTTAATGCTTGTTGGATGACATTATCCCTTATATTCTCATATGATCACTCTCTTTGCTTGGTGATGAGTGCATGTATTTAATTATTATCATTTTGAGTGCTCCACCAAGATGTATGTGACATGGAAGAGTGACCCATGATCCTAACTCATTGTGCATTTGCAGTCCAAAGCAAATTTTAAATAATGCACAAATTTAGGGGGAGCTCTTACTTTTCACATACTTCTCAAAGCGACAATGTTCTTCAATCTTATTATCATTTGTCGAAGCTTTAATCTATATGTTGTCATCAATTACCAAAAAAGGGGAGATTGAAAGTGCAACTATCCCTGGGAGGTTTTGGTAATTCCTAACAACATATAGTTCATTGAGCTAATGCTACTTCAAGATTAATATTTCAGGAAAGCTCAATGATTGGCATGGCATGGATGAGAAAAGTGGACCCCTCAAAATGCTAAAGACAAAAGGATTGGCTCAAGATCAAAGCTCAAGACTCTACATTTTCTATTTTAGTGATCCAAGATCACATTGAGTCTATAGGAAAAGCCAATACTATCAAGGAGGGATGAGGTGTTGCTTAATGGCTTTCTTGCTCAAAATGCTTAGTGATATGCTCCAAAGCCCTCAACTACTTTCTCATATCCACACATGACCTAAACCAAAGTCAAACTCGGCCCCACCGAGTTCAGATGTCATAGCCACTGCCACAAACCCTAGGCAAATCGGTCTCACCGATAGGGATCTCGGTCTCACCAAGATGGGATTGTAATCTCTCTGTTTCCCTTCGTAACGTTTCGGTCCAACCGAGATGAGCGATCGGTCCCACCGAGACTGCAATGCAAACTCTCTGTTTCCCTTTCGTAACATTTCGGTCTCACCGAGATGAGCGAATCGGTCCCACCGAGTTTGCCTGACCAACCCTCTGTGTGTCCATTACCAAAATCGGTCTCACCGAATTTGTGTAATCGGTCTCACCGAGATTACGTTATGCCCTAACCCTAATCATATCGGTCCTACCGAGTTGCATATTGGCCCCACCGAAAATCCTAACGGTCACATCATTTGCTGAATCGGTCTGACCGAGTTTCTCAATTCGGTCCCACCGAGATTGGTAAGTTGTGTGTAACGGTTAGATATTGTGTGGAGGCTATATATACCCCTCCACCCACTCTTCATTCGTTGAGAGAGCCATCAGAACGAACCTGCACTTCCAACATACATTTTCTAAAAGAGAACCACCTACACTTGTGTTGAGGCCAAGATATTCCATTCCTACCATATGAATCTTGATATCTAGCCTTCCCCAAGTTGCTTTCCACTCAAACCTTCTTTCCACAAAATCCAAATCCTGTGAGAGAGAGTTGAGTGTTGGGAAGACTATCATTTGAAGCACAAGAGCAAGGAGTTCATCATCAACACACCATTTGTTACTTCTTGGAGAGCGGTGTCTCCTAGATTGGCTAGGTGTCACTTGGGAGCCTCCGACAAGATTGTGGAGTTGAACCAAGAAGTTTGTAAGGGCAAGGAGACCGCCTACTTCGTGAAGATCTACCCCTAGTGAGGCAAGTCCTTCATGGGCGATGACCATGGTGGGATAGACAAGGTTGGTTCTTCGTGGACCCTTCATGGGTGGAGCCCTCCATGGACTCGCGCAGCCGTTACCCTTTGTGGGTTGAAGTCTCCATCAACGTGGATGTACGATAGCACCACCTATCGGAACCACGACAAAAACATACGTGTCTCCTATTGCGTTTGCACTCTCCAAACCCTTCCCTTTACATTCTTGCAAGTTGCATGCTTTACTTTCCGCTGCTCATATACTCTTTGCATGCTTGCTTGAATTGTGTTAAGATTGCTTGACTTGTAATAAATTGCTAAAATCTGCCAAAGTCTAAAATTGGGAAAAGGCTAAGTTTTTATTTGGTCAAGTAGTCTAATCACCCCCCTCTAGACATACTTTCAATCCTACACCGTCTCAGAGAGCTTTGGCGCGGGATGAATCCATGGTGGGAGTGGTGTGGAGAGGGATCGAAGGCGGATGACTATGGCTATGGCCAGGGCAACAATTTATATAGCAATGGCGGGTGATAGACGGCTGACAGGTGGCGCTGGTGGAGACGCCTTGATAACCGTGGGCCATCAATGTGGGCGGTAGACGGACGGACGGGCGGCCGTCGTGTCGTTTGAATATGCGGCAGTCGCCTACACTGGGAAGTGGTGTGGGCGGTGCTCTCTTGGCCGGCGCGCCGCTTCACTGTCGGCGCTAGTGAGCGGTCACGTCCGCTCTGGCTAGACATGAATGCGCTCGCTGACGTTCTGGAGCGGCGCTGACCAAAAAGGCGCGGGAGGGAGAGGGGTTTTTGGTGGGACAAGACGGTCAGAAGCGGACATGGGATCAATCCGGACTCCCACAAAGCTCCCCCATTTGTGTCTCTGGTTTAAGGGATAAAACGTGTCTGTACCATGCCGCGGACCGATACAGGACCGCGTTGGATGGTTTCCGCGGTCCGGACAACGTGATCCGGACGGTTGCGAGAGGTTTGGGGGTGTGCGTCGGAGATGCCCTAATGAGTAGTAGGGAGTTTTATCCTCAAAAGAATATTCGTACTCAAAACAGAAACGCAAATCGGCTGGCCAATTATAGCCGCACCGAGGGTACAACTGATCTGTGGTTAGTCTCGGTTCCACCTTCTATTGAGGATTTGTGGCCTCTTAATTGTAACACCAGTACATTGCAATAAAATTCCCTTTATCCCGCCAAAAAACAATTCTATGAACTGACTGACCATCATAGGAAAAAAATCTTAAGTATTCCAACACTATAATTTCTATGAAAATCCTTTGAATCAAAGATGCCATTGCTCTTCACCATATTCTCAATAGTTGTACGCTAGAAACTTCACCTAGTTTGTTGATACATCATACTCCTACATATAATTAAAAATATCTACCAAGTTTGCTAGATATTTAACGATTCTATAGAAATTGCATATACAAGTGTGCAACGTGATAATATTGTCTTGTTATTTGTAGTGGTGTCTATTGTAGCAACAATGTTTATTAGACATATTGTTTGCTAGATATTTAACGATTCTATAGAAATTGCATATACAAGTGTGCAACGTGATAATATTGTCTTGTTATTTGTAGTGGTGTCTATTGTAGCAACAATGTTTATTAGACATATTGTTTTATGAAAATAGAGTCACATTAACAATATAAATCACATCTGTAATAGTAATTATTAAAAGCACTTGAAAATTTTGTACCTCATTATACATGAAGATGCTTACATAATCATGCTAACTATTCCCAAAAATAGATTTAACATAGCATGTACAAAATGGTATGTTAATATTAATATATCTAAACAAAATCCAATTTTTTACTAAGTAAAAAGGTTTTGTATAAATTGATGATAATACTTTAACTTGACTTGGTCCAAAAAAAGGTTGATCCAGGATATCCTATTTTCCGGTTTCAAAGTAGCGGATACATGAGGGTTTGAGTTTCATTCAGTTGAGTTATTGCGAAAAGAGTATCGGCAGATTTTGACATTCTGAACCTTATATAGACAGACAAAAGTAGTCATTTGCAAGATGGTTTCCATACCAATATGAACTGTAAGAATATGAACTATTAGGAAACATAATAAATATGAGTAGTGAGAAAAGGGATCTATTCTAATTGGGAGCATACAAATTTCTGTTAAATTGAATTGATAATGCAGACGCATTTTTCTGTGATAAACTCACCATAGTTGGTTAATAATTTAGTATTTACAAGATTATATATATATATATATATATATATATATAAATTTCCAGTATTAGAAATAAATACTGAGAGAGTTTCTCAATTGTATATCTTATATTCATTAGACCAACCACCTTTTGAAACATATACATGACGATCAGTTAAAGAAAATCAAATTCAAAACATCTAAGATTACATGAGAATAACAAAGAGATCATGTGCTTCACCTTTTAAAAACATGGAAATTGAAACATAAATACTCAAGTTGCACTTCATTTCTCATGTTCTTATTTCCAAAGTAAATTACCGAGACGCAATTAGTAATCACATGTTATGCTATATGGTGTTCCAAACACATAAAAATCTATGAATGCCACCAATGGAATAAACTATGCTAGACCTATGAATGAGATAACTATGAAATGGGGAATCCATTCGATTAGTGAGCTTCAGAATAGTAACATACAAGGAATTAGATTACGAAAGACTACGAGTTATTACATACCTTGCTGACATGAATTTTGATGCGAATGATAGATGAGTGCAGCGTATGATGAGTTCTCTTAAATTTCAAAGGCCCAAACTTTTAAAGGAATTGCAATAAATCATGTGGTGTCTTCGGTTTGGTTGCAATATCAGTACTTGAACTTGGCAGTAATGAGGTAGTCATTGAGTTGCAGCAGACGGCGAGGTCATCGACTGGCCAACACTGGTGGGCGGCGAGGAGGCGGTGGTTAGGACGGATCGTGAGCTAGATGTGGCGCAGATGCTCGCTGCAAGCTGCGCTTCTGCTTGGGCATACAACACCGTGCAACTGGTACGGGCTCGGAGTCAATCACCGAATAGGATTTGTATAAGAGCTTAGAGCTAAATTACATACGTATGTAACCCCTTGTACTTTGCAACTGAGATCAATGCAAAGTAACTAGGTGCAACACACACCTGCTTGCCATGAACTCGTGCGTCCGTGTGTTCCGAGAGTTC
Source organism: Aegilops bicornis (assembly GCA_021605145.1). Taxonomy (NCBI): domain Eukaryota; kingdom Viridiplantae; phylum Streptophyta; class Magnoliopsida; order Poales; family Poaceae; genus Aegilops; species Aegilops bicornis. The sequence continues at coordinate 861,024,685 of CM038671.1, read as the reverse complement.
CACAATCAGCGAGCGATTTATCATTATAAGGCGGTCGGTGTTGTTGGAACGGCAGGAGGAGGAAGAAGACTCTCTCACACACAAAGGGAGAAAAACACACACATGAGCTTGGCACTGCACACAACTTGTGCTACTTTCTGTATTTCTTCACACGCACACTAAAACACAACGCAGATAATCACTCGGCCAACACACCCCACGCACTAACCCACTAACCAACTTCCTAGCTGCATGCACACACTAATCCACTTCTGCATGCACGCGCCCACAACGGTCCAGCCACACATATCGGCTTGATCCGCTTCTTACTCCAGCAGCTCACGCACGTCACAAGCTTGAGTCATTCCCAAAGTCCGTAGCACACTAGGGGCTTGCCGACGCAACAGCACACTTGACGCAAGTCTCGACTAACTGCGTCCGCTTCTAGCTGCACACTCTATCTGCCACAAGACTCGGCCGCTGCAACACTACTGAGCTTTGTGCATATTGCTTTTCTTGAAAGTGGCCATTTATGTGTTTCATTCAATAAGCAGGAGGGAGCGGGAAAAACATAGTTTGATCAAGTGACCAATGGAATGGAGAGAAAATTACACAACCAACCTAGCGAGCGCGTAAGCTGGCAAAAATACTTGGTCGCTACATTTCATGGCACGTCCCCGAAAGGGTGCGCTATACATTTGGCTCCAGCGATCCTCCACTTCTCCATGTCGCGGCGGCAGGCTTCAGTGATGCTGCTGATGCATGGGATATTCCCCCTGAAGGTGCTCGCGTTGCGCTCGAGCTAGATGTGCCAGACCACCAAGGCAAGCAACGAGCTGGTCCCCTTCCTTGTACCTGGGGCTGCTCCGTCGATGATCATGCGGACGCGCTCGGTGGTGGTTTTACCAGCGCTCTAGTTGATGTGTGTCAGGGAACTGCAGCCCACCCAGGTTGCCACCTTATTCCAGACTTGGATGGCGACAATGCACTCCCAGAAGAGATGCGACGAGGTCTCGAGGTTCCAAAGGCACATCTGGCAGAAGTAGTTGTTGTCCCAGCCGCGTCTTTGGAGCCTGTCATTGCACCAGAGCCTATCCAAATGCAGCAGCCATAGGAGCATTTTCATCTTGCCCGGAGCCCAGACCTTCCAGATGGATGACTTGCAATTGAGTGTCGGGCGGTCTTCGAACTGAGCATCATAGGCAGAGCGCGTGGTGTGTACTTGCCGGAACTGCCCAGGGTCCATGTGATTGTGTCAGCACTCCCTTCTTCGAGCATGATTCCGGCGCTTCTGATCTCCCTGCGTCTTCCCTCCCTCGGTGATTTACCTACCGCGCTCCACGGCTTTTTCATGCATGACCACGGCTTCCGCGTCGCATTTTGACGTACAAAAATGCTACTTTATCCTTCCCGGCCAAACATTAGTGTAGGGTCAAAAACATTTTTATATTATGAAACGGAGAGAGTAATAAATCTCAGTTTTAGCTTCCTTTATCCTTCCCGGCCAAACACCAAAAGCCGATGGGCGTACGTACTTCCATAAACAGAAAAAACTCCGACTTGCATGGAGTTCTCTCGCCTGGTGCACTCGACGCAGGGCGCGGCTGGCTGGCGCATCTTGCAACGAGACATGCACGCTCTTGACCATGCTGTCTGCTTGCAGTTTCGACTGAGCGCCGCTTCCTTCTGGATGCTTGGCATGCTGCACGAGGCCACTGCTAGACGCATGTGTTGCAGCATCCGAGACTCTCAGACTTGCCCCGCTATCCTCTGACGCGATGATCGCGGGCCTCGTCGTGTCGACCGCTGTGTGTGCACCTTGCTCGGCTGGTATATTGTGGTCCTTTGGCGTCTCAGCTTCGACAATTCTGAGGAGAGTGAGCACCTGGTACCGATAAAGGCGCAGTGGATTGCATTGTCAAAAGAAAAGCAAGGCAGGTCCACGAGTGGCAGCAAGAAGAAGGAGAAGCAGCGCTCGATGAGAAAGAACTTCGGCGACTCAGACGATGAGGCTGCATCTACACCGTGGAGGAGGAGGTTTCACATCATGAGTGAGGTGTCATAAGTGTGGCCTCCTCTGTTACTTCAAGGCTGACTGCGAGGAAGCACTGAAGCCAGCAGCGGGCACTCATGGCTGAGGAGGAAGACGATGGGGATATGATGCTGATATGCGAGCTAGTGAACGAAGAAGATCCAATTGATCACGATCAGATAGACACGGGTCTGATGAGTGCATCCGCGGTAGTAAACCCAGGCGAAGTCATGGCAGTCAACTCGGCGTCTTCCTAATTTTTTCACGTGTGTGCGTGAGTTCTCGGCGAGTAGCGGATTGATCAAACATCTAGCTAGCTTGCTACGTTTCTACGTGCATTGCTAGTTAGGCCAAGAAATAGATCCAGCAGCTAGCTAGGCTGCTTCCTTTGGTACGTGTGTATCTCCGGCCGTCCACGTCCACGTCTACCTCTACCACGGAACCTATTAGCTCAGAAATTAAAGTACTCGAGCTAGTTAGTCTCATAGGAGTGTATCGCCGGAAAGTATTGTGCTACATCATCGTTGAGGTCGGGCCTTGCCAACAGCTTGGTCATACCATTGCACTCTTCCACTACAAGCTTCAGTCACTTCCAGATTGTCAGATTTAGCTATGATTGATCCAATACAATGTTTTAAATAGCGGGCTATGGAAAATAGCGGCGGACCTCCAAAAACAGCTATAGCGGAGTTATAACGGGCTATAGCGGGATATAGCGGGTTATTTATGAAGACAACCATTTAGCGGCACCCTGCTGAAAAGGCTATAACCGAGCTATAGCGAAGCTATAGCCGGCTATATAAAACATTGATCCAATACCAAGTCCAGCAGCAAGTTGGAGGCCATGCTGTAGTGCCATTGCTTCCATGACAAGCACTGAAGCCGCATGATCAAAGTACGCCGAGGAAGCTGCTAAGAATTTTCCTGATGAATCCCGAATGATGGCTCCTACTAATATAGAGGAATCCTAATATAGACACCCTATATCTCGAGCCTATGAAAAGTTTATCCCTAGGTAATGAGATTGCGCATTATCAAACCGAGAGATGAAACTGGACTGTATTACCTTGATGCTTACCCAATATACATCTCTTAAAAGTGAAGAAAAAACAGATAACCACATTGGGACATCACGTCCTATGTTCAAGTTCACTTATTCAAATTTATAAGTATGCTCGAAAAATTCAAAAAATTCAAAAAATGTTTGCTATATAATTAGGAAATTCTAGATCAATTTTATAACTAGTTTGGGAGGCCCTACTCATGTGTGCTCGAGTACCATCCAAAACTTAGACATGTGAGCTTGAAACATTCAAAAACTATAGATACATTGGAGACGTTTCACTAATATCCAACGCCACCACACCACCAGTGTTAAGAGTATGTCAACTCACGCCATCGGATTCTTCCCACTAAGCTTTTCGCCAACCCAAATTGGTGGCACCAATATTGGTCCATCCATGCCTCCTACTAATCGCATCAAAGCTCATTAATGGCTAGTGTTCTATAATTAACTGAATTATAATTAAGGTGCTCGCTTGGTTGGGGGGGGGGGGGCAAAGGCCCTCCTTGCCTATCATCAAATCTTTATATCTCCAGTTTTTTTCAGGTCACGCTTGTTCGAGCAACGATTGAGTGACACTGATGATAGAGTAAACCTTGTTGTCTAGGTGTTCATCATGTTTATTTCATCGCATTAGTTCGTTCATGCATGTAGTTGAGTTAGCATCAGCTGAGTACCAAGCACGTACGTGTAGTCTGCATAAATGTGTTAGTTAGCAGCAGACGTAAAGCTCCGTAGAGTCGCAGCGGCTGAGTCGTGTGGTAAATGAGCGTTGGAGCTAGAAGCGGATGCAGTTAGTTGAGGCCTGCGTCAGCGTCAGAGTGTGCCGTTGTGGGCAAGCTCCTAGTGTGCTACAGACTTAGGAATGACTCAAGCTTCAGAATCGTGTGTGTGCGGCCGAAGTACTTAGATGAGATAAGGATGCATGCAGCCGCGTTGGCCGAGTTGTATGGTCAGCTACCAGTGATGTGGATCAGGCCGTTAGTGGCTTGCCCACGAATAGGTGTACGTGTGTGTGCATGCAGGTAGTGGGTTAGTGGATGTGTGTGATAGCCAAGTGAGTCGGCTATTTAAGCCATGTAACCGGTTGCATCAAGCGTGAGAAAAAATACAGAAAGTGGCACAAGCTGTGTGCGGTGCCAAGCTCCTGTGTGTGCTCTTCTACCTTGTGTGTGTGTGTGAGTCTTCTTCTTCCTCCGGTTGAGCCAACAACTGACATTACAACACGGGTGTGAAAACAAGGCATTTTGGCCAAGTCGTTTTTCTAAGTGCCTCAAAATCATGCTTGAGGAGGCGTTTTTACAAAGTGCCTCGGTTGTATGCACCTTTGGAGGCATTTTTACGGAACGCCTTAGAACGTAAGCAGCTTCGGAGCTGTTTGTACAAACTGACTCAGATTCTAGGTAGCTTTGGAGGCGTTTTCTAGATTAGCCTGTAATGGGTAGACATTTTGAGGCGATTCTGAAGAACGCCTGCTAATTGATCGCGGCGTTCCTAAAATATCGCCTTCAATCGCGCTCTGTGCTGTTTGCGGTTCTAGACATGCATGGCCATTATATGTAAGTACTTGAGAAATTAAGGCGTGCCTCTGGAATGTAACAAAGCGCTAGTGTAGTGGTTTAGCGCAGGCGTTCTTTCTCCTGTTGCTGCAACTTTTTTTTAAATCGCAGGAGGTTCTTTCTTTAGTACCATACTCCATACTACTCAACGAACAAGAGATAGACCTGTTTAAAAGGAGGAAATGTGCACAGCGATTCAGAAATAACAACTACTCGTACTTGCTAATTAAGTTAATATACTTGGATTAGATAAAGGTAAAGATAATGAATGACTCTGAACGGGGTGGGTACGAAGGATTCTAGATGGGCGGGCCTAGCAGAGTCGAAGTTGGTTGGGCTTGGACGGCATCGTTTCTCTTTTTACAATTTGCCGGACGGAGCTTGAGGCATTCCTGAAAATCGCCTTAAAACATCGCGGGCGTTCCTGAAGATCACATGAACGTTTGAAGGCATTATTTGAGCTTTTAAAGGCATTTTCCAATGCCTCCTATTTCCTACCGTGATGTAGTGTGATATCCCACAAGTGTAGGGATCAATCATAGTTCTTCTTGATAAGTAGAGTATCGAACCCAATAAGGAGTAGAAGGAATTAGATTATGAAAATTAGCAAGGAGTCACTATGGAAGCCACAACCACTAATGGGATCGGCGTACGTACCAACCCCGTCGATCAATCATGCGAGGGCCGCCATCTTGCTTTAATTGCTCCGTCGCGTAGATAATCTCATAACTATGCGATTATGCCTATGCGATAATCTCATAATATTTAATTACATATTAAGGGTTATCACAATCCGATTTAGCAAGGTGGCTAGACACAATATAGCTCTCTTAAGGGCGCAGAAAAATTCAATAACCGCATTACTCCTATGTCTACTTCTAACATGAGAGCTCTTTCATGGCTAAATTTGAATAACTACATGAATCATGATTGAAGATACTTGGCATAGTGGGGGAGGGGGGCTATGGCCCCCATATTCCTTATTTTCTTCCCGTGATCTTTCTATTCTTCTATTGCTCTTTTAATGAAAACAACAAGGCATAGTGGATGACTCACATAGGATGCGTTTGGATAGAAGGAGATGCTGGGGTGGCTATGGGCATCCCTATCCAGCAGGATAAGGATAACCATATTTTCTGTTTGGTTGGTGGATGATATTAGCCCATGTTTTGTTTGGTTTGAAGGTTAAATCTTGGCTGGGGATAGCCATTTTTCTGTTTGGTTGGTGGGTGAGGTTAGCCATTTTTCAATATGAGGCAATCAAATATAATATGTACAACAGCAAGTATAAGAAAATTTTTAGAATCTTGAGCACCATACCAAAACATACTCCAGCAAGTTATAATGAACGAAAAAAATAAATTTCAGCAAGTTAGAATGCATGAAAGAACAAATTTCAGCAAGTTATAATGAATGAAAGAACAAATTTCAGCAAGTGATAATGCATGAAAAAAGCATTTCAACAAGTAATAGAATATATAGCTCGACATTCCATAGAATACTTGATCAAATATATAGTTATACAACCCATGCATAGTTCAATGTTTTGGTTGTAATCAAAAGAACAAGTCCATACAACCCATAGCTCCATTGTTTTGGTTGTCATCAAAAGTACAAGTCAAACTACCCATATAAACTCATCATGCTTCGGCTTCAGGGAAGGTACTCTTCACATACCTAGAGACCCAAACCTTTCTCTGGACATCTCCCAAGACCTTGAATGTCGTTGCAACACGAGGATTGTCAACCAAATAGGCATAGTAATGTGCAAGGGAATCCAAATCAAAACCAGGGAGTTCTTTCATCTCATCCCAAAGACCATCAATGGCGGGGTTGGCGCTGCTAATAAGTTTCTCTATGGCAACAGCAAGCCTTTCACTTGAAGCCATTATGGTTGCATGCATCCTGTCTTCTGCAGAAGGATTGGTTTTGGCTTTCTTCAACTTGGGAGCAGCTGACTCGCCACAAGTGGGTGATTGGGAAACCTCGTCATGAGGGGCAGCAGCTTTGTTGGCTTTCGGTTCTTCAAGATCAATCACATCTGTACCTAAAGGGTCACTTGAGCCTTTTGCATATTGCCCTGTAGCCATGCTAGTTCCAACGATAACCAGCATCTCTTCATAATGTTTAATAGGCTTGTTAAGGAAGGGTTCATCTTCTTTGTGGTCCTTTATAAACAAAGGTAATCATTTCAGCAAGGAATGGGAATACAAATAAATTATAGCAAGTTATAATGCATGAAAGAATAAATTGCAGCAAGATATAATGCATGAAAAAGCTCATTTCAGCAAGGATTTGGATATAAAAGTACTTATTCCATCAAGGAAATGGAGTATAAAGAAGTGCACGCAAGTGATAATGCATGAAAAAGCTCATTTCAGCAAGGATTTTGATATAAAAGTACTTATTCCAGCAGTGAATGGAGTTATTCCAGCAAAGAAATAGCTCAAGGGCAGTGAAATAGATACCTTAATGTGGTTTGTGTAATGCTCATGATCAAGAACAATCATAAAGTTCTCTTCATCCCAAAGTGCACCACTCAATGATTTGAGGTGCACTATCTGTTTATACTTCCTCTTCCATGTCCTTGTATGATTTGTGATGTGGGTTCCAATTAAGTCGGTGCGGTTAAAATGTTCATTCATAGCCATGGCACAAGCATTCCAATGTACATTCTTGAAGGCGGAACCGGTTCTATGGCCACCGGTCACCACAGCACATAGGTTCGCTAGCATGTATGATGACATGGTAGGTGTCCATGAAATTTTCCTAGCCATATCCTGAAATTGCAACAAATATTTAGACAGAATGAATAAATTTCAGCAAGTATTTAGAGATAATGAACCAATTCATCAAGCCTTTGGAGATAGAGAACCAATTCAGCAAGTATTTGAAGATAAAAAACCAATTCAGCAAGTATTTAGAGATAATAAACAAATTCAGCAAGCATTTGAAGGTAAAGAACCAATTCCACAAGTATTTGGAGACTAATAACCAATTCAGCAAATATTACAACGGATAAAATGACATTACAAAGTAATTCCACCAAAAAAAAATAGTTCCAACAAGAAAGTACAATAGATTGTCGCAGCAAGCTAAATGACATGGTAGCTACTACATGTTTTGATGTTGCATATAGTTTTGTCGGTCTTCCCACATTTGATCAGCAAGGCCTTGCCTAAAGTTAACCATGTATGCATGTCCTTCTGCTTGTCCAGTTGATGTTGAAGCATGAGTGATATTTGACACCCATTCATCCTCAGGTATGATATATTCATCAATCCCATCATTTAGAACCCAATTTTGAATGATGCATCAAGCCACAACAATATCTACTTGAGTAGGATAAAGAAAGAATGGAGTGGCATCATCAAGGATTTTGAATCTTCTCTTCAATGACCCAAATGCACGTTCTACAGTTGTGCGAAGAGAAGAATGCCTAAGGTTGAACAGCTCCTTCTCATTTTGCACATGATTGTTTCCCCACTCATTCAAATGGTACCTCACACCATGAAAAGGTGGCAAGAACCCTAGTTTGACTCCATATCCAGCATCAACTAGATAAAATTTTCCTAAGTATGACAAACATTTGGGTTACTTACATATATACCAAAATCCCATTGACAACATGTATCTACATAGTTAATCTATTACCTTGTGGGACACGTATACCATTTTCACGTATTAAAGCATCACGTAAAACTGTAGCATCATGTGCCGTCCCTTCCCAACCAGCCAACACATATGTGAATCGAAGATCAAAATCAACAGCCGCCATCACATTTTGAGTAGTATGTTTCTTTCTACCACGAAAGGCAGGCTCCATATCAGGAGTAACAGAGGCACGTACATGTGTGCCATCAATAGCTCCAATACAATCCTATTTGATGGAAATAAAACCCAAAAAAATTAGGATCTACACAGATTTGTTTCTACAATGACAAAATGTAGTCGTCACTCAATCTCATACCTTAAAGTATGGATCCCACCGGTAGTTTCCTTCTACTTTGGTTTGAGTCTCCAATGAAGGCTTCCTAATAAGGTCATCTCGAAGCTCACCAACTGCATGGAGCACTCTATGAAAATACCGGCTAACAACTTCCCCGGATCTACCGAAATTCCCTCCAATTACCCTATTCCTGACATTATAACCAACGGTGTGCAAAAACATTGCTACTTGTTGCTCAATAGACATATGGACCGTGTCTTTTAGCAAACTGCGATCTCTAAAGAGTTGACAAAACCGAAAGAATGGTGCCCTCCGAAGCCTGAGCATGTTGACACTAGTTGTATCATTTTTCCATACTTTGTTATCAAAGTACTCTCTTCACATCCTATCTCTCTCATCAATTGGGGCATATGTAATTGCTTCTCTCCTTTTTCTTTTTCTAGATTGAACAACCAAAGCTATCATATTGATAAACCATTGAGCCACTGCCGCACAAATTAACATCTTTGTCTTTTTATCCATCTACAATATAATAGTACAAATGATATAACTTCAACAGGAACAAGTCAACATGTACATCCTCTGTCAAGCAGTACATAGGAAGAGCAGTTAACAAGTTACCTTAGATTTTGGGGAGAAAATCAACGATAGGAAGATGTAGTAGTCCCTGACTTCCCCGTCGCCTTTGACCTGCCTTTGACCTGCGCTACTGCAGCACAAAGAAACAACAAAAAAAGATTAGCATATTGGATAGAAAATCAATGGAGAAAGCACGCATCAGTACATATGGCCGCCGCAGTACACGAAGCAAGTTTGGCTGCATAGCTAGCAAGATCCACGCAGCAAGCAGGGCCAAGCAGCTAGCAGGCCGGTGTACCGCGCACAACACCTGCTCTCACGCGGCGCACAACATGCGCACTTGCCGGACAGATGCAGGGCCGGCGCAGCACCCGCGCACGGGGCGCACAGCAGGCGCGCCGGCCGGAGAGAAGCAGGGACGGCGTCGTCATCTGCAGGCCTCCGGCAGCCGCGCGCGGCACTCACCTGTACTGATCGTCGCTGCCATGACCTCTGATGGCAGATGTGGAGCGGAGGAAAAGAAGGAGAGAGCCACAATGTTGCGCACTCACCATCGTCGCCGGGCTTCGATTTGCCGGCGCCGCTGCGCACTCATCGCCGTCGTCGGGCTTCGATCTGCCGCTGCCACTGGAAGGGGGAGAAGAGAGATGGAAAGGGGAAAAGAGATAAGGTTGCCCTTTTGTGGGAGGTGAATGAAACGAGACGGCGCCAAAAAACGTTTCGCGGGCTCCCTTCGCGCACCCCGCACGCGCGGGATGCCCACATCCGCGAGATTTTCGCGGACCCGCGGAGCCGAGTTTTGGACGAATATTCGAAGCATCTAGCCATCCCTGTCCCAACTCGTCCGTGAAACAAACGACTGCTATCCACTTAAAAAACTGCTATCCCTATCCCATGGAGGAATAGCCCTGCATCCAAACGCATCCATAGCAAAGCATAGCCATACAGGCAATAGGCTTGGGAGACAACTTATTCTTTGAGGTCGTCGATGAACTCTGAGGCGAAGGTCATAGCGATGCTGATGTGGAGGATGGTTGAGGCCAGTTCTTAGTATAACTCTCCGGGACTCCCACAAGGCGTTCCTTGGGCTCCATCCTCTGCAGCTAGCTATATATACCTCTGAAGTCGTTCGTCATATTAGATGAATACCATTGGGTTTTATCTGGCTATATGTAGTAAACTGTAAAAATGATACTAGGTTGTTACTAAAATTTCAGGGAAGTGTAGTCTTCGATTACTGTTAGTGTTGTAAATTAGATTAGTTCTAAATCGTTCCAGCTAGATGCTCGTGGCCAAACACACAGGTATTTCTGGTAGTAAAATTGGCACTACATTATGTAGTAAATCATAGCTAGAGTTCATGCTAGACAATAACTTAATGTCAACACAAGCCTGAGCCACTTGCGTCTACCGGAGCTGAACTTGCATCTTGGTAATCGTGTCCAGTTGGTCGTTATCATGATGGAGTCGGAACACTCCTGGCTATATGTCGTGGAATTGTCACGGCAGATGTCCTCATGCAAGGACTTAGTCGTAGGGCCATCGTACGGGTTAACCTAGAGGGGTTAAAGCGGACACATGACACGGGGATTATACTGGTTCGGCCCCTTCGATGAAGGTAAAAGCCTACGTCCAGTTGTGATGTGATTGATATGATTTCAGCGACTAGGGAGCAATAGCTTTGCCTTAGCCTCGAAATCTCTCTCCCCAACTCGCCGCCGGGTCGTCCCCTTATATACACGGGTTGACGCCCGGCCGGTCTACAGAGTCCCGATCCGGCTCATACAAGCGTCTGCTCGGTCTCTTCTTTCTTAACTTACAACACAAGTTACAATACCAAGGCGGTTTACATAAATGGACCTTAATTCACCTCTGGGCTCCAGGCCGCCTCCGTGGGCCTGAATCATGGACGAGGGTAAACCGGCCCCTCCGGGGCGGTTCACGCTCAGTAGTTGTATCCCCAACATTAGGCCCCAGATTGACTTGAACCGGTTCATGTTAATCTTCAACACCTTCAAGAAACTCTTGATCTCTTTTCACATTTTTGTAAACCGCCAGCTGCTTGAACCGCCGTGATGTCATCTTCCGATCCGCGTGTCAGGGCGTCTTGACGTCATTTTTAATAAAGAAATCCAAACAGTAAGATTCCCTGCATTTAATGCCATCCCGGAAATCGAGGCGGCCGCTGCACGGTCCGCCGCTTTTGACTCCTCGAATCTCGCGCCCGTTGATTGCTGCGGTTCCTTATAAATAGACCGGCCGCCTCCTGTCTCTTCTTCTTCTCCTTCCTCGCGACGCTCCAGTCTTGAAGCTCAGCCGTCGCTTCCGACCTTCGAACGACGCGTCAACGCCGGGCCGCCGCATCGACTTGACTTGACCGTATCGAGTCTTCCGGCGCTCCTCCTCGGCTTCGCTCATCGTAAGGTCCGTTTTCAACCCCTAGATCGCATCTGTTGACCTGTTCATCCCGCAGTTCATCTCGGTTTCTTCACACCTGCTCCGCCATGGCCATGCGATCGATCAGATCAGATATCCTGTGCAGGGACTGCCCGCCGTCCATCTAACCCTTCACGCATCGGCTTTTTCCGTAGATCCTCGGGTTTAGAATACGAACCCTCCTGTTCTTTTCCGAGGTTTGCATAGGTCGTGAAGGTTTTTTCTTCTGGAACTTCGGTAGATCTTGATTACTTCCCTTCGCATGTGAAAACTGTTTCTGTCCATACTTAGCAGATTTTTCAATTCTGCCTTATTCGGGCGGTTTAACTTTTGATAGCTAATCCGCTACTCCATTAGCCCTCGCTTAAACCGAATGGGAGGCCGGCCGCTGAATCGCCGGTTTAACAATGCATAATATGCCTGAACCGTTTAATGGTGAACCGTTTTCTCCCTTTATTCCACAGCTTAGTCTTCCGGAATGGCTCCTCAATTCTCAGCTTGCAATTGGGTCCGGTCAAAAGTCAGTGAAACGCAACTCAACAGCTATGTCACCACTGGCGGTTTGGCTCCAAAAAATGCCCTCCATCGGGCGTGTTCGGATGGCGAGTTTCCTCCGGAGCCACAAGAGGGAGAAGTAATTGTGTTTATGCAGCATTTAGACCGGGGTTCTGCCCGCCCAGTTCAAAAAATTTTCCGGACGTCCTTGCAAGCTTGCAACTCCATCCGCAGGATATCGGCCCGAACTCTGTGTCAAACATATGCAACTTTCAAGTCTTCTGTGAAGTCTATCTTCAGGAAGAGCCCTCTGTGGAGCTATTCCGGGATTTCTTTCACTTGAACCGCCGTACGGAGTTTTCTGATGGTCCAAAAAAGAACTAGGCGGCGTTTCAATCCAGAAAAGGAAGGAAACGGACTTTCCTCACGCCAAACACCACAGCCATCCAAAGGATTGGAACCAAACCTGGTTCTATTGCCGGAACACCGCTCCTGCCAACGAGAATCCCTTGCCGGGTTACCGTCCTCACCGGCTCAGCAACAACCATCCGCTGCCTTTACGCTTAACCGCCGTGGAACGGAAGAACTTTGCACCTCAGATCATAAAACTCCGGGCTCTAATGGCCAATGGACTAACTGGTGTGGACCTTGTGCGATGCTGGGTTTCTTGGGGCATCTTGCCCTTAAGCCGCCGGCCCGGATTGATGCACGAGTATACTGGCAGCCTCAAAGACCCTCAAAGACGTCACGAATTACCAATAACTGAATTTGAGGTTACAGAGGCTGTAAAAAAGATGCTTGATGAACCAATCTCCGTCTGCAGCCTAACCGGTTGGCTCCGTTCTGTGTTGCCAACCCGCCACCTGCGGTAAGACTTTGCTCACCGCTTTTCGGGCTTTTAACATTTTGTTGATATTCATTAATCCTTGCTACCTCGCAGGCTGACAGCTCCTTCTGGAGACGGACCAAACCGGCCCGAGCTCCGCGTATAAAGTCCAAGGCTACCAAAAAGGCTGGCAAGAAAACCGCCGGGTCTTCTGATCCGCCGGAAGATGAAGAATCTGAAGCTGAGGTAAAACTTGATATCCTTACGAGGGAGCCGCCGTAAACCGGCTCTCCTCCTTGTGTTTCTTCTTAAGATTTATCCCTCTATTCTTCCCTGTACTGATAAATGTAACTCCCAGGATGATGCTGAAGCCAGCCATGCCGACCATGTTGAGGTGATCCTTCTTTCTTCCGACCCCGACCTCGTGCCGGTTAAAAGAATTCGCCGCGCCGTTCGGAAAGTGAAAAATCTCATTCCTCTACTTATTTGAAGACACAAAGAGGTCAAGAGCGCCGTACAACCCGGCACAGTGGTCAACAGATTCTATCCTCCGGTTTACCGGATACACCAAACCGGAAACGTCGCCCAGAGGTGACTTGTTCTCCTGAAAAACGTTATCCCTTAAAGGGTTTCTTCCGATGTCCTCTCAATTCGTGCGACCAATTATCAGGCCTCTTCCAACTCTTACGGCGGTTCATCAACCACGCAATCGCCTCACTGAAAGTTGCTGCAGGGTATGTAACTGCTGTCCATCAGTTCGATTTACAACTGCCTTGGTTGATTTGCCTTAATCCAATTCTGAACATTGCAGCACCAAGGCTCGCTTGAGTAAGAAAGCGAAAACCCTTGACCCTACTGCGGATGTTGATCCAGAAAAGACCCCGGAACAAACCCACGAAAATCCTGAAGTCGCCAAAGATAGCTTTGGCGAGTTGTACAAAGACGATACTGCTGATCCGCGGAAGCTGAACCGGAGGTCCAAATGGAAACTTCACAGCCTGCTCCACCAAACCCGCCGATAGAGCGAGTCGTAACAGTTGAACCGCCGAGGCAGAGTAAGCAAACATCAAGCCCAAAGAAGACCGTCGAAAATGACGATGTTATTGTGACAGGCACTGGCTACGCTGCTCCTAGCCAACCGGTCGCTTTAACAAAACATAGTGCCAAGGGCGAGTCGGCCGCCGTGAGTAAAGATAAAGGAAAAACAGACCTGTCAGCTTACGACAACTTCTCTGCCCAAGAACTGCACTGGGTTTACGAACCGGCTCTATACCAGCCGTGACCTCGAAGCTGGTGCAGTAAACCGGATGAAGGACCGCTATGAGGTAATGAATTATGTCTTTCCTGTACTTTAGCTGTATAGTAGCCCCCAAGGGTCGGTTCAACTTAGCATAGTTAAACCGGGACTTAATTTCTGTACCCAAATGGCAAACTGAGATCAATTATCCATTAGCCCCCAAGTGCCAAGGTGAATATGTATATTGAGCTTGGGACTTGATAATGAGACACCTAACATGCTTCCTTTGTTACCAGAATGAAATAGAGCAGCAAAGCGTGCAACTCAAAGACCTGCGAGCCAATCTGGAGACTCAGCAAGCAGAAACCACTAAGGCCAAGGACGAATTGAGAACGACCTTGGCCACTATGGAACAGCTGAAGGAGTGGTATAAATCCGAACGGGCCAACTGGGACACCGAGAAGGCCGGTTTGAAAAAACGGGCGGAAGAAGCCGAAGCAGCGCTTAAACCGGTGACTGAAGAGCTTACCGGACTCAAGCGCCAAGTGCATGCCATGACCGCTGCCGTCTTTGGTAAGAAACTATGCACTGACTATCTTAATTTTGATATTTCCGCCGGTTTATCCTGAGTTGTCTTAAACCGGTGCAGGCAAGCGTATTGCACATATGGGCTCTGATGTGCGGAAGAAGCTCAAGGCCGCTTATACGCTGATTGAGCAGCTGTATACCGGCGCCCAGCGAGTCATATGTGCTACATCATACGACAACACGGTGCCGTCCCTGATCAGAGAAACCCTGGACCGGTTGTCCATGGTTCCGGGGCAGCTTGAAGAGTTGAAGCGATCCGCGGCTCGGGCTGGCACCTTACTGGCTCTGACGCGCGCCAAGGCGTCGATAGCAGATCTTGATCCTGCTGTCATAGCCAAAGGTTTGCTCAGTGCTCAAGAGAATGGTGATGCCTTTGTTTACGTCGCCCTGAAACGGATCACTAAGGAAATGCGTCATTGGCGAAGTCAATCGGCAGACGAAGCCAACTCGACGGTTCACCGCTCCTTTTATGACGCCAACAACAAGCGGGTGGAGTTCGTCATCCTCGAAGTGCAGAGCCTTGTTCCCCAATCCGTAAGCACACTTATGCCCTCGACGTTGATCCGCTGAGCTGATAAGTGAAGAAGCTGTCTTTTCAGGCCTTAACCCGGATTGACTGGTCTACCAATGACTTCCGGCTTTGGGTGAGGAAGAAGAAGAAGTTGATCCGACGTCAGCGCCTCTACCTCACGCCAACCCGGCGAAGCAGCGTAATTAAATCAAGCCGGGTGACGCCTCCGAAGCTTCAAGGCATAACCCCACATGAAACGCCGGGCCTCAAAAGGCTTTGTAATAGGATAGTCAGTACTTTGTTTTGAACAATGCCGTTACAACCTCAGTCTGTAAACTTTTGCATGGCGGTGCTGGATACTTTGGTTTTGAAGTAGTGAATCCTTCAACATATTTTGCCTGCAATCACAAATTCTTAAACCGCCATGGCGGCTTGCGCCTCTAGCCGGATTGTGATGCCAATATATTTATATAAGAAAATATCGAGGTATACGATCAAAATTTTGTGATACAAACATATCTGCCAGTGTCGGGCACACAGTTGGCTTTAGCCAATCCTGAAGCGGAGGCTTTATAAACCATCACCGTCAAAGGAGAACAATCCCTGTGCAGATAATACCGATTTACCGTGTAAATCGTGGTCGAACATGATAAGCCCCTGTTACTCCATAATGGGATGTTAACAGCAAAATCAAACCGAACAATCAATCGCGGATTTAAAATGGACCAAATTCTGAAAACTTGAATCCGGTTGAAAGAAGGTTTGTCGGTTTAAGAAAACAAACAAAAGCCAAATTATACGTATAAAAAACACATGGAAGCAAAAACAATGACAAAGACTGTTTGCAAGAAGAAGCTTTATTGAGTCTGATCAGATGGCGTTACCATGGTCGGACAGGACCAAGCTCCCTATAAGGTGTAGCGATGGTTCAAGTCAGCCAGGTCCCCAATCGACATCGTGGCATTACGCCGATCAAGTGGCATTGCATTGGTTCGGGTTCGACCAAGCCCCAAGTGATTCTATGGCCTTAGGCCGACCAAGAGGCGTGACTGGTTCAGACGTGACCATGTCCCCAAGTGATCTGGTGGCTTTCGCCTGTCAAGAGGTGTTGCATTGGTTCGGACACGACCAAGCCCCCAAATGATCTGGTGGCTTTCGCCTGCCAAGAGGTGTTGCATTGGTTCGGACACGACCAAGCCCCCAAGTGACAAAAATTTCACAAAAGCAAGGCCAAGGGTTAAACCGGAGGCCGCTTCACGACAGCATCTCCATGTACCCAAACCGGACTTTTATACAGAACATATACCCCGCTTTAGCCGAGGATCCGGTTTATTGCCTTTATTCATAATATATACATTGTCTTAATATGTACATAAGTGGAGCCAATGGCTCAGGTATAATAAGGTCGAAGATGAGCTATGTTCCACGGCCTGTTGGTCTCCTCCTCTGACGTGCGTGAGTCCTTTCGCTCTCGAACATCAATCAGATAGTAGGACCCGTTGTATAGATTTTTGCTGACCACAAAAGGCCCCTCCCAAGGTGGGGATAGCTTGTGCATATCTTTCTGGTCTTGAATGAGCCGCAGCACTAAGTCTCCTTCACGAAAGGTTCTGGTTTTAACCCTCCGCTGTGTGATACCGACGAAGATCCTGCTGGTAAACCGCCGAACGAGCAGCTGCCATATCGCGCTCTTCATCCAGTCGATCCAAATCATCTTGTCGTGCTGCCTCGCTATCTGCCTCAACATAAGCTGCCACTCGAGGCGAGTCGTGACGGATATCGCTGGGAAGGACCGCCTCCGCTCCATAGACCATAAAGAACGGCGTGTATCCAAAGGGATCGGTTGGGGTAGTATTTATACTCCATATCACCGATGGTAGCTCTTCCACCCAACAACCCGGCGTCTTCTCTAAAGGGACCATAAGTCGGGGTTTGATACCTTTCAAGATCTCCTGATTAGCTCGTTCCGCTTGACCATTGGATTGCGGGTGGGCTACGGAAGAAACATCAAGCCGGATGTGCTCGCTCACAAAATTCCTTCATAGCTCCTTTGGACAAATTGGTGCCATTGTCCGTGATGATACCGTGTGGAAACCCAAACCGAAAATCACCTTTTGATGAACTGAACCGCCGTGGCGCATCACACTTGCTAACAGGCTCTGCCTCAACCCACTTGGTAAATTTATCAACCGCCACCAACAGGTGGGTCTTTTTGTCCTTGGACCTTTTGAAAGGTCCAACCATATCCAGCCCCAAGTCGCAAACGGCCAAGTAATTGGAATCATCCTCAATTCTTGGGCTGGCACATGAGCACGCATGGAGAACTTTTGGCAACCATCACATCGTCTGACCAGATCCTCCGCATCAGCATGGGCAGTCAACTAATAGAAACCATGGCGGAACGCTTTGGCCACCAAGGACTTTGAACCGGCGTCGTGACCACAATCCCTTCATGGATCTCTCGCAATATCTCACAGCCCTCTTCAGGGGACACACAACGCTGAAACGCCTCGACACATCGCAATGGTGCAACTCGCCATTAACAATGGTCATAGACTTAGACCGGGAACTATCTGCCGGGCCAACGCGTCTCATCTTACGGTAACTTCGCCCGGTTCATGTATGCCGAATAAGGGAGCGTCCAATCCGGAATGACATGCAGGGCCGCCACCAATTGAGCCTCCGGATCAGGGATAGCCAAATCAATTTCATCAAGAAGCTTAACTGACGGATTGTGCAGTACATCAAGGAAGACGTTAGGCGGGACGGTTTACGTTGAGAGCCCAGCCGCTTAAAGCATCACCGCTTCGTTCTTCCGACGATCCACATGGTCCACGATATCCTTTAAAATGTCCTGCAACAACATCCACCTCCCGACGATATGCAGCCATGAGTGGATCTTTGGAATCCCAAGTACACGATACTTGCCGGGCCACCAAGTCCGAGTCACCAAAGCATTTAACCCGGCTGAGATTCATTTCCTTAGCCATCCGGAGACCATGGAGCAAAGCTTCATACTCAGCTGCATTGTTAGTACAAGGGAACATTAGGCGGAGAACGTAATGTAACTTGTCACCTTGCGGGGAGGTTAATACGACTCCAGCCCCGAGCCCTCAATTGCTGGACCCATCAAAGTGGATGGTCCAATAGGTATGATCCGGCTTCTCTTGAGCGCTTGCAACTCTGTCCAATCATTAATGAAATCCACAAGTGCCTGAGATTTTACGGCCGTCCGAGGCACATACCTTAAACCGTGCGGCCCAAGTTCTATAGCCCACTTAGCAATCCGGCCAGTCGCTTCCCGGTTCTGTATGATATCGCCCAAGGGAGCCGAACTGACCACTGTGATGGGGTGCCCTTGGAAATATTGCTTTAGCTTCCGGCTTGCCATAAAACCCCGTATACCAGCTTCTGCCAATGCGGATATCTCTGCTTAGACTCAATGAGGACCTCGCTGATGTAATAAACCGGCCGTTGAACCGGATACTCCTTCCCTGCCTCCTTCCGCTCCACCACGATAGCCACACTAACTGCCCTGGCATTAGCAGCAACATATAGCAGCAGCGGCTCTTTGTCAATGGGGGCGGCTAGAACCGGCGGGTTGGCCAACTGCCGCTTCAAATCCTCCAATGCTTCATCAGCGGCTGAACTCCAGACAAACTGATCCGTTTTCTTTAACAGCTGGTACAAAGGAATGGCCTTCTCGCCCAGACGGCTGATAAACCGGCTTAGCGCAGCAATCCGGCCTGCCAAACGCTGGACGTCATTGATGCACTTCGGCTTAGCCAAGGAGGTGATAGCCGTAATTTTTTCCGGATTAGCTTCGATCCCCTGTTGGACACGATAAACCCAATAACTTGCTCCGCCGCACACCAAAACGCACTTGGCGGGTTGAGCATCATCTTGTACACCCGCAAGTTGTCAAAGGTTTCCTTTAGATCCTCAATCAAGGTTTCCTTCTTCCTTGACTTAACCACGATATCATCCACATAAGCATGCACGTTACGGCCGATTTGTTCGTGCAAGCAACTCTGAACGCAACGCTGATAAGTCGCTTGGGCGCTCTTGAGTCCAAAAGGCATAGATACATAGCAGAAGGCTCCAAAGGGGGTGATAAACGCCGTCTTCTCCTGGTCCTTAACTGCCATCTTAATCTGATGATAACCGGAGTACGCATCCAAAAAGCTCAAACGCTCACAACCCGCCGTAGCATCAATAATCTGGTCAATGCGGGAGGGCGAAAGGATCTGCCGGACAGGCCTTGTTGAGATCTGTAATCCACACACATACGCCAAGTGCCATTCTTCTTAAGAACCAACACCGGATTAGCAAGCCACTCTGGATGAAAGACTTCGACGATAAACCCTGCTGCCAAGAGCCTAGCAACTTCTTCTCCGATGGCCTTGCGCCTTTCTTCATTAAACCGGGAAAGAAACGGTTTTACCGGTTTGTATTTTGGGTCAACATTAAGAGTGTGCTCAGCGAGTTCCCTCGGTACACCTGGCATGTCAGAAGGCTTCCATGCAAAAATGTCCCGATTCTCACGGATGAACTCGATGAGCGCTTTCCTATTTAGGATCCAAGTTGGCACTGATGGTGAACTGCTTGGACGAATCGCCGGGCACAAAATCAACAAGCTTCGTCTCAGCCGCCGATTTGAACTTCAAGTCCGGATCATGCTCCATAGTTGGCTTCTTCAAAGGGGTCATATCCGCCGGATCAACATAGTCTCTATAATATTTTAGCTCTTGATGGCACAAACCGACTCACAGAAGCCGCATCACCTTCCTCGCACTCCAAAGCGATCCGGCGGCTCCCATGAACCGTTATCGTTCCTTTGTGACCCGGCATTTTCAGTTGTAAGTAAACATAACAGGGCCGTACCATAAACTTAGCATAAGCCGGCCACCCAAAGAGGGCGTGGTAAGGGCTTTGAATTTTCACCACCTCAAATGTCAATGTTTCTGATCTGGAGTCATGTTCGTCCCCAAAGGTCACCTCGAGCTATCTTACCGACCGCACGCCGACTTGCTGTGCACCACTCCGTGAAACACTGTGCTGGATGGCCTAAGATGCCTATCCGTCAACCCCATACGCCGGAAGGTCTCATAGTACAGGATGTTGATGCTGCTTCCTCCATCCATAAGAACCTTGGTAAACTTGTACCCTCCTACCTGGGGTGCCACCACCAGGGCTAACTGATCCGGATTGTGAACCCGGGGAGGATGGTCCTCTCTGCTCCACACGATCGGTTGCTCGGACCAGCGTAGGTAATGCGGCGCAGCCGGTTCAACAACACTGACCGCCCGCTTCTGAAGTTTTCGGTCTCGTCTGTCCAAGCTGGTGGTAAAGACGTGGTACTGTCCACCGTTCAACTGCTTTGGGTTACTTTGATAACCCGACTGCTGCTGTTGTTGATTGTAGCCCCCTTGGTTCTGATTGTTCGACTGTTACGATTACTTTGATTATTCTCGATTGTCTTGCCCGCCCGGATTACCACCGAATCTCGGGCCAGAATTTCCTCCACCGTAACCCGGGCGGATCTGAACCGCCGGGCCCTTGATCATACCGGAAAGAGTTGGAGTTTTGAACTCCTGCATAATGTAACAATCCTTCCAAAGGTGGTTCGTCGGTGCCTCCTTCGTCCCATGCTTCGGACAAGGTTGATTCAATATGAAATTCAAACGATCCGGATTGTGACCGCCCCGGTTTGATTGCCTACCCCTGCGCCGCTGACCCTTGTCCTGCGCGTTGGTGTTGGCCACAAAGCCCATGTTGCCGTTAAACTACGCTTGTTCCCTCCATTGCCGGGCCGAATGATGCTGCTGGCCCTCGGAGTTGCCGTTCGCTTTTCCTTCCCCACTTCATCATTCTCAGATTCGGGATCCTTGGTACTATCAGGATCAGCGCATTTTACCAAAACGCCCATTAGAGTGCCCATGTCATGGCAAAACACTTCATGCGGCCCAGCTTCAATTTCAATGGCTCGAACCGCAATTGGCTTCCAAGGTCAAGATCGCGGAATCAGGGTTGATCCGGTCTGAAGAATGTAAAACTTCCGAAACGCGGCGCACCCAATGGGTTGTGGATTCTCCCTCCGCCTGGACACAAGCTGCTAAATCCACCACAGACATGGGCTGCTTATAGGTGTCTTTGAAATTTTGAATGAATCGGGTTCGCAACTGGGTCCACGAACTGATAGAGTTGGGCGGCAAATTTTTCAACCAAGTCCGGGCCGTTCCTTCCAACATCATTGTGAAGTACTTCGCACATGCGGCTTCATCCACATCTAGCATCTCCATGGCCATCTCATAGCTTTCTATCCATGCTTCTGGAGCTAAATCGGCAGTATAATTGGGCACCTTGCGCGCCCCTTGAAGTCCTTGGGCAAGCGACGTTGCGTAAAGCGGGACGAGGCAAGGCACCCCCAAAGAGCCACGTGACCCTGGTTCGAAGATGGTCGACGAACCGGGCGCGGCGGATGATCCTCCGCTTGTGCTGCTAACTCGGCCTCCCTACGTGCTCTGGCGCGGTCCACTACCACTTGAGCATCCTCAAAGCCGCCCGCCGGATTGTTGCCGCGAGGCGGACCACGCTGCGCATTGCTTGACACGGCCGGTTCGTCGACGCGTCGGCTATAGCTCCGGCTTGGGCGGGGGGTGGAGTGGATCCGATCCCGACTGTATGAATACGCTTCTTGCCGAGCCAGGCCGCCCCGAGGAGCTCCTTAACCCGGCGTGTCTCTACCGCTGCGGTGAATCGCCTTCAATTGGAATCGCCTCCAACCGTGCCGCAGCCGCCACGAGGTTATCCATCGGGTTGGAGTAGTGACCCGGAGGTGTCTGCACGGTCTGGGGCGCACCGGTATGATGGCGAGGTAGATCTATCACACGGGGCTGAACCGGTGCGGCCGTCCCAGGTGCTTCCGGCCGGTTTACCAACGGCGGCGGATTACTGGTCCCTGCCCCTGGGGTATTGAAAAGCTCCCTTCCCTCAAAAACTGAAGGTAAACGGGACCTGTACTTCCTTTTCATGACTTCCTGTGACGTGCTCTGGTCCAGCTGAGCCTATAAGCTCACAAGATCCAAAGCGGCCTGCCCGCCGCCATCCTTTCGTCCGCGGCTGCCAGTCCGCTTTAGCATTAGTGATCTGTTCCCTCACCTTTGCAATCTCCGCCAGTGCAGGTCCCGATCCGGCGGATTAGCTTCCGCCATGAGCACAGCCACGCGTCGAAAAGCTCGACAAAACTTGAGCCGGCGGCGACAGGGCCTCCTTCCCGGCTGCCATCACCGCTGTTGAACCGGGCGACTGTGGGCGCCATGGGTCGAAGAGTGAAGCGCCGCTGCATCGCCATGAAGATCCCAACCCGTTGGGTAGATCGAAGGTCCGGAATACTCACCGTCGGAACAGCCCCGATCCGGCCATCTTGCAGCTGGTATAGAGACTCGGTTTCTCCGGCCGACGATTCGTCGCCAGAGTAGACAACAGGTCACCAGATGCTGATCCGTCCTCGTAGCCTCCGTGGGCGACTCCCACGAAAAACATGCCCGACCGCCGGTTTAGCTGTGGCAGGACTCTTCTTCGCCCGCTGAGCCGTCTCGACGAGGTCGGTGCAGACGTCCGGCCCAGGCCCTGGCTCGCCGATCTTGCCGATGAACACGTGTATGCCGCCAAAGGGGACCCGGTACCCGTACTCAACCGAGCCGGCCTCGGGGCCCCAGTCCGCATCGTCGATGTAGAGCTTGCCGCGACGACTCTTAGTCATCCGGCCCACTGCATAGCCTTCGAGTCCTTCGAACTTGCCCTCTAAGATCATCAAACCATCGTGCGATAGCCCCACGGTGGGCGCCAACTGTCGTGGAATTGTCACGGCAGATGTCCTCATGCAAGGACTTAGTCGCAGGGCCATCGTACGGGTTAACCTAGAGGGGTTAAAGCGGACACAAGACACGGGAATTATACTGGTTCGGCCCCTTCGATGAAGGTAAAAGCCTACGTCCAGTTGTGATGTGATTGATATGATTTCGGCGACTAGGGAGCAATAGCTTTGCCTTAGCCTCAAATTCTCTCGCCCCAACTCGCCGCCGGGTCGTCCCCTTATATACACGGGTTGACGCCCGGCCGGTCTCTGAAGTCCCGATCCGGCTCATACAAGCGTCTGCTCGGTCTCTTCTTTCTTAACTTACAACACAAGTTACAATACTAAGGCGGTTTACATAAATGGACCTTAATTCGCCTCTGGGCTCCAGGCCTCCTCCGTGGGCCTGAATCATGGACGAGGGTAAACCGGCCCCTCCGGGGCGGTTCACGCTCAGTAGTTGTATCCCCAACACTATATGTGCATGTTGGGTGGATTCTAACTCCAGAGTGTGGATGTGAATGTACTTGTTCCTAATTTCTTGCTTTGCTTGCTGGAACTTGTGTTGCAACCAAAAGACGACTATACATACCACTTGGTTCAAGACTATCATCTAGTAGTTATATGAATAATGATAAGGTACTCGCCAGGTGGGCAGAGGGGGCGGGGGGGGTATGGTTGTTCGTTCTGCAGGTCAATATACATTTTAAATTTTATTAGCTTGTTTATTAATGTTGCATCGCTATTGTTTTTCATTTTCTCTTACTTGTTCATGTATAATATGCTAATGCATCAATGATTCATTTTAGAGTTTAGATTTGATTTGATGATGAGTTACTAGTCTTGGTGGTGCCACCATTACATTTTATTTTATTTTTTGCGGGGAGCCAGCCACCATTACTTGACTAGCAGAGTAACCACCGTGAGCTTCCAAGGCACGGCCGGGCGGGGCAGATCTGTCGATTAAGACAGGTCCGGTAGCTCGATCCATTTCATTATGCATCGGCGAAGAGATTCTTTTTTTTTTCTTTATCGAAGACGTGGTAGAGCTGCACACAGTTGCACACGCATATCTGGTTGCTGCCGGCCCTTGACTTATGCATGGGACATATCGACCCATCCAGCACAGAGTTCTGTGATGCCCTTGACTTATGGGTACTACAATGTAGCCACGATTTTCTTTTTTTATCCGACCAGTGCGAGCTGCAGTGCTGCTGAACCAGCTAGTGTATAAAAAGGAGTGGTGGTTGTAGTTGATCAGGCTTAACAATTTAAGTGAGGACCTACACCTACTTGCTATAGTACTGCCAGACACTGCACGTTGCACCGGCTTGTGATCCAGCGCATGCATGCACTTAACTTTTGTGTGTGTGTGCCGTGTGTTTGTTTCTTTGACCGTTAGTGCTTCCAGCTCGGCTGCTCTTTTTCCTTTGCATCAACTTGTTGGACTTTGTGGCCACTGGGCAGCCGGCCGGTGTACGTACGTAGCTCCAAGTAAAAAGGGGGCTCACGATCACGAGCACAAGGAGCGACGACTATGCTACATCGACCAAGCAACCACGCCGCCTGGATTCACACTCGGATTTTTGGCAGGAGTAGATCACATTAGCCGGCAGCGGGTGCAGAATCAAGAGGACGACGGTCGATCGACCGATCACGATCGGGAACATACGTGAAAAGCTAACGATCAAGGTAATTAATCTTTTCCATGCATGACCACGGCTTCGACGCACCGACCGACCGATACGTGCGTGCATGCTCACCCACAAGTGCAACGCAAATCGATGAAACCCTTTACCATGCATGACCGGCTTCTTTTAGCTTCCTTTATCCAACCGGCAATGCTAGGTTCACGGGGAAATTTTTTATGCGATAATCGTCCGTGCGTGTAGGATCTTCATTATCCAACCAGGTTGGTGAATATATATTAATATTGTGCTTCCTTTCCTTTTATGCGATATGAATAGAGATCGATCGATCCGACGCTGCGCTCCCCTTTTGTCTGCAAAAGCAACATGTCCTTCGCTTTTGCTTATTAGTTGAAACAACAAATTAAACAACAGAGGAGAAGAAACCACCGAATCTTGTACTATATATGTTTGTTTTACACTAACCATGTGGTTTTCAAGACTATCAAAATCTGAAGACTACTAATGAATCGTTGTGGACGTTCGATATGATTGTATATGTCGGCCGGCGGATTGCAACAGAAGGGTCTCTCGGCCGAGCTTGCACCGGTGGTCACATCGAACGATCGAATTAGGATGTTGTTGGATGCATGGTCACACATGCATGCACAACAACTTGAGTAGTTGAGTTGGACGCACTGCATGCTGTACAGTGCAGCGTGTTGCTAATAGCTAGCCACTACACCTTGTTGCGATATACTCCCTCCGTCCCAAAATGTAACCCAAAATGTATCTTACACTTTGGGACGGAGGGAGTACCTAGGATATTCTATTGTCGACCGACCGATACCTAGTTCTGCTGAACTCGTTAATTAATGTGTATAGAGAAAAGGAGTGTTGGCACTTGTAGTTGATCAGGGTGAACGAATGAAGCGGGAACAGGGCATCGATCGTTAACTTGCTATCCACTGCTGCACTGTAGGAGACGGCAAGTACGCACAACCAAGTATCTACCTAGTGACCATCTGTCATGTGATCGATCCGGCCTGTTGACCTCTGCTTGTTTGTTTGTTTGTTTGGCCGTTCTATCGACGGCGACTGGTACCTGCTCGATAAACTACGTGTTATGAAAATCCCATAAAAAGGTTGTACGCTGTATTTTCTCAAAAAGAAACCGAAGTAGACAGTCTGTCGTGTCAAGCATGTCAATCAATCTGATAATATAGTAGCAGCGTGGATTTATAACCCGCGCTACTACTATCAATTTATTAGTAGCGTGAGTTTTATACCCTGTGCTACTACCAATTAGCAGCAGAGCGGCTCATAAACCCTCGCTACTGCTAAGCATCTATCTATAAGGTATTTCCTAGTAGTGTATCTAGTTAAGGAGATTGTTGTCATTTGCTTGCTTGCTGTGTTAAGTTTGCTTTCATTACATTGCTTGCTTTGTTTGATCTTGCTGTTGTGCTGTTGCTGTTGTGCTGATCATGTGTGGTGGTAAGGCCACCACATTTGAATGGGGTGAGCAGAACACAAACGTTGTTTGCAACCAAACAGCTGAAATTTGCATCTGCTCACACCCCAAGCACAAATGCGGGCAACCAAACAGCAGGGGGTAAGTGCCTCTCGACGCGATGCAGGCAACCAAACAGGTTGCATCTGCTGCATATGAGCACTGGCGGAGCTAGGACAGATGTTTTGGGGGGGCCAAACACAATATATGGATGATTGGGGGGGGGGACCAAAAGACTATATTTTTCCTAATCTAACCTCCCTCAAAAAATTTCTCCATGTACTTGTACAAAAACTGGGGGGGATGGCCCCTGCAGTAGTCAACATAACTCCGCCGCTGCATATGAGGCTGCATTTGAGCAACCAGACTGGGTGAAGATGGACATGCAATGCAACTACTGTTGCAAACTGCAACCAAACACGCCCTTGCTGCCGGTGCCAGCCACTGCACTACACTTGCACTGTAGGAGACGACACGTACAATACAGATCAGATGCAGTTGACCTTTGTTTGTTTGTTTGTTTGGCCTTTCTATGGATATGTACTGGCCGCTACCAGCTCGATTGATCAGCCGACCCGCCCCTTGCTGCATTGCATGCCTCTCTCACTGGACAACCAGCCGGACTTGGTGTACCCAGCCACAGCTGGTGTGGTTACATATAGTCAAAGCCTCACGATCGAGCTCATTTGTTACAACATACATCCATCCATCTAGCTAGGAACCAGCGCGCCCGGCCCGGTTCACACTGCATACTAGCTACTCCATCAGCCCAACGACCAACAACGTATTTGTTTCTCCTACTTTTTCGCTCGCGTCGATTACTTATTCTTGACAACGCAAGCGCATTGTTGAATTAATCGCCGTTCACGCAAATAATCGAAAGGCTGCTTCCAGGATGGATGTGCCAGGTTTCGATCGTGGCCAAAATGATGTGTGTGCGGACACATAATAGTGTACATTCCATCTGTGCCAGGTTTCTCGAGCGTGTGCGTGTGTGTGCTTCCTTATTTTATGAAGTAGCACACGATCAACTTTTAACTGCCAACATGGGAACACGTACGTAGAGACTACAAAATCGGCGCTACCTACTGTTGCCTGCAAGGGACGCTAGCTACCTTTAACATCCGAACATGACAGACAGTGATGCATCGGTTCGGGTCGCATCTGAAATCCATATCCACTGCGTATAAACCTCCGTTGTAGCATCTCCGATAGCAAATGTAAAAGTCATTCGTAGAAAATATTTTACGGGATGTCAGTATAATTCAGAAAAGTTGTCAGTCGAATATAAACCGAGGGGTTTTTCTGTGAAAGAACATGCCACATCAGCACCTGACAGGCGGGCCCAGCCAGTCAGTTTCCCCGTGAATACGTGTTTATACGTCGTTTAGTCCGTTCAGCAACGGCTTGCCCCAGACTTGGTACAAACATGTAAAAGTTATCAAAATTGGTACCAATCTGCATGTAATACGTCAATTGTGATACTTTTATGCAATTAATTCCAATAATTGCGTTTGACGCAGCCACCATGACTGTGCACGCATGCAGGAGCTTCCAATGCAGATGGGCTAACAAAGATCAGGAAGCTGGATCAATCACATAGATGCAGAGATTTTTATTTTAATTTTCGCAAGGTGTGGTGCACATAGGGCGCTTGTTTAAGATGGACTAGATATATGTACGAATGGACATGCACATGATGTCGATCCATCCAGCACATAGGTGTATATATTACTATGGATAATATGCCAATGTAGCCACGATTTTCTCTTGAGGACCTGGCACCTGCTGCTGAACTAGTTATTCCAACAGTGATTTATATAGAAAAAGAAGTGGTTGTAGTTGTAGTTGATCCGGTCCGATGGTCAACTAATGAGGAGGGAACCGGATCGACATCGATCGTTTACTTGCTGCCGGTGCCAGCCACTGCACTGCACTGCACTGTAGGAGACGGCACGTACCATGCATACTACTCCACGTCAGGGCAGCGACGAAGGGCATTCCAACGTTATACTAGTGGCGCTAGACCTACGCACCGCTAACGACGTTTTCTGGACGCCTCTAGTAGACTTTTATGTACTAGTGGGAGATCATTTTTGGAGCCAGCTCCGTAAAATATGGCTATCGCAACACATACAACCAGCAGGGACGAAGTTAGAAAAAGTTTAATGGGGTCATGTGTATGACAGTGGGGTCATCTTCATTAAATGTATAGTTATTGGTGCTTAGTTAGTGAAGGTTTTGCTAATTTCATTGTGGTCAATTGATCCCGGTGCTAACAAGCTAGCTCCGTCCCTGACAACCACTCTACTAGGGCATCATTTTGTGTGCTCGTCACCAAACTTGCGGCTATTATGTCAATCGGCCACATGCGGGGCATCTACTAGAGTTCTTCTTACACAAGCAATGTGAGGAATGTAAAAGGGTGATTGAGCCCTCTGGTGATGGATAAGTTCAGATTGAGGGAGATGGCAGGTGAAGGACGAATCGATCAATGACCAAACCACCACAGAAGATTCCGATCGTGAAAACTTTTATTCTAGGATTGTCCATGCAGTTTATGTATTGTTAGATATTGTATTTACTTATACGGTTATACTGAAGATAGACAATAATGCGCTCTAAAAAGTTCTAGCTCTAGAGCTCTCTGCCATGATATTTATGGAAAATATGGTAGACACAAACACATACACATATTTCCAATTCATTTGATTGGAAAATATTAATTAGTGAAGATCTATAATTTATTTATCTAATCCAAAATAACTTTGTTTAACCAATAATTTAGGCAATGTCTTGAAAAGAAAAAACAACTAACATAACTTCCTTCAAAATATATGTTTCAAATCTTTTGCAAGTAAATATTTCATGTTCCATGTTTAAATTACATAATAAAATCACTATATCTTAACATTTCATTGTTTTGACTTGGTTGTTTTTATAAATATATAATATAATTATACCACCGAAAAATTAATAATACAAAAGTAATGTTATTAAAATCATATATCCTGAGAATAGAAACTAAAAAAATAAAAAAAGTTTAATATAAAATAATTATTTTTTATTTATTCTATCTCGCACGGGGAGTCCTAATTTAATATATCGGTCTTTATAGTTTGCAGAATAGACACGATGGGTTAAATTTATTATTTTATGGCAAACGGAGATTAGATGGAGTCACTGTTTACTATTTTGTATATTTTTTTATTTGGTAACTCAATGTCTGTCTGGCAAAAACTAATATCCACTTAGAGAGACTGTGTTTCCCTGAATCAAATCAAATATTCCAATCAAACAAAATAAGAGGAAACGGGCACTTCAGTGATTCAATTTTTTTTTCTTTTGTCATAGTTGAGGCTCAGAGGGCGAAAGTGTATCCTACGAAAAACATAACTAGTGTTGCAAATGCACCAGCCCCTCATGTGTCCTTTTATTTGAAAGGAAAGCATGGGGTGCGGTTATGGCATGGCTTATGGAACATTTGCATAATAGATCACTTTTTATGCAACTGATTGCACTAATTCTCCTCTGCAACTCTAATATGTGAATATCACCGTCTTTGGACCTACTTTATCTTGTACGGGAGTTTGGTTTATTTTGAGCAAACACATCTCTAAATAATTTGTACCTACGCTTCATTTTTTTGTTTAATAATGACGACTCCCATGTGTTTTAGAGTACATTATGAGAGACGAAAGACGGGCAATATATATATTTTCTAACGGAGATTAAAAATAAGGACGCCGATAACGCCCACACGTGTGGGTGTTAAGGGGTCTGGCCACCCGTTTTGTGTGGTGTCTAAGAGAACCAGCCCACAAGCCTACGTGTGGGCAAAACAAGTAACGCCCACATGCCTCTTTTTTTGCCTCGCGGTCTCTCCCACATGCCTACGTGTGGGCAAAATAGATAACGCCCACACACCCGTACGTCATGCCTCCTACCTCATGGTATCGTACGCCCCGCGTGACAGCCACCACGCGTCCCCGCAATTGCGATGGTCCGGACCCTCTTCCATGTTCGTTTAGCTGCAATTGCCATGTTGCTGAACTACAGTTGTCATGTCAGACAACTACAGTTGCAATGGCTTCTCAACTGCAGTTGCCATCTCAGGTCAAGTGCTAGATGCTATTTTTGGACAACTGCAGCTGTTGTCATGTGTGGTCTGGTCTATTACAGTTGCCATGATTTGAAAACTTTAGGAGTTGCCACCTACTAACACTATGCAGCTGCCATGTAGCACAACAAAAAGACATGACAAAAAAACATGTTAGGGTAAAGAGAGAGTTGCCATCTCCTTACAAGCACACTAGGGGCAGTTTCCATGTATCCTGCAAAACACATGGCAACTGACAACTTTGGGTGTGGGAGAGGAGACGGGCGTGTGGGCGCGGTGGTATCTTTAATTAGGAGTTGCCATCTACTAAACACTAGGCAGTTGCCATGTAGCACTACAAAAAGACATGGCAAAAAAACATGTTCGGGTAAAGAGGAAGTTGCCATATGCTTATAAGCATACTAGGGCAGTTGCCATGTACCCTGCAATACACATGGCAACTGATAGCTTTGGGTGTGGGAGAGGAGACGGGCGTGTGGGCGAACAGATAAACGCCCACACACCAGCCCCTCTGCGTGTGTTGAAAATAGGCGTGTGGGCGAACTGCTAAACGCCCATACACCAGCACCTCCGCGTGTGGAAACGGACATGTGGGCGACCGGATGAATGCCCACGCACCAACCCAATTCTACGTGGCATAAAAAAATCTGGCAAAACATGCCAAGATTCGTGCAAAATCAAACCAACGTTGATCCATGCGCGTGGGCAAGATGCAAAATAATTACAACACAATCTACATCATTGGTCGACGGCATATATCTGCATTCTGAATACAAGTTAAAAATTTTTCTGTTGAAAGTGCTTCAGATTTCAGGCCATTGATGTGTCCATATATTGTAGCGACTTGTAAAAAGTGCAAATTGCTATTGTCAATGATAAAAAATTATAGTTTTTTATAACAGACCCTATTCATGTCCCTTGTAGACACGTGTGTTCAACATTTGTATATGTATCTTTATGTGAAATTAATGATTAAGAAGAACACGTTGTTCTTTGTAATTCTTCCAAACAGAATCTTTACCTTAGAGATTGACCAACTCTTGTATCTGCAAATGTTCCTCCTGGCATACATCCATTTACCCCTTAGGAAAAAATAGGAAAATCCTTGCATGCCTAATTTTTTGAGAGACGAGCCTATAGAAGCACATGCAGTCCTGAAAAATACGTACATCTAAATTAATAAGAACGTCCGTGAAATATAACAAATTTGAAATTTTAATAATTCATAAGCACTGTACAAGTTGGTTTCTTTTTTTCAAAGAGAATATATTAATATCTTGGACATACCAATTACACCCAAACTCTGCATCAACGTCTCAAAGACATCTAGGATGCACACAACCCGGAAAAAAAACAAAGGCTTTGTCATAGTGATCGGCTCCTCTCTGCAACATCACACAAATCACCACCAAAGACAACACCAAGACAACATAAAAGGTCTTCAAAAGCGACGCGTTCAAGAAGGAAACAGTGTACAGGCACCGTCGTCGTCTTATCCAAGATCATAGGTTTTCACCCTAGAGAAAGTCCAAGCTTTCAAACAATACCTTCAGCAAGGAAATTTACATAGTAAAAGATGAAGCCATTCGCCCTACTAGCGGCCGTGGCCACGTCTCCTTTTTTGCGTGCCACAGCGAGAGAGCGAAATGAGCCCGCGTCCCACCTCAGTTGCTTCCCCCTCCCCCTCCTCCCACCTCAAGAACCCTAGCCGCCTCCTCCTCCTCCTCCTCCGCCCACCTCAGCCGCCTCCCCCCGCCCCCCGCACACATCCGTCCGCCCCGGATGCGGAGGCGAGCTTCCCGGCGACGGCGGCGGCGCTGGATTCGATCTGCAGCCATCTGCTCCATCCCGTTCTTCTCCAGCTGAACAGGGGCGAGTCCGCGGGGCACCGCCGGATGGGGAAGGAAATGGAGCCCAGGGAGAGCGGTGGAAGCGGCTCACGCACTCCCTCCCAGAGCGACGGTCCGGCGGATGGACCTGGGCATGCTGCGCCGCGGCGGTGTCCCCAGCTTTCCCAGGACGAGCAGTCCGTCGTGCCGTCGGCGCCGTCCTCGCGTGCTAAGATATGGATCCTCCTCCCTCTTCCCTTCCCTTGCCTCTCACTTGTTCTAACTTGTTTTGTTGCCCCATCTTAGTAGGCACGCTAGCCACCTCCCTGCTCCGTGCCCCACACATCTGACCCCGCCGCAGCCCCCTGTTACAGGTCAGCAGGTGGCGCATGGCGCTCCGGCTGACTCACATCTTCCCCAGCTGGCCATGGAACACGATGAGCAGTAGTGGTACAAACCTCACATTTGTTCTCCAGTTAAATTCAATTCAGATGAGGAACCTTCCTGATCTCCAGATCCATCACCTCCTCCATCCATGGCTGCCTCCGCAGTCAAGAGATCAACTCGAAAGGCCAAAGGCGAGAGGAAGTAGGCGTTCCTCCTCCCATGGCTGCCTCCGGCCTATTACTCGGCTTTGGACAGGGTAATTTCTAATTTCTAAGTAGATGAGTGATGCATTGAACATTTCAAATCTTCGTCTTAAATTGAATTGTAATACAAATAATTGTGTGTGTGCGCTGAAGTGATTACTTTTATATCGGCAAGAGTTATAAACATTAGCATACAAATGGTTGATTTATTAAAATATTACCCGAACTATATTTATACTATTGCTCATCATGTCCCATTTTCTCATAATATTTTTGCACAGTTTGTTGGAACTTCAAGACTGATATTAGAAGCTACCTGCTTCAACAAAAAGTGAAGAATTCATTGACCCAGTGGCATTGTTCATTCTGCTTTATTTGCATTCTTATGAATCACAAAAGCTTCCACATGAGAAATAATTCCTTGCATCTTTAATTAGTAAAAAAGCACTCAATTGATTTCTGCAATAACTTCCTTGCAGGTTTCTACACTTAAGTTATATATTACACATATATAACTTTTCAAGTTGTTTGTTCATGATTGAAATTCCCTCATTAGTTATTTGTTATGTGGACAATATTTTTATTTTCTTGTGACTTGGTTGTGCTTTGTTGTCTGCTAATTGCAGTTACAACGACGAACATGCCAACCATGTCAGCAAGGCTAAACCAACAGAGTTGAAGGAGATCTTATGGTGTGAGGAAAACTAAATGCTACAATCCCTCTTTTGGTTAGTATCATTCAGTTTTACCATGACTCCATGTTTTCTTCAGTTCTTGTGCTGATAAGATCAAGGTGTCTATATAGTAACTAATGGAGGTAGAAAGGTTGAAGACTTGTTATGGAAAATTATAATTCTATTTGCTTAAGAATTGTCTTTTATTTTATTTGATTGCTTAGCAGGCTTACTGGATAGTGGCGAGAAGGAAGAGCACGGGCCGCTGACGCCACACCACACAGAAGGGTGACGCTGGTCCTCCTCCTGCAAGCTCTTCTATTATTCCCCCATTGAGGCCAAGCAGCCCGCAATGTCAAGCGAGGTGTCGTTCTGTGGATTCGGCGCCCCCGGACATCCTCCTTAGGTGTTTCAGGTGAAAGGCAGCGAGCATAAGTGCACACGATGGATGGAATGATGTGCTACTGCGCAGGTACCAGCTTCTGCATTGTGTCTTCCCCTCTCAACTTCCTTGCCTCCCCACTCTCACTTTGAATTTGTGACCATATGTCCATACCTCGAATGCAATGGACGCAGAACAGTGCCTCGACAAACTACATGAGGTTGTGTGTGATTGGACCCTGTTTGTGTGTCGGCAGGAAGGGACAAGCAAGAGAAAGTACTGCTATTCCACTGGATTTTACTTCCTTTGATTTCACCAAACTTTGTATTATTATTTTCTTCTGGTATAGTTCTGCCAATTTTTTGCTTCAATTAGCACAGGAATAATGAAGTGATATTCATTCAGTTGTGATCAGTTCACTATTTTGAAATGTGATCTTGCTTGTTACAACCTAGTGAACAGTTTGCTCTTTTGCTATCAAATACTTTGTTGTTGGCTCATTTACGAATACAGATTGGATGCCTCACTGCATGTTACTCCCAAGAGGTGGGCTTGCAGTTCTTATTTGGCTTATCTGTTTCAATAAGTTATTCAACACGTACCTAGCATAGTCATTGGAAATAAGAAAAGTACCCTCTCCTGACCAGCAACAACTAGATCCATTCGGGAATATTCCATTCTGAAAATGAGTATAAATTTGAGTTATTTTAGTTGTCTATTTAGAACATGATTTACCTAAATTCTGAAAGTACTGTATTTGCACTATACATATGATGCAGAAGATCTCACTCAAGAAGTGGCCAAACTGAGGTGCCAGGTGATTGGCATGCTTGAGGAAGAATACAAGCATTGGTGCTGCATTGAGCAATCGATGGTTCAAAAAAAAAATCAGCAGCTAGAGGTTCAGGTAGTGGAAAAGACCCCCCCCCCAAACCCTGCAATTGGCCAGTTATATAGATGTATGTATAACTGAAGTTGTTGCTGCATGAGATCATTATTTTAATTATGAACCCAATTGTTCTCTATCACCAGGCCATGGACCATCTTACCCTTAAATTAAAGCACAACCGTCTTTCTATTGGTTTTGTCTTTACAAGTGTGTCCCTGATGCCATGTTGTCCAAGATCAACATTTTGTAGCTTCCTTATATTCCACCATCATGAAACTTAATTTGATTTATATTCTGCAGGAGCCTATTCTTATTCTCCATTGCTTCTAATTTAAGTTCTGTTTTGCCTTGTTGGCCTTGAATTTATATTTTCAAATAAAAATTTTGTGCCACGATTCTTTGCATTACCTCATTCAGGTCATGGGATCCAAGAAATTATGCATTCAGGTTGTAGAATCTGAAATGGATTGGTGAGGTTTCGCCTCACACTCGAGAACCTATATTAAATACATGAATCCTCTTGTCTCCTTGGTTCAGATCAAATGTGGAGATCATTTGTTTTCCGCTATGACTACTATTTTCACCTCTCACAAATGCTCTTTCCTTTTGTTGATGTCTCGTCTCCTCTGTACTGATAGAGGCATAGAAAGATGCATGTCTTGGATGAGATAAATATGATTGTCCGTGTATTTTTTATCTTGCACTTACCTCTTGCGAGTAGTTTCCCTAAATATAAAAGATACGGTTTTCAGTCATATTGGTTTATCGTCCTTTTTGGTAAAAGATTCAAAGTGTTTGTATAATCATTTATAGTAGATAGGATCGTGCATTCACTAAAAATTTGTGAAAGCGTAAGTTACCTACTCAGGCTTGTGCTTTTGGATTGCAGTTCAAATTTCACCTCGGGTTGTAACAGAGAAGACCATTGTCGAGACATATTTAGAGGTGGTGAAGTTGTGGAGCTTATTTTGCTTTTTTGATTACATGACTAAAATAGTGCGTAGTTTTCTTGGAATAGCTAACGAGTTCTCACTTTAATTGTTCCCTGGAACAGCATTTTTATTGGACTCATCGGTTGGTCCACAATGATAGTCAATTGTTTTATGATTTCCCATTGTAGTAGGTAGAGGTTATGTTTTTTTATTATAGTTTCCCCTTCGATTCTCAATATGGTCGCTGTTGAGGGTTATGTAGTGATGACCCACAAGTATAGGGGATATATCATAGTCCTTTCGATAAGTAAGAGTGTCGAACCCAACGAGGAGCAGAAGGAAATGATAAGCGGTTTTCAGTAAGGTTTTCTCTGCAAGCACTGAAATAGTAGGTGATAGATAGTTTTGTTGTAAGATAAATAGTAACGAGCAAAAAGTAAATAACGTGCAACAAGGTGGCCCAATCCTTTATGTAGCAAAGGATAAGCCTGGACAAATTCTAATAATGAAGAAGGAGCTCCCGAGGACACATTGGGAATTATCGTCAAGCTAGTTTTCATCACGCTCATATGATTCGCGTACGGTACTTTGATAATTTGATATGTGGGTGGACCGACACTTGGGTACTGTCCTAACTTGGACAAGCATCCCACTTCTAATAATGGTGAAGTGTCATGTAGTCGACGTTCACATAACACCACTAGAGGAAAGACAACATACATCTCATCAAAATATCGAACGAATACCAAATTCACATGACTACTAATAGCAAGACTTCACCCATGTCCTCGGGAACAAACGTAACTACTCACAAAGCATATTTATGTTCATAATCAGAGGAGAAATAATATGCATAAAGGATCTGAACATATGATCTTCCACCAAGTAAACCAACTAGCATGAACTACAAGGAGTAATCAACACTACTAGCAACCCACAGGTACCAATTTGTGGTTTTGATACAAGATTGGATACAAGAGATGAACTAGGGTTTTGAAAGGAGATGGTGCTGGTGAAGATGTTGAAGGAAATATGCCCTAGAGGCAATAATAAAGTTATTATTTATTTCCTTATTTCATGATAAATGTTTATTATTCATGCTAGAATTGTATTAACCGGAAACATGATACATGTGTGAATACATAGACAAACATATAGTCACTAGTATGCCTCTACTTGACTAGCTCATTAATCAAAGATGGTTATGTTTCCTAACCATAGACATGTGTTGTTATTTGATTAATGGGATCACATCATTAGGAGAATGATGTGATTGACATGACCCATTCCGTTAGCCTAGCACTTGATCGTTTATATATTGCTATTGCTTTCTTCATGACTTATACATGTTCCTGTAACTATGAGATTATGCAACTCCCGTTTACCGGAGGAACACTTTGGCTGCTACCAAACGTCACAACGTAACTGGGTGATTATAAAGGAGTACTACAGGTGTCTCCAAAGGTACATGTTGGGTTGGCGTATTTCGAGATTAGGTTTTGTCACTCCGATTGTCGGAGAGGTATCTCTGGGCCCTCTCGGTAATGCACATCACTATAAGCCTTGCAAGCAATGTAGCTAAAGAGTTAGTTACGGAATGATGCATTACGTAACGAGTAAAGAGACTTGCCAGTAACGAGATTGAACTAGGTATTGGATACCGACGATCAAATCTCGGGCAAGTAACATACCGATGACAAAGGGAACAACGTATGTTGTTATGCGGTTTGACCGATAAAGATCTTCATAGAATATGTAGGAGCCAATATGAGCATTCAGGTTCCGCTTATTGGTTATTGACCAAGAATAGTTCTAGGTCATGTCTACATAGTTCTCGAACCCGTAGGGTCCGCACGCTTAAGGTTTCGATGATGCTTATATTATGAGTTTATGAGTTTTGATGTACCGAAGGAGTTCGGAGTCCCGGATGAGATCGGGGACATGACGAGGAGTCTCGAAATGGTCGAGACGTAAAGATTGATATATTGACGACTATATTCGGAGTTCGGAAAGGTTCCAGTGATTCGGTATTTTTGGGAGTACCGGAGAGTTACGGGAATTCGTACTGGGCCTCTTTGGGCCATACGGGAAAGGAGAGAAAGGGCCAAAGAGTGGCCGCACCTCCCTTGGACTAGTCCGAATTGGACTAGGGAGGGGGGGCGCACCCTTCCTTCGTTGTCCTTCTCTCTTCCCTTTCCTTCTCTCCTACTCCTACTACATGGAAGGGTTCCTAGTTGGACTAGGAAAGGGGGAATCCTACTCCCTGTGGGAGTAGGACTCCCCTAGGGCGCGCCATAGAGAGGGCCGGCCCTCCCCTCCTCCACTCCTTTATATACGGGGGCAGGGGGCACCCGATGGACACACAAGTTGATCTACGGATCGTTCCTTAGCCGTGTGCGGTGCCCCCTTCCACCATATTCCACCTCGGTCATATCGTCGCGGAGTTTAGGCGAAGCCCTGCGCCGGTAGAACATCATCATCGTCACCACGCCGTCGTGCTGACGGAACTCATCCCCGACACTTTGCTGGATCGGAGTCCGGGGATCGTCATCGAGCTGAACGTGTGCTGAACTCGGAGGTGCCGTACGTTCGGTACTTGGATCGGTCGGATCGTGAAGACGTACGACTACATCAACCGCGTTGTCATAACGCTTCCGCTTACGGTCTCACTAGAGTACGTGGACAATACTCTCCCCTCTCGTTGCTATGCATCACCATGATCCTTGCGTGTGCGTAGGATTTTTTTTGAAATTACTACGTTACCCAACAGTGGCATCCGAGCATGGTTTTATGCGTTGATGTTATATGCACGAGTAGAACACAAGTGAGTTGTGGGCGATACAAGTCATACTGCTTACCAGCATGTCATACTTTGGTTCGGCGGTATTGTGAGATGAAGCGGCCCGGACCGACATTACGCAGACGCTTTACGCGAGACTGGTTTCACCGCTGCGAGCACTTCGTTGCTTAAAGGTGACTGGCGGGTGTCTGTCTCTCACTTTAGTTGAACCGAGTATGGCTACGCCCGGTCCTTGCGAAGGTTAAAACAGCACCAACTTGACAAACTATCGTTGTGGTTTTGATGCGTAGGTAAGAACGGTTCTTGCTCAGCCCGTAGCAGCCACGTAAAATTTGCAACAACAAAGTAGAGGACGTCTAACTTATTTTTGCAGGGCATGTTGTGATGTGATATGGTCAAGACGTGATGAGATATAAGTTGTTGTATGCGATGATCATGTTTTGTTGAAGTTATCGGCAACTGGCAGAAGCCCTATGGTTGTCTCTTTGTTGCATAACATGCAAGTGCCAAGTAATTGCTTTACTTTATCGCTATACGATAGCAATAGTTGCAAGAGCAATGGTTGGCGAGACGACCATGTGACGACACATTGATATAGATCAAGATGATGAAGATCATGGTGTCGTGCCGGTAACGATAGAGATCATGACAGTACTTTGGAGATGGAGATCACAAGCACAAGATGATGATGGCCATATCATATCACTTATATTGATTGCATGTGATGTTTATCCTTTATGCATCTTATCTTGCTTTGATTGATGGTAGCATTTTAAGATGATCTCTCACTAAAAATTATCAAGAAGTGTTCTCCCTGAGTATGCACCGTTGCGAAAGTTCTTCGTGCTGAGACACCACGTGATGATCGGGTGTGATAGGCTCTACGTTCAAATACAACGGGTGCAAAACAGTTGCGCGCGCGGAATACTCAGGTTAAACTTGACGAGCCTAGCATATAACAGATATGGCCTCGGAACACGGAGACCGAAGGTCGGCGTGAATCATATAGTAGATATGATCAACATATTGATGTTCACTGTTGAAACTACTCCATCTCACGTGACGATCGGACATGGTGTAGTTGATATGGATCACGTAATCACTTAGAGGATTAGAGGGATGTCTATCTAAGTGGGAGTTCTTAAGTAATATGATTAATTGAACTTTAATTTATCATGAACTTAGTCCCGGTAGTATTTTGTAAATTATGTTGTAGATCAATAGCTCGTTGTTGCTTCCCTATGTTTTTATATGTGTTCCTAGAGAAAATTGTATTGAAAAATGTTAGTAGCAATGATGCGGATTGGATCCGTGATATGAGGTTTATCCTCATTGCTGCATGAAGAATTATGTCCTTAATGCACCACTAGGTGACAGACCTATTGCAGGAGCAAATGCAGACGTTATGAACGTTTGGCTAGCTCAATATGATGACTACTTGATAGTTTAGTGCATCATACTTAACGGCTTAGAATCGGGACTTCAAAGACGTTTTGAACGTCATGGACCATATGAGATGATCCAGGAATTGAAGTTAATATTTCAAGCAAATACCCGAGTTGAGAGATATGAAGTCTCCAACAAGTTCTATAGCTAAAAGATGGAGGAGAATCGCTCAACTAGTGAGCATGTGCTCAGATTGTCTGGGTACTACAATCACTTGAATCAAGTGGGAGTTAATCTTCCAGATAAAATAGTGATTGACAGAATTCTCTAGTCACCATCACCAAGTTAGTAGAACTTCGTGATGAACTATAATATGCAAGGGATGACGAAAGTGATTCCTAAGCTCTTCGTGATGCTGAAATCAAACGAAGGTAGAAACCAAGAAAAACATCAAGTGTTGATAGTTAACAAGACCACTAGTTTCAAGAAAAGGGCAAAGGGAAGAAGGGGAACTTCAATAAGAACGGCAAGCAAGTTGCTGCTCAAGTGAAGAAGCCCAAGTCTGGACCTAAGCCTGAAACTGAGTGCTTCTACTGCAAAGGAAATGGTCACTGGAAGTGGAACTACTCGAAATATTTGGTGGATAAGAAGGATGGCAAAGTGAACAAGGGTATATTTGATATACAGGTTATTGATGTGTGCTTACTAGTGTTTATAGTAGCCCCTGAGTATTTGATACTTGTTCGGTTGCTAAGATTAGTAACTCGAAACAGGAGTTACAGAATAAACAGAGACTAGTTGAAGGGAAGTGACGATGAGTGTTGGAAGTAGTTCCAAGATTGATATGATGATCATCGCACACTCCCTATATTTTCGAGATTAGTGTTAAACCTAAATAAATGTTATTTAAGCGTTATGCGTTGAACATGAATATGATTTGATCATGTTTATTGTGATACGGTTATTCATTTGAAGTTTAAGAATAATTGTTATTCTGTTTACATGAATAAGACCTTGATGGTTACACACCCAATGAAAATAGTTTGTTGGATCTCGATCGTAGTGATACACATATTCATAATATTGATGCCAAAAGATGCAAAGTTAATAATGATAGTGCAACTTATTTGTGGCACTGCCGTTTGGGTCATATCGGTGTAAAGCGCATGAAGAAACTCCATAAAGATGGATTTTGGAATCACTTGGTTATGAATCATTTGATGCTTGCGAACCGTGCCTTTTGGGCAAGATGACTAAAACTCCGTTCTCCGGAACAATGGAACGAGCTACTGACTTATTGGAAATAATACATACCGATGTATGCGATCCAATGAGTGTTGATGCTCGTGGCAAGTATCGTTATTTTCTGAACTTCACAAGACGATTTGAGCAGATATAGGTATATCTACTTGATGAAACATAAGTCTGAAATAGTTGAAAGGTTTAAAGAATTTCAGAGTGAAGTGGAGAATCGTCGTAACAAGAAAATAAAGTTTCTACGATCTGATCGTGGAAGAGAATATTTGAGTTACGAGTTTGGCCTTCATATAAAACAATGTGAAATAGTTTCGCAACTCACGCCACCTGGAACACCACAGCTTAATGGTGTGTCCGAACATCGTAACCGCACTTTATTGGATATGGTGCGATCTATGATGTCTCTTATTGATTTACCATTATCGTTTTGGGGTTATGCATTAGAGACAGCTGCATTCACGTTTAATAGGGCACCATCTAAATCCGTTGAGACGACACCGTATGAACTATGGTTTAGCAATAAACCTAAGCCGTCGTTTCTTAAAGTTTGGGGTTGCAATGCTTATGTGAAAAAGTTTCAACCTGATAAGCTCAAACCCAAATCGGAGAAGTGCGTCTTCATAGAATACTCAAAGGTAACTATTGGGTACACCTTCTATCACAGATCCGAAGGCAAGTTATTCATTGCTAAGATGGATCCTTTCTAGAGAAGTAGTTTCTCTCGAAAGAAGTGAGTGGGAGGAAAGTAGAACTTGATGAGGTAATTGTACCTTCTCCCTTATTGGAAAGTAGTTCATCACAGAAATCAGTTCCAGTGATTCCTACACCAATTGGTAAGGAAGTTAATGATGATGATCATGAAACTTCAGATCAAGTTGCTACCAAACCTCGTAGGTCTTCTAGAGTAAGATCCGCACCAGAGTGGTACGGTAATCATGTTCTGGAAGTCATGTTACTAGACCATGATGAACCTACGAACTATGAGGAAGCGATGATGAGCCCAGATTCCGCGAAATGGCTTGAGGCCATGAAATCTGAGTTGGGATCCATATATAAGAACAAAGTGTGGACTTTGGTTTACCTGCTCGATGATCAGCAAGTCAAGTTAAATAAATGGATCTTCAAGAGGAAGACGGACACTGATAGTAGTGTTACTATCTACAAAGCTCGATTTGTCACAAAAAGGTTTTTGACAAGTTCAAGGTGTTGACTACAATGAGATTTTCTCAACTGTAGCGATGCTTAAGTCTGTCCGAATCATGTTAGCAATTGCTACATTTTATGAAATCTGGCAAATGAATGTCAAAACTGCATTCCTTAATGGTTTTCTTAAAGAAGAGTTATATATGATGCAACCAGAAGATTTTGTCAATCCTAAAGGTGCTAACAAAATGTGCAAGCTCCCGCGATCCATCTATGGACTAGTGCAAGCACCTCAGAGTTGGAATATATGCTTGATGATTTGATCAAAGCATATGGTTTTATACAGACTTTTGGAGAAGCCTGTATTTACAAGAAAGTGAGTGGGAGCACTACAGCATTTCTGATAAGTATATGTGAATGACATATTGTTGATCGGAAATAATGTAGAATTATTCTGCAAAGCATAAAGGAGTATTTGAAAGGAGTTTTTTTCAAAGAAGGACCTCAGTAAAGCTACTTACATATTGAGCATCAAGATCTATTGAGATAGATCAAGACGCTTGATAAGTTTTTCAATAAGTACATACCTTGTCAAGATTTTGAAGTAGTTCAAAATGGAACAGTCAAAGAAAGAGTTCTTGCCTGTGTTGCAAAGGTGTGAAATTGAGTAAGACTCAAATCCCGACCACGGTAGAAAATAGAAAAGAGAATGAAAGCCATTCCATATGCCTCAGTCATAGGTTCTATAAAGTATGCTATGATATGTACCAGACCTATTGTATACCTTGCACTGAATTGGGCAAGGGAGTACAATAGTGATCTAAGAGTAGATCACTGGACATTGGTCAAGAATATCCTTAGTGAGGACTAAGGAGATGTTTCTTGATTATGGAGGTGATAAAAGAGCCCGTCGTAAAAAGTTACAACGATGCAAACTTTTACACAAATCAAGATGACTCTAAGTCTCAATCTGGATACATATTGAAAGTGGGAGCAATTAGCTAGAGTAGCTCCGTGCAGAGCATTGTGGACATAGAATATTTGCAAAATACATACGGCTCTGAATGTGACAGATCCGTTGACTAAGCTTCTCTCACGAGAAAAACATGATCGTACCTTAGTACTCTTTGGGTGTTAATCACATAGCGATGTCAACTAGATTATTGACTCTAGTAAACCCTTTGGGTGTTGGTCACATCACGATGTGAACTATGGGTGTTAATCACATACAGATGTGAATATTAGTGTTGAATCACATGATGATGTGAACTAGATTATTGACTCTAAGCGCCAAGTGGGAGACTGAAGGAAATATGCCCTAGAGGCAATAATAAAGTTATTATTTATTTCCTTATTTCATGATAAATGTTTATTATTCATGCTAGAATTGTATTAACCGGAAACATGATACATGTGTGAATACATAGACAAACATATAGTCACTAGTATGCCTCTACTTGACTAGCTCATTAATCAAAGATGGTTATGTTTCCTAACCATAGACATGTGTTGTTATTTGATTAATGGGATCACATCATTAGGAGAATGATGTGATTGACATGACCCATTCCGTTTGCCTAGCACTTGATCGTTTAGTATATTGCTATTGCTTTCTTCATGACTTATACATGTTCCTGTAACTATGAGATTATGCAACTCGCGTTTACCGGAGGAACACTTTGGCTGCTACCAAACGTCACAACGTAACTGGGTGATTATAAAGGAGTACTACAGGTGTCTCCAAATGTACATGTTGGGTTGGCGTATTTCGAGATTAGGTTTTGTCACTCCGATTGTCGGAGAGGTATCTCTAGGCCATCTCGGTAATGCACATCACTATAAGCCTTGCAAGCAATGTAGCTAAAGAGTTAGTTACGGAATGATGCATTACATAACGAGTAAAGAGACTTGCCAAGAACGAGATTGAACTAGGTATTGGATACCGACGATCAAATCTCGGCAAGTAACATACCGATGACAAAGGGAACAACGTATGTTGTTATGCGGATTGACCGATAAAGA
Organism: Aegilops bicornis; assembly: GCA_021605145.1. Classification (NCBI taxonomy): domain Eukaryota; kingdom Viridiplantae; phylum Streptophyta; class Magnoliopsida; order Poales; family Poaceae; genus Aegilops; species Aegilops bicornis. The sequence goes on along the minus strand of CM038671.1, from coordinate 860,980,408 downwards.
TCTTCGTAGAATATGTAGGAGCCAATATGAGCATCCAGGTTCCGCTATTGGTTATTGACCAAGAATAGTTCTAGGTCATGTCTACATAGTTCTCGAACCCGTAGGGTCCGCACGCTTAAGGTTTCGATGACAGTTATATTATGAGTTTATGAGTTTTGATGTAGCGAAGGAGTTCGGAGTCCCGGATGAGATCGGGGACATGACGAGGAGTCTCTAAATGGTCGAGACGTAAAGATCGATATATTAGACGACTATATTCGGAGTTCGGAAAGGTTCCGAGTGATTCGGGTATTTTTGGGAGTACCGGAGAGTTACGGGAATTCGTACTGGGCCTCTTTGGGCCATACGGGAAAGGAGAGAAAGGGCCAAAAGAGTGGCCGCACCCCTCCCCTTGGACTAGTCCGAATTGGACTAGGGAGGGAGGGGCGCACCCTTCCTTCCTTCTCCTTCTCTCTTCCCTTTCCTTCTCTCCTACTCCTACTACATGGAAGGGTTCCTAGTTGGACTAGGAAAGGGGGAATCCTACTCCCGGTGGGAGTAGGACTCCCCTAGGGCGCGCCATAGAGAGGGCCGACCCTCCTCTCCTCCACTCCTTTATATACGGGGGCAGGGGGCACCCCATGGACACACAAGTTGATCTACGGATCGTTCCTTAGCCGTGTGCGGTGCCCCCTTCCACCATATTCCACCTCGGTCATATCATCGCGGAGTTTAGGCGAAGCCCTGCGCCGGTAGAACATCATCATCGTCACCACGCCGTCGCGGCCGACGGAACTCATCCCGACACTTTGCTGGATCGGAGTCCGGGGATCGCCATCGAGCTGAACGTGTGCTGAACTTCCGGAGGTGCCGTGACGTTCGGTACTTGGATCGGTCGGATCGTGAAGACGACGACTACATCAACCGCGTTGTCATAACGCTTCCGCTTACGGTCTACGAGCGTACGTGGACAATACTCTCCCCTCTCGTTGCTATGCATCACCATGATCCTTGCGTGTGCGTAGGAATTTTTTTGAAATTACTACGTTACCCAACAGATGTTGATGGAGATTGACCCCCTCCCGATGAGAAGATCGTTGGTGATGACGTTGGTGATGATTTCCCACCCCCGGAGGGAAGTGTCCCCAGCAGAACAGCTCCGCCAGAGCCCTAGATTGATTCCGCCAAGGTTCCACCTCGTGGCGGCGGAGTTTCGTCCCGTAAGCTTGCCCATGATTTTTTCCAGGGTAAAAGTGATGATATAGCACAAGATGGACGCCGGAAGCCCACCAGGGGACCCAGGAGATAGGGGGATGCGCCCTGTAGGGGGGGCACCCCCTGTCTCCTGGACAGGGTGTGGGCCCCCTGGCCCATTTCTTTTGCTCAATAATTCTTATAAATTCCAAAAAGATGTTTCGTGGAGTTTCAGGACTTTTGGAGATGTGCAGAATAGGTTTCCAACGTTTGCTCCTTTTCCAGCCAGAATTCCAGCTGCCGGCATCCCCCCTCTTCATGATAAACCTTGTAAAATAAGGGAGAATAGCCATAAGTATTGAGATATAATGTGTAATAACAGCCCATAATGCAATAAATATTGATGTAAAAACATGATGCAAAATGGACGTATCATGTACATATATGTATATGTTGGGATTCAGATACATGTGCTTGATTAATTCATTTATTTATTTCCTTGGTCCTTTTGGTGCTGCCACTGAAGTAAGGAGTAGTAAGACACAAGACAGTGTTTAATTCTACCCTCAAAACCACATTGTAAATATCTATCGCCTGCTGGCCTACTACTGTAAATGGTTTGTATAGTTTGTTTTCCAATGGATTTAGTTACATGATGTTGGATTAGATGGCTGCCATTATGCAGCTCATTTTCAGTGCCTCAGGTGATGTTCTATATAAAATGGCGTAAAATGTGAAATTGGGCAAGATATACTTTTGTAACATGGTGTATCATCCATTTTTGGTTTGTACATAGTTCTATTGGTCTGTCTCTAATTGTCCTGTCAAATCTGGGGCTTTGTATTTTCATATCGGCTTTGTATTGTAGTACTACAACCTGGCAATATAAGAGTTCTGGTTTTCCAGAGGCTAGAACTTTGATGGATAGTTCTTAGTGTGATTCTATGGATACAGAGCCCAGGTAAATCACTTCTCATTGCCTGTTTTGTCGGTATCGATCGTCTATTATCTTAGTATACAACACATTTTTCATATACAAGATTTGACCGAATGGTTCTGATGCCACAAAGTGACCGTGCTTTGTTAGTATGTATGTGAATACTTATGCTTTATTCAAGACACATTCAGTTTCTTTTTCCTTTGCAAATAAACTGTAGATATAGCGTTGGCCTGAGGCCCTAAATTGTCGTATGCTATTTCCTGCCTGGATGATGACGTTGAAGGAATTTCTGCTATGAACAATGAAAACAATCAACCACAACCACTATGAACAATTGCCTGAACAAGTTTTCAGCGCCGATGATCCAGCAATCACACTGACTAATGTTCATCACTTCAAAACGCCTATAAGATCTATCTCTCCCTATCTACCTTCCTTCCTAATAGCATTGTAAATATTCTATCATAAGCTTCTGACAACACTATGAATCATGAATAATCCATGTTTTCCAATCTGCCCCTAAATATATTTTTGTTCACTCTTTTAGTACTTGCCTTACTCTCGCCCCTTGCGCCATCGGCGCGACGGGTCATCTAGTTGATAGGAACAACCAATGAAGGTTGGACCTTAGGATTTCACCTTGAAAGCATGACTTGGCACCCGAGCAACACCACCAAAATGAAATCCTCCATCACCTCTGAGGCCCCCACCACCTTACTGATCCTCCGATCTCAGGCACCATGAAATTCTCCACCGATGTCTACGTCATGGAAATCAAGACACCGACATGTCCGATATTGTGAACAAACAATAGAGCTTCACGCTGCACCCTCATGGATCTGCGTAGGCTGACATGGACGCACATGACTGGATTCTATCCGATCCGAATATCATTGGGCAAGATCTCCAGCAGCAGATCCGGAACACGTCGACGCCCAGATTGAGGAGGACCGATCGTGTAGATCATTGCTATGATGCGAGAAGAGCACTAGCTAGGACCGCCACCAGACCACTGCCTCCACCACGCCGACCCATCGCCAAAAAGATGTGCATGTCGATCGTTGCCAAAAAGATGTGTGCGCGGATACTGTACATTTTCATTGTGCCAGGTTTCTCATGCGTGTGCGTGTGCATGTGTGTGCTTCCTTTTATGAAGCACCACACGTCAACTTTCAACTGTCAACGTGGGAACACGTATGCAGAGACTACAAAATCGGCGCTACCGGCCCGCTGTTGCCTGCAAGGAACGCTAGCTACCTTTTTTTTCTTTTTAAAACACGGCAAAAGATTTGCCTCATGTATTAATTAAGAGGGAAATAAAGTTTTACAAGTGTCCATACAACACCGCATGACAATTACTCGTGTATTATGATTTCCTCTAGTTTCTTTGCACCCGCGGTGACCTATAGTTTCGCTTCCTCGAGGATGATGTTGAGGACGATCGGGGGCGGTGCACTTTTATGCCGAAAGATTTTGGCATTCCTTTCGTTCCAAATTGCCCAAGATACCAGCATGGTGAGAGAGGCCATGACCTTGCGTGATGGAATATCCATGCCGGTTCTTCTATCCCATGACTCTTCAACGGATCCCGCCAACTGCCATGTAGATATATCAACATGTTCAAGGCCAAGTTTTGAAACCAGCATGCTCCAGTGCCATGTAGATATATCGACATTTGAAGAAGAAGAGATGTGGCCCACGCTAGCTACCTTTAACAGGCGAAAGTTGACGGATAGTGATCGTATCAGTCGCGTCGCATCTAGAACTCATATCGACTTTAGTTCCGGCCAGCCATCTTTTCTGGTCGCCGCCTGGCCAACCACCGCGCACTATTAAGACGATCGTCGGGCGCCGTTACTCCCTTAACTCGCTGCATGTCGGAGTGGAAAAGTGATTTAATCACATGTCCGATCAAGATAGGCTAAATTAACTGACCCGGTCGGCGTAAAACCTCCACTAGAGCATCTCCGATAGCTCATGTAAAAGTCTTCCGTACAAATCATTTTACCGGATTTCAGTATAGTTCAAATAAGTTGTCTATCGAATACTTTGCTCAGTTTACGTAAACATCTTTTACTAAAATATTTTCCATTAAACATAACCTTTGGTCAATTTAGGCACGGACAGCAGACGGCCTTGACTGAGCATGACCGAGGCATTGGACCTCGCCGGAGCTACCCAACCCGCGGTGAGGAGCGATGCTAGGGTGTGGCTGTGCGCACGACAGCATAGCGCAGAGGGTTGCACGTAGGGATGTCAACCGGGTCCCGTTTAATCCCGTTTAAAGTCCACTTATGGTATGATAGTTCAAAAAGGTTTTTTGTTTGTTTGAGAAAAATAAACTATCAAGCTAGCAAAAACTAACTAAACGGGATTATGGACGCTATTTATTTGCCACTTACATCCCTAGTTGCACGAGGCGCAAAGGTGTGGACGACTGGGCGAGCTTGCCCAAGGTGGCCATCGCCATCTTATTAATTATATGGGATGGGTCATCTTCCCGTAAATATGAATGTAGTTTGAAAAATGTAAGGGTTCATATTTTTTTCCATTTAAACAAGGTGTTGAAAGGCTATTTTTGGCTCTACTCCCCTTAATCGATAGTTTTTTTTTTGGCATAAGAGAGCTATTGAAGATGCTCTTAGTTAATTATGCATAACCAGTTTGATCAATTATAATGTAGATTCGATCAGATGCGGCGAATTAGTCAATGCATGCGAAATTAGTTAATTCATTCAACGACAACTTTTAGTTATCTCCTATTTCCTTAACTGATCTTGAGTTGTATCGGAACAACAGAAATATGATCTCTCTTCCAGTTGACAATTTTATTACATTACTACTTCCTCCGTCCCGAAAAACATGTCGCACATGTAGTTCATTGCTAATTTTGCAAAAAAAAAAAAACCTCATAGTTTCAAAACCATCGCAAACAAGTCCCTCCACCCTATCTTCTTCCTCCGCCGTCGCTTGTGCGTCGCCAGGGGCTGTCGCCGCCAAGCTGCGCGATTTGTCGCCCATCAGGAAGTGCTCCGCCTCCGTCGTGCCTCCGTTGCCACGTACCTACAACGCCGCCGCTGTCGCCAAGTACCTGCTCCGCCACCGCCGCCCTGACCTGCCGCCGCCGCGATCCCCTCCCGCCACGACTACCTGTGGGCGTCGCCAGAATTTTCCACCACGATCCGGTGGAGCAGGAGCTCCCTATCATCGTCCTCGAGCTACCGCGAGTCCTCCTCGAGCTACCGTGAGTCCATCTCGAGCTCCCACGAGTCCACCTTGAGCTGCCTCCCGTGCGCCACCGCGATCCCTCCCGCCTTGATCCCCTACGGGCATCGCCGGAACCAGCCTCCACGATCCAGTGGATAGGAGCTCGCGCGCGTCCTCCTCTATCTCCCGCGAGTCTTCTTCGAGCTCCTAGGCGCCGCCGTGCTCCTCCTTCTCCTCTGCCCGCATGCCCGCACGGCTGTTTCTCCTCTGCTTCTCCCCTGTCACCGGTGGAGCTGCTGCTGCTGGTGCTGCTCTGCCCGTGTTGATGTTGCTGCTCCTCTGCCGGTGACCATGTTGCTGATCCAATTGACCGTGCTGCTGCTGCTGCTCCTCTGCTTGTGTTGATGCTGCTGATCCTCTGCCCGTGTTGTTGTTGCTGCTGCTAATTGCAATCTGAAGAATTGCTACCTAAAAATTCAGAGACAATATCATCAGAGAAGGTATTCCATCAGAGTAAAATTGCTTCCTGAAAATTTGTCAAATTGATTTACTGTTAACTGAATCAGTAGCATCACCCAACATCCATCAGCACATGATGTTGGGTGAACATCAGGCATGCTACGGTGAGGTAATTCTGTACTGTAGTGGGTTAGAGAGATTCAGTTAAACTGTAGGTACAGATCTTTTAACTTAAGACATTCTTCCTAAGATCAGCCTTAAAACTTCAGCAGTGTTAAAACAGAGTCATCTCTCTTTTTTTTGCTTGTTGGTTGGTTGCAGACAGATTGTTGCTTTAGTTTGACTTCAGAAATCAAAATCTAGGAGGAAATCAAGAGGAGCTGGAGACTTTTGGCAGAACATGGACACCCGCACAAGGGCTTGTAACTAGTCAAGCTGTTTTCCATATAGGATGGTCAATCTCCACAAAATTTTGATTTTCTGAGTAACAACATACATTATATCCCCACTTGCCCATGGAACCCAAATGATGCTGAATTGCTTGCTGACTACGGTGATTATCAATTGCGAAAATCGAATCATAATCTGAAGAGTCAGTCAGGTGTTTGTACTGAAGGAGTAGGCTGAAGATGGTTACAGTTTACATAGAGCACAGGAAATCACAAGCTTGCACAGGCTGAATAAGGCACCACCTCATGTCAGATTGAATAAACATCTTATGAGATATACACCGATCTTTGTTTACTGAATTTTTCTTCAGTCAACATTTCTTCAGAGTTTTATGTATTGTTGATTAGGAAAAGAAGAGCAGCAGCGAGTAGCAGGAAAAGAAGAGCAGCAGCAGAGAGAGGTTCAGAGCAAGGGAAAGGAGCGTTTGATAAGGAGAACTGCAAGATTTGATAGACATAATGTCCTGGTTTTTTTAGTTGGAGCTATTGTAGTGTACTTCTCTTCTTGCAAATGATCTAACCTAGTCCAAATGATTACATGAGTACTTCTTGAGAGCTCTAGCCCCTGTGACAAATTCATGCTTGTGTGTAAAAGTTCACTAGTAATCTCTTTGTGCTGCTGTAAACAAAGATTGCAAGAAGATCTCAATCTTACTGATTGTTGTTGCATGAGTATTATTGAGATCTTACTGATTGTTGTTGAGCAAACCTACCCCTATCTAAATGGAAAATACACATCCTCAATACTTTAATTATACAAACCGGAAATTATGACAGTATAGGCAGATCTCAGTTTCAAACTGGAATAATTTACAAGCAGGTCTAGAAAAATGCACTTGTTTGTGTGGACTAATTTTGAAGCAGTTTGTAGAGTACTGTCAAAATTCAGAATGGTGACTGAATTTCATTGATTTTTTCAGTAAAGTTCATATGGAAAGGTAATGAATCAGTTTTAATTCTATTGACAGGAGTACATTGAACTCTGTCAATACAATTAGACATGAATAAGAACTCTGTCTAAACATTCAGTCTATACTTCAAGATTAAACTGTCTAAATATTCAGTATGCTATTGACATGAGTAGTAAACATTCAGTCTAAATATTAAGTCTGCCAATACATTCAGTTGACAGTACACTTCAAGATTCAGTATAATTATCATAAATATGTAATCTTGATCAAAGACAATGACTTGGACCTGCAATCACCATCAAATCGGATCTAGAGGGGAAGGGAGGGCACCTTGACGAGCTCGAGCACCTCCCGGATGCAAGGGCGTGCCCCCTTCGCTGTGGAGTCCTAGAGCGGACGGAGGAGCTCGCCCCCTTGGCGGTGGAGTCCTAGAGCGGACGGAGGAGCTCGCCGCCCCCTTGCCGCCACCATCCCGCTGTCGCTGCTGCGTGGCCAGGTAGCCGCTGCTGCAGCAGATGCGCTCCTCACCTAACGACCGGCAGCAGCAGCCCCGTGCAGGCGACCGGCAGAAGTAGCTCCGTCGCGCCGTCTTCGTAGTCCCCGGCCATGATTGAGCACGGCAGCTGCAGACCGGAGTGCCGGAGGGGGAGAATCGCATTTTCACCGGACGTGCGAGAGGAAGAGAGCGCCGGTGACGCGCGCAAGGGAGAGGGCGCCGACGCTGGGGAGGAAGAGGAACCGCGGGGGAGGGAGAGGAGGCACAGGCGGCGTGGAGCTGCGCGGAGGGGAGCGGCACCGGCGGCACCGGCCGGTCGGAGAGGAAGGAGGAAGAGAGCGGAGTGTCGGTCAGAGAGGAAGGAGGAAGAGAGGGACTTCAGGTTTGGTCGGGAAAAGGCCGAGGAGTAAATTGCAAAATAACCATTGCGACATGTTTTTCGGGACGGAGGGAGTACTACTTTTGGGGTGTGGATGAAGAAACTTCTTTTGCTCCAACAAATCATTTTCACCCGTACTAATACTGCTACCGGTCAGATATCAGCGTCCAACAGCGTGTGAACAAAATCGCCATGTCATCTCAAACAAAATCAACACACACGACGCTTCCCCGCATAAAACAAACGTCAATCCAGAAAGATTAGATTTCTCTACAATGTCGGAGTTTTGTATTATTGAGGGGCTTAATAAAAAATAAAGCTCTACCTTGGCCCAGGTGGTGTTATTAACTTGTACTCTCTTCGTCCCGAATTAGTTATCGTGAAAATAAATAAAAATAAATTTATCTAAAACTAAAAATATATTACGTCTAGATACATCTATTTTCGTGACCTGTAATTATGGACGAACCTAGCATTTAATTAAGTGGGCACCGGGCATCGACCAATCGTCTAACTACTTGCTCGTCCAGCTACTTGATGCCGGTGCCAGCCACTGCTTGCGCTGTACAAGCCGGCATGTATCTAAGCTGGTGTCTATCAGCCATGCGATCCGGCGCATCATCCAGGCAGTTGACCTTTGCTTGCTCGATCGGCTTTTCTCTTGAGAGCGACCAGCAGCCCGATCCATCACCTGCTCTGCCTCTGCCTTTTTGGATCAGAAGAAGATACCTCTCTCAACGGACATGCCACGTAAGCCGGCGTTAGTAGCTCGCTGGTCAACCAGTTGGACTTTGTGGCCTGGCAGCTGGTGTACCAGTAGTAGTTATAGTCAAAGGGGATTCACACTTAACCCGTATGCGTTCCATGGACCAACGACGTGCGTGCGTGTGGCCATGCTTCTTCTTCTTCTTTCCCGTGTTGATTAATCCACAGCGTATTACTGAAGCGATGGCGGTTTATAAACAAAAATTAAGAAATGCTGACAGACACGATCGAGTTAGCCGATCCCAATTTAATTACTCCCTCTGTGAATTAATATAAGAGCATTTAAATTATTACTTTAGTATTCCAAACGCTCTTATATTAATTTACGGAGGGAGTTTGGCAATTCTTTCTCTTCATCCGAATCCATCGAGACCAAAAAGTGTGCGCGCCTACACACGGGACTAGTATTGCACGCTGTTCGATCTGTACCCAGGTTTCTCGTGGGTTCTTCCCTTTCTAAAATAACCAACGTCAACTCAGAGATGCGAACACGTAGAGATCGATGTCCGCGCTGGCTTGGCTTGGCTCGATCAGGTTGCCTTCAAGGGACGTTACCTAGGTTATCATGTTAATCGGCCATGACAGTGACAGAGAGATTAAAGGATCCATGCATGGCACATGTGGAATACATATCCACTGTACGTGCAGCCACCTTTTCCGGCCGCCGTCCGGGCAACCTCAACCACGCATCGGATCGGCGTCCGTACCAACCCCGGCGGTCAATCGTGGCCAAACATACGAGATGAGCGCGGAGACATAGGTTTGTGCTTCCTTTTCTGAACCAACGTACCACCACTAACATGCGAATACATAGATTCAGGCTTGGCTTAGCTGCTGTTGCCTGCAAGGGACGCTGGTCTGCTTTAACACATGCCAACATGACAGACAGTCATGGCTCGGTCGCGTCGCATCATGGATTCATATCCACTTTAATTCCAGCCAGCCATCTTTTCCGGTCGCCGTCCGGCCGCTAATGAGGCCATCGGCGGCGGCGTGACTCCCTTAACTCATCGCCTTGCCTGCAGGAAAGGAAAAAAATGACTTTGAGATAGGTTTGCCAAAAGTACCAGTTTAATTAATCAGCATGCTGCATGCCTTGCCGTCGACGTCCGTCCACGTTCATGACAGTAATCTGTACTCCTAATGTCTCAGTTGGTAGGTCGCGTTCCGGGTTTTATTTTCGTCCCATCTAATATGATCTTTTTTGGTACTTTTTTTGGTACTTGCTCCCACCTCCCGCTCAGCCGCAAAAAACCAGAAAAAACCCTCCGTCCGAGTCCCTCACCCGCCCCCACGCCTCCATCGCACGCACCCATCTACAAGCGAAGGAAAAAAGCCTACGAAAATTAACCGATGAAAAAAACTATGAAAGAAAACCAGCGGAAAAAAAAACGACTGGCAACGTGAGAACGAGCGAGCGAGCAACGCCACACCAGATCCTTCACCGTCGCCCTCGCACATCAAGCTGTCGCCCTCGCTCTCGCAGCCGCCGCCGATCCCCTCCTCCATCTCCCTCCCTCAAACGCCGCCGCCCGTCGCTGCCGCCCCCGCCACCTCCCGCCGCGGCCGGCCCCGCCACCTCCGTCGCGGCCGCCAGCCTCCAGCTCGGGCCGCAGCTCGGCAGCCCGTCGCGCTCACCTCAAGCCGCAGCTGCGCCCAGCTCAGCCGGGCCGCCGCCCAGGCTCGGCCCAGCCCGTCGCGCTCACCTCAAGCCGCCGCCGCCCCACCTCTCCAGCTGCGGCCGCCGCCTTCACGCCCCACGCCGCTGCGCCGCTGCCCTGCCCCTCGAGCGTCCTCAAGTGCGGCAAGGGCCTCAAGCTGCAGAAGCGCCTGGCCTCGAGCATCCTCAAGTGCGGCAAGGGCAAGGTCTGGCTCGACCCCAATGAGGTTAACCCACCCCCTTCCTCTCTATCCCTCGCCGTGAGTCTTGATTTTCTCGCGTATTCCGTAGATCTGTGGGAAGGTGGTGCTCCATGCAGTTTAGGTGATTCGAGGCGGGTAGATCCCTGCTTGCTTGTGCGGCGCTTGCTCATAGATCACATGAGCAGCCTCGGGTTGCCGGGATTAGTGTTCTTGGGATAGCTGATTTTTTAGCTGAAACATCATATAGCTGACCACTCTTATGGATTTGATTTTGTTCTGATGTCCCATGATAGCTATGGGATTGTGATGTTGCCACTCTGATTGTGTCTCAGATAGCAGATGAATCGGTGAGTCATGTAGATGCTTCTAAAACGCGAGTCACTTAGATTGAGCATCCACGGCTGCTCTTATTTTTCCGTTGCGTGGTTAATGCAACTCCAAGTGTTTTACCCTGTTAAATTTACTTGCTTAGCTGCCAGAATTTGATAGTACAAATCTATATATGTACAGTGGAGTCTAATGTAATTGATTGTGCATATAGTTCAATATTATGTGGTCTCTCCATGTGATAATTATGTTTCCTTGCGGGGCACTGGCGAACTGAAAAACACGTACGACAAGAGTTCGAACATTGTTTAAGAAATCCTTGAAAGCATGTTTCTCCATTAGCTTAGCCATGCTAACTCGTTGAAGTTAATTCTACTGATGAAGCTAATAGAGTTGCTGCTTCTAATGTTGCTTTACCTTCATGCGCAATTGACTTCTTGCAATGAAACTAATAGAGTTGCTGGTTTCGGTGTTCCTTTACCTTCATGTGCACTAACGCAACACAACATAGTTGGATTATACTGAAGTGGTTGCGTCATTAGCTTAACCATGATAACTCCATGTAAATCCTCTGCCAGTGACATAGTTTAGGTGTTATTTTACCTTTAACGCATTAACGCGTGTATAAGCAGTCTTGTCTGTTAAGGTTCAATTGTTGCTTCATTTTGTGAATGTCAATCTCGTGGACCTAGCTCCCAGTTATGTTCCTCAGTTTGTATTAGTAAATTTGTAGTTCACACGCACTTGAATGTCAGGGTATTGCAATCACATCCATTCTTATGTTGTATGTTGTTTGTTTATAATAGGAAGTTTTTGTGTTAGTTTTAACTCATATTTCATGCGTACTTTTGTACCTCTTATGTCCATTGATTCATAACTGAGCATAACTGTGATGCATTGTTTGGCTAAAACTTGCAGGGCAGAACATCCGGAAGCTGATAAAGGATGGTTTCATCATCAGGAAGCCTCAGAAGATCCACTCCAGGTGTCGTGCAAGGAGGGCACATGAGGCCAAGCAGAAGGGCCCTCACTCTGGATATGGTTTGTAGCTGCAACTTTAATTGGCACGATGGTGTTCATTTTTGGGGATATATGTTGTAACCTGTGATTCTGTTCTCTGCAGTGTAAGCGTAGTGGTACCAGGGAGGCTAGGCTCCACACCAAGATCCTATGGATGCGGAGGATGTGCGTCTTGAGGCGTCTTCTACGCAAGTACCGTGAGGCGAAGAAGATCGACAAGCACATGTTTCATGACATGTACCTGAAGGTCAAGGTAACATGTTCAAGAACAAGAGGGTCCTCATGAAGAGTATCCACAAGTCCAAGGCTGAGAAGGCAAGAGAGAAGACCCTCTCTGACCAGTTTGAGGCCAAGCATGCCAAGAGCAAGGCAAGCAGGGAGAGGAAGATTGCGATGAGGGACGAGAGATTTGCTCAGTTAAGATGATGTTTTCACTTGAGCCCTTTCTATTTCCTCGCGTAGTTAGATTTGTGCTGCATTATATTGGTACTGAAATACATGATGCATGCACATGTCTCCTCTTGGATGTTTCAGAGATGCTTATGCAGAGTTTCTTTTAAACATTTTGGTTCACGGTACCAACTAATGACTATCAACTTGTTTAATTCTGCAGGTGCGGGTGTTGCCGGTTGATGGTGGCCTAAGCATTTGAGTCTAACTGAAAGTGAACTGGAGCGATGTGCAGAAAAAAATCTTAGCACAGAGACTGAATTTGTATACTACTTAGAATTTATTAGGTATACTCCCTACACTTGTATATCACTTCCGAATACAAGTTCAGGTTATTACGTAGTACTATTGAATTTTAGAATTGAAGGTTACTGAATTTTGTACCAAGTCTACTGTTATGTATAGGAAGAACATGATCTAAAATATTGATAATGCATATAAACGGTGATTATCTGCTCTTATGATGAAGACGTTCCTTGCTTCCCTGTTAAATACATGTGAACTACAGGGAATTATTTTCTAACATTCGTACTAGAAGAAACTATTTTCAGTTTTCAGGTTATGCCTTTCTTGCAATGATTGCATCTGTGAAGTTGATGCTTAATTACTTCCTACATTTAGAAGATCGTAACTTTTGCTATACAAACATGCATGGTGAGATGAAGCGTTGATGAGTGATGTGCATTTTGCAGATCAGGTTATATTTCCTTGGTAGCATGGCAGCAGCACCCAATCAGACCACAATCAAGGGCAGGCGTGTTTCTGCGATCTTGGCCACCGTCTCCAAGGCAGGTACGACCTACCCCGCCACTGAGAGCTGCCCCTCCTCATCACCATCAACGCCAGTGAGCTCTCCCTCTACTCTCGCCGCTACCCAGCTCCATCCACTGTCTTCTACAATATTGTTGCGACTTTGTAATGGCTAGCCCAATTTTCTTTATTGCTGTTATGTCTTTTTTGCGAGTCAACGATATTCTTTCAAATCTACAAATGGGTGCATTTGTCTAACCATTATGTAAATGGTTGGAATCCATAATATGTGAAATTCCGGCACAGTTGCATGAAAAAGTGAGTATTGAGTAGGGATGTAATTCTTGCTGATTCAAATATCAGAATGTGTTCCAGAGACATAATAAAACCATCCTGAATCTTACGATTTTAGCATGCTAAGATCTGTACTACCATATATATAATTCTAAATTACATGGTATGGAGATTTTGAATATTGGCACCTGATCTTTTATCTTATAATAGATCAGATGTTCCTGGTCAGCATCAAGGAATTGTTTTGAGACTTGTATCCATTTTTTCTCTGGTAAAATGTATGACAATATACCGTCCATGTTGGTGACCTATTGATCTTCTAATTTCTATATTCGCAAAAGAAGATCTTGTAATTTCTAAAGATGTCTCTGACTTGCTCACATGCCAATAAATATAAGCTGCATCAAGTGAGCTTTCCTGTCAATAAGTAGCAATCAACCAAAAGAAAAGAATAATGCTCATCTGACTTGTTGGTTGTTTCTCACAATTATTTGATTGCCTTATAACCTTCAATTTAACATAGTGTTGCAGTTTGTGGCAAACTTATGGACTGGTAATACCTGTATTGGACGTTGCTACTGAACAACAAGTAGCTTCTATTGTCTTCCTATTATGCCAACAAGAGCAGCCATCCTATTACGTGAGAAACCACCCCATGATTCCCTCCGCCGTCTGACCATTGCTATGATGGAAAGTTAAAAATACATCAGTGCAGAGTGCACTCGCTGCCATCAGATGCACTAGGAGTCAAAGCCGTCAATTGTGTTCTAGCCTCACATGTATGCGAGCTGTTTGACAAAAGGCTCCACCTACAATCTTCTTGATTTTTCACAGTACAGAAAGAGTGAATAATGTACGTGTTGGGTGAAGTGCAGATGCTATGAACTCTTCCAGCTCTATTAATTCACATATTGTGTTAGTGCATTCTAATTTGTTTGGTACATATGCTGCAATGAACTCACAGCAGCAAGCTTTCCTTCTTTCTTGAGCATTGTTTTTCTACTACAATTGATGAAGGAGCACTGGCAACCTCAGGAAGTTGGGCGCCAAGGTGGAGTCCCTGCAGAAGTTGTTCACCCGGAAGGTCGTCTTCTCCAAGGCGTCCCTAGCCTTCGAACAGGACCGCTCCATCAAGGTATCTACTCATGTTTCCAATTACCAAACTTATCCTTTCACTTGGGCCGGAGGACAATAGACTTGTCTTAATCATTTGAATCCATTATAAATCTTCTTCTTTGCTCGAGTTGAATCTGTGAAGACTCCCATGGAGTAAGGTCGTCTTCGTCGGGCTGCAATTATATGCCTAGGGGTGGTCAAACTGAAAAGTTCAGGGAAGATTCAGACTACATGTGGTAGTGCTGAACATTGTTTGGCCGTTCATCGAATGTGGTAGTGCGTATAGGGTTATAGCCTCGGGTTAAACTGAAAAACTATCTGGAATTTGGTTTTACAGTGTCTAAGTGTTAATGATGTCTAGAATTGCTGCAAATTAATTAGTTATTGTGGAGGTTATAAGACCATGTAGTGGTACATTGATTATCTGGCGCTGAGTAATTAACTGAACATTATTTTGATGTTCTTTGATTGTAGCATTGCGTAGGCTGTTACAGCTTCAGTTTAAACTGAAATATCTAAAATTTGGATTTAGAATGTCTAACTGTGAATGGTGGCTAGCTTCGGTTGCACCCGAAATACCAAAGTTCACACTAAAATCTTTTTTTTACAAAACCTCTCGTAGCTGAGTTGAATTTCGTTTTTGTTGGTTTAGTAGACGGAAACTTAGCATTGCCCCAAAATTCTGAAAAGATGGAATATAATTTTTGTTTACTAAAAAAATGAAGTGACTTTTAACAGCTGGGGGTTATGTGATATGTTTTTCAATCATGTTAATGTACACTTTTGGAATGTAGAACGGAACTATATCTGTTTGTTCAACTAGAGAGAGGAGCTGTTTTTCAACTGCATTAGTGTATACTTTCGGAACGAAAAATGAAACTATATCTATTTTTTAAACTTTTCCAATATTGGAAGATGTAAAATGTATACTTTTGGCTGCGCGGTGATTTTTTCTGGCTATCCTTGCAATGTATTGAAACTGATCATCTCTGATTAGTGTTGTTTCTACTTCTTGAAGGGTAAACCATTGAGTGGCAATTTCACATGTGTATTCATTGCAATTTGGATGTACGGCGTAGTGATTAGCAGCACGAAGTGCTGAGCACGTCGTGTGTGTGTTGTTGGTACAGTATGCATTTTTGGGCCTGTATTGCGGAACTAACTTAGATTGCCTGGTTGTTTTTTTAGTATAGTATACCTTTTGTGGGCCTGAATTATGAACCTTACTGATTTTCTTCCTTGTGTGTTAGTATACAGTTTTTTGGCCTAATTGGTTAACCTTATCCGGGTATTGATTTTCTGCATTCAGTGATGCACCCGCAGTCATGCGTATTTGTTAGTCTACTTTACTTATAGATTTAGTTGTTTTTATCAGTATCCACCCGTAGGTTAGTTAACTGAAATTTGTTGGGAGTGGTTCATTATGTTCTTTAACTGCTATACTGAAGCAGCGGATCAAAAAAATTAAAGACAATTAGATCTGAAGTAATTAATTAAGACTTGATGGTTGTGTTATTATTATAGTATATACATTTCTGGGCTGAATTGCAAATCTGATCGAAATTTCCTGGTTTTGTGTTATTATTATTATGGTATACTATTGATACTCTCTGCAATGATGAAATGTTTCTGCATGTTAGTTAAGTACCAGGGCAACCATAAATGATGTTCCTTCCTTTCGTTGAGCTACCTTACTGTTATGCCGTCTAGCTTTTTGTTAATATACACACTGGAATTCTCTATTCTAGAACCCATGAACTCTTTGTCTCTTTCCTGTGACCTGTTTCTCATCTAATTTTGCTTGTAAGAAACATTATAGTATATTACGTGCTATGTAGGCAAAATATACATAATTGGTTCTCTTCTACATGCTTTCCTCAATGAATACACTTGGTTCACAAAAGCATTGGGATAATTAGCTGAACAAGTTTTGCAAATTTTTGTTTCTTGCATCTCCCTGATTATTTGCTGGTACTTGTGAAATTGTTCAGATTACTTAGCTTCGTTCAACTGCCATTTTGACATGTACTGCAAGTGGTGCTAGGGTTTGGTTGCTGGATGGAAAAACACCAAGAACATACGTCATTACTCCAGCCACATGGAAGCAAGAACGCATGGCACCGTCCGCGTGGCCTGATTAGCGATTAACCACACGTATGGTATACACGTATATACTTGTCGATCATACATATATATGTGTACCCACATATTCTTGATTAGTTGGTTTGGTTAATATATAAATACATTCTTAATTGGTCTATCAGTTCTTGTGATGTTATGATTGAAAAGAAATTATTGGGGAGTTATTCCATGGAATTAATATCGTGGTAATGGTCTTGCAATCGAAATAAATATTTTCTTGCAACACGTATTGGATCTGACTTCTCCATGAATAGATGTAAACAAATGGTAGTTTTGTTTAGCACTATTTTCTTTTTGTTTTTTCGCATGGGTGTCTCTCTTATCAAATTATACATCACACAATTACTGTTATGTTGTATGATAGTAGTACATCTATTTATGTGCCCCAAAAGTGAATTAAAAAAATCATGAACCGTATGGAGAAGCACTGATGTGTTTTTGACTTGTAAAGACCATAACATTTCTATAGGGATGATACCCTCTTAGAGCAGATTAGTAAAGATGATTAAATGTGCTTTTGATCTTGAATTTGTAAAATATAGTATTTTTCTCCTGTATGCCATCCTTTGATGCATTTGATTTTTTTTCTCTCGATCTATTGTCTGGTGCAGCAGTAGTCAACATGAGATAAAGGTCTCAAAGAGCTATCTAGCATCTCAATAGGCCATTCAAATTAGCCCATAGAGAATTCAATTTTAATATGCCTAATAGGGACACTTAGCTAACTTATCATGTGTTTGTATTGGAGTTGACCCTCCTGTGTTTTTCATTTTCATTCATCATAGACATGGAAAGGGATCAAGATGCTAGATAGTGTTAGAAGTGAAATGTTTTTACTTATTAGGTGAGTTGGATCCTTCATGCCTCCAGCTGTTTTATCCAACTAGCTACATGCTCGCTCGTTCTCTGGGTGTCTCAATGCTCATGCGGCCGTTGGGATGTCGCGATGACATGTGACAAGATGAGCTTTCTTGGACCTTTCGCCAGGTGATGATGGATGGGACTGGGTAGGTGGAGGAGATGTAGGGGCGATGGCATGGAGTACCTAAGGTGGGATGGTAGTAGATATGCGCGTCATGATTTCTTTCCTCGCACGAGAAGAGAGGCAAGAGTGAATCCACGCAGTAGGAGTGAAGGGAAGGAGTGGGCAATGGGTCGAAGCGTTGGTGATATGGTGGGTAAGGAAACCATACACACACAAAATTGAAAGAAAACCCAAAACAAAAAATGAAAGAGGTGTTAGCTTTAATAGTCAATAACGGACACAACGGCGTATCAGTTGCATCCCCAACAATGGACATCATATTTTTGTTTTATGGTAATGCATGACCTTCAACCGTATATATTAGAACATGGCAATGGCTCGGAAGACATCAAATCTGCCTTCTTGGCTCGGGGGGAGTCATGGGCGGCGCACGCCAAGTCCTCCCTTGATGGTAGTAGCGGATGGAACACGGGGAAGGGGGTCAAGGCCAAGAGTAGGGTGGTTCATGATACCAAGATGATGTAGGGTGAAACCCTATGTGGACGATCTTTCACGTTTGGAGTGGATCCTACGGGGAATCACGAAGAACACGTGGAAGAACAAAGGGAAACACGGAGGAAACGAGAGAGAAATCACTCAACCAACAAGGAATCAATCACACAAGTGCTAGATCACCGAACACAAAGAGATACATATGATCCACAATCAACAAAGGTAAGGATACACGAGTAGCCATTCTTCTCCGAGAGGAGGTCTTGATGGGGTCCACCCTAGAAGGGGGTCTTGAATCCGCTTGGGGGATCTTCTCCGTAGAGGTCCTGAGCTCCGAGGAGAAGTAACCAAGTGGATGAGCAAGGCTCTCACACAAACATGAGCTAAACCAAAGCTAACCCTAGAAAGTTGGGGAAGAAGGAGTATATATAGTCTAGGGGGCGAAGGGGTACAAGGGCTGCGGCCCAAACGAAGTCAACCCACAGGCGCCGGACGTCCGGAAGGCGTCGGATGTCCGGAGGCTTCGACGGTCCGGACGTCCGGACTGGCTCGGCGTCCATAGAATCAGTTCTGTCAGGCACGTCGGACGTCCGGAGAGGGTCGGTCGTCCGGAGCCAGGACGGTCCGGACGTCCGGAAGTTGTCGGTCGTCCGTAGAGATTCGGTTCAAGGCAGCGTCGGTCGGACGTCCCGAGGCTTCGCCGTCCGTAGTTTTGGTTCGGGTGGCAAAGTGCCGGACGTCCGGAGAGTCCGGCCGTCCGGGTCTGGACTCGTCGGACGTCCGGAAGGCATCGGACGTCCGGTGCATGTGCCTTCAGCAGCATCTCTTCTTGTTCTTCAATATGCTTGGAGTCCTCGCCGTCTTGGCTCCCGCAAGTAGTTGATCCTTGGCTCACCTCCATGTACCTGATTACACATAGTCTCCGAATGAGGTAGTAGCCATGTCTCGTGAGTAGGAAGAGGGAGTTCGGAGAGGAGCGAATTCACCTTATCTTCGATAGCCTTAGCTCGGGCTCTTGTCATGGGTCCTAGTGGTGTTTAGGGAGATGTAGGCACGTCCATGGGGATGAGCGAGGGATGCTCCGCATCATCTCCCCCCCCCCTTGGGAGAGATCCGACCTTGGATTAAAAGCTTCATCTCCATGGTAAGGTGCGAGGTCCATGACGTTGAAGATGTCGCTCACATTGTACTTGTCTCGAGGTAGGTCATCTTGTAGGCGTTGTCGCTAGAAGCGCATAGCACCTTGAAAGGTCCATCGGCTCTAGGAAGAAGCTTGGACTTGCGTTCTTTGGGGAAGCGTTCCTTGTGAAGGTGTAGCCACACTAGCTCACCAATGTTGAAGACCATGGGTTGCTTGTTGACGTTGAGCTTGGTCTCTAGTCGTTGTACTTGGCGCTCGATGGTTTGTCTTGTATCCTCATGCATCTTCTTGATGTAGCTTGCCCGAGCACTCACATCCATGTTGGTGCGCTCTTGTAGAGGAAGAGGTAGAATGTCCAATGGGGACAACGGGTTGAAGCCGTGAAGCGACCTCGAAGGGGGACTTGCCGGTAGTCGAATGTCTTGCTCGGTTGTAGGCGTATTCGGCGATGTGTAGAAATGCTTCCCACTCCTTGATGTTCTTCTTGATCAAGACACGAAGTAGAGTGGATAGTGTGCGGTTCGTCACCTCCGTTTGGCCGTCGGTTTGAGGATGGTATGCCGATGAGAACAAGAGCTTGATTCCTAACTTGGCAGATAGGGTCTTCCAAAAGTAACTCAAGAACTTGATGTCACGATCGGAGACGATTGTCTTTGGTACTCCATGGACTCGCAAGATTTCCCTACAAAAAGGATTTGCAACATGTGAAGCATCGTCTATCTTGTTGCAAGGAATGAAATGTGCCATCTTAGAAAATCTATCCACAACAACAAACACGGAATCCTTTCCATTTTGAGTTCTAGGGAAACCAAGTACAAAGTCCATGCTAATGTCTTCCCAAGGTTGATAAGGAATAGGAAGGGGCATGTAAAGACCGTGGGATTGAGCTTTAGACTTAGCTTTGCGGCATGTTGAGCAACGGTTGGTGAAGCATGAGACGTCGCGGAACATCTTGGGCCAAAAGTAGTTGTTGGAGAGCGTGGCGAATATCTTTTCACGTCCAAAGTGTCCCATGAGTCCGCCTCCATGAGCCTCTTGCAAAAGGAGCAAACGAAGAGAAGACTCGGGAATGCATAGCTTGTTAGCTCTCATAAGATAATCATCCTTGATGTAATATTGTTCCCAAGAAGTATGCGTCAAACACTTATCATAAGGAATAGCAAAAGATGGATCATTAGCATACAAGTGTTTGATGTGCTCAAACCCAATAACATTCAACTCACGTTGAGTGACAATCATGCATATGCGTGGAATCGCGTCGGCAACTACATTTTCTTTACCCTTAATGTACTTGATCACATAAGGAAAAGATTCAATAAATTCACTCCATTTTGCATGACGCTTGTTCAACTTAGTTTGACCTTTAAGGTACTTAAGTGTTTCATGATCGGCATGGATGACAAACTCATGAGGTCTAAGGTAATTTTCCCAAACATGTAGCACACGCACTAAAGCATAAAATTCTTTGTCATAGATGGGGTAATTAAGTTGAGCACCGGAGAGTTTTTCACTAAAATAAGCAATGACTCGTTTTTCTTGCATCAAAACTCCGCCAATTCCGGTACCACTTGCATCACAATGAACCTCAAAAGTTTTGTCAAAATTGGGCAAAGCAAGTATCGGAGCATGAGTAAGCAAAGACTTGAGCTCATCAAAAGCGGTTGATTGCAAAGCTCCCCATACAAAGGGAGTATTCTTCTTACTCAAGGCATGCAAAGGAGCGGCAATTGTGCTAAAATCTTTCACAAAGCGACGATAAAAACCATAAGACCAAGAAAGCTACGCACTTGTTGCAAATTGGTGGGTTGGGGCCAAGTTTTAATTGCTTCAATTTTAGATTCATCAACATGGACACCCTTTGAGGATACTACAAAACCCTAGAAAACCACTTTGTCAACACCAAATGTGCATTTTTCATGTTTGCATAGAGACTTTCCTTGCGAAGGGTTTGCAAAACAGCCCTAACATGATTAAGATGTTCTTTCATGGTTTTGCTAAACACAAGAATATCGTCGAAGTAAACCACAACAAAGACTCCAATGTAATGATGAAGCACATGATGCATAAGACGCACGAAAGTACCGGGAGCCTCCGAAAGACCCATAGGCATCACTAACCACTCATATAAACCAAATTTGGTTTTGAAAGCAGTTTTCCATTCATCACCCTCTTGAATGCGGATTTGATAATAGCCACTTTTAAGGTCAATTATTGAGAAAAATTTGGCTCCACTAAGAACATCAAGCATATCATCTAAGCGAGGAATGGGATGCCTATAGCGACAGTAATAGCATTTATAGGTCTACAATCGAAACACAAGCGGAAACTTCCATCGGGCTTAGGCACAAGTATAACGGGAACGGCACAAGGGCTTAGGCTTTCACGTACATGACCGTTGTCGATGAGTTGTTGTACTTGCCGTTGAATCTCCTTGGTTTCTTCGGGATTGACTCGGTATGGAGCTTTGTTTGGTAGAGGCGCCCGGGATGAGGTCGATTCGATGCTCAATGCCTCGAAGAGGAGGTAGACCCGGAGGTAGCTCATCGGGGAAAATATCTTGGAATTCCTGCAAAAGAGATTCAAACACTAAAGGTAGCTCATGAGAGGTGTTAGTTGTTTGGTCTCCATCCTTGCACACAAGGACAAAGTGCATCACACTAGATGGGTTCTCACACACTTCTCTCATCTCACTTTTGGTGGCAAATAGGATGAGGTTTTTCTCTCTAGGCGAAGAGGCGCTCAAGTTTGGCTTGTGGCTCTCACTCACTATTTGGTGGATCACTTTCTCACTTTTGTCTCTATGATGGGTGGCTTGGTTGGCGGCTATCACTTGACTAGGAGACATAGGTCGTAGCACATATTCCTTCCCTTTCATCTTGAAGCTATAGTGATTGGTGCGCCCATTGTGGATGACACCACGGTCGAATTGCCATGGTCGACCTAGAAGGAGGTGGCAAACCGTCATTGGGACCACATCACATTCCAAAGTGTCTTCATAAGCACCAATTTTGAAGGAGACTTGGACCGTATGCTCGACTCGTATAGTGCCGGAGTCACTTAGCCATTGAACCTTGTAGGGGTGCGGGTGCTTCCTCTTGACCAAATGAAGTTTGGAACATAGTTCTTCACTTGCCAAGTTGTGGCAACTTCCTCCATCAATGATGACCTTGACGGACCTTCTGTTGATGCCGGCTTTTGTGTGGAAGATGTGGCATCTTTGGTAGTCTTCTTGTTGATGTTGAAGGGTCAAGACCGTGGATACAACGAGAGCGGGGCTCGAATCCTCATCGCAAAAGACTTGATCATCTTCATCTTCATTCACTCGCCGGTGCATGGCCACTTGCTCAAGGGCTTCCACCTCCTCATCACTCATTGAGTCATATGTGCCGTCGTCGTTGAGGATCATGGTTCGCTTGTTGGTGCATTCGTAGGACTTGTGGCCTCGGCCGCCGCAAGTGAAACACTTGAAGGAGCTTGTTTTGATTGTCTCATCGGTCGGAGTAGATGATGAAGCACGCGGCTTGAGGTTGCTTGTAGTAGGAGGACGACGACTTGAACTTGTCGAATTTCTCTTGTAACTCAACTTGTCGTCGTTGTTTGCAGAAGGTTTGGTTGATGTAGATGTTGGAGGAGGTGTTGAAGCTTGGTTGTTGGAGAAGCCGTAGGTCTTGGATGAGTACTTGGCGTACTTGAAGTCATCTTGCACTTGACGTTCCGCCTTTGTAGCTTGATGTACGAGCTCAATGAGGGTGGAGTATGGTTGGAAGTCGGCGATCTTCTTGATGCGATGATTGAGTCCATTCAAGAAACGTTCCATAGTTTGCTCATCATCTTCCTTGACATTGGCTCGAATCATGGCTATCTCCATTTCCTTGTAGTATTCTTCAACACTCTTTGTTCCTTGCTTGAGAAGATGGAGTTTCTTGAAGAGGTCGCGGTTGTAGTAGGTTGGCACAAAACGTGCTCGCATGACATCCTTCATTTAAGCCCAAGTGGTGATTGGAGGTTCACCTCTTGCTTGTCGTCGCTCAATGATTTGTTCCCACCATATGAGCACATAGTCTTGGAACTCAAGTGATGCCATAGCGATTTTCTTCGCTTCATCGTAGTTGTGCAACCGGAAGATTTTGTCAACCTTCAATGCCCATGAGAGGTAGTCTTCGGGGTCATTGCTTCCATTGAACTTGGGCATGGTGAATTTTAGCTTGCCGTAGAGTTGCTCTTCATTGTGCTGTTGGCGATGTTGATGATGACGCCCTTGACGTGGATTGCAATCGTCTTCATGTTGTTCTTGGCGTGGAGGAAGACCATGATCAACTTGCTCTTGTTGAACTTGAGGTTGAAGTGGAGCTTGACGAGCTTGTGGAGGAGCTTGAGGAACTTGACGTTGTCCATGAGGTTGGTAGTTCCTCTCTTGGATTTCTTCTCGAAGGGCTTCCTCTTGATTGCGCCATTCGCGATTGCGGTTGGCGAAGGCTCGACTTGATTCTTGAAGGGCACGTTGCGCGTCAAGAGCTTGCGCTTCAGTTGTTGTTGTTGAAGACGTTGAGCCTTGGCGTCTTGTTCGTCTTGGTGTAGACGCGCTCGTTCTTCCTCTTGGCGCCGTAGTCGTTGTCGTTCTCGAGCTTGAGCAAAAGCGTCTTGGTTTGATTGAGGACGAGGGACTTGCTCATCAACTTGCTCTTGTGAATGCTTGTCATGTAGCGGGTTGCGAGATGCATGACGGTCTTGACGCGTGCGGCACGATGAAGAGTGTTCGGCGTAGGTGTACTTGAGTCGTAGAAGGTGTCGCCGGAGTGTCGACTCGGCGGCTCCGTCTTGATGATGAAGAAGTGGAATGATGCGGTTTCTCATCAAGGCGCGGATCTCGCCCATTCTTGCATCATTCTCTTGCTTGTGAGCGCCGAACTTGTTGTCGAAGTAGTCTCTTGTACGCGTTGCTCGGAGAGTCGCAAGTCGGTGGCGAGATTGTCGATGCGGTCGCTCATTGCTTGTTGTTCTTGGTGCAACGCTTCGTTGTGCACCAAAGAGGTGGTTCTTGGTGACGATATGATGACATGTCGTCGTCTTGTTCGATGAAGAGTGGGTTGGTAGAAGTACTTGGCCTATCCATCATTCCCAGCAAAAATGTGAGTGGTAGAAGGAGAAGAACTTATACCAATGTACCTTTGACCGATGTTGATGATGAATCAAGTTCACTCAAATGCGGACAATGAAATAGCACTATTGGTACCAATCCTTGTCGGTTCTCACACCTACACAAGTAAAAGCTTATGGTGGAGCTTGGTGAGGATGGTGGCACAAAATTTGATGCAATTGTAAGTGAGCGTCAATAATGTTGGAAAAGGTACACAAATTTGCAAGTGCAACAAGTAGACCAAGCAAATAGTAGTACACGGAAACACACACGCAAATAGATAAGTGGGATTGTGCAAACCAAAAGTGAGCCAAAATGTGGAATCCACGAAAATGCTCTTGTTGCACAATACTAGAGAGACGCTAGCACGATTGCACAATAGGCGGATACTGAACTTGTGCACAACCTACTATGCAAAAATGCAACTATCTCTATCCCACGTATGCTATATGTATGGTATTTCGGTGCGATGATCCAAGATGATCCAATATGACAATCTTAATGTAGTATGATGCTATGGTTCTTGCTCATAAGCTCTTTGCTTATCTTTCCTCTTTGCTTAAAAGCTTGGGTGGCTCTTTCACTTTTGAGCTCTTTTCTCATGCAAAACTTCATGGACCAAGATAGCAATTGTGTATGCTATGACAACTTTGTGACACACAAATGGATCCCAAGATATGCACCACGGTGGTGTGTTATGTATGCTATGGAGTATGATCACTAATGTGCACAAGTCACGTTACCGGCAATACTCAATGGCTAGTCTCGATGGGTAAGCTACGCCAAAATAAGGCCATGTGGGTATCAATGCAATTGCAAGGTATGACAAAGATGTCGTCGAAGTTACCGTCCTTGGCGATGATGAGACCCTTGCGAAGTTGAGCCGTGGTGATGATGAAATCGAACCGCACCTAGATAGCCGAAACACAAGAGGATACGGAGGCCACAACTCAAAATCTCAAGGACCAAAATGTGGTAAAATCGTCATGGGATGTATTGGGGAGGATGGGTGTATGTGGTTTTGGAAGATGTGGTGGAAGGTGGGGCTGAGGTGGTGGCGAACTGACAAAGTTCAGGTTCGTCAGGGTTTTACGGACGTCCGGACCTTTACGGTCATCCGGACCTCGTCGGACGTCCGACCGTTTCCGGTCGTCCGAAGACTGGTCAAAAATCGGGCTCGGGAAGAACAGCGAGATTTCGGGGAAGAATGAAATGGTGAGGTCGAAATCGAGTGATTTGGTGGATGGAAAAGGGTGGGGAGTGAGGGAAAAGCTAGATCCACACGTACCAACTCAAATCCATGGACCAAATCCAACAAAATCTCAACTCACAAACAAATCACAAAAAAAGTTTTGGGGCTATTTTTGGTGGGGAATTTTTGGAATTAGGACGAAAACAACAAAATCAAGCTAGAAAAAGAGGGGTAGGGGCTCCAAAAACGTGATCAACGTGGCTCATGATACCAAGATGATGTAGGGTGAAACCCTATGTGGACGATCTTTCACGTTTGGAGTGGATCCTACGGGGAATCACGAAGAACACGCGGAAGAACAAAGGGAAACACGGAGGAAACGAGAGATAGCACTCAACCAACAAGGAATCAATCACACAAGTGCTAGATCACCGAACACAAAGAGATACATATGATCCACAATCAACAAAGGTAGGGATACACGAGTAGCCATTCTTCTCCGAGAGGAGGTCTTGATGGGGTCCACCCTAGAAGGGGGTCTTGAATCCGCTTGGGGGATCTTCTCCGTAGAGGTCCTCAGCTCCGAGGAGAAGTAACCAAGTGGATGAGCAAGGCTCTCACACAAACATGAGCTAAACCAAAGCTAACCCTAGAAAGTTGGGGAAGAAGGAGTATATATAGTCTAGGAGGCGAAGGGGGTACAAGGGCTGCGGCCCAAACGAAGTCAACACACAGGCGTCGGACGTCCGGAAGGCGTCGGACGTCCGGAGGCTCGGGACGGTCCGGACGTCCGGACTGGCTCGGGCGTCCGTAGAATCAGTTCTGTCGTGGGCGCGTCGGACGTCCGGAGAGGGTCGGTCGTCCGGATCTTCGTGACGGTCCGGACGTCCGAAATTGTCGGTTGTCCGTAGATTCGGTTCGGGCGTGTGTCGGTCGGACGTCCGGAGGCTTCGGTCGTCCGTAGTTTTGGTTCGGGTGGCAAAGTGCCGGACGTCCGGAGAGTCCGGTCGTCCGGGTCCTGGGACTCGTCGGACGTCCGGAAGGCGTCGGACGTCCGGTGCCTGTGCCTTCAGCAGCATCTCTTCTTCTTCTTCAATATGCTTGGAGTCCTCGCCGTCTTGGCTCCCGCAAGTAGTTGATCCTTGACTCACCTCCATGTACCTGATTACACATAGAGTCTCTGAATGAGGTAGTAGCCATGTCTCGTGAATAGGAAGAGGGAGTTCGGAGAGGAGCGAATTCACCTTATTTTCGATGGCCTTAGCTCGGGCTCTTGTCATGGGTCCTAGTGACGTTGAGGGAGATGTAGGCACGTCCATGAGGATGAGTGAGGGATGCTCCGCATCACAATAGGGAGCATGCATACATGAACAAGTGGCCGAGTTGAGTGGGGTTGGATGCATTGCATGCAGGACAATGTGGTACAGCGCGCCAGGAAATCTTGACAGCACAACTTGTTGCAATACATTGAGCCAGGAGGCAATCCAGCACGGCCGTTCAGACAGATTGACAATGGCCAAATAGCGCCATGTACCAGCCTGCCCAGCGCCCCCTGTGCCCTCTCTCAATGGACATGGCACGTACGCACCCACGGGTAGATAGCTAGCGCCTAGCGGTCAACCGGTTAGACCAGTAGCTAGAGTGAAAGGCTGATGTGATGCATCCAGGAACCGGCCCGGCTGGATTCACACCAACGAATGAATCCATAGGGCATGCAGCCAATTCGTCCCATGTCAGCGACCAACGACGTTTCGTGCGTGCGTTCCGTGATCCTTTCTTCTTTCCCGCGTTGATCAACCTACCGCGCATGGCTGAACTTGGCGGCCGTTTTATTGACGCCAATTACGCAAATGGACTAATTGTTTATTTAGGGAGTTCTTCTTTCTTTTCTTTTTATTATACGGGGAAATATTTGGGGCATTCTAAATAAATGACCAATTATTTAGGGCGCGCATGCGTGCATGATTGTATTGACTCTTCCTTTTGGACCGATTGATGCGCCCCGGCTCGCCGACCAATAAGACGATCAGCGACGCCGTGACTCCCTTGACTGATCGCCTACCAGAAAGGGAAAATGATCTCCATGTCCGATCGAGATAGATTTACCCTAGTTAGTTAATTGACCCGCCAACATAGCTGGTTCAATTAAGTATGCTATTACTCATCAGCTGCAGTAATCAGGTCGATTACTTCAACCCGTGGTAAAGTATTTATGCATTCATTCAACGCCAACGTTTACCTTTTTTCATTTGACTACTGTACTTACGACGCTAGCTGGCTCGCAGATGTAGAAAACTAACTTGTTGTACCCGTGCGTTGTTCGACGACGCTTTCGACTTTCGCACGTGACGATCAAGGTTTAACCTCTGGTGGGGCGTGGATGAACCTTCTTTTTTGCCAAGAGATCGTTTTCACTCATACAAAGTATTACCGGTCACATTTCAGCTAGCGCGGGACAACGTGTGAACAAAATCACCATGTCATCTCCTTCAAAAAACAAATGAACATATACGACACTTGTTCGCATAAAACAAACATCAAGCTAAAAGGATTGTATTTCTCTATTATGTCGGGGTTTTGAATTCTTAGGGTGTGATGCATGGTGTAACCAGCAGGGTCGTGCGTAATGATGACCCCTGACTCTACCTTGGTCCAAAGAGGTGATCGCAGCAAGTAATGGAAAGGGGATTTAGCCTTGTTCAAGAAAAGGATGATGTTGGCGGCTATAGTGGTAACTAGCGTGGAAGCTGTATTCTGCCATAATAAGCAAGAAAACAACATGCACTATGTGATAAAATAAAATGAAGAGGAGAGCATGTTGGGGATATAACTATTTGTGTAAGCCACCCAGGAGGGGCCGGGTTACGCAAGGAAGATTCACCAGCCTGAAGCCCAAGACCAAGCATGAAGATGACGGTTCAATAAAGGGCCTAAGGCCCATAGGCGACTTAAAGCCCGTTGTAGTAAACCGCCATAATGGCATGACTTGTATCATAAGGTAGATTTAACTAGTCCCCGAACCGGACATTGTTTATAAGCCGGCCGGGACTCTGTAGGCCATCAGGCGTCAACCCGTGTATATAAGGGGACGACCTGCTGGTGGCTTAGGGCAGGAAACAACCAATCGAGAACCGGGCATATCGTATCTCGCTCCCTGGTCATCGAAACCTCAAGCAATACCAACCCAACTAGACGTAGGCCTTACCTTCACCGCAAGGGGACGAACTAGTATAAACCTCTCGTGTCCTTTGTCCCGATTAACCCCTTTAAGCTTCCTAGTTGCGATGGCTCCACGACTAAGTCCTTGCACGAGGACATCTGCCGTGAAAATTCCATGACAGTTGGCGCCCACCATGGGGCCAGCGCACGGTGGATTTGAGTTCTTGAAGGGCAGCTTCGAAGGGCTCAAGGGATACGTAGTGGGCCGGATGACCAAGAGTCGTCGCGGCAAGATCTACATCACAACGAAGGCTGGGGCCCTGAGGCCGATTCTATTGAGTACGGGTACCTGGTCCACTTTGGCGGAATCCACGTCTTCATCGGCCGGATTGGTGAGCCGGGCCCGGAGCCGGATAACTGCACCGACCTCGTCGAGACGGCTCAGCGTGCGAAACCCGCCCGAGTTCAACCTGTCATGAAGCGTGCCTTCGTGGGCTGTGTTCACGGAGAGGCACTTTCTGAAGGATCTAAAGATGGCGGAGAGACGGCCGTCCCATCGGATGATGATTCGTCCTCCGGTTCAACAGATTCTTTGTATCAGGTCCAAGAGGGCATGCTTGGGGGCTGTTCTGACGACTCTAGCATTCCGGATTTCTATGAGTCGCCGAGCTGGGCAGGAGTCTTCATGGTTGGTACTCAACCCGGTCAAAACTCGATGGCTGCAACAGCAATAACGTCCGGGTCAGGAGCGGCCGGGGCAGGAGGCCCTGTGCGCCCGCCGGCTCAGGTGCTGATGGATCTTATGGACAAGTTGACGGCCCTGTTAACCACCACGGGTATTCCTGCAAATCCAGATGAACATAACGCGGAGGTGGCCAAGGTGCGTGAGGAGATAGCCCTAGCCAAGGAGGCCTTGGCGGCTGAGGACACCACGTTAGCTACGGAGCGGGCGGCTTTGGATGCAGGGGCGCTGCGACTCCAGTCAGAGGCTTTCCAGCTTAATATGAGTCTGAACGCATCCAATGAGGTGATGAGAAGGAGACATCAGAGAACCCAGTCCCGTCTGCCACCGGTTTACGGTCCTCGGAATCTTTTCACGACACCCGGAGCTGGTCCCAGCAATCCGCCCGAAGCCAATCAGTTTATGACACCCGGAGCTGGAGGGCCGGTTCAGCCCCGAGAGATGGCACCTCCTCACGGGAGTATGGCCCCGCCCCGATACATACCAACACCACCGGGCCACTTCTCCAACCCCATGGGGAACTTGATAGCAGCATCGGCGCGTCTGGCGACTCTTCCAGTGGACGGTGATGACCCGACGGCAGTGGAAACCCGGAGGGTCAGAGACCTTATTCAGACGGCCTTGGCACAGCAAGAGACCTATTCTTACAGCAGGGACATGATTCATTCAACTCCTCAGCCTTGGATACCACCTCGTCAAAACCGGAGCCCGAGTTACAGCAGGCACATGGAGTCAGAAGCTTTATCAAGCAACGCCCAACGTCGTAACCAACCCGGTGGCTATAACCCGGTACAGGACCGATTGCGTCAAGAGGACGAACGGGCGGCTCAGCTAGCGGCTCAGCAGACGGCATACGAAGGTCTCCCTGAGTATCCGACGACTTCTGTTGGAGCAGGAGTGGCCACTAGAACCAGTGGTGTCCCTTGTCTGGTGCCGGCTCTACGGGATGTACGCCTGCCCAAGGATTTCAAGGGACCTCGAAAGGTGCCGAATTACACGGCCGATTTACAGCCAGGGGCATGGATCGAAAGTTACGAGATGGCCATGGAGTTATTGGAGGTCAGCGAAGCAGCTATGGCTAAGTATTTCACTATGATGTTAGATGGAACGGCCCGGTCTTGGTTGAAAAGTTTGCCTCCCAATTCCATCAGTTCATGGGCAGAGCTAAAGGCCCGGTTTATCCAGAACTTTAAGGACACTTGCAAGCAGTCTATGTCAATTGTGGACCTAACCAATTGTAAGCAGGAGGAGGGTGAATCCACAACTCATTGGGTGCGCCGGGTCAAGGAAATAATACACTCATCTGATAAGATGGATGCCGGCTCTGCAGTACTTATGCTCCATCAGAATTGTCGCTTTGAGCCGCTGAGACAGAAGCTGGGGCGCCTTAAGCGTGATTGCAATGATATGGGTACGCTGATGGCAGCCTTGGTCAAATACGCCGATTCTGATACTACCAATGATCCCGCGTCTGCGGAGGAAAAGACAGGGAAGGGAAAGAAGAACGGCAATGGAAAGGGTCAGCAGCATAACCCGGTAAGTCAAGGAGGCAACAAGCGTAAGGCGGAGGGTAACCCGGAGTTTGTGGCCAATGCTAATGCACAAGGTAACAACCGGAAACGTAAGGGGAGACCACCCCCTCGGTCTGGTGGCTCAGGCCCATCTATTGAGCAGCTTCTGAATGAGCCTTGCCCAAGACACGGTACTCGGGAAAATCCCGCCACCCACTTATGGAAGGACTGCGCGATCATGAAGGCTTTCAAGAATTCCAACATGTTTGATGGCAATCACGGATCAGGCGGCGGTTCAGGAGCCGGTGGTTTTCATGGCCCGGGTGGCGGTTCAAGTTCCGGCTTTCAGGGAGGTCAAGGTGGCTATAATCAGCAGCAGCCTGGTCAAGGGGGACAGCAGCAGCAGCAGTCAGGTTATCAGAGCCATCCAAAACAGCTGAACGGTGGGCAATACCATGTGTTTACCAATTAATGAAGACTTGCATGTTACCATTCATATATTACTACCCACTATGAAGGTAGTAACATAGACTAGTAACATATGCATATTACTAGTCCAAGTTACTCACCACTATGACCAGCCTAACAGATCGCCTACCAGAAAAGGAAAATGATCTCCACGTCCGATCGAGATAGATTTACCATAATTAGTTAATCGACCGCCAACATAGCTGGTTCAATTAAGTATGCAAAACTTGTCAGTTGCAGTAACCAGGTCGATTACTTCAACGCGCGGTAAATTGTTTATGCATTCATTCAACGACAACTTTTACCCTTTTCCATTTGACTACTGTACTTACGACACTAGCTGGCTCGCACATGTAGAAAACTAACTTGTTGTACCCGTGCGCGTTCGATGACGCTTTCGACTTTCGCACGTGACAATCAAGGTTTCATCTCTTCTGGGGCGTCGATGAACCTTCTTTTTTGCCAAGAGACCGTTTTCACTCGTACAAAGTATTACCGGTCACATTTCAGCTAGCGCGGGACAGCGTGTGAACAAAATCACCACGTCGTTTCCTTCAAGATACAAATGAACATGTACGACACTTGTTCGCATAAAACAAACGTCAAACTAAAAGGATTGTATTTCTCTATTATGTTGGGGTTTTGAATTCTTAGGGTGTGATGCATGGTGTAACCAGCAGGGTCGTGCGTAATGATGACCCCTGACTCTACCTTGGTCCAAAGAGGTGATCGCAGCAAGTAATGGAAAGGGGATTTAGCCTTGTTCAAGAAAAGGATGATGTTGGCGGCTATAGTGGTAACTAGCGTGGAAGCTGTATTCTGCCATAATAAGCAAGAAAACAACATGCACTATGTGATAAAATAAAATGAAGAGGAGAGCATGTTGGGGATATAACTATTTGTGTAAGCCACCCAGGAGGGGCCGGGTTACGCAAGGAAGATTCACCAGCCTGAAGCCCAAGACCAAGCATGAAGATGGCGGTTCAATAAAGGGCCTAAGGCCCATAGGCAACTTAAAGCCCGTTGTAGTAAACCGCCATAATGGCATGACTTGTATCATAAGGTAGATTTAACTAGTCCCCGAGCCGGACATTGTTTATAAGCCGGCCGGGACTTCAGAAACCACCAGGCGTCAACCCGTGTATATAAGGGGACGACCTGCTGGCGGCTTAGGGCAGGAAACAACCAATCGAGAACCGGCATAGCGTATCTCGCTCCCTGGTCATCGAAACCTCAAGCAATACCAACCCAACTAGACGTAGGCCTTACCTTCACCGCAAGGGGCCGAACTAGTATAAACCTCTCGTGTCCTTTGTCCCGATTAACCCCTTTAAGCTTCCTAGTTGCGATGGCTCCACGACTAAGTCCTTGCACGAGGACATCTGCCGTGACAATTCCATGACAGTTGGCGCCCACCGTGGGGCCAGCGCACGGTGGATTTGAGTTCTTGAAGGGCAGCTTCGAAGGGCTCAAGGGATACGTAGTGGGCCGGATGACCAAGAGTCGTCGCGGCAAGATCTACATCACAACGAAGGCTGGGGCCCTGAGGCCGATTCTATTGAGTACGGGTACCTGGTCCACTTTGGCGGAATCCACGTCTTCATCGGCCGGATTGGTGAGCCGGGCCCGGAGCCGGATAACTGCACCGACCTCGTCGAGACGGCTCAGCGTGCGAAACCCGCCCGAGTTCAACCTGTCATGAAGCGTGCCTTCGTGGGCTGTGTTCACGGAGAGGCACTTTCTGAAGGATCTAAAGATGGCGGAGAGACGGCCGTCCCATCGGATGATGATTCGTCCTCCGGTTCAACATATTCTTTGTATCAGGTCCAAGAGGGCATGCTTGGGGGCTGTTCTGACGACTCTAGCATTCCGGATTTCTATGAGTCGCCGAGCTGGGCAGGAGTCTTCATGGCTGGTACTCAACCCGGTCAAAACTCGATGGCTGCAACAGCAATAACGTCCGGGTCAGGAGCGGCCGGGGCAGGAGGCCCTGTGCGCCCGCCGGCTCAGGTGCTGATGGATCTTATGGACAAGTTGACGGCCCTGTTAACCACCACGGGTATTCCTGCAAATCCAGATGAACATAACGCGGAGGTGGCCAAGGTGCATGAGGAGATAGCCCTAGCCAAGGAGGCCTTGGCGGCTGAGGACACCACGTTAGCTACGGAGCGGGCGGCTTTGGATGCAGGGGCGCTGCGACTCCCGTCAGAGGCTTTCCAGCTTAATATGAGTCTGAACGCATCCAATGAGGTGATGAGAAGGAGACATGAGAAAACCTAGTCCCGTCTGCCTCCGGTTTACGATCCTCGGAATCTTTTCACGACATCCGGAGCTGGTCCCAGCAATCCGCCCGAAGCCAATCAGTTTATGACACCCGGAGCTGGAGGGCCGGTTCAGCCCCGAGAGATGGCACCTCCTCACGGGAGTATGGCCCCGCCCCGATACATACCAACACCACCGGGCGACTTCTCCAACCCCATGGGGAACTTGATAGCAGCATCGGCGCGTCTGGCGGCTCTTCCAGTGGACGGTGATGACCCGACGGCGGTGGAAACCCGGAGGGTCAGAGATCTTATTCAGACGGCCTTGGCACAGCAGGAGACCTATTCTTACAGCAGGGACATGATTCATTCAACTCCTCAGCCTTGGCTAGCACCTCGTCAAAACCGGAGCCCGAGTTACAGCAGGCACATGGAGTCAGAAGCTTTATCAAGCAACGCCCAGCGTCGTAACCAACCCGGTGGCTATAACCCGGTACAGGACTGATTGCGTCAGGAGGACGTACGGGCGGCTCAGCTAGCGGCTCAGCAGACGGCATATGAAGGTCTCCCAGAGTATCCGACGACTTCTGTTGGAGCAGGAGTGGCCACTAGAACCAGTGGTGTCCCTTGTCTGGTGCCGGCTCTACGGGATGTACGCCTGCCCAAGGATTTCAAGGGACCTCGAAAGGTGCCGAATTACACGGCCGATTTACAGCCAGGGGCATGGACCGAAAGTTACGAGATGGCCATGGAGTTATTGGAGGTCAGCGACGCAGCAATGGCTAAGTATTTCACTATGATGTTAGATGGAACGGCCCGGTCTTGGTTGAAAAGTTTGCCTCCCAATTCCATCAGTTCATGGGCAGAGCTAAAGGCCCGGTTTATCCAGAAATTTAAGGACACTTGCAAGCAGTCTATGTCAATAGTGGACCTAACCAATTGTAAGCAGGAGGAGGGTGAATCCACAACTCATTGGGTGTGTCGGGTCAAGGAAATAATACACTCATCTGATAAGATGGATGCGGCTCTGCAGTACTTATGCTCCATCATAATTGTCGCTTTGAGCCGCTGAGACAGAAGCTGGGGCGCCTTAAGCGTGATTGCAATGATATGAGTACGTTGATGGCAGCCTTCGTCAAATACGCCGATTCTGATACTACCAATGATCCCGCGTCTGCGGAGGAAAAGACAGGGAAGGGAAAGAAGAAGGCAATGGAAAGGTCAGCAGCATAACCCGGTAAGTCAAGGAGGCAACAAGCGTAAGGCGGAGGGTAACCCGGAGTTTGTGGCCAATGCTAATGCACAAGGTAACAACCGGAAACGTAAGGGGAGACCACCCCCTCGGTCTGGTGGCTCAGGCCCATCTCTTGAGCAGCTTCTGAATGAGCCTTGCCCAAGACACAGTACTCGGGAAAATCCCGCCACCGACTTATGGAAGGACTCTTGGCGATCATGAAGGCTTTCAAGAATTCCAACATGTTTGATGGCAATCATGGATCAGGCGGCGGCTCAGGGGCCGGTGGCTTTCATGGCCCGGGTGGCGGTTCAAGTTCCGGCTTTCAGGGAGGTCAAGGTGGCTATAATCAGCAGCAGCCCGGTCAAGGGGGACAGCAGCAGCAGCAGTCAGGTTATCAGAGCCATCCAAAGCAGCTGAATGGTGGGCAATACCATGTGTTCACCAATTAATGAAGACTTGCATGTTACCATTCATATATTACTACCCACTATGAAGTTAGTAACATAGACTAGTAACATATGCATATTACTAGTCCAAGTTACTCACCACTATGACCAGCCTAACAGATCGCCTACCAGAAAAGGAAAATGATCTCCACGTCCGGTCGAGATAGATTTACCATAATTAGTTAATCGACCCGCCAACATAGCTGGTTCAATTAAGTATGCAAAACTTGTCAATTGCAGTAACCAGGTCGATTACTTCAACGCGCGGTAAATTGTTTATGCATTCATTCAACGATAACTTTTACCCTTTTCCATTTGACTACTGTACTTACGACGCTAGCTGGCTCGCACATGTAGAAAACTAACTTGTTGTACACGTGCGCGTTTGATGACGCTTTCGACTTTCGCACGTGACGATCAAGGTTTCACCTCTTCTGGGGCGTGGATGAACCTTCTTTTTTGCCAAGAGATCGTTTTCACTCGTACAAATTATTACCGGTCACATTTCAGCTAGCGCGGGACAACTTGTGAACAAAATCACCATGTCGTCTCCTTCAAAAAACAAATGAACAGATACGACACTTGTTCGCATAAAACAAACAGCAAGCTAAAAGGATTGTATTTCTCTATTATGTTGGGGTTTTGAATTCTTAGGGTTTGATGCATGGTGTAACCAGCAGGGTCGTGCGTAATGATGACCCCTGACTCTGCCTTGGTCCAAAGAGGTGATCGCAGCATGTAATGGAAAGGGGATTTAGCCTTGTTCAAGAAAAGGATGATGTTGGCGGCTATAGTGGTAACTAGCGTGGAAGTTGTATTCTGCCATAATAAGCAAGAAAACAACATGCACTATGTGATAAAATAAAATGAAGAGGAGAGCATGTTGGAGATATAACTATTTGTGTAAGCCACCCAGGGGGGGCCGGGTTACGCAAGGAAGATTCACCATCCTGAAGCCCAAGGCCAAGCATGAAGATGGCGGTTCAATAAAGGGCCTAAGGCCCACAGGCGACTTAAAGCCCGTTGTAGTAAACCGCCATAATGGCATGACTTGTATCATAATGTAGATTTAACTAGTCCCCGAGCCGGACATTGTTTATAAGCCGGCAGGGACTCTGTAGGCCACCAGGCGTCAACCCGTGTATATAAGGGGACGACCTGCTGGCGGCTTAGGGCAGGAAACAACCAATCGAGAACCGGGCATAGCGTATCTCGCTCCCTGGTCATCGAAACCTCAAGCAATACCAACCCAACTAGACGTAGGCCTTACCTTCACCGCAAGGGGCCGAACTAGTATAAACCTCTCGTGTCCTTTGTCCCGATTAACCCCTTTAAGCTTCCTAGTTGCGATGGCTCCACGACTAAGTCCTTGCACGAGGACATCTGCCGTGACAATTCCATGATAGTTGGCACCCACCGTGGGGCCAGCGCACGGTGGATTTGAGTTCTTGAAGGGCAGCTTCGAAGGGCTCAAGGGATACGTAGTGGGCCGGATGACCAAGAGTCGTCGCGGCAAGATCTACATCACAACGAAGGCTGGGGCCCTGAGGCCGATTCTATTGAGTACGGGTACCTGGTCCACTTTGGCGGAATCCACGTCTTCATCGGCCGGATTGGTGAGCCGGGCCCGGAGCCGGATAACTGCACCGACCTCGTCGAGACGGCTCAGCGTGCGAAACCCGCCCGAGTTCAACCTGTCATGAAGCGTGCCTTCGTGGGCTGTGTTCACGGAGAGGCACTTTCTGAAGGATCTAAAGATGGCGGAGAGACGGCCGTCCCATCGGATGATGATTCGTCCTCCGGTTCAACAGATTCTTTGTATCAGGTCCAGGAGGGCATGCTTGGGGGCTGTTCTGACGACTCTAGCATTCCGGATTTTTATGAGTCGCCGAGCTGGGCAGGAGTCTTCATGGCTGGTACTCAACCCGGTCAAAACTCGATGGCTGCAACAGCAATAACGTCCGGGTCGAGGCGGCGGGCAGGAGGCCTGGCGCCCGCCCGGCTCAGTCTTGATGGATCTTATGGACAAGTTGACGGCCTGTTAACCACCACGGGTATTCCTGCAAATCCAGATGAACATAACGCGGAGGTGGCCAAGGTGCGTGAGGAGATAGCCCTAGCCAAGGAGGCCTTGGCGGCTGAGGACACCACGTTAGCTACGGAGCGGGCGGCTTTGGATGCAGGGGCGCTGCGACTCCAGTCAGAGGCTTTCCAGCTTAATATGAGTCTGAACGCATCCAATGAGGTGATGAGAAGGAGACATGAGAAAACCTAGTCCCGTCTGCCTCCGGTTTACGATCCTCGGAATCTTTTCACGACACCCGGAGCTGGTCCCAGCAATCCGCCCGAAGCCAATCAGTTTATGACACCCGGAGCTGGAGGGCCGGTTCAGCCCCGAGAGATGGCACCTCCTCACGGGAGTATGGCCCTGCCCCGATACATACCAACACCACTGGGCCACTTCTCCAACCCCATGGGGAACTTGATAGCAGCATCGACGCGTCTGGCGGCTCTTCCAGTGGACGGTGATGACCCGACGGCGGTGGAAACCCGGAGGGTCAGAGACCTTATTCAGACGGCCTTGGCACAGCAAGAGACCTATTCTTACAGCAGGGACATGATTCATTCAACTCCTCAGCCTTGGATAGCACCTCGTCAAAACCGGAGCCCGAGTTACAGCAGGCACATGGAGTCAGAAGCTTTATCAAGCAACGCCCAGCGTCGTAACCAACCCGGTGGCTACAACCCGGTACATGACCGATTGCGTCAGGAGGACGAACAGGCGGCTCAGCTAGCGGCTCAGCAGACGGCATATGAAGGTCTCCCAGAGTATTCGACGACTTCTGTTGGAGCGGGAGTGGCCACTAGAACCAGTGGTGTCCCTTGTCTGGTGCCGGCTCTACGTGATGTACGCCTGCCCAAGGATTTCAAGAGACCTCGAAAGGTGCCGAATAACACGGCCGATTTACAGCCAGGCGCATGGATCGAAAGTTACGAGATGGCCATGGAGTTATTGGAGGTCAGCGACGCAGCAATGGCTAAGTATTTCACTATGATGTTAGATGGAACGGCCCGGTCTTGGTTGAAAAGTTTGCCTCCCAATTCCATCAGTTCATGGGCAGAGCTAAAGGCCCGGTTTATCCAGAACTTCAAGGACACTTGCAAGCAGTCTATGTCAATTGTGGACCTAACCAATTGTAAGCAGGAGGAGGGTGAATCCACAACTTATTGGGTGCACCGGGTCAAGGAAATAATACACTCATCTGATAATATGGATGCCGGCTCTGCAGTACTTATGCTCCATCAGAATTGTCGCTGTGAGCCGCCGAGACAGAAGTCAGGGCGCCTTAACCGTGATTGCAATGATATGGGTACGCTGATGGCAGCCTTGGTCAAATACGCCGATTCTGATACTACCAATGATCCCGCGTCTGAGGAGGAAAAGACAGGGAAGGGAAAGAAGAACGGCAATGGAAAGGGTCAGCAGCATAACCCGGTAAGTCAAGGAGGCAACAAGCGTAAGGCGGAGGGTAACCCGGAGTTTGTGGCCAATGCTAATGCACAAGGTAACAACCAGAAGCGTGGGGAGACCACCCCTCGGTCTGGTGGCTCAGGCCCATCTCTTGAGCAGCTTCGAATGAGCCTTGCCCAAGACACAAGATTTCGGGAAAATCCCGCCACCCACTTATGGAAAGACTGCGCGATCATGAAGGCTTTCAAGAATTCCAACATGTTTGATGGCAATCACGGATCAGGCGGCGGCTCAGGGGCCGGTGGCTTTCATGGCCCGGGTGGCGGTTCAAGTTCCGGCTTTCAGGGAGGTCAAGGTGGCTATAATCAGCAGCAACCCGGTCAAGGGGGACAGCAGCAGCAGCAGTCAGGTTATCAGAGCCATCCAAAGCAGCTGAATGGTGGGCAATACCATGTGTTCACCAATTAATGAAGACTTGCATGTTACCATTCATATATTACTACCCACTATGAAGGTAGTAACATAGACTAGTAACATATGCATATTACTAGTCCAAGTTACTCACCACTGTGACCAGCCTAACAGATCGCCTACCAGAAAAGGAAAATGATCTCCACGTCCGATCGAGATAGATTTACCATAATTAGTTAATCAACCCGCCAACATAGCTGGTTCAATTAAGTATGCAAAACTTGTCAGTTGCAGTAACCAGGTCGATTACTTCAACGCGCGGTAAATTGTTTATGCATTCATTCAACGACAACTTTTACCCTTTTCCATTTGACTACTGTACTTACGACGCTAGCTGGCTCGCACATGTAGAAAACTAACTTGTTGTACCCGTGCGCGTTCGATGACGCTTTCGACTTTCGCACGTGACAATCAAGGTTTCACCTCTTCTGGGGCGTCGATGAACCTTCTTTTGCCAAGAGACCGTTTTCACTCGTACAAAGTATTACCGGTCACATTTCAGCTAGCGCGGGACAGCGTGTGAACAAAATCACCACGTCGTTTCCTTCAAGATACAAATGAACATGTACGACACTTGTTCGCATAAAACAAACGTCAAACTAAAAGGATTGTATTTCTCTATTATGTTGGGTTTTTGAATTCTTAGGGTGTGCTGCATGGTGTAACCAGTAGGGTCGTGCGTAATGATGACCTCTGACTCTACCTCGGTCCAAAGTGGTGATCGCAGCAAGTAATGGAAAGGGGATTTAGCCTTATTCAAGAAAAGGATGATGGTGGCAGTGATAGTGGAGCTAGCGCCCAAGAAGCGCGGCTTGTGCCGAAATAAGCAAGAAAACAACATGTACTATGCGATAAAATAAAATGAAGAGGAGAACACAAATTCTATCTTCACCCCATGATATGTCTAGGCATGTAACCACCAACATTAAATGATTTATCAAATTTAGCAAGCCGACTGGCCTATTAGTATTTTTTTTGTATGTTGTTCTGGTTTATTAGGGTGTATTGTTCTAGATTATAATTCAGTTACTATTTTGGTTTATGGTACGGGTGGGTTAATTTTTTTGTTTACTCATGTGTTGTTCCGTTTTCACTGGTTTTATTGCTTTGTCTTATTGGAGTTTGTTGTTTCTGTTTATTTGGAGTATTGTTTCGTTTAGTAGTTCTTATTTTGGTTTATTCGGATGTATTGTTCTCGGTTATTATTTGGTTTATGGTTCTGGTGGGTTAATGTTTTCCGTTTATTCAGGCTTTGTTCCGTTTCACTGGTTTTTCGGTTCCTGCTTATTCGTGGTTGCTGTTTTGGTTTATTTTGGTTATTGTTTCGGTTTTTAGTTTTGGTGATTCGGATATTGTTTCAGTTTTTATTCAGGTAATTATTAGTGAACTGTTCGCTCGCGTCATGGTGTAAAAATGGGCAGTAATCGGTCAAGAACTTATTTTCGCACAAACTATTTCATGCAAATATATTGTTCCGGCATACTTTTTTGTGCATGGGCAACACCATCATCGGAAAGGATCAAGAGACAATTGAGAAGACTTTGCGTCGGTACGCCAGTGGAGATGAGAAATGATGTGTACAAAAATCCAAAATCCTAACCCTCTATATAAGGACGCGATGGTGCAGGAGGAGGATATAAATGATGTGTAAACAATCCCATTTTTTTTACAACGTGCGCATTTTTTCTCCGGTGGAAGCTAAAAAGAATAAGGAAAAAATAGATTATTCAGGAGCACTGTTCTATTGGGAGCACTGTTCACTGGTGGTACTGTTGATGCGTGGGGCACTATTCACAGTCATTTGATGTTCATGTATGATTCTGTTCACTACTACTATTCACTAACATCGATATAAATGGACAGTAGAAGCTTAATAAGTGTAAAAGAACAGAAAAACCAAAGCTTTCCCGCTTTAGTATAGTAACATATGTAATTGCTAATGTTGTTGGTGGCTCTCCCATTTCGTTCTTGGCGC
Organism: Aegilops bicornis; assembly: GCA_021605145.1. Lineage (NCBI taxonomy): Eukaryota > Viridiplantae > Streptophyta > Magnoliopsida > Poales > Poaceae > Aegilops > Aegilops bicornis. Next base: position 860,938,978 of record CM038671.1, on the reverse strand, counting down.
TCCTATTATTTTCTTGCTCGATAACCTGACGTGAATTAGCAGTGATCAGACGACAATGATGATGATTTGATGTGAGAGCTAGACGATGTCAGAAAGATAAGTACGAACTAGATGGTGATAGGAGTAGAGGAGGGAGAGGCGCGCATGGCAGCCAATTGAGTGATGTCGACTCTGCGCTTCACATCGGTGCTTGGAGGCAGAGTATGATGAATGGATTCTGCCCCCAGGATCGTCTTCCATGATCCTGGGGTATCCCGTACATTCTTGAGCATTCATGAGCATTCTAAGAGAAATTATAATGTATGATCTGCAGGCTTATAATGGCATATCTATCGTGCAGGAAAGCACACTAATCATTCTAGTTTGCCATGAACGAAGAAATTTGATAATGTTAGTAGTTGTAGGCAAAATAACTTGGGTATCTCGTACATTCTTGAGCTTTCAATATTATGAAACCCAAGATAATCAACTATATTTCCTCTAGAAATGTTTATCAAGGTCTTTGTTCAAAATGTTAATCTAGTATTTTTTACAAGATATTTAAAGATACCAAAGTATGTGTGACCAGATAAGTAACACATATAATGAAGAGAGCAATGTAACTTTGTTTAAGTTTTTTCTTGGATCTAGTGGACGCATTTGAACAATAGTATTTTTAGAAAATAATACTCAAAGAAACTCTATCAGAAAGTATGGTTTCTTGTCTAAAAAAATGTTTCAACTTAATGCAAGCGTATTTTCAATATAATTGTGTATGGAATACAACATGTCTTAAAATATTTTTCAGTGAATATATCTTAATATTTAGCGGCACTATATGTTGCCATTTTTTGTTATATATAAAAATTAATAATGATAACCATAAATAAAATAAAATTGTTTAGTATAAATAAGTTATAATGTTTTATATTAATTCACCACAGGTCTATATATGTAACCAAGTTTAGAAAAGTAGAGAAATGTACAAGCAATTGCAAACTGCTAAACTTGATCGCACATGTGATGATTTATCTCCTTTTTTAGAAGACGAGGGCCGAGGAGTACAGCGGCGAGGCTGTCATACCACCAGAGACATCGTCCCCGCCGCCCCAGGAGCATGACGCCGCCGCCCCCCACGCCAAGGCCGCCCTCGTCAGCAGCCCCCATCCCCCCTCGGATGCACCTAGCCGGAAGCAGCCAGCACGTATGATACAAACCTTCCTCTCTCTTTCTCGCTTGCATCACGTACAAATATCCTCGTGGCAACATGTGGTTTGGGTTTCACAGACCGTACGCCCTCACAATTTGCCATTCACCGGCGCGATGGTTTGCCCAGAAACAAGCGGGTTTGTCCCTCTGCGAGCGGGATGGGTACCATGGTGGGCGTTGAGTGCGGGCTAGTGCCGAAGGGTGAGGATTTTTGTCGAATGCTACATATTGCAACCAAAAGTGTGGACAAATTAGCATGTGTATGCATCCTATCTCAAGACCTGGGAGTGAAAGAAGCAGGAGTCTCGCTTGCTTATGTCATCGGTACGTACAAGGATTGTACGGAGCTTCAAGTTGATCTGCCAGAGCAAGGGTGCACCCACTTGTCCGACAGACATTTCCTACGTTCATAGTTTAAAGATTAAACTTTTAAAATTAAATATATGTACTACAAAAACTAAATTAGAACATTATTATTCATCACAGGTTGACTATCGCTCTGTCGAGTATTTTCTTGAAAACTCTCAGCTCATGTGGTGTATATATTTGACCGTTGGTGATGGTAGCTCCTCCCTTCATTCCCGAGTGCATTACACCAAATTGTCTAGCACACGGGAACGAAGGAGAAGCTACCCCCACGACAACAGTCGGGATTCTTCGTCCACTCTCACATATGGTGGACACACTCCCTCACTGTTTTTTGACCGTCGGTGATGGTCGTTACTCCTCCTTACCGTAGTGCATAACAAAGGTCTAGCACAAGAAGAAGAAGGAGAAACGACCCCCACAACAACAGTCGGGATTCTCCCTCTCTCATATATGGTGCAGACTTTCTCTCTCACTCATTTTTTGATTGTCATGTATGGAGCCTCGACAGACTTAAAGTCAACCCGGAATGTCGTTTAGTTATCTTTCTACAAATATTTGCAATTCATCTGAGTGGCAAACATTAATTAGTGAAGATCTACAATTTATTTCTCTAATCAAAAATAATTTTGTTTAACGAATAAATTTTAAGAGGCAATGTCTTGAAAAAAACAAGTAACATAACTTCCTTTGCAATTATGCTTCAAACTTTTTGCAATTAAATAGTATATTTCGATGTTAAAATTGCATAATAAAATCACTATATCTTGATATTTCATTGCATTTACTTGGTTGTTTTTATGAATATATTATATAATTATATCAAACTAAAATTAATAATACAAAATTAAGGTTATTAAGGTCATAAATCATGGGAATACGAACTAAAAATACAAAAGTTTAATATAAATAAATATTGTTTATGAATTCTATCTCGCATAGGGAGAACTAATTTAATGTATCGGTCATTATGATTTGTAGAAGATAGGCAACGGGATACGTTTATTGATTCCTCCCGAAGAGAGATCGTATGGAGTCAACGTTTATTATTTTGTATTTTTTTCATTTGGTAGCTCACTCTCTCTCCGTCAAAAGGTGATATCCACTTAGATAGATAGTGTTACATTGATTCGCCTTCGATGGAGTTCCGGTCCCACAGCCAGTCTATTTCTAATGATGCACCACATGTGGATCTTCGCCTTCGGTTGGGCACTCGTATCCCACATCGCCATATATCCCTTATGGCTCTGGACTAAACTTCAAGACTCCTGTTGGCCCGCCCTCGCCTTCCTCTTCGACATCCAATGATGATATGCTGATTTTACATGGAAGACACCATTCTTGGTCAAATTCCAAGCGAGGTAGTCCTCCGTTCCCGGGCCACCAACAACTATTTGCATAATGTCATAAGCATCATATTCGAAGAACATGGCAGAGAGCTTATTCGGACCCCAACCCATCCCATTATGATTCAAGAGATCAGCAACCTTTTTCAATCCTTGTACATATAGTTGACCCAATGGTCTCAAGTAGCCTTGCCGAAGGATCTAGTTATCATGATGTATGTTGATCCTAGAGCTGCCCACCCTCCACAACAACCCCTCACGAAGGAGGTCCCTCCCATGCAGAATACTTCTATAAGTGTATGACGAATTGGATGGGCATGTGGTGCTCAAGATTGTTTCGTATTTGAGGTATCGTGCCTTCAACACCCTAGCACAGAGAGAGGAGGGATTAGTGAGGATCCTCCATGCTTTCTTAGCCAAGAGCGCTTGGTTGAAACCCTCCGGATTCCTAAAACCAAGCCCCCCCTCCTTCTTTGAAGCGCACATCTTCTCCAAAGAAATCCAATGCACCTTTTTTTCACCATTCATTGCTCCCCAGAATTTTGAGGAGATCGATGTTAGATTCCCGCATATCTTCTTTGTGAGGTGAAAGCAACTCATGGTAAAGGTCGGTGTCGCTTATAATCCCGATTTGACAAGAACTTCTCTAGCAGCCTTGCACAGCCCCTGTCCCTTCCATCCCATCACCTTGCCCTTAGAGCTTTCCGTAACATACTTAAAAGTACCACCTTTCGATCTACCAACCAGTGTTGGCAGACCTAAATACTGCTCACTCAACGCTTCAGCCTCAATGCCCATCGTCTGTTTCAACTCATTTTTGATATCATCATTGAACCCTTTACCAAAGAAAATATAGGACTTCTCCAAATTCACTCGCTGACCAGAGGCCTTATCATAACGCACCAAGATCTCTTTAATAGTAGCCATACTTTCGTTTGAACCTTCTGAAGACAATGCTGTCGTTCGCAAAAGGCAAGTGTGTAACATGAGGGCCAGTGCCCCCAAAAGAGATACCCTTGAATCTCTTAACCTCCTGCGCTCTCCTCAGCAAAGCCGAGAAACCCTCTACACAAAAGAGGAATAGGTACGGTGATAGTGGGTCGCCTTGTCTTAATCCTCGTGAGGGTGTGAAGCGCCTAGAGCAACCCCCATTTAATTTAACAGAGAAACGATCAGACGTAACACACCGCATGATCATGGCTATCCATTGTGGAGCAAAACCTGCTAGATGGATCGATGGGATCGTTCCTACTCTTCAGGGGGAGACCCGTGTTTCTATATATTGATGTGGACAGAAAGTGTATTGTATGGCCTGAAGATTTGGCCAACATGCACAACCGAATATACGAAGAGATACGTAATCTGGACTGACACCAAAGAGTCGTGTTATAGGATTCTCTAACTTGATGACTTTGCTAGGACGAATGTTGATAAGATAAGTGGCAGTAAGAAAGGCTTTGTCCCAGAATTTGAGAGGCATGGATGCATTGGCTAAAATGAGAGTCCTACTTCAACAACATGACGGTGTTTTCGTTCAGCAGAACCATTCTGTTCGTGAGCATGTGGACAAGAAACATGATGAGAAATTCCAATCTTTTGAAAAAAAGAATTAAGTTTCTCATATTCACCACCCCAGTCAGTTTGCATTGCAAGAATTTTGGAGTTCAGTTGGCGTTCGACAAGATTTTGGAAATTGCCAATGACTTTGAAAACATCGGATAGTTTCTTTCGCAAATAAATCCAAGTAAACTTACTATAATCATCAATGAAGCTTACATAGTAAGAAAATCTACCAACTGAAGTAGGGGCTGGCCCCCACACATCTGAAAAAATAAGTTGCAAAGGAGCAGTGGATACACTGGTAGAGATGGGATATGGCAATTGATAAATTTTAGCTTGTTGACATGCATCACAAATTGGCTCAACACTAGATTCATAAGGAAGTTTATTTCTACTATGAACATTATGAGCAATAGTTGAAGACGGATGACCTAAATTACTATGCCACTTTGCTGATGATGGTTTGGTGACACTCCAAGCTTGTTTATTTGACCATGATGAAGGGGATGATGATACAAGTGGATAAAGACCTCCCTCGCATCTTCCTCTAAAGATGACTCTCCTCGTTACCAAGTCCTTAATAACAGAAGAATAAGGATATAATATTATGAGAACATTGTTGTCAAGAGTGAAACGATGAACTAAAACAAGATTTTATGATGCATGAGGAACATGTAGGACATGATTTAGATGCAAATTTCTCCAGGGGGCTTTAACAATTGAGTTACCAATATGAGCAATATACATACCTGTTCCACTTGCCGTGTGCACTTGGTCACCTCCATGGTATCTTCCTCGCGTTGTCAATTTGTCAAGTTCCCGCGTGATGTGCTTGGTTGCGCCAGAATCTGCATACTAATTAGTGTCAATCCCGTAGGAGTTTGTGATGAGATTGGTCTTCTTCTTTTCTTCACGATCCTCCTCATATCGGTGCCAACAGGCCCTTGCGCCGTCGTCATGAAACTTGTAGCATATTTGGCCCTCGGGATAGTTTCCCTCATGTTGTTGTTGCTACTGCTGTGGTGGGGGTTGTCGTTGATGCTGCTGGTAGCTGCTGCCTGCACCACCGCGAGCAGGAGAGGGAGAGGAACGATCACGACTGGGCCCTCTGTTCCCTCACTCGCGTACACCTCTCACGCGGGACTGCCCGCGTCCTCTGTACATAGCATTTGCAAATGAGCAAAAACCGGACGGTCCATCACCCAACATCTCCATCCTTTGGTCGAACGCTGAAATCTGCGAGAACAAATCATCAATGATGATGGAGTTTTTTATGGTGCCGACTGCTGCAACAATGGGATCGTAATCCCGATCAAGTCTTGCAAGGATGTAGTCGACCATCTCGTCGTCGGTCACTGGACGACCCGCGACTATAAGCTCATATCCTAGACTCTTCATCTTGGCGATGAAGGAGTTGCTTGACATGTTGCCCTTCTTGGTGTTGGAGATGGCAATTCTCAGATTTGTTATCCGAGATTGGGATTGCGCAACGAATAGTGTGGTAAGAGCAATCCATAAATCATGAGTGCTTTCCTTACCGATGACCTGCGCCAAGATTTCTGGAGTTAACGAGTTCAACAGATAGCTCAGAACACGTTGATCTTTCGCCAACCATGGACCATAAAGCTGATTGGGCTCGATGGCCGTTGTTTTGTCCGCCTTGGTGACCTCCACCGTTCTTACCGGTGCGGCATTTGTGCCGTCAAGGAGGCCGGTTACTTGGGCGCCTCGAAGCGCCGGCATTACCGGCGCTTTCCAGAGAAGGTAGTTAAGCTTTTCTGTTGGTGGAGCGCCCAGGTTGAGGGCGACAACGCTAGATCCTGCCATGGTGACGATAGGATTTGGGCTTCTGCGTCGCTAGATAGGATAGGGGGGTTTGAGTTTCTGGCACTGGTTTTTGGGATTGCTAGATTATAGGGAAAGAGGTTAAGCTCTGTATACCATGTTAGATGGGTCGATGAAAGCGTTCCTACTCTCCCTGAGAGCCGCGTTGCTATATATTGATGTGGACAGAAAGCATGTCATGGATTACAAGGCGGATGATCGCTAGGATTCTTCCAATTACATCTATAGGGGAGAACAAGAGAAAGAGATAGAAAAGGATACGCGATAGCGGGAGAGATAGTTGAGATTACATGGCGTATAGCTTTCAAACTTCTAACAAAACCAAACTGAGCCAAGGTTGTTTTGATGTGAATCGCTGTATATCGTTCGCATGTGTGAAATGAATATCCATCTTATCCAATCTAGTCCAATCCATCTATCCCGGCCAACCACCATGTCGGTTCGTCGTACTCGTACGTGGCTCCATTAAAAAGAACTTGTCGCGGGCCGCTGGCTCGCTGCCGGAAAGAGAAGGCGACATGCACGCCGCCAGTCAAAACGCGTGCTGAAAACGAGATAACGAAGCCAGGGCGCCACACGATCTTCGATCGGGTTTGCTAACAAGAAAACGGAACATTATTTATATACCCAGGCTGATGTGCACGTTCACTTAAGTATAACTAGGAGCAAGAAAAATTTGACGATGCATGCACTCCGTGACGTGGCCGAGCCAATGCACATGCAGTCGGTTAGATGCTATTAACTTGTCTTGTTGTCACTGCGTAGTTCTTTATACACAGGTAGCCCGGTGGGTTACAACCGAACGGGCGGTCGACTCGTCTGTCACATGCATGTACGTACGCGCGTGACTCTCTCTCTCTCTCTCTCTCTCTCTCTCTCTCTCTCTCTCTCTCTCTCTCGGTCCACAGATTACACTGGTGGTAAAACATCCATCCATCGAATTGGGATATGGATGGATGGTCACACATGCATGCATGCATGTACAGTAAGTGTTTTATTTTTATTTTTGGAAGTTACGCACAGCAAGTTGAGTTGAGTACTTGAGTTGAGTCTGATACAGTGTATGCAGCACAGCAACAGTGTGTGTTAGGGCATCTCCAACGCCGACCCGCAAATTCCTCCGATATATGTACATTTTTGTGCTCGGAAGCTCAAGTTGTTGCAATAATGGAAGCAGCCACCATAACTCTGCACGCACACAGAAGCTTCCAAGGCACGGGGACGCAGACAGATCGATCAATCATATGGACATATATGCAAGGAATGGTGATGCCCCTTGACTTATGGGACATATATCGGTCCATCCAGTCCAGCGAAGAGGTCTACGGAGTAGCTACGATTTTCTAATACTGATCGGTGTCTGCTGCTGCTGAACTACTCCTTCCGTTTCTAAACATAACCTTTTATAAATGATTTCAGTACAGACTAGATAAGAGCAAAATGACTAAATCTGCACTCTAAAATGCATTTATATACGTTTGTATGTAGTCTATTTTGAAATCTGGAGTGTATAGAAAAAGGGAGTGATCCGGCACAACGCATCCCGTTGACCTTTGCTTGCTCGATAGGCCTTTCTGTTGATAGATTAGCGACCAGCAGCTCCATACCTCACCTGCTCTGCGTTTTTTGGATCAGAACAAGAGACCTCTCTCAACGGACAGACGTACCAGAGGCCAGCGACCAATGACATGCGTGCGTGCGTGCGTGTGGCCGTGCTTCTTCTTCTCCTTTCCCGCGTTGCTGAGTCAATGGCCACGAGACACGAGTTACAAGATGGCAATCGATTCCTTTCCTTTCTCTTTATCAGAAAGAATGGATCGAGAGGCCAACTCCATCGCGGTCGTGGCCAAAAAGGGTCAAGGCCTACACAACACACGGGACTACTATTTGCACTTTGCTCGGATGTGACTATTGCACACTGTTCAATCTGCACCAGGTTTCTCGTGCGCCTGCTTCATTTACTCAAGCAACGGACGTCAACTCAGATATGTCGGCGCCGGCTTGGGCTTTGCTCAAACAGGTTGCCTGCAAGGGACGTTACCTAGCTAGGTAGGTTATCATGCTCATCGCCCATGACAGTTGACAGAGGTTGATGGATGGATCCATGCATGGCGCATGTGGAATACATATCCACTCTACGTGCATGTGCACCCATCTTTTCCGGCCAACCACAACCACCCATCGGATCGGTATACATACCATTACCAGCTCCGTCGGTCAATCGTGGCCAAACATATCACATGAGCGCGGAGACACGTACGTTGTTCTTGATCGATGTGTACAAGGTTTCTCGATCGTGCGTCTGTGCTTCCGTTTCTGAAGCAACGTACGACAAACAACTAACCACATGGTGGGAACACGCAGAGTGTCAGCTGCATGCTGTTGCCTGCAAGGGACGCTGGTTTGCTTTAACACATGCCAACATGACAGGCAGTATTCGCTCGGTCGCGTCGCATCATGGATTCATATCCGCTTTAACTCCAGCCAGCCATCTTTTCCGGTCGCCGTCCGGCCATTAATGAGGCGATCGGCGGCGCCGTGACTCCCTTAACTCATCCACTCACATAGGTTTTGCCAAAAGTACCAGTTTAATTAATTGATCGGCATGCATGCCGTCGACGTCCATCCATCCACGTTGATGGCAGTAATCTGGTATAATTGTTTAACGCGATGAATTAATTCATTCAACGACAACTTCCACCTTTTTCTCCATTTGACTACACTCAACATGGGGTGTGCATGAAACTTTTGTTGGTCCAAAAAATTGTTTTCACCAGGACTACAAGTCGGATTTCAGCATATTACAGCCGGACAGCGTGTGAACAAAATCACCACGTCATGCACTCATGTAAACTAAATCACAACCACACTTGCCACTAAAGAAAACCCAGGCTAAAAAAGATTAGACATATTTTAGAGCGTAGATTCACTCATTTTGCTTCGTATGTAGTCATTTGTTAAAAAATATTTAAAAAGACAAATATTTAGAAACCGAGGGAGGGAGTAGTACATATCCGCTGTACGTGCAGCCATCTTTTCCGGCCAACCACCCATCGGATCGGCCATCGGCGTACATACCATTACCAGCTCCGTCGGGCAATCGTGGCCAAACATATGAGCGCAAAGGCGTACTTTGTTCGATGTGTACAAGGTTTCTCGATCATGCGTGTGTGCTTCCTTTTCTGAAGCAACGTACGACACCTAACCACATGCCAGCACGTAGAGCTTCAGCTGCTGTTGCCTGCAAGGAACGCTAGCTTGACAATGATGGATCGATCGTGTCGCATCTTGAATCCATAATATTCACTTTAATTCCAGCCAGACATCTTTTCCGGTCGCCGTCCGGCCACTAATGAGGCGATCGCCCGCGCCGTGACTCCCTTAACTCATCCACTCTCGTCTGCCGGAAAGGGAAAACCACTTTGAGATAGGTTTGCCAAAAACTACCAGTTTAACACGGTAAATTAGTTCATTCAACGACAACTTCCGCCTTCTTCTCCATTTGACTACGCTTTGCTTTGGTGTGGATGAAACTTCTGTTGGTCCAAAAAATCTTTTTCACCCGGACTAACGTCAGATTTCAGCTTATTAGCGCCGGACAGCGTGTGAACAAAATTACCACGTCATGCACTCATGTAAACTAAATCACAACGCCAACAAAAAAAACTAGATCACCACAACACTTGCCAGTAAAGAAAAGTCAGGCTAAAAAAGATTTGATTTGTCTGCTATGTTTCTTTAACCACATTGATCTTGTATGCTGGGGGTTTTATCCAACACGGAATGGATGCTTTTTTTTTAATAAATGGTCAACTAATGTGAAGTGGTAGTGATTTGATACCTACCTGAAAAGTGGTAGGCGTAGCTTTTTGTTAGGTTTCCGAATAGTGATCTTTGTTGGAAAGGTCTGGATGAAAAACTTGTGAAGATACATGAAATGGAGGAACTCTACTCAAAGACAGGGAAAAGGATGTGAACAATGCTTGCTGAAAGGATACTCAAACACAGCTTGCCACAATTGTGGTAGTTCGATTTATTCCGATAAAGCGCCACTTAGACCATAAATTGACTACCAAATAAATATTCTTCTGTATGAATACCACAACCATCTGATATACATCCGGCGGACGACATTGATCCCCACCCCGCCATGCCATCTCTACTGACAACCGGGTCCCAAACGCGTGATGGGCCCGCATGTACCTGGATGGCCTGAAGGCTTCCAGTATAAACAGGGGAATGCAAGAGCTCCCGATAACGTGCACCTTCTTCTCTCCTCCTCCTTGCCTGCCAGTCGTCCAGCCAGTGCTATTAATCCCCCCTCTCCCTGATACAACTTGGGAAAATGCTCAATGAGAGCAGCATAAGAATGAATGAGGTCAGCCTCCCTTCTCGTGATCGACCTAGTTACCGACGACGAATGGAGACAAATAGAAAAGTCGGATCACTACTAGTAATAGTTTGTAATAATATTGAACTTGAGACTTTTTGACTCCGATACCATATTGAACTCACGCTCCAGTCAATCCATTCAAAAGTTCGAATTGATGTAGAGAGAGGCAAACAACATATTTCAATATATCTGCTTTTTGTTAGGTCACATCAAGTGAAGATGGGATAAAATGGATGGATGCATGCATGCATGATGCATGAACAAGTGGCCGAGGTGAGTGGAGTTGGATGCATTGCATTGTGGTACAGCGACGCGAGTAAATACTGACAGCCACAAGTTGTTGCAGTAGTACATGGAACCAGGAGACCTCCACCACGGCCGTTCAGACCGATTGACAAATGGCCAACTACTAGCAGAGATTCGTTTTTGTGCTGACGTGGCAGGCAGGCTGTTTGTTTAAGACGGATTATTATAGATAAAAGCGTATGTACTAAACGCATTTGCATGGTCGATGCCCGGTTCAGACTTAACTGGCTACTTGCTGCCGGTGTCCATCCAGTTGACATTTGCTTGGTGTTGGCCTTTCTCTAGATAGCGACTGCTACCAGCTCGACCAGCTAGCTGCCCAGCACCCCGTTGGCCTCTCTCAACGGACGCCGGTGTACATAGCTAGAGAGCATCCACAGTATGGTCTTTCTCCGCCTCTAAGCTTGCCTCTAAGGTCTGGAAGGCTGACGCTATACATTGCAGTCCTCGCCTCTAACACAAAAATCGTTGGCGTCGCCTCTAAGGTAAGAGGCAGCCTCCATTCACTTCAAAAATTCAAAAGAATCAACTCTTTGCATGGCTGGGTTCTTTCACACTTGTGAACAGCTCTAAAGTCATGGAGGAATTACTTGTTTACTTGTTGACTGGGTCCCAGCTTAGAGGCACTAGAAGATGCTATACACTATGTCATTTTCAGCTGAGCTTAGAGGCTTCGTGTGGGTCCCGGCTTAGAGGCAACGCCGCCTCCAACACACTGCTGATGCCCTGAGGGTCTGATGCATCCAGCCGGTGTACCAGTATTTATAGTCAAACTGTCACGAGCTCATTTGCTAGGGTCTGATGCATCCAGGAACCAGCCCGGCCGAATTCACACCAACGAATGAGTTCATATATAGGCATGCAGCCAATTCGGTCCATGTAATATATGCATTCGTTCGTGACTCCGTCAGGCCGGCGACCAACGACGTGCGCTTGTTCGTCCGTGATTTTTCTTCTCTCCCGCCCGCGTTGATCTGTCCACCGCGCTTTGCTGAATTTGGTGGCCGTTTGTTTAGGTGAAGTAGGCAAATTGACTATTTATTTTATTGAATCAATTACATTGGTGGTGCTTGAACATGACGCAAATAATCAATTTGATGCTAGAAATTGCGGTGTACATTAAAGTAGTGCAAAAACTTGGTTCGGTCATGAAAAAAACAGTGCTTATCCCATTTGTATGCGGAATCTCTGGTGACTACTGACTAAGGACATGGAGTCCGTTATCAGCGGGCCCTGGTCCAGTGGCTGACAGCAGGCCCCACACGCCTAGTCAGTGTAGGTTTCGTATACAAACAGGATAAGCACGGTATTTGCACATGTGAGCCAAGTTTTTGCACCACTTCAATGTACACCGCAACTTCTAGCACCAAAGTGGCCATGTACACCATGTTCTAGCACGACCAACGTAATTGACTCTTGATTATTTAGGTCGTTCTTCTCTCTTTTCTTTTTGCGGGGAATTATTCAGGACACTGTAAAGAAATAACCAATTGTTTCGGGGGCATATGCATTCACGACTGTATTGACTCTTCCTCCTCCTGGACCGATCGATGCACCCGGCCTCGTCAACTAATAAGACGATGGGTGAACCAGTGGGGGCGCTGTCGGTGTCAAAACCGGCGGATCTCGGGTAGGGGGTCCCGAACTGTGCATCTAGGCGGATGGTAACAGGAGACAAGGGACACGATGTTTTTACCCAGGTTCGGGCCCTCTCGATGGAGGTAATACCCTACTCCTGCTTGATTAATATTGATGATATGGATAGTACAAGAGTAGATCTACCACGAGATCAAGGAGGCTACACCCTAGAAGCTAGCCTATGGTATGATTGTTGTTCGTCCTACGGACTAAAACCCTACGGTTTATATAGACACCGGATAGGGTTAGGGTTACACAGAGTCGGTTACAATGGTAGGAGATCTACATATCCGTATCGCCAAGCTTGCCTTCCACGCCAAGGAAAGTCCCATCCGGACACGGGACGAGGTCTTCAATCTTGTATCTTCATAGCTCAGGAGTCCGGCCAACGGTGATAGTTCGGCTATCCGGACACCCCCTAATCCAGGACTCCCTCAGTAGCCCCCGAACCAGGCTTCAATGGCGATGAGTCCGGCGCGTTGATTGTCTTCGGCATTGCGAGGCGGGTTCTTCTCCAAATTCCATATACTTGTCGAATAGTGTCCGGCTTCTGATAAATGCTGCGCTCCTTGGCTTCTACGCCCAATAATGTCCATCTTCCACGTGTTTGAATGAATGCGAAAAGCCAGGGTATTTTTACACTTACCTCCCTAGCTGCGCAAATGAGCCGCCTATAAAAGAGACGAGGATCTAGATCTGAGTCACATCATCCCCCCTCCGCGAGCTTTCATCGGAGCGCCTCTGACAAAAACCCATTCCACCTTGGACAGTCGACGCGGCTCCTCTTCTCGCGCTCCCGGCCCTCGGCACTGAAATTGGGAGAGATGCTCACCCCGCATAGCGAGCTAGTTATACTCCAAACCAAGGGATTTCTTCCCCCGGCCTTCATGGTTCCGGTTCGGGCCGGACTTGCCACCTACAAGGGCGGAAAGCAAGCGAAGAGTGTCCCCGATCCCTCTAAAGGAGAACGGGTGTGCTTTGTCTCTTATCTAGTAAGAGGACTCGGATTTCCAATTCATCCGTTTCTCCGGGGGCTCTTGGAGTTCTACGGCCTCCAGTTACACCACCTTACGCATTCCTCCATTTTGCACATCGCGGGCTTCGTTGCCCTTTGCGAACTGTTCTTGGGCATCGAGGCTCATTTTGCGATGTGGAAGAGATTATTCTGCCTAGTACCCCGTTCTCATGAGGGGTCAATATATCAAGTGGGCGGAGCCGAACTATGGCGCATCGCCGGGACCGAATATCTATCCGGAACCCCGAAGAAGGCGTCCGAAGACTGGCCTTCGGAATGGTTTTACATGGAGGACGTCCCGCTGTCGGATTCTGTTCGGATCGGCTTTCCGGAGTTTAGCAACGCTCCTCTGAAGAAGCGCCTAAGCCGGGCGCCATGGAGCCCCCAGAGGAAAATGACCGGGCGTCCTTTACTTGATGAGCCGAATAAGATTCTTGGCTCATGCCGGATTGACCATGATTGGAGTCATGGCAATCTGCATTATGAGAGTGCAGCCGGCCCAATATAGGGGCCACCCATGTGGGACTTCAACGGGGAGGACGACGCCACCCGCTATGGCCGCAAAGGGCCGGGATCGGTCACCGAACTGGTGAAGACCTTGTCCGCCATGTACAAAAGGGAAGAGGAGGATTTTCTCCGCGTCAATCCACTGAGCGGGTTTTCCTCGAATAATCCTCGAAGTTGGGTAAGCGAATATCTTTGTGGCCTGTCCGATCCATGTTCCCGTGGTTAAATATCTCATTTTATGGTTTCTACGCAGGAACTGCGCCGAGCCGTGGAGAAGATACACAGCCCGCCTCCACAACCCGAGGATCCGGAACGGTCCCTCGATCCGGCCTCCGAAGAGGACCCGGATATAAAGGTGGAGCTGATCGACGGGGTGTTCCACCAACTTAGCATCGACAATGCTTTGGTTGCCATTACGGCCGACTAGCTCTGTCTAGTGTTCATCCTCAATGGCGTCCCACAACAGCTTAGGTTGCTCCGTTGTTGACTATTTCGGCCAAAGGGCTGCCCTTTTCTTCCCGGCCACGATACCGAAAGGAAAGCAAGCCTGGCTTCATCCCAACGTCCGTTTCTTCTCCATCATGTCGACGACGGAGCGACAACAAGATTCCCTTCCCAGGTGGGCTTTGTCCTCGGTGAGGGGCGATCTTGGTCTGCTGGTGAAGCTTAAAGACTATGGATTGTGGATCACATTGCAATCTTCCTCTCCCGTCTAGGGTCTTTTTCCAAATTTTTCGGGTTGAGTTATAATTTTATATTTCTTTGGGTCATTTTGTCAACTGTAATGCAACGCAAATTTCAATGAAGTCATTCCGGTCTTTCAGCACCTATCTCCTTACAAAAAAGCAGCACACGGCATGCGCACACACTAGCAAGGTCTAATGCTAGACTAATAGAGCATGTGAATGAAATAAATTAAATTTGTTCGGTAATCAAAGCCGTCCCAGGTGAATTGACCGCCCAATACTCGTGCGCTAACCAACAATTAGCATCAGTGTGTCTGAAGCAATCTTGATAGTCCGATTGGCATCGGACGGCTGTGACCGATAGCCAACACAGCACGCCACCTCTACTGACGCCCGGGACAACGCTGCTACTCTCTCCGTCTCATAATGTAAAACGTTTTTTGACACTAATGACAACACACGTCCGTGTGCGTCCGTCTTCGACGACATTTTGAACTTTTCACACGTGACGATTGAGCTTAGTCCTGTACTAGTAGTTTTTACCTATTTTGGGACGTGGATGAAGCTTCTTTTGCTCCAACAAATCGGTGTCGCCCCGTACTAACACTACCGGTCAAATTCCTGCTTATCGCCGGACAGCGTGTGAACAAAATCAGTGTCATGTCAAACTAAATCACCGTGTTATGTCACACTAAATCAACACGTACGACACCGTGTCTCCCTTAATTCATCGCCTCGCCAGCCGGAAAGTGTAGAAATTAAGGTGGTGTTTGGTTCTCTAGTCCTTAGGATTTTTTGAAAAAAAAAACTCTTAAGAAGGTGCTTTTAAGGACTTTTAGCAAAAAGTCCCACCCTGTTTGGTTTGTTAGGGACTTTTTCTAGTCCCAACACAAAAAAGACCCTGAAACCAAACACCCCCTAAATTAATCAGCATGCATGTCGTCGACATCCATCCACGTTGATGACAGTAATAGTTTAACGCGGTAAATTAATTCATTCAACGACAACTTCCACCTTTTTCTCCATTTGACTACACTTTACTTGGGTGTGGATTAAACTTATGTTGGTCCAAAAAATCGTTTTCACCAGGACTAACGTCAGATTCAGCTTATTAGTGCCAGAAAGCGTGTTAACAAAATCACCACGTCATGTACTCCTGTAAACTAAATCACAACGACACTTTTTCTCAACAAAAAAGAAATCCACAACGACACTTGCCAAATAAAGAAAGAAAAAGAAATCCTTTTACTACCCTCAAGAAAATGGGTGGTTCACATTACTCCCCGATCATTTTTTCTGCACCCTACCCCTAAACTATCCAATGCCGTTCGAAAAATTGTTTCTGATGGGTTTGCTCACATCATTTGCTGACCTGGCCATGGTCAAAGCAGTATTTTACCAGTTGTTGCTTCTGCGATAGCCGCCGCTTGTCTCCTCATGGCCAGAAAACACCCCAAGGTCTGCTAGCTGTCGCAAAGCCCTGCCTCGTTCCCTATACATCCAGTTCATGGGAATCGGTCCGAGAGTTCCCAAGACCGTCACCCGCGACTCCCTCCATCGGCTCCGACCGCTGTTTGCCGCACCAAATTGGGCGCCGATGAGCTGCCCCAGGCCGCCTCCTCCGGTTCGTAGCGAGCCCGCCAGGATCCTGGACATCACCGCGGTGAGCGCCGCTACCTCCTACGCCCGATGCGCACTGTTGCACTCCAGCCAGCGCCACTGGAGCTCGCCAACGGCGGGCTTCTCGGCTGCCCACGCACGCTCGCCACCTCCGGTCTGGTGTGACCTCATCCTGCCACCCCCAAGGGCGCGATCCCGCGGCCACTGGGCAAGAACAGTTGGGCGGCGAGTGGATCACGCGGTGAAATACCACTTTGACCACGTCCTCTTCAGCAAACCACCTAAGCAAATCCACCCAGGTCGATTATTGAACGGGATTGAATTGTTTAGGGGGTTATGGCAGCCGAAAAAATGATCAGGGGGTTATGTAAACCACCCATTTTCCTCAGGGAAGTAAAATTGACTGTTCTAAAAAAAATCAGGCCAAAAAGGATTAGATTTGCGTGCTATATTTTTTATAACAACATTTATCTCTATGTTGGGGTTACCTGGACGGAAGGTGCGGCCTGAAGGCTTCCGCTATAAACAGGGGAATGCAAACACCCCCGATAACGCACACCTTCTTCTCGCCTCCTCCTCCTTGCCTGCCTGTCGGCCCGCCAGCGCCATTAACCCTCCTAATACAACTTGGGCAAGTGCTCAACGAGCGCAACATGAGCACGAGTGAGGTTATCCTCCCTTCCCGTGATCGACCTAGTTACGGACAAATGGAGGCAGATAAGAAAGTCGGATCACTAGTAGTAGTAGTAGTAGTAGTAGTAGTAGTAGTAGTAGTAGTAGTAGTAGTAGTAGTAATTAATATTGAACTCGAGACCTCATGATTCCGATATCATATTGAATTCACGCTCCAATGAGTTCATTCAAAAGTACGAACCAATAGAAAGAGGAGAACAATATATTTCAACATTATTTACTTTTTGTTAGGTCACATAGAGTGAAGATGGGGAAAATGGGTGCATGCATGCATCCATGATGCATGAACAAGTGGTCGAGATGGGTGGAGCTGGATGCATTGCATGCGGTACATTGTGCTACACCGTCGGGCTGGATCAAAAGCTCGTAGCTCGCGAGCTTAATGAGCGCTCGATAGTTCGTCTTGTTAAACTAGTAGCTCACTTCTTAATGAACATATACAATCATTGATTTTAGCTTGTTAAGCTTAACGAGCTTAACGAACGAGCTAACGAGTTTCACGAGTAGCTCGTTAAACTCGTTAGTAACAACACAACACATATTTTTATCCTACGTGACAAACATTTTTAGCACCTCATCGCATCTATTCAATCTAATCGACATATGAGGCAACAAACTAGTGCGTTTCTTTTTGTAGTCACCATATTTCATCTTGAAAACCGTACCTGCACATTCATCCCGTATATCATAACACATTATAACCTATTAACCAGCGCTCACGAGCTTAACGAGCTTCAAATGAGCCGAACCGAGTAGGATTTTCTGCTCGTTAATCTTAATGAGCTTAACGAGTCAAGCCTTAACGAGCACGAGCTTAACGAGACAAGCTGCTTGTTAATCCACCCCTATACACTGACGCCCGTAAATATTGATGTAGCCACAACTTGGTGCAACACATGGAGACAGGAGGCATCCACGAGGGCCGTGCAGACCGGTTGACAATGGCCAACTAGCCGAGATTCCTTTTTTGTTCTAACGTGGCAGAACTGCTGCACACTGGTCACTGCCCTGGCTGGTTGTTTAAGTGGAGTAAATAAGTACTTTTCACTGCCCTGGCGTTTTTTAACACTGATACGGAGGGAGTACGTGCCAAACGCATTTGCATGGTCGATGCCCGGTTCACACTTAATTGGCTACTTGCTGCCAGTGTCCATCCGGCATGTGATGGTTCCAGCCGGCGCATCCAGTTGACCTTTGCTTGCTGTTGGCCTTTGTCCGGATAGCGACCGGTACAGCGGACTTTGCCGCCCCTTTGCCCTCTCTCAACGGACGCCGGTGTACATAGCTAGCCGTCAACCGATTAGACTTTGTGGCCGTGCAGCCAGCCGGTGTACCGGTACTTATAGTCAAAGGCTCAAAGGCTCAAAGGCTCACGGGCTCGTTTGTTATGGTCTGATGCATCCAGGAACCAGCGCCGCCGGATTCAAACTGATGAATGAATCCACAGGCACGCAGCCAATTCGGTCCATGTAAAATATGCATTCGTTCGTGACCCCGTCAGGCCAGCGACCAACGACGTATCGTCCGTGTGCGCGGCGCTTCCGTGATCCTTTCTTCTTTCCCGCGTTGATCAACCCACCGCACATCGCTGAATTGGCAGCCTTTTATTTAGGCGAATTACGCAAATGGACTAATTATTTATTTAATTAGGGCGTTCTTTTTTTTCTTTTTCTGCGGTAATTATTTAGGGCATTCTAAAGAAATGGATAATTATTTAGGGCGCGCATGCGTGCATGATTGTATCCACTCCTCCTTGTGGACCGATCGATGCACCCCGCCTCGTCGACTAATAAGACGGTTGGCTACGCCATGACTCCCTCAACTGATCGGCTGTCAGAAAGGGGAAAATGACCTTCATGTCTGATCGTGATAAGTTTACACTAATTAATTAGGACCTGATAAGTACCTGATGTGTGGTACAAGCATATCGTAACTCTAAATATTTTTTATGGCAAGTTTAGTGAAACGAGGATGCTAAATTTTGTGGCTTCAGTTTATTTTTGACAGCAATTTGCTATATGTCATTGAAATTCGCCATCCTCGCATGACTGGAATTACCATCAAAAAAACGTAATGCACCTGACGTGTGGCACTTATCATTTGATACCTCGTTCAAGTAAGTATGCCAAACTTGTCAGCTGCAGTAATCAGGTCGATTACTTCAACGAGCGGTAAATTGTGTATGCATTCATTCAATGTCAACTTTTGCCTTTTCCATTTGATGACTACTTTACTTACTCTATAGCTTAGCTCGGAGCTGTACAAAAGAAACTTGTTGTACGTGTGCGTGTCGGACGATCGACGCTTTCGACTTTGGCACATGACAATCAAGAATTAGACTCTTTTGGGGCGTGGATGAACCTTCTTTTGGGCCAAGAGATCGTTTTCACCCGTACAAAATACTACCGGTCACATTTCAGCTAGCGCGGTACAGCGTCTGAACAAAATCACCATGTTCCTATCCTTCAAAAAACAAATCAACATGTACGACACTTGTGCAACAAACAAGCGTCAAACTAAAAGGATTATATTTCTCTATTATGTTTGATTTTTGAATTCTTAGGGGGGCGATGCATCATGTAACGAACAGTGTCATAGGTAATAAGAGGATCTCCAATTCCGACCCGCAAACCTCCCGTATGCGTCCGGATCGAGCTCTTCGGACGCCGCAAGCTATCCAACTTTGTCCCATATTTGTTCGCAAACCAGTTCGGGTATCTGTTTTCCCGCAAACCGGAAACAAAGAATGTGGCTTTGCGGGAGTTTGTACAATAGCCACGTAAAAGTTCAACACCCTGAAGCACTTAAACTGAGGTGGCACCCATGCATTTGAAGCTGGCCAAACTATTTCCCTGAAAAACCCCGGTTCGGCAGGGCATAAAATCATTTTTTTCTAGCACGGACTGCTGGAATGCGATACATTTTTATGGGGCATGTAAAAAACTATGAGCATCAGCCTCTTTTGGGTTGTAATAGGGCGCTAAGCATTTGAATTTCAAAATGGTCGGACCTAGACAAATGTTTAGGGGATGCAATTGGATGGTGGTCTTAGAAAGTAATGGAAAGGGAATTTAGAATGCCTGGTTCAAGAAAGGAGGAGGATGGATGTGGCGATAGTGATAATATTGTTCAGGTCATTGGTGGCTCTCCCATTTCATTCTTGGCGTTCCTATTATTTTCTTCCTCGACCACCTGAGGCGAATTAGCAGCGAGAAGATGATGACCACATCGGTGCTTGCATGCAGCGTCTGGTGAATGAAATCCGCCCTGAAGCTCGTCTTCCATGGTGGAAGCCGTTGACAGATATTCTGGTAGTGGCTCCTTCAGTAATCTTGCGAGACAATCGGATCTTGTGAAGAGAGAGGGGCCCTCTCCCTGTCAGCCGCTGAGGTGGTGGAGGAGACATTGGTCAGTTTGCTTCTGCCTTTCTCCGTTTGATTGTCCTGTCGGAGACGGGTTTCTGATGTTTGATATGGAGCATCTACTGTTGCTTCGTCTGGTGTTCATCCTCAGCGTCGTCCTACAAGAACTTAGGTTGCTCCGCCGCTGGCTACTCCGGTCGATGGCTGCTCTTGTCCTTCCGGCCATGATGCCGAAAGGGAGGCGGGCCTGGCTTCGTCCCAACGTACGTTTCTTCGCCGTCACGTCAGGTCAATAACGGAGTGATAACGAGATGTCCTCGGTGAGGGGTGATCTTGGTCTGGTGGTGAAGCTTAAAGACTGCGGGTCGTGGATCACAGTGTAATCTTCCTCTCTTATCCAGGGTCATTTTTGCAAAGTTCTTGGGAGCGTTATAATTTTACATTTCTTTGGCCATTTTCTCAACTGTAATGTACTCCTTAAAAAGCAAAATGAGTGAATCTACACTCTAAAATATGTTTATATACATCCGTATATGGTAATCCATTTGAAATCTCTAAAAAAATATATTTAGGAACGGATGGAGTAATGGAAATTTTAGTGGAGTCATCCCGGTCTTTCAGCACCTATCTCCTTAAAAAAAAGTACACGGCATGTGCACACACTAGCAAGGTCTAATGCTAGACTAATAGTGCATGTGAAATAAATTATTTTTAATCCAGAAAGTGTTCTCTTAGCGGCAATCAAGCCGTCCCGCGTAAATTGACCGCCCAATACTCGTGCGCTAACCAGCAATTACCAACAGTGTGCCTGAAACAATTTTGATAGTCCGATCGGCATCGGACGGCTATGACCTATCGCCAACACACCACGCCACCTCCACTGGCGGCAGAGACAACGCACGTAGGACTACGTGTGCGTCCGTGTTCGACGACATTTTGGACTTTTCGCACGTGACGATCGAGCTTACTACTGTACTACTAGTAGTTTTTAACCTCTTTTGGGATGTGGATGAAGCTTCTTTTGCTCAGACAAATCGGTCAAATTTCTGCTTATCGCCGGACAGCGTGTGAACAAATCACAGTATCTTGTCAAACTAAATCGCCGTGTTATGTCACACTAAATCAACACGCATGACACTTGCCTGAAAAACAGGTCAAACTTAAAAGATTATAATCCTTTACCATGTCGGGTCTTTGTATTCTTATTAGGAGGCAATGAATGGTGTAAGCGCTGTCGTATGTTTTTTTTTAGTTTTTTATCTTTTAAGAAACGTATGTTTTTTTGTGTGAGAAATGTATGTTTTTTTTCAGTGGGGGCGCTGTGTCTCCCGAATCTGGGCCTGTTCATGGGAACCCCGGCCCAAAAAACCTGGGCTGGGCTAGGGCTCTACTTTTCTGTCCAAAGACCAGATGAAAAGCCAGGAAGCCTGGAATGATGGTCAGGTAATTGTTTTAATTTTAAAAAGGAGGTATAATCCTATATTGAAATACCCTGAGAATGATTTTTTGAATAAAAAGTGCACTTGTTCACATTTTCTGGGCCCGGCCCTAGCACGACACAACACATGATCAAGTTTACACGACTTTACTTGGTCTGTCGGCTGCTCCTTTAGGGCGCTTTCAGGGCCAGAACTGCTCCTTGGCGCTCACACACCCACGTTGGTGGGCCGGCACAAGAGGAACGACAAGCGATCGACCGGTCTAGTCGCTCGATCGCATTCGACCTGTCACGGTTGACCAGTTGACCTGTCAACAATTGAATGTTGGATAAAATATAAAAATATTCATGAATTCAAATTTTTTAATGGATTTTGGAAAAATAAATCACACACTTCAAAAAAGGTCATCGACTTGAAACAAATTCAACAAATTTGATAAAACTTTACAACATTACAAAAAGTGCATCAAATTAAAAAAAAATCTTTATTTGAAAAAAGTTCATCAAACTTTCTAAGAAACCATCAAAATGGGAAAAATCCATCAAATTTGAAATAGAAAGTTCAATGAATTAAAAAAAAGTTCATTGATTTGAAAAAAAACTTCATCAGAATTGAAATAGTTCATGCATCTTGGGAAAAATAATATATCAAAAACTAAATAAAAGAAAGAAAAAACCAAACAAAAAATAGATCTAGAAAAAACCAAAACAATAAAAAGGGAAAAACAGCTAGGAAGTTTTTGGAAGCTTCCCAAAACTGGAAGGGGGGGGGGGGGGGTCCTATGGTGCGTTTTGGGCCGGTCTTGGTCTATTTAGAACGAGAGAAAGAGAGGGGATGCGCTACGTATGAGAAAGGTTAAAGCGGGCGCTTAAGTCGTTTAGGAATTGCCTTATCTGCCTGTGGTATGTGGTAGTGGAGGCAAAGTGTGCTAGTGTGTTTGTTTGGGCATCTACCGTTTCGTCTTTCGGGGCTCCTCAACATTCTTCTTCCTCCTTGAGAAATCCAAGCAAACTAGTGGCACCGGCCTTCCCCGTAACAAATTGTCCTTCGGGCGTAGCACATTTGAGCTTGCGCTCGCAGCGGCGGAGGTAGATAGATCGTACATCCCAGGCAAAGAATTACGGCAATGAGCTAGTTAGTGTTTGCGCATTAATCTAGAATATAAAAAGTTGCATCATTGTCTGAAGTTACTCCTTCCGTTTCTTAATATAAGTTTTTTTGAGAGATTTCAATATGAACTACGCACGGAGTAAAATGAGTGAATGCACACTCTCAAATACGCCTATATACTTCCGTATGTAACTCATATTAAAATCTTATAAAAGATATGTATTTAGGAACGGAGGGGGGTACAATGAAAGCTTCCGTGGCTGAGCCCGACTAATCGCGTGACGTGGCATCTGATACCGGCGTGTCGCCACAGAAATAAAACGCACACATATATACCCTTGCCTAAAAATTAGCATGGCGGCTACAGCGGCGGAGCTAGATAGATCGAACTTCCTAGGCAAAGAATTACGGCAATGAACGTAGTTAGCATTTGCCAATTAATCTACAATAAAAAAAAGTTGCATCGTGGTGTGAAGTTACTCCCTCCATCCCTTAATATAAGTTCTTTTATACCCTCGCCAAAATTAGGCATGGCGACTACAATGATCATCGAACATTTTTTTTTCTTTTTTGCGAGATGATGATCGTCGAACGTTCGTTACTAGAGCCAGACGGCGTCGTAAAGAGGAGCACGAGCCGGCCGGTCGGAGAGAACGGCGCACGCATGCGCACACACTAGCAGAGTCCAACGCAGCTAGTAGTGAAAACCAAACCCATCCGCCCCATAAAGCGTTCCCCCGGCGGCAAGCCGTCCCGCGCAAATTGACCACAACAATTTACTACCAACCGTCCCCAAAAAGGCAAACCGCCTGAATAGATCCCGGCCGTCCGATCCAGATCCCACGGCCCGCAGCAATCCCCAGCCCACCACGCCACCTCGACTGACACACGGGCCCCACCGCGCGTCCCGGGCCCACATGTCACCGGGCGGAAGGTTCGTGCCGGAGGTGTCTGGTATAAAACCATGGGGGATGTAAAGCTCCCGAGAAGAGCACGCGCATCTTCTTCTCGCCTCCTCCCCGCCCGCCCGCCCGCCATTAATGCGCCCCTCTCCTACTGGGGCAAGTGGTCAACCAGCTTAGCACGGGCAGGAGCGCGAGCGAGGCCGGCCTTCCCGTGATCGGCCAAGAGGCTGACGGACGGGGACGGATAGGAAAGTCAGAGGAGTAGTATATATATAACCAGGCCTGCTCGCCGGCCGGGGTGAAGAGAGACAGACCCTGCCGTTCGTCCTCGCCTCTGAGAAGTGGTCTCGCCTGCCTTTGCTCGGGGGACTCCGGTGATCTGTCGTTTCGTTCGTTGCTTGGTCGCCGGCGGCCATGGGGAACTGCTTCGGGAGCAGGATCGGCTCAGACAGCCCCTACAAGAGCAGCGGCGGCTCCGCCTCCCCTTCTTCCTCCTCAGGTGAGCCGAGTGAGCCTCTCCGCCGCCTCCTCCTCCTCCTCCTTACCGTGCTCCGGCGTGCACGCCGAGCGCCATTTCCTCGCCTAATTAATTTGGACTAATCTTCTTGTCTCACCTGCCTGGAAAGTAGCTTTCCCCCGTTTCCGGTCACAATCCAAGAGCAAAATTGAGATTTCGCTTCGATTTCTTGGCTCTTTCGATGATCTCGTCCGTCCTAACCGTGGCCGAACGTTTGATTGATTGGTTGATCAGGATGGGTGTGGAGGAGGAAGGGCAAAGGGGGCGCGAGCGTGTCGAGCAGCCGGGTGTCGTCCTCGCCGTCGACCACGGTGCCGCCGACGCCGCGGAGCGAGGGCGAGATCCTCCAGTCGGCCAACGTCAAGAGCTTCGCCTTCAACGAGCTCAAGACGGCCACCCGGAACTTCCGGCCCGACAGCGTGCTCGGCGAGGGCGGCTTCGGGTCCGTCTTCAAGGGCTGGGTCGACGAGACCACCTTCGCGCCCGCCCGCCCCGGCACCGGCATGGTCATCGCCGTCAAGAAGCTCAACCAGGAGGGCTTCCAGGGCCACCGCGAGTGGCTGGTCAGTCTTCACCCATCTGTTACTGAATATCTTCTGAATTTTCTGAATCTCTGCTTATGTACACATTCAGAATCAATCTTTGGCTGAAATTTCTGAATCCAATGTTACTGAATATATGTTCTGAACATGATGTGCAGGCTGAAGTGAACTACCTCGGGCAGTTGTCACACCCCAATCTTGTCAGGCTCGTCGGGTACTGCCTCGAGGACGAGCAGCGCCTCCTCGTCTACGAGTTCATGCCGAGAGGGAGCCTCGAGAACCATCTTTTCAGAAGTAAGCACTAACCAACCATGTTCTATGTTTCTATTGATCAGTTAAAACACCCCCTGATTAGTTACTACTGAGGGTGAAATATTAGTGGGGGAATTAACAAGATTGGGTGAATGATGAATGTGCAGGGGGCTCGCATTTCCAGCCACTTTCATGGAACCTGAGGATGAAGGTGGCGCTCGGGGCGGCCAGGGGGCTCGCCTTCCTCCACAGCGACATGGCCAAGGTCATCTACCGCGACTTCAAGACGTCAAACGTTCTCCTTGACTCGGTATGTTCCTCTTACTTTCCTTGTGATTTGAACTGAGCAAATAAATTCTTCACAAACTAACTTTCAAATGCTAAACATATCGAACCATGGATGGAATTTGCAGAGCTACAATGCTAAGTTGTCCGATTTCGGGCTGGCGAAGGACGGGCCGACCGGCGACAAGAGCCATGTCTCCACAAGGGTCATGGGCACTCATGGATACGCCGCGCCCGAGTATCTTGCAACAGGTAAACCAACTCAATTAATTACATGAACACATAGCTTAATTTGGTGCAGCACATTATTATAAGTATTTATGCCCTTTGGTGTTGCTGAATCGCTTCTAATTTGGGTTTGTTAAAAACCTTGAATTTTTCGCGCACATATATTTAGCATGGGACAGATACTGCTAGAAATGCTCTGAACTTTTAGCATGATACTACTTTTCTTGCCGGTTCTCAAGAACAAAAAGGGTTGAATAATGCCATTGTTGTTATGCGGTAGGTACGGTTGGATTACATGAGAATCCAAATAAAAAGTCAGCCTAATCCGTTTGGCAGCTTGTGTGTGTCCTGGGGCACGAGGAGAAGCAGTGAAGAACACACCAGCCTTAGAATTCTTGGTCCAATTTTCATCAGTTAGGTAGCAGCACAACTGGCCCAATTTGGTCATGGTTTCAGACCTAACTCTTGCAACTGCACCCATTCACCACATGTGTGCTAAAACCAAAACCAGATTGATTAAATCAACCATCACCACCACCATCTGCTTAAATAATACACACTTTTTGAAATAATTTGATGGGATAGCAGGTGATCTATGCATTCATATAATGATCTAGCAGCATATGTAACAGTCTTGCAGCTAGATCAACAGCCATGTGCTCTGTACTTTGTGTACCAGTAGGTCAAGTGCCAGCAGTACCTCTGTACTTGCTCATCTAGTTTAGTGGTTCCTAGGTAGGCTTGAGCTGTGTTGTACTGATACCAACACAGTACACTAGTCCAAGTAGTGCTAACCTATGTCTAATCCACCCTAAAAAACTTGTATCTAATCCGGTTAAGCCGGATCATTGTCTGTTCCCTCTGCAGCATCTGCACATGAGCTAGAAAAAAGGTTGTGACTTTGATGCCCATGGGATCTTGGATGGAGTATCCACTGGGATTAAATTATCTCTTTGCTGAGTAGTATGATTATCTTGGATGGATGGAATATCTAATATGATTTATCTTGGATGGATGGAGTATCTAGTAGGATAAAATGGTTGATGCTTTTGCTTGAATGAATGGATGGATGAAAATTAACAATGTAGTAGGAATGGATTGTTAAAGGATGAATCATTCAGAGAAATTAATGGTGATGGTGATGGTGATGGTGGTGCAGGGCATCTGACGGCGAAGAGCGACGTGTACAGCTTCGGGGTGGTGCTGCTGGAGATGCTGTCGGGGCGGCGGGCGCTGGACAAGAACCGGCCGTCGGGGGAGCACAACCTGGTGGAGTGGGCGCGGCCGTACCTCACCAGCAAGCGCCGGGTGTTCCACATCCTGGACGCGCGGCTGGGCGGCCAGTACTCGCTCTCCGGCGCGCAGAAGACGGCGGCGCTCGCCATGCGTTGCCTCTCGGGCGACGCCCGGGCCCGCCCCGGCATGGCGGAGGTGGTGACCGCGCTCGAGCAGCTGCAGGACGCCAAGGAGGCGGCCGCGGCCGGTGGCGCCGGGCAGGGGAAGGCGTCCGGGGGGTTCGTCAGGATGCGCGGCGGCGGTGGCAGCGGGAGCGGCGCGGGGCGGCAGCAGCGGCGGCCCGAGCCCATGGCCGTGCGGCGGCTGCCGGCGGCGCCGCTGCGGTCGCACCCCGAGTGATGCGTTGTAAAGATCGATGATGATGGTGTAGTTTCTGAATGTTGTTAATGTAGCTGGCTTCTTCTATGCTCCTGCGAATGCGGCGTCCGCCATTTCCTTTGCTTGGTTAGCTAGGCGGCAGGATGATCGGCGACGATGGTCGGCGGAGCTTTTTATTTTGATGAGGCGACTCCTCCGCCGCGGTCGCCGTCGCCGGCTCCACCAGATGGAGATGCGCCGGAAAATAACATGCAAAAGTTAGCGGTTTTAACTTGGATGGATGGATGGATATGGATGAACGGATCTATGCCAACTAGCGTGAATGTTGGCCACGAAATTTTGTTGACGACGGCCGACATGGTTGGATGGATTGCACATTTTTTTTCCAAAAGTACCTACCATTTTTCTTACAGAAAAAGGCAAAATTTATGACAAGAGGCTTACATTGGAAGTGAACATCAGGGAAAAACCCACACCACCCCACCTAAACCCTAGCCTGCTATCTCACAAGTCGTTGTAGGCCTCCAACTCCAACACCGACATCTTTCCATTCCGTAATCCCTTTCAGGATCTGGTTTTTTAGCACCGATGTTATGATTTGGTGCCCCGGCCCTTGGCTGCTTCCATAGAGACCAAGCCGTAGGGAGGACAAAAGAATCAAAGCCAAGCTTCTCCGCCTTGCTAGAGTGAGTCCTCTCGTGCACAGTGGCGGAGCGTGCACCAGAAAGTTGGGCGGGCTGGATGCACCAGAGAATTGCTAAAAGCTGGCACTCTATGACCCATGGGCTGGCTATAATGTGAGAAGAAGCTTCAAAGCTGGGCGGCCATGGCCCATTCGGCCTTGCCCAATCTCCACCAGTGCTCGTGCAGCCACCAAGTGATGATCGTGTAATGTGTCGCGAAACATTGCACATTCAGGCAAAGCTCATGCAAACGGTAGTTTCAGACCTCGCGAGTGTATACACATGGCATTAGTATATGTGCGACGTTGTCCTCCTCCTGCAGGCAAGTGTAACTGGCTGATCTTGTAAGCCGTGTTTAGCATGACGGCCAGAAGTCCAAAGTCGATGTTGGGCACGCGAAGATTGTACACTTGAGAGGCGTCAACTCCTTCATATGGATGATGCAAAAGGAACTTTTGTCGAGCCATGACATAGGTGATGGTAAGTCGATCTCGCGGTGTGCTCGTCGAACGTTGCACCAGGCCAAGCAAAACTGGCTTGCTCATGAGTGTCCCGCATCACTGAAGCAATGACTTGGCAGAGATGCAGGAATTGCATGTGTGTCCTGAAAGACAGCTCACTCAATATATCATGCATCCATCAGTTATTCTCCATCGCCTGAAGCACACTCCTCCTGTTCCGCGTGCGCACCATCGACACTCTGATAAATTGTTGGCGCGATGTCCATAAAGGCAAATCCATAGATCCAATGGTCTTACCAGAACAAAACGCGACTACCTTCGCCAACCTTAATTTTGATTTAGTTGTGCAAAACCATTCGAGCCTCTTTGTCATCAGTCATGAGAATTCTTGCAGTGACTTCTCCGGACTAGTTTGTTGCTACCTCTTGAGCACTGTGTTGGATTTCCTTAAAGAGGAAAGGATGATGCAGCAAAGTAGCGTAAATATTTTCCTCAGTTTTTGAGAACCAAGGTATCAATCCAAAGAGGAGGCCACGAGTCCCTCGTACCTACACAAAGCAAATAACTCCTCGCAACCAACGCGAATAGGGTTGTCAATCCCTTCACAGTCACTTACGAGAGTGAGATCTGACAGAGATGATAGATAATATTTTTGATATTTTTGTGATAAAGATGCAAGGTAAAAATAAAAGCAAAGTAAAACAGTCAAGACAATAATAAAGTGATGGAAGATTAATATGATGAAGATAGACCCGGGGACCAAAGATTTTACTAGTGGCTTGTCTCAAGAGCATAAGTATTTTACGGTGGGTGAACAAATTACTATTGAGCAATTGACAGAATTGAGCATAGTTATGAGAATATCTAGGTATGATCATGTATATAGGCATCACGTCCGAGACAAGTAGACCGACTCCTGCCTGCATCTACTACTATTACTCCACTCATCGACCGCTATCCAGCATGCATCTAGAGTATTAAGTTCAAGAAAAAAGAGTAACGCTTTAAGCAAGATGACATGATGTAGAGGGATAAATTCATGCAATATGATAAAAATCCCATCTTGTTATCCTCGATGGCAACAATACAATACGTGCCTTGCTGCCCCTACTGTCACTGGGAAAGGACACCGCAAGATTGAACCCAAAGCTAAGCACTTCTCCTATTGCAAGAAAAACCAATCTAGTAGGCCAAACCAAACTGATAATTCGAAGAGACTTGCAAAGATAACCAATCATACATAAAAGAATTCAGAGAAGATTCAAATATTGTTCATAGATAATCTTGATCATAAACCCACAATTCATCGGTCTCAACAAACACACCGCAAAAAGAAGATTACATCGAATAGATCTCCACGAGAGAGGGTGAGAACATTGTATTGAGATCCAAAAAGAGAGAAGAAGCCATCTAGCTACTGACTATGGAACCGAAGGTCTGAGGTAAACTACTCACACTTCATCGGAGGGGCTATGGTGTTGATGTATAAGCCCTCCGTGATGGATGCCCCCTTCGGCGGAGCTCCGGAATAGGCCCCAAGATGGGATCTCATGGGTACAGAAGGTTGCGGTGGTGGAATTAGGTTTTTGGCTCCGTATCTGATCGTTTGGGGGTACGTAGGTATATATAGGAGGAAGAAGTACGTCGGTGGAGCAAGGTGGGGCCCACGAGGGTGGAGGGCGCGCCTGGGGGGAGGGGGGAGGGCACGCCCCCCTACCTCGTGCCCACATCCTTTCTTTCTGGACGTAGGGTCCAAGTCTCCTGGATCATATTCGGTGAGAAAATCACGTTTCCGAAGGTTTCATTCCGTTTGGACTCCGTTTGATATTCCGTTTCTTCGAAACTACGAAATAGGCAAAAAACAGCAATTTGGCTGGGCCTCCGGTTAATAGGTTATTACAAAAAATAATATAAAAGTGGAATATAAAGCCCAATATTTTCCAAAACAGTAGATAATATAGCATGGAGCAATCAAAAATTATAGATACGTTGGAGACGTATCAGGCATCCCCAAGCTTAATTCCTGCTCGTCCTCGAGTAGGTAAATGATAAAAAAGAATTTTTGATGCGAAGTGCTACTTGGCATAATTTCAATGTAATTCTTCTTAATTGTGGTATGAATATTTAGATCCGAAAGATTCAAGACAAAAGTTTAATATTGACATAAAAATAATAATACTTCAAGCATACTAACAAAGTAATCATGTCTTCTCAAAATAACATGGCTAAAGAAAGTTATCCCTACAAAATCATATAGTCTGGCTATGATCTATCTTCACCACACAAAGTATTTAAATCATGCACAACCCCGATGACAAGCCAAGCAATTGTTTCATACTTTTGACATTTTCAAAAAAAATTCAATCTTCACGCAATACATGAGCGTGAGCCATGGATATAGCATTATATGTGGAATAGAATGGTGGTTGTGGAGAAGACAAAAGAGGGGAAGATAGTCTCACATCAACTAGGCGTATCAACGGGCTATGGAGATGCCCATCAATAGATATCAATGTGAGTGAGTAGGGATTGCCATGCAATGGATGCACTAGAGCTATAAGTATATGAAAGCTCAACAAAAGAAACTAAGTGGGTGTGCATCCAACTCGCTTGCTCACGAAGACCTAGGGCATTTTGAGGAAGCCCATCATTGGAATATACAAGCCAAGTTCTACAATGAAAAATTCCCACTAGTATACGAAAGTGACAAAATGAGAGACTCTCTATCATGAAGATCATGGTGCTACTTTGAAGCACAAGTGTGGTAAAAGGATAGTAACATTGTCCCTTCTCTCTTTTTCTCTCATCATTTTTTTTGGTTGGGCCTTTTCTCTTTTTTTATGGCCTCTTTTTTTTATATTTATTTTTCGTCCGGAGCCTCATCCCGACTTGTGGGGGAATCATAGTCTCCATCATCCTTTTCCTCACTTGGGACAATGCTCTAAAAATGATGATCTTCACACTTTTATTTTCTTACAACTCAATAATTACAACTCAATACTTAGAACAAAATATGACTCTATATGAATGCCTCCGGCGGTGTACCGAGATATGCAATGAATCAAGAGTGACATGTATGAAAGAATTAGGAATGGTGGCTTTGCCACAAATACAATGTCAACTACATGATCATGCTAAGCAATATGACAATGATGGAGCGTGTCATAATAAACGGAACGGTGGAAAGTTGCTTGGCAATATATCTCGGAATGGCTATGGAAGTGCCATGATAGGTAGGTATGGTGGCTGTTTTGAGGAAGGTATATGGTGGGTGTATGATACCGGCGAAAATTGCGCGGTATTAGAGAGGCTAGCAATGGTGGAAGGAAGAAGAGTGCGTATAATCCATGGACTCAACATTAGTCATAAGGAACTCATATACTTATTGCAAAAATCTACAAGTTATCAAAGCAAAGTATTACGCGCATGCTCCTAGGGGGATAGATTGGTAGGAAAAGACCATCGCTCATCCCCGACTGCCACTCATAAGGAAGACAATCAATAAATAAATCATGCTCCGACTTCATCACATAACGGTTCACCATATGTGCATGCTACGGGAATCACAAACTTTAACACAAGTATTTCTCAAATTCACAACTACTCAACTAGCATGACTCTAATATCACCATCTTTATATCTCAAAACAATTATCAAGCATCAAACTTTTCTTAGTATTCAACGCACTCAAAAGAAAGTTTTACAAATCTTGAATACCAAGCATATTAAGATTATTTAAGAAAATTACCATGCTATTTAAGACTCTCAAAATAATCTAAGTGAAGCATGAGAGATCAATAGTTTCTATAAAACAAATCCACCACCGTGCTCTAAAAGATATAAGTGAAGCACTAGAGCAAAACTATATAGCTCAAAAGATATAAGTGAAGCACATAGAGTATTCTAACAAATTCCAATTCATGTATGGCTCTCTTAAAAAGGTGTGTACAGCAAGGATGATTGTGGTAAACTAAAAAGCAAAGACTCAAATCATACAAGACGCTCCAAGCAAAACACATATCATGTGGTGAATAAAAATATAGCTCCAGGTAAAGTTACCGATTGAAGTAGATTTAAAGAGGGATGCCTTCCGGGCATCCCCAAGCTTTGACTTTTTGGTGTCCTTAGATTATCTTGGGGGTCCCATGGGCATCCCCAAGCTTTGGCTCTTGCCACTCCTTGTTACATAATCCATCAAAAGATTTCACCAAAAACTTGAAAACTTCACAACACAAAACTTAACAGAAATCTTGTGAGCTCCGTTAGCGAAAGAAAACAAAAGACCACTTCAAGGTACTGTAATGAAATCATTATTTATTTATATTGGTGTTAAACCTACTGTATTACAACTTCTCTATGGTTTATAAACTATTTTACTAGCCATAGATTCATCAAAATAAGCAAACAACACACGAAAAACAGAATCTGTCAAAAGCAGAACAGTCTGTAGTAATCTGTAACTAACGCAAACTTCTGGAACTCCAAAAAATCAGCCAAAATAGGACGACCTAGGATATTTGTTTATTGATCAGCAGCAATTGTAATTACTATTTTATCACGTTCTGGTGATTTTAACAATTGTTTTCGTGAACAGAAAGTTTCTGGAAATTACAGCAAGATCAAATAACTATCATCCAAGAAGATCCTATAGGTTTAACTTGGCACAAACACTAATTAAAACATAAAAACACATCTAACCTGAGGCTATATCTAAGATTTATTCCTAAACAGAAACAAAAGCAGAAAAAAACTAAAAATAAAATTGGGTTGCCTCCCAACAAGCGCTATCGTTTAACGCCCCTAGCTAGGCATAAAAGCAAGGATAGATTTAGGTATTGCCATCTTTGGTAGGCAATC
Source organism: Aegilops bicornis (assembly GCA_021605145.1). Taxonomy (NCBI): domain Eukaryota; kingdom Viridiplantae; phylum Streptophyta; class Magnoliopsida; order Poales; family Poaceae; genus Aegilops; species Aegilops bicornis. The sequence goes on along the minus strand of CM038671.1, from coordinate 860,905,560 downwards.
CATAAGTGGCTATCATGATAGATTCATATGGTACTTTTATTTTCTTCCTAGGGAAGTGTTCCATGCCTTTCTTCAATGGAAATTGGAATCTAATATTCCCTTCCTTCATATCAATAATTGCACCAATCGTTCTAAGGAAAGGTCTACCTAGAATAACAGGACATGAAGGATTGCAATCTATATCAAGAACGATAAAATCTACGGGCACATAATTCCTATTTGCAACAATAAGAATATCATTAATTCTTCCCATAGGTTTCTTCATAGTGGAATCCGCAAGGTGCAAGTTTAGAGAGCAATCATCAAAATCACGGAAATCTAGCAGATCACACAAAATTTTAGGGATAGTGGAAACACTAGCACCCAAATCACATAAAGCATAAAATTCATGATCCTTAATCTTAATTTTAATAGTTGGTTCCCACTCATCATAAAGTTTTCTAGGGATAGAAACTTCCAACTCAAGCTTTTCTTCATAAGATTGCATCAAGGCATCAACGATATGTTTAGTAAACGCTTTATTTTGACTATAAACATGAGGAGAATTTAGCACGGATTGCAACAAGGAAATACAATCAATTAAAGAGCAACTTTCATAATTAAATTCCTAGAAATCCAAAATAGTGGGTTTAGCAAAATCTAGGGTTTTGATTTCTTCAATCCCACTTTTATCAAGTTTAGCATCAAGATCTAAAAACTCCGAATTTCTGGAACGTCTTCTAGGTAAAGGTGGATCATATTCCGTCCTATCATTATCAAGATTCATATTGCAAAACAAAGATTTAATAGGGGACACATCTATAACTTTTAGATCTTCATCTTTATTTTCATGGAAATTGGAAAAACACGCTTTAATAAAGGCATCTTTTGTAGCACGCATCCTAGCGGTTCTTTCCTTGCACTCATCAATGGAAATTCTCATGGCTTTGAGAGACTCATTGATATAATGCTTACGAGGAATATATCTAAGCTTTAAAGAATCAACATCAAGAGAAATTCTATCTACGTTCCTAGCCAATTCATCAACTTTAAGTAATTTCTCTTCAAGCAAAGCATTAAAATTCTTATGTGAATTCATAAACTCTTTAACACTAGTCTCAAATTCAGAGGGCATCTTATTAAAATTTCCATAACTGTTGTTGTAGGAATTTCCATAATTATTAGAGGAATTACTAGGATAAGGCCTAGGATTAAGGTTTCCTCTATAGCGTTGTTACCAAAATTATTCCTACCAAAAAAATTCACATCCATAAATTCATTATCATTCTCAATCAAAGTAGACAAAGGCATATCATTAGGATCAGAAGCAACACTCTTACTAGCAAATAATTTCATAAGTTCATCCATCTTTCCACTCAAAACATTAATTTCCTCTATCGCATGCACTTTTTTATTAGTAGCTCTTTCAATGTGCCATTGAGAATAATTAACCATAATATTATCTAGGATTTTAGTAGCATCTCCTAAAGTGATTTCCATAAAAGTGCCTCCCGCGGCCGAATCTAAAAGATTTCTAGAAGCAAAATTCAATCCGGCATAAATTTTTTGTATAATCATCCACAAATTCAAAACATTAGTAGGGCAATTAAATATCATTAATTAGATATTCTCCCAATCTGGTGCAACATGTTCAAGATAAAATTGCTTAAAATTCATAATATCGCTTTCTAAGAGAGATGATCTTAGCGGGAGGAAAATACTTAGAGATAAAAGCATCTTTGCACTTGTTCCAAGAGTCAATACTATTTTTAGGCAAAGACGAAAACCAAGCTTTAGCACGATCTCTAAGTGAAAAGGAAATAGCTTCAATTTAACAATATCATTATCAACATCTTTCTTCTTTTGCATATCACACAAATCAACGAAGCTATTTAGATGAGTAGCAGCATCTTCACTAGGAAGGCCGGCGAATTGATCTTTCATGGCAAGATTCAACAAAGCAGTATTGATTTCACAAGATTCAGTGCTGGTAAGAGGAGCAATCGGAGTGCTAAGGAAATCATTATTGTTGGTATTGGTAAAGTCACACAATTTGGTATTATCTTGAGCCTTCGTGACAAGCAAACAATCCAACACACAAGCAAAAAGCAAGCGAGAAAAAGGCAAACAGAAAAGAGAGGACGAATAAAACGGCAAGGGTGAAGTGGGGGAGAGGAAAACGAGAGGCAAATGGCAAATAATATAATGCGAGAGATAAGGGATTGTGATGGGTACTTGGTGTCGGGGATATACCCCGCGGTATGACCCGGCCGGAAGTATGACCCGGCCGGACTTGGCGCTTCACCGATGACCCGCCGGAGGACTGGCGACTCACGGGTCTGGCGGCTCACTGGTCAGACGACTCACGGATGACCCCGACAGCGGGTCACATAGAAGACTAGGCCCAAGGCCCAGTAGGCCGGCTCATATTATGGTGGGTCGGCTTAAGACAGAAGGCATGAGGAATATTTCCTTTACGAGGAAGCAAGACCCGTACTTGTATCCGACTTGTAATAGAGAATAAGTTAGTTCTAATCCTAATAGGACTCTACATGTAAGCTGCCCCTTCAACTTATATAAGGAGGGGCAGGGCTCCCCAAAGAGGGACGAGAAACAATATCTAGGGCTAGACAGAAAGAGGAGAGCCGGCTTACGGCGACTCCCTCATGATCATAATGAGACCTAGCCACAAACAACATGTAGGGTTATTACCGGATGATGTTTCCCGGGGCCTGAAGCTGTCTAAATCCTCGTCTTATGTGTTACGTCTCTCGATTCCGCCCAACCCCTCTCAAGATACCACATAGATGCGTTGGCCTCGCGACTAAGTCCTTACACTAGGACATCTGCCGTGACAATTCCACGACAGTTGGCGCCCACCGTGGGGCCTGCGCATGGTGGTGTTGAGTTCTTGGAGGGATATTTTCAGGGATTAAGAAGCTCGCGGTGTGCCGGATGAAAAGAGCTGGCACAGAAGATAACATCATCGGCAAATAGTCAAAGCAACATATACAAGATTTGAGATCAAGGGAAATTAGGTTTGTGTTTGTGCATCACCGTCACGATCTGCAGTATACCGAGACCAAAAGAAATTAGCGGTGCGATGTTTTTTTGCTGCTACGCCAATCCATCAAAGTCGTCGGGTCACCAATGACGTAAACCCTCACGCGTAATCATCAGGACGCACTGTTGCTGCTATTTCCACGAGAAAGGAGCTTCAAACGGAAGCCGGCGGCCGGTTGCAAGTTGCTTGATCCGATTTGCTCAAAAAAAAGAGGGGGGGGGACCAGCCACGACCCGGAGATGGACCCAAATGAGGACACGGATTCAATGACACGCCGAGTCTGACTCGCTTCGCCGCTCGGTCTCAGCCGCCTCCGCCGGCCCTCTATGCCTGAAAGCTAGCCCCGAGTTGCCGCTCCCGCTCACCTGCCACTATAGCCGTGGGCTACCTTGCTGTCCGAGCTACCATAAGCCTCTGCCGCTGCCGTGGCCTCTTCTGCCGTAGCTGGCTCCGAGCCGCCACCGGAGAGCCGTCTCAAAGCCTCCGGGCCTCCCCACGTTGAGCTGCCGCGGAGAGCCGCGTCGTTGAGCCACCTCCGAGGCGCTTCAAGCCACTGCATCACTTCGACCTGGCCTCAGCCTCTGTTACAAGTTGTCGGAGTCCTTCACTGACCCGGTCGCCTGGCCTCCGAATTGCTTTGACCTCGAGTTGCCCTAGCCTTGCCTCTGTCTCGCTCTCATCGTGACTCGCCGTGTCGCGCCTCTGCCGTGGCCTCGCCCTGCTGGCCGGTATATTTTCGCCGCCGTGACGATGCGCTTCACTACGGACCGCCTTGCTTCATAGGGCCGCTCGTCTCCTCCGCAGATGAGGCTGCAACCACACCTGAGACCACCGAGGTGTTGGAAATATGCCCTAGAGGCAATAATAAAATGGTTATTATTATATTTCTTTGTTCTTGATAATAGTCTATTATTCATGCTATAATTGTGTTATCCGGAAATCGTAATACACGTGTGAATACATAGACCACAACGTGTCCCTAGTGAGCCTCTAGTTGACTAGCTCGTTGATCAACAGATAGTCATGGTTTCCTGACTATGGACATTGGATGTCATTGATAACGGGATCACATCATTGGGAGAATGATGTGATGGACAAGACCCAATCCTAAGCATAGCTCAAAGATCGTGGAGTGCGTTTAGCTAGAGCTTTTCCAAATGTCAAGTATCATTTCCTTAGACCATGAGATTGTGCAACTCCCGGATCTTGTAGGAGTGCTTTGGGTGTGCCAAATGTCACAACAGAATCGGGTGACTATAAAGGTACACTCAGGTATCTCCGAAAGTGTACATTGGGTTGGCACGAATCGAGACTGGATTTGTCACTACGTATGACGAAGAGGTATCTCCGGGCCCACTCGGTAATGCATCATCATAATGAGCTCAATGTGACCAAGTGTCCGGTCACGGGATCATGCATTACTGATGCGAGTAAAGTGACTTGCCGGTAACGAGATTAAACGAGGTATTGGGATACCGACGATCGAATCTCGGGCATGTAACGTACCGATTGGCAAAGGGAATTGTATACGGGATTGATTGAATCCTTGACATCGTGGTTCATCCGATGAGATCATCGAGGAGCATGTGGGAGCCAACATGGGTATCCAGATCCCGCTGTTGGTTATTGACCGGAGAGGCGTCTCGGTCATGTCTGCATGTCTCCCGAACCCGTAGGGTCTACACACTTAAGGTTCGGTGACTCTAGGGTTGTAGAGATGTGAGTATGCAGTAACCCGAAAGTTGTTCGGAGTCCCGGATGAGATCCTGGACGTCACGAGGAGTTCCGGAATGGTCCGGTGGTAAAGAATTATATATAGGAAGTGCAGTTTCGGCCATCGGGAAAGTTTCGAGGGTCACGGTATTGTCTGGGACCACCGGAAGGGTCCCGGGTCCACTGTGGGGCCACCTATCCCGGAGGGCCCGTGGGCTGAAGTGGGGAGGGTACTAGCCTGGTGGGCTGGTGCGCCCCTTAGGCCCCTAGCGCCTAGGGTTGGAAACCCTAGGGTGGGGGGCGCCTCCACTTGCCTTGGGGGGCAAGCACTAGTAGAAAAAGGGCCTATTGTCCCGGTTGGTAAGGGCCTTTAGTCTTGGTTGGTGAACCGGGACTAAAGGGTCGGTACTAATGCCTCCCCCCTTTAGTCCCGGTTCAATCCAGAACCGGGACTAAAGGCCGCGGCCACGTGGAGCTCCACCTTTAGTCCCGGTTGGTAACACCAACCGGGACTAAGGGAAATTTTATGATTTTTTTTAAAAAAAATGTAAATTTTTTTTGAATAATTTTTCATTTTCAAATTTCTGTATTATTTTAACCCCTAATTTCTAATCAGCACCCCTCATCACTGCTTAATTTATCCTCTTCTCTAATCACACTCATCATTCCAAATCACCTAACTTCCCGAACGGTCACCCATCCTCCCACTCACCCAGCCTGAGCACGCTTAACTTCCGGGTTCTATTCTCCCTTGTTTCCAAGTCTGCACTTGTTGTTTTCCTCGACAATAGTAAGATGTCAATCCTATTAACCCTCGTGAATTTTGCTTGAGCATGAATTGACACATTTCACTTTGTTTGAGTTTCAAACTATTGTTTTCAAAAACAATAATTATTTAGAAAACAATAGTTATTTTGAATAATTAGTTTGACCATGGTTTGACCATAGTTTGACCACGCTTTGACTACAGTTTGACCAGATTTGACCAAAATTCAAAATAACTGAACAAATTAGTTAGTAACACTAATATTCTAGAATAATTAGTTTGACCATTGTTTGACCACAGTTTGAAATTTTTTCGATTTTTTCCACTCTAGATATGAAAAGCCCCGTAACTTTTTTCTGTTAGGTTTTTGAGGATTTTGAAAATGTTTAACGGGGTTCCCCCGGTTAAATTTGGATGTAACTTTTCGAGTAGATGATTTTTCATATAAAAACTTTTTCATCCGAGTTAGTATGCAAAAGTTATGCCCATATTTACAAATTCGGAGAGATTTTGCAAATAAAGTCGAAATTCACATTTGCAAATTTTCCCAACAACTAGACCACATATCACATGGGAAACTTATTTTATTTTATTTTTTTGAAATTTCCACGAACCGGGACTAAAGGTCCCATTTTCAAACTCTACCCCCCCCCCCCCCCCGTGGATCGCCTTTTCAATTTTAAAAAAAATAAAAGAAAATGACCCTTTAGTTCGGTTCGTGCCTCAAACCGGGACTAAAGGTTCTACTCTTTAGTCCCGGTTTGAGGCACGAACCGGGACTAATGAAACATCGCACCCTTTAGTCCCGGTTTGAGGCACAAACCGGGACTAAAGGGCACAGGTGAACCGGGACTAATGCCTTAGCCGCACGAACCGGGATAAATGCTCACATTAGTCCCTGTTCTGGATTGAACCGGGACTAATGGGCTAAACTGGCTTGGACGAAAGCCCTGTTTTCTACTAGTGAAGCCACCCCCTTGGCCGCCACCCCCCCTTGGAGATCTCATCTCCTAGGGCAGTCGCACCCATGCTCTTGGCGCCTCCCATGCTCTTGGCGCCTCCCTCTCCCCTTGCTACACCTCTCCCTCTCGCAGACGCTCGGCGAAGCCCTGCCGAGATCGCTGTTGCATCCACCACGCCGTCGTGCTGCTGGATCTTCGTCAACCTGTCCTCCCCCTTGCTGGATCAAGAAGGAGGAGACGTCCTCCTCAACCGTACGTGTGTTGAACGCGGAGGTGCTGTCCGTTCAGCACTAGGATCATCGGTGATTTGGATCACGACGAGTACGACTCCCTCAACCCCGTTCTCTTGAACGCTTCCGCTCGCGATCTACAAGGGTATGTAGATGCACTCCTTTCTCTCGTTGCTAGATGAACTCATAGATTGATCTTGGTGAAAGCGTAGAATTTTTTTATTTTCTGCAATGTTCCCCAACAGTGGCATCATGAGCTAGGTCTATGCGTAGTTCTCTTTGCATGAGTAGAACACAATTTGTTGTGGGCGTAGATGTTGTCAACTTTCTTGCCACTACTAGTCTTATTTTTCTTCAGCGGTATTGTGGGATGAAGCGGCCCGGACCGACCTTACACGTACGCTTACGTGAGACAGGTTCCACCAATCGACATGCACTAGTTGCATAAGGTGGCTAGCGGGTGTCTGTCTCTCCCACTTTAGTTGGAGCGGATTCGATGAAAAGGGTCCTTATGAAGGGTAAATAGAAGTTGACAAATCACGTTGTGGATTTTACGTAGGTAAGAAAATGTTCTTGCTAGAACCCTATTGCAGCCACGTAAAACATACAACAACAATTAGAGGACGTCTAACTTGTTTTTGCAGCATGTGATTGTGATGTGATATGGCCAAAAGTTGTGATGAATGATGAATGATATATATGTGATGTATGAGATCATGTTCTTGTAATAGGAATCACGACTTGCATGTCGATGAGTATGACAACTGGCAGGAGCCATAGGAGTTGTCTTAATTATTGTATGACATGCGTGTCATTGATTCAACGCCATGTAATTACTTTACTTTATTGCTAAACCGTTAGCCATAGTAGTAGAAGTAATAGTTGGCGAGCAACCCCATGGAGACACGATGAAGGAGATCATGATGATGGAGATCATGGTGCCATGCCGGTGACGAAGATGATCATGGAGCCCTGAAGATGGAGATCAAAGGAGCTATATGATATTGGCCATATCATGTCACTATTTGATTGCATGTGATGCTTATCATGTTTTGCATCTTGTTTACTTAGAACGATGGTAGTAAATAAGATGATCCCTCATAATAATTTCAAGAAAGTGTTCCCCCTAACTGTGCGCCGTTGCGAAAGTTCGTTGTTTCGAAGCACCACGTGATGATCGGTTGTGATAGATTCTAACGTTCACATACAACGGGTGTAAGACAGATTTACACATGCATAAACACTTAGATTAACTCGACGAGCCTAGCATGTACAGACATGGCCTCGGAACACAAGAGGCCGAAAGGTCGAACATGAGTCGTATGGAAGATACGATCAACATGGAGATGTTCACCGATGATGACTAGTCCGTCTCACGTGATGATCGGACACGGCCTAGTCGACTCGGATCATGTATCACTTAGATGACTAGAGGGATGTCTAATCTGAGTGGGAGTTCATTAAATAATTTGATTAGATGAACTTAATTATCATGAACTTAGTCTAAAAACCTTTGCAAATATGTCTTGTAGATCAAATGGCCAACGCTCATGTCCACCTCAACTTCAACGCGTTCCTAGAGAAAACCAAGCTGAAAGATGATGACAGCAACTATACGGAGTGGGTCCGGAACCTAAGGATCATCCTCATAGCTGCAAAGAAAGATTATGTCCTAGAAGCACCGCTAGGTGAAGCTCCCATCCTAGAGAACCAAGACATTATGAATGCTTGGCAGTCTCGTGCTGATGATTACTCCCTCGTTTAGTGCGGCATGCTTTACAGTTTAGAACCGGGGCTCCAAAAGCGTTTTGAGCAACACGGAGCATATGAGATGTTCGAAGAGCTGAAAATGGTTTTCCAAGCTCATGCCCGGGTCGAGAGATATGAACTCTCCGACAAGTTCTTCAGTTGTAAGATGGAGGAAAATAGTTACGTCGGTGAGCACATACTCAAAATGTATGGGTTGCACAACCGCTTGACTCAGCTGGGAGTTAATCTCCGGATGACGCTTGATTATTGACAGAATCCTCCAGTCGCTTCCACCGAGCTACAAGAGCTTTGTGATGAACTTCAATATGCAGGGGATGGAAAAGACCATTCCTGAGGATATTGAATGCTGAAATCAGCGGAGGTAGAAATCAAGAAGGAACATTAAGTGTTGATGGTGAATAAAACCACTAAGTTCAAGAAAGGCAAGGGTAAGAAGAACTTCAAGAAGGACGGCAAGGGAGTTGCCGCGCCCGCAAGCCAGTTGCCGGGAAGAAGTCAAAGAATGGACCCAAGCCTGAAACTGAGTGCTTTTATTGCAAGGGAAGCGGACACTGGAAGCGGAACTGCCCCAAATACTTAGCGGACAAGAAGGACGACAACACTAAAGGTATATGTGATATACATGTGATGTGTACCTTACCAGTACTCGTAGTAGCTCCTGGGTATTTGATACCGGTGCCGTTGCTCATATTTGTAACTCAAAGCAGGAGCTGCGGAATAAGCGGAGACTAGCGAAGGACGAGGTGACGATGCGCGTCGGGAATGGTTCCAAGGTCGATGTGATCGTCGTCGGCACGCTACCTCTACATTTACCTACGGGATTAGTTTTAAACCTCAATAATTGTTATTTAGTGCCAGCTTTGAGCATGAACATTGTATATGGATCTTGTTTAATATGAGATGGCTACTCATTTAAATCCGAGAATAATGGTTGTTCTATTTATATGAGAGATATGTTTTATGGTCATGCCCTGATGGTCAATGGTTTATTCTTAATGAATCTCGAACGTGATGTTACACATATTCATAGTGTGAATACCAAAAGATGTAAAGTTGATAACGATAGTCCCACATACTTGTGGCACTGCTGCCTTGGTCACATTGGTGTCAAGCGCATGAAGAAGCTCCATGTTGATGGACTTTTAAAGTCTCTCGATTATGAATTATTTGACACATGCGAACCATGCCTCATGGGCAAAATGACCAAGACTCCGTTCTCCGGAACAAATGGAGCGAGCAACCAACTTATTGGAAATCATACATACTGATGTGTGTGGTCCAATGAGCGTTGAGGCTCGCGGAGGATATCGTTATGTTCTCACTCTCACTGACGACTTGAGTAGATATGAGAATGTCTACTTGATGAAACACAAGTCTGAGACCTTTGAAAAGTTCAAGGAATTTCAGAATGAGGTAGAGAATCAACGTGACCGAAAAATAAAGTTCTTACGATCAGATCGTGGAGGAGAATATTTAAGTCACGAATTTGGTACGCACTTAAGGAAATGTGGAATCGTTTCACAACTCACGCCGCTGGAACACCTCAGCAGAACGGTGTGTGTCCGAACGTCAGAATCGCACTTTATTGGGTATGGTGCGGTCTATGATGTCTCTTACTGATTTACCGCTATCATTTTGGGGATACGCTCTAGAGACAGCTACATTCACTTTAAATAGGGCACCATCTAAATCCGTTGAGGCGACCTTTGTATGAATTATGGTTTGGAAAGAAACCTAAGCTGTCGTTTCTAAAAGTTTGGGGATGCGATGCTTATGTCAAGAAACTTCAACCTGAAAAGCTCGAACCCAAGTCGGAAAAATGCGTCTTCATAGGATACCCTAAGGAAACCATTGGGTATACCTTCTACCTCAGATCCGAAGGCAAGATCTTTGTTGCCAAGAACGAGTCCTTTCTGGAGAAAGAGTTTCTCTCGAGGGAAGTAAGTGGGAGGAAAGTGGAACTTGATGAAGTACTGCCTCTTGAACCGGTGAGTAGCACAGCTCAGGAAGATGTTCCTGTGGTGCCAGCACCAACTGAAGAGGAAGTTAATGATGATGATCAAGGTACTTCGGATCAAGTTACTACTGAACTTCGTAGGTCCACGAGGACACGTTCCACACCAGAGTGGTATGGCAACCCTGTCCTGGAAATCATGTTGTTAGACAACGGTGAACCTTCAAACTATGAAGAAGCGATGGCGGGCCCAGATTCCAACAAATGGCTTGAAGCCATGCAATCCGAGATAGGATCCATGTATGAAAACGAAGTATGGACTTTGACAGACTTGCCGATGATCGGCGAGCGATAGAAAACAAATGGATCTTTAAGAAGAAGACGGACGTGGATGGTAATGTTACCATCTATAAAGCTCGACTTGTCGCTAAGGGTTATCGACAAGTTCAAGGGGTTGATTACGATGAGACATTCTCTCCCGTAGCGAAGCTAAAGTCCGTCCGAATCATGTTAGCAATTGCCGCATACTATGATTATGAGATATGGCAAATGGACGTCAAAACGGCATTCCTTAACGGCCATCTTAAGGAAGAATTGTATATGATGCAGCCGGAAGGTTTTGTCGATCCCGAGAATGCTAACAAGGTATGCAAGCTCCAGCGATCCATTTATGGGCTGGTGCAAGCATCTCGGAGTTGGAACATTCGCTTTGATGAGATGATCAAAGCATTTGGGTTCATGCAGACTTATGGAGAAGCCTGCGTTTACAAGAAAGTGCGTGGGAGCTCTGTAGCATTTCTCATATTATATGTAGATGACATACTTTTGATGGGAAATGATATAGAACTTTTGGACAGCATTAAGGCCTACTTGAATAAGTGTTTTTCAATGAAGGACCTTGGAGAAGCTGCTTACATATTAGGCATCAAGATCTATAGGGATAGATCAGACGCCTCATAGGTCTTTCACAAAGCACATACCTTGATAAGATATTGAAGAAGTTCAATATGGATCAGTCCAAGAAAGGGTTCTTGCCTGTATTGCAAGGTGTGAGATTGAGCTCGGCTCAATGCCCGACCATGGCAGAAGATAAAGAAGAGATGAGTGTCATCCCCTATGCCTCAGCCATAGGATCTATTATGTATGCCATGCTGTGTACCAGACCTGATGTAAACCTTGCCGTAAGTTTGGTAGGAAGGTACCAAAGTAATCCCAGCAAGGAACACTGGACAACGGTCAAGAATATCCTGAAGTACCTGAAAAGGACTAAGGACATGTTTCTCGTCTATGGAGGTGACGAAGAGCTCGTCGTAAAGGGTTACGTCGACGCTAGCTTCGACACAGATCTGGAGGACTCTAAGTCACAAACCGGATACATGTTTATTTTGAATGGTGGGGCAGTAAGCTGGTATAGTTGCAAGCAAAGCGTCATGGTGGGATCTACATGTGAAGCGGAATACATGGCAGCCTCGGAGGCAGCGCATGAAGCAATCTGGGTGAAGGAGTTCATCACCGACCTAGGAGTCATACCCAATGCGTCGGGGCCGATCGCACTCTTCTGTGACAACACTGGAGCTATTGCACTTGCCAAGGAGCCCAGGTTTCACAAGAAGACCGGGCACATCAAGCGTCGCTTCAACTCCATTCGTGAAAATGTTCAAGATGGAGACACAGATATTTGTAAAGTACATACGGACCTGAATGTGGCAGATCCGTTGACTAAACCTCTCCCTAGGGCAAAACATGATCAACACCAGAATTCCATGGGTGTTCGATTCATCACAATGTAACTATATGATTGACTCTAGTGCAAGTGGGAGACTGTTGGAAATATGCCCTAGAGGCAATAATAAAATGGTTATTATTATATTTCTTTGTTCATGATAATAGTCTATTATTCATGCTATAATTGTGTTATCCGGAAATCGTAGTGCACGTGTGAATACATAGACCACAACGTGTCCCTAGTGAGCCTCTAGTTGACTAGCTCGTTGATCAACATATAGTCATGGTTTCCTGACTATGGACATTGGATGTCATTGATAACGGGATCACATCATTGGAAGAATGATGTGATGGACAAGACCCAATCCTAAGCATAGCTCAAAGATCGTGTAGTTCGTTTAGCTAGAGCTTTTCCAAATGTCAAGTATCATTTCCTTAGACCATGAGATTGTGCAACTCCCGGATACCGTAGGAGTGCTTTGGGTGTGCCAAACGTCACAACGTAACTGGGTGACTATAAAGGTACACTACAGGTATCTCCGAAAGTGTCTGTTGGGTTGGCACGAATCGAGACTGGGATTTGTCACTCCGTATGACGGAGAGGTATCTCTGGGCCCACTCGGTAATGCATCATCATAATGAGCTCAATGTGACCAAGTGTCCGGTCACGGGATCATGCATTACTGATGCGAGTAAAGTGACTTGCCGGTAACGAGATTAAACGAGGTATTGGGATACCGACGATCGAATCTCGGGCATGTAACGTATCGATTGACAAAGGGAATTGTATACGGAATTGATTGAATCCTTGACATCGTGGTTCATCCGATGAGATCATCGAGGAGCATGTGGGAGCCAACATGGGTATCCAGATCCCGCTGTTGGTTATTGACCGGAGAGGCGTCTCGGTCATGTCTGCATGTCTCCCGAACCCGTAGGGTCTACACACTTAAGGTTCGGTGACGCTAGGGTTGTAGAGATATGAGTATGCAGCAACCCGAAAGTTGTTCGGAGTCCCGGATAAGATCCCGGACGTCACGAGGAGTTCCGGAATGGTCCGTAGGTGAAGAATTATATATAGAAAATGCAGTTTCGGCCATCGGGAAAGTTTTGGCGGTCACCGGTATTGTACCGGGACCACCGGAAGGGTCCCGGGGGTCCACCAGGTGGGGCCACCTATCCCGGAGGGCCCCGTGGGCTGAAGTGGGAGGGGAACCAGCCCCTGGTGGGCTGGTGCGCCCCCCCTGGGCCCCCCTGCGCCTAGGGTTGGGAACCCTAGGGGGGGCGCCCACTTGCCTTGGGGGCAAGCCACCCCTTGGCCGCCGCCCCCCCTTGGAGCTCTCATCTCCTAGGGCCGGCGCCCCCCTAGGGGGCCTATATAAAGAGGGGGGAGGGAGGGCAGCCACACCCATGCTCTTGGCGCCTCCCTCTCCCTCTCGCAGACGCTCGGCGAAGCCCTGCCGAGATCGCTGTTGCATCCACCACCACGTCGTCGTGCTGCTGGATCTTCGTCAACCTCTCCTCGCCCCTTGCTGGATCAAGAAGGAGGAGATGACTTCCTCAACCGTACGTGTGTTGAACGCGGAGGTGATGTCCGTTCAGCACTAAGATCATCGATGATTTGGATCACGACGAGTACGACTCCCTCAACCCCGGTCTCTTGAACGCTTCCGCTCGCGATCTACAAGGGTATGTAGATGCACTCCTTTCTCTCGTTGCTAGATGAACTCATAGATTGATCTTGGTGAAAACGTAGAAATTTTTTATTTTCTGCAATGTTCCCCAACACGAGGAACAACGACCTGGAAGATGCCAAGGTGGACTCTTCAAAAACGAACGCAACTCGGAAACGGACAGAAGCGGCAGATCTGATCCTCCACCGCGCCACCGGCTCACCTCGTGGCTTCTCCACCGCGAGCTGCGCCTCGGCCACAACTGCGGTCTCCACTGGCCGGCGTTGCTAACTCATCCGCCTCGAGTCGCCTTCGCCACTCGCCATCGGGGCGCTTGCCTCGCTCCGAGTCACGCGTTACTATAACCGGGCTGCTGCTTCCGAGTCGCCTCAGCCGCGGCTGTGTTGTCAATTGCTACATCGGTTCTTATGGCCAAACTGCAGGAGCACTACCAGGATAATTAATGGCAACAAAGGATGATCACATAGGATGCTGTGCAACCATAAAGTGTGCCATGGAGTAATACAAACAAGGAGAAGCATCATAGGATGGAAAAGTCAATTGGACTTAGTAGTGGTTCCACTCAGTGCTCACGTGGCAACCAAAACAGGGAAAGGCTAACCACAAGTCGCCGCTTTGGATTGAGGCCGAGCTACTCACCTCTATACGGTGTTGCAAGTTGCCGAGGATTAGATACTGAGGCCACAAGTTAAAGTTCTAATCGCCAAAGTGTTCGTTTGTGCTCGTTACTTTACAGAGTAGTACTCTTTGAGTACTGTTTACATAAAAGCCAACTTGACAAGGACACCAAATGTTCGATGCGCCATTCAAGGGGCAAAACCCACTTTAAAACTCAATGGATGAGTGGTTGTTTGTACGTGAAGGCCACCGCCTGGTCAAATTGTTGTACGGTCACTTCATCCGAAAAGTATATCAGGTGATATCTCTCTGAGTATATTTTATTATTAGTACATAGTATTATTTTTGTCAAAGAACAATTGCTTTAATTTATTTTGATATGCAGGATACTTATCCATTACAAAGGGTGGTATTGTATCACGGTTACGGAGCACGCTAGTATGAGTTTGCACTAGCGTTCGACCCTGTCACACTGCTCAATGGACACGTGCAAGCCGCCGTCCTCATAGTCCGGTCTGCATCAACATACAGCCGACTCTCTCGTCCGCACCGGTTTACAACGCCGCGGCCGGTTCTCTCCGTCCGCACCGGCTTACAAATGTCACGGTCGACTCACCCGTCCATACCGGATTACCACACTGCGGCCGGTTCACCCGTGATTGATTTCAGCTTCATCCGGTGATCATCAACTTCATGACGGATTATTTTTGGCCTAAACACAATCAGGTGATATCCATCTAAAATGTATTTTATTAGCACATATTATTTTGTCAGAGAGCAGTTTATCTTTGCCTTGGTCTGCAATATTGTTTATACAGGACAATTATTCACTGCAAAAGTTATGGCTGTGTCATTGATGAATAAACTCGTGCCACCATTATAAGGCGCTAGTATCTTACCATGCCATCAAGCTCGATGAATATATGTGCAAGCCGCCCTTGCAGCCCGGACTACTTCAACTCACCGGGACCGTCCCTGCGAATTAACTCGCTCGTCCGCGCCGGCTTACAATGCCGCGGTCGACTCATCTGTCCGAGCTGCCTCTAATATTGTGGTCATCTTTACCGACTGTCTCTCGCGGCCTGGTCTATATCAACACAACGGGCCGCACCCGTCTGCATGAGCTGTTTATTGAGTATGAGCAAGTCACTGCTTGGGAAGCCCGGTTTTCTTCCAACAAATTGGAGGCAAATTATCATATATATTCAGCCGCCGTCTGCACTGGATGGTTCAATGGGCAGTCGCATAAGTCGCCGCCACTACAGTTTGGTTAAACTTCAAACAGCCCGTTGGAAGGAGCCATTGGCCGAGTTGCTGACACGGCTCATACGGGATCATTTATAACCCGCCGCAGTCACCTCAACCTTCTGTGGATTCACATCGCGCTATCAACGCCAATGATATACACCTTCTGCTATGGTCAAATATGGAGAATCTCAAGCCAACTCCTTGAGTCGTCTTGAGACTCGGGGGCTACAATGGTATGACTCGGCAAAATTAACCGGTTTTAATGAATTCAAGAACTCCGGGTCATTGAAGGGAAAAATAACTCGGGCCCCGGAGATTACTGCTAGATCGAGGAAAATTTAAAAAGCCGTCAGACGATTTCCGGCTCAAAACAAGGACTCTGGTTTAAAATCCGGTTCAAGAGACATCTTTCTCCCACAAAGCACTGAAGCTCTCAAATCCGGTTCAAAATCCGGCTCAAGGTAAATTTGTCCCTCACAAATTTTTGAAGCTTCCAAATCCGGTTTAAAGTTCCGGGTCAAAAAGAATTAATCTCTCGCAAGTTCGAGTTCTAAGAAAAATTAAAGGTTGCCAAAAAGAACATGCTGCCACGATGCGCGGTTCAAACATAGGTATCCTACCTTACGGCTTATCTAATATATGGTCACTTGGGGGCTTCCTGTTCAAACATAGGTCGTATCCGAACCAAAGAGAACATAGCTGTCGAAACCTTTTTGATCGGCACACTGCCAAACTCACTAGGGGGCTTCTTGATCGTATCCGAATCATAGCTTAACCTCTTTTGGGTCCGACGTGGATCGTATTCGAATCAGCGTCGTTAAACAACTCTCAAGATCATTTGGGGGCTTCCTGTTCAAACATAGGTCGTATTCGAACCAAAGAGAACATAGCTGTCGGTACCCTCTTGATCGGCAACGCCAAAGCCACTGGGGGCTATATGATCGTATTTGAATCTTAGCTTAACCCCTTTGGAACGGTTTTCTGATCGTATACGAATCAGAAGCCTCAAAATTTTTAAGTCTTTTTTGCGAACAATTTTGGGTTTGACTTGAGACCTTTTTTGGATTATATCTCAAATGTATATAAGTGTTTTATGCTTAACCCGGCTTGACTTTTGACTATAAGTCGCCAGCTTATGACAATCATCATCTATGTGGAAGCATTGGCTTCCAAGGATTGGGTTATCACCCTTACTGCACAGGTCATGTAAACCGGCAGTAGAAATTCAATATCACAGTGGTTATATGTGAAGTATTATGACCCGCTCTACGGCGAACCACCAAGGGTTCTTGTGATCTACTTGTGTGCAGGGTAAGACTACATTTGGGTGGTTACCCGCCCCGGCTCTTGACGTTAAGTCGCCAGGGCATATGTTGTTTAAACTCTGCAGGATTTGCAGAATTATGACTTATATAAATGCTTCAGTCCAAGCTCATCATTGAAATTGGTGTCTCAAAAGGGTTACCAATTATTGATTTTCACAAGGGCTATAAGCCACCGAGTTACAAAAATTCCGGCTTACAATGAATGCGCATTAATTCGTCATCGGCCAAGAGCCGCCAGGTATTTAAACTCCGGATTTACTTGTCAACCGATGAGGTATTCAAATCTTTCATAGCCAAAACTGGCTGGATTTTCATGATGATATTGAATGATTGAGGTTTTCATACCGGATTACATCATTTAAATCTTGAATAGCCAACATGGCTGGATTTCTATTGTGATTATCAATAACCAGTGTTATGATTGAGGTTTTCAAAGTCGCTTTAAGCGCAACGGCTATTATTTTTATCAAAGGATATGATTTATTCTACAATGGAAGGAATAGTCCCGAGTTGCTGTAGGCTTACAACCCGGCACTTGGGGGCTACATTATTCAGATTGGGATTATATCAAATATGCAAGTCCCATGTCACTGCCAGCATGCACCATGGTACTTGGGGGCTAATGCAAAGTCATTTTTTGCTCAACTTATTGAAGACCCGACTCATCACATTCTAAATGAGTTGGCCCTTGGGGGCTACCAATTGCTCCTGTCAAAAATTCAAGGTACACAAGCATTACTCTATTATATTGAACGGTCCATTATTTAGTTGGTGGAGTACAAAGCTCTTAACCTTGTGGACGTGGGTTCAAGCCCCATGGTGGAGACTATATTATATGATGTTATTATCAATTATATACAAAGTCCCAGCTCAGTATTATCTTACTAAGCCGACCCTTGGGGGCTACGCATTGCTGTTCAAATTTACATGGTTATATCTACAAAGTCCCTGCTCATTATTGCATAATGACCCGGCCCTTGGGGGCTACACTGGTTGAAGATTTCATGAGCATAAATCAATTACAAGTCCCAGGTTGCTGCAAGCATGACAACCCGGCACTTGGGGGTTACATGTGTGGAATATTCAGTTTATATGATTGAGATGAGTAAACCGGATTTCTTCAAGGTTGCAACACTTATTGGAGCAAGTCTTAAACCATCACTTTGTTCTGCTCAAGACTTGGGGGCTACAGGTAATATGGATATAAGGGAGAGAAATCTTCAAATTATTAGTTTTGAGCAAATCATGAGGATCAATTACATAAACCGGTGTCAACAACAATTATGACCCGGCATCGTCTGTTTTATAATCTGGCAGTTTTTGGTAATGATAAACCGGCAAGTTTTACATCTTCAAGCCGGTTGAATATCAGATGAGTATTTGAAGACCAAAATTATTTAACCCGGCGCCTTGGAAGCCGACTCAAGTTGGATTATTCTTCACCATATTTTTCTGTGAGAAACCAACATCAGCAAATTGAGTATGAAGCTAGCTTATTTGACCCGGATTTTCTAGATGAAGGAAATGACAATTGGACTTAAGGATAATCAGGTCCTGTCTCAGGAGAATATTTAACCCGGAGCACAAGGAATTAAGGATGATCAGGTGCCGACGTACAAGAATTTTTAACCCAGAACACAATTTGTCAAAGTTGTTCTTGTGTTAGGTTTACAGGATCAGTTTAACATGGATAAATTCAAATTAAACTGGGGGCTAATGTCGGGGATATACCCCGCGGTATGACCCGGCCGGAAGTATGACCCGGCCGGACTTGGCGCTTCACCTATGACCCGCCGGAGGACTCGCGACTCACGGGTCTGGCAGCTCACTGGTGAGACGACTCACGAATGACCCCGACAGCGGGTCACATAGAAGACTAGGCCCAAGGCCCAGTAGGCCGGCTCATATTATGGTGGGCCGGCTTAAGACAGAAGGCATGAGGAATATTTCCTTTACGAGGAAGCAAGACCCGTACTTGTATCCGATTGTAATAGAGAATAAGTTAGTTCTAATCCTAATAGGACTCTATATGTAAGCTGCCCCTTCAACTTATATAAGGAGGGGCAGGGCTCCCCAAAGAGGGACGAGAAACAATATCTAGGGCTAGACAGAAAGAGGAGAGCCGCTTACGGCGACTCCCTCATGATCATAATGAGACCTAGCCAAAAACAGCATGTAGGGTTATTACCGGATGATGTTTCCCGGGGCCTGAAGCTGTCTAAATCCTCGTCTTATGTGTTGCGTCCCTCGATTCCGCCCAACCCCTCTCAAGCTACCACATAGATGTTGGCCTCGCGACTAAGTCCTTACACTAGGACATCTATCGTGACAATTCCACGACACTTGGTATGTTGACTTTTGCGTAGACTCCCCGGCAACGGCGGCAGAAATTCTTCTTGCTACCTCTTGAGCACTGCTTTGGATTTCCTTGAAGAGGAAAGGATGATGCAGCAACGTAGCGTAAGTATTTCCCTCAGTTTTTGAGAACCAAGGTATAAATCTAGTAGGAGGTTACGCGCGAGTCCCTCGTACCTACCCAAAGCAAATAACTCCTCGCAACTAACGCGAATAGGGGTTGTCAATCCCTTCACGGTCACTTACGAGAGTGAGATCTGATAGAGATGATAGATAATATTTTTGGTATTTTTGTGATAAAGATGCAAGGTAAAAATAAAAGCAAAGGCAATAATAAAGTGATGGAAGATTAATATGATGAAGATAGACCCGGGGACCATAGATTCCACTAGTGGCTTCTCTCAAGAGCATAAGTATTTTACGGTGGGTGAACAAATTACTGTTGAGCAATTGACATAATTGAGCATAGTTATGAGAATATCTAGGTATGATCATGTATATAGGCATCATGTCCGAGACAAGTAGACCGACTCCTGCCTGCATCTACTACTATTACTCCACTCATCGACCGCTATCCAGCATGCATCTAGAGTATTAAGTTTAAGAAAACAGAGTAACGCTTTAAGCAAGATGACATGATGTAGAGGGATAAATTCATGCAATATGATACAAACCCCATCTTGTTATCCTCGATGGCAATAATACAATACGTGCCTTGCTGCACCCTCATCCTTTGGGAAAGGACACCGCAAGATTGAACCCAAAGCTAAGCACTTCTCCTATTGCAAGAAAAACCAATCTAGTAGGCCAAACCAAACTGATAATTCAAGAGACTTGCAAAGATAACCAATCATACATAAAAAATTCAGAGAAGATTCAAATATTGTTCATAGATAATCTTGATCATAAACCCACAATTCATCGGTCTCAACAAATACACCGCAAAAAGAAGATTACATCGAATAGATCTCCACGAAAGAGGGGGAGAACATTGTATTGAGATCCAAAAGGAGAGAAGAAGCGATCTAGATACTGACTATGGACCCGAAGGTCTGTGGTAAACTACTCACACTTCATCGGAGGGGCTATGGTGTTGATGTAGAACCCTCCGTGATGGATGCCCCCTCCGGCGGAGCTCCGGAACAGGCCCCAAGATGGGATCTCGTGGGCACAGAAGGTTGCGGCGGTGGAATTAGGTTTTTGGCTCCGTATCTGATCGTTTGGGGGTACGTAGGTATATATAGGAGGAAGAAGTACGTCGGTGGAGCAAGTGTTGGGGAACGTAGTAATTTCAAAAAAATTCCTACGCACACGCAAGATCATGTTGATGCATAGCAACGAGAGGGGAGAGTGTTGTCCACGTATCCTCGTAGACCAATAGCGGAAGAGTTATAACAACACGGTTGATGTAGTCGTACGTCTTCATGGCCCGACCGATCAAGCACCGAAACTACGGCACCTCCGAGTTCTAGCACACGTTCAGCTCGATGACGATCCCCGGACTCCGATCCAGCAGAATGTCGGGGAAGAGTTCCGTCAGCACGACAGCGTGGTGACGATCTTGATGTTCTACCGTCGCAGGGCTTCGCCTAAGCACCACTACAATATTATCGAGGACTATGATGGAGGAGGGCACTGCACATGGCTAAGAGATCAAGAGATCAATTGTTATATCTATGGGGTGCCCCCTGCCCCCGTATATAAAGGAGCAAGGGGAGGAGGCGGCCGGCTAGTGAGATGCGCGCCAAGGGGGGAGTCCTACTCCCACCGGGAGTAGGACTCCTTCCTTTCCTATTAGATGTCGGAGAGAAGGAAGGGAAGAGAGAAGGGAAGGAAGGAGGCGCAGCCTCCCCTAGTCCAATTCGGACTAGGCCTTGGGGGGCGCGTGGCCTGCCCTAGGCAGCCCCTCTCTCTTTCCCGTATGGCCCAATAAGGCCCAATAGTTCTCCCCGGTATATTCCCGTAACTCTCCGGTACTCCGATATATACCCGAATCACTCGGAACCTTTCCGAAGTCCGAATATAGTCGTCCAATATATCGATCTTTACTTCTCGACCATTTCAAGACTCCTCGTCATGTACCCGATCTCATCCAGGACACCGAACTCCTTCGGTACATCAAAACTTATAAACTCATAATAAAACTGTCAACGAAACCTTAAGCGTGAGTACCCTACGGGTTCGAGAACTATGTAGACATGACCGAGACTCGTTTCCGGTCAATAACCAACAGCGGAACCTGGATGCTCATATTGGCTCCTACACATTCTACGAAGATCTTTATCGGTCAAACCGCATAACAACATACGTTGTTCCCTTTGTCATCGGTATGTTACTTGCCCGAGATTCGATTGTCGGTATCTCAATACCTAGTTCAATCTCGTTACCGGCAAGTCTCTTTACTCGTTCCGTAATACATCATCCCGCAACTGAAAGTGCTAGTTATCGACTAGAGGGGGGGTGAATAGACGATTTTTATGAAAGTCTTCTAAACGTGGAAGTTTCGAAGACAAACAATAGAATTGCCCTAATTGATATGCAGCGGAAGATAAACTACAACAAGCAAACCATAGTCTACTATGTTGTAATGTGAAAGTACAAAGACTAATAGCAGCTCAGTAGTAAGGATCAGGATGGAAGATAGTATGAAGCCAAACAACTATGGTAGTCAAGCAATGAAGTCAAACGGGTATGACAAACAGACAATGACTTCACGAAGACAAACTCTGATTAAAGGAAGGGAGAAGATAGAACCAGTCACTTGTTGAAGACATAGGATTTGTTGGACCAGTTCCAGTTGCTGTGACAACTGTACGTCTGGTTAGGGTGGCTGAGATTCAACTCAGAAGACCGCGTCTTCACCTTATTCCCCTTGAGCTAAGGACACACAGTCCTCGCCCAATCACTCTGGTAAGTCTTCAAGGTAGACTTCCAAACCTTCACAGAATTCGTTCACCGGCGATCCACAATGACTCTTGGATGCTCAGAACGCGACGCCTAACCGGCTGGAGGATTCACAGTCCTCAAGTGTAATAAGTCTTCAGTCACGCAGATGTAAAGACTTGATGATGCCTAACACTCTTTGGCTCTGGGTGTTTGGGCTTTGTCCTCGCAAGGATTTCTCTCTCTCAAAGGCTTCGAGGTGGGTTGCTCTCAAACGACAAAAGCCGTGCACTAACTCTGAGCAGCCACCAATTTATGGTGTAGGGGTGGGCTATTTATAGCCACTAGGCAACCCGACCTGATATGTCCGAAATGACCACAGGTCACTCGAGAACCGACACGTGTTCCAACGGTCGATTTCAAACACACACGGCAACTTTACTTGGGCTACAAGCAAAGCTGACTCATCCAGCTCTGGATAAGATTTTCTCTCATTGTCTTCGTCGAAGACATAGGATTTGGGTTGAGCATCACTTCAGTCATTACGACTTTGTTCACTTGGACCCCACTTAACAAAGACGATGGTTCCTATGACTCAACACAGAAGAAACAGGAAACAACGAAACGACACAGTCTTCGCGCTCCATAGTCTTCACTCAATGTCTTCTCTTGTCATAGTCTTCAATATGAATACCTTCATATACCACCATTGTCTTCAATGTCTTCATACATTTTAGGGTCATCTCCGGTAGGTAAACCGAATCAATGAGGGACACTACCTGTGTTATCCTGCAATTCTCACAAACACATTAGTCCCTCAACCAAATTTGTCGTCAATACTCCAAAACCAACTAGGGGTGGCACTAGATGCACTTACAATCTCCCCCTTTTGGTGATTGATGACAAACTGGTTGAAGTTTTCAACGGGGATAAAATATGTGAAATTGTAAAGGATAGGGTATTGTCTTCATAAGTGGCAAGGGCTCCCCCTGAAGATGTGCACATAAGTAATTTTCTTTTGGAATGCAAATGCACATGGCAGGTTGTACTTGTGGAGATCCTCTTCAACTTATGAAGATAATTCATCATGCATGAAATGATATAACTAAGAGAATGACATGCATAATGAAAAACGGACGTCTGCAGAATGATCTAAGTGCGGAAGTTATCATCGCACATGCGGAATTTATCATCGCATCACAGAAAGGCAAATAACTAGCAGACGACCATCAAGTTTAAGTGTTACAACTCAAAGAACCAAATGTATCAAAAACGAGAGTTGTAAACACTAGGAAAAATATAAAGCAACCGCCCATATGAACCCGCTTGAAGACTATCAAACTCATATGCTTCTCCCCCTTTTGTCAGTAAGGACCAAAAAGGTTTGAAGACATAGAGCATCTACCGCTTTCATCAGGAGAAGGTGAAGCAGCAGGGTTGTCGTTGTTGTTTGGCGGTGCGAGCGAACTTGGTGCGGTGTCGATGCGTGCGTAAGTAGGGGCAGTGAAGTAACATCGGCTTCATCATCGATCACTGCATTCACGGTTGCCGCGGAGGAAGAATAGTCAGAGTCTTCAAGGGATGGAGTTCGACGTAGGACAGCATTTCGTGGAGGAGTGGAGTCAAACTGGAATCTTTCCGTGAAGCCATCGACTTGAAGATCTGCTTCAACACTGAGCAGTGTCAAACTCTTCCATGATCGACGACAGGTGTCGTGAGTGACAAAAGCATTCTTGGTGGCAAGATTTCGAATGCGATTGACGTCCACCAAGAGGCTTTGCATCTGTCGCTTGAGCCAATAGTGATGCTTATCTTGTTTCTGATGCAGTGCCACAAGAAGTTCTCGGTCATTGAGGACACGAGAGCGCTTCCGAGGCCTTTGGGCTAATGTGCTCTCAGTAGCTTCAGTTTGCGCACGGTGAGGCATACGAGTGTTGCCAGCCATTGGATAGACACGAGATACTGCTTGGACGCCTTCCATGGGTTGAGAGAAGCTATGGTGATCTACATTTTGAAGACAAAGAGGCATTTTGGCAGGCTCAGGGTATATGGCTTCAACTGACATATCAACCTCGGGTAGAAAGATCAGATGATTGCGAGCAGAGGGCTGATAGTTGACAGCAGAGTGTAGCTTGATGAGGCGCATGACCCATGGAGCATAGAATTTCAGGCCAAAAAGGTCAGAACCAGATGCAGCCAATTGCCGGATGAAGAATTCTTGTGTATTGAAGCTGATGCCATTGAGGATGTAAAAGACCAATGTCTTCATGGCTCCTTCAAGTTTTGCAGATGACGAATGCCCTTTGATAGGCCATAGAGTTCGCCTGATGATGTGATATATTGTGCGAGGCAGATACTCAAGGTCATCAACAAAAAACTCTGTTGGGTATTCAGTGTCAGGTGGCAAAGGCTTCATCATGCTCAACATCTCACTCATGTTGGGCTCTGGCTTATGGAAGATGCTCTCCAGTGCATTGCGGTGGAGTTGACAATTAGGTTCGAATAACTCTCCGGGAGTGGGTAGGCCTGTAAGCTCAATGACGTCAAGAGCTTTGGCTTCATGATGAACATTTCCGGTCATCCACTCGAGAACCCATGTCTTCGTATCTCTGTAGTAGCCGCGAATGTGGAGGGTAGCATAGAATTGAAGCAAAAGTTCCTCATTCCAATGTTCTTTGTCTGTCACAAAGCTAAGCAGACCTGCATCACGAAAGCAGTCAAGTGCTTCTTCTAAGCATGGCCGTCCTGCAATGGCTTCAGTGTCGAGGTGCATATGAGGGAAAATGCGCCCTTGATCATACAGAACGCAGGAGTAATAGCTTCCCTGTTGATAGCGCCAGAAACGATCTGATGAGATTCTTGGCCTTGAGTAGGGTTCTTTGCTCTGTCAAAGAAAGTGTTGTGGGCTTTGAAGCCATTTGCATTGAAGGACCCTGGAGAGGTGGCAGTACCTGGGAACCTTGGCGGTCTTGGCTTTGGTTTACGGATTGAGGCCTATGCCCAACATGATATTCAAACCGAGGACCAGAGGCATGAGGCGGAGGGACGAGTAACGGGCCATCTGACAGTGACTAACGGACCATAGTTGTAGGCTTGCTCAATTGTGTAGGGCCTTGGTGGCGGAACAGGAGCAGTGGCAACAACAGTGGCTTCAGGTTGCACAACAGGGGCTTCAGGTTTCACAACAGGGGCTTCAGGAGCAGTTATATCATTGGCTTCGGGCACATTGGTTGGTGCAGGCTCCACATGCGCTTCAGCCATGACTATGTCATTGGCTTCATTTGTGTTGGTGGTGGTAGCCTCAAGATTTTCAACCTCCACTTGATGAGCTGGAGGGTCGGGCACTGTCACGTTCACTTCAGGAACAACTTCTTCAGTAATTGGTGGTGTAGGAACACGTTCTTGTCTTTGGGTTGTCATCGGCTGATGCAGCCGGATTGTCTTCAGCAGCTTTGGCTTCAGGCTCGGAGACATTCACAGTTGGAGTGGCTTCTGGAAACACTTGACGTGCAACAGATTGGTGGTGCACTTCTCCTTCTGGAACGCTCGGAAGAGGGACTTGTGACCTTTGTCCTTTGCGAAGCTTGCGGAATGCTGGCGACGCCTTTGGAGATGGAGTTGGCTGGGCCTCAAGGTCTTCCTCTTCTTCTTGGATAGGTGGTGTGCCTTGTTGTTGTTGGGGAGTACGCGGGGAGTCTTGTTGTTGTGGGTGATCAGCCCATGATGCATCCTGAGCAATTGGCGTAAAAGGACGACCAATGCTGATAAGTTCGCTGTTCGTGGGAACAGGTGATGATACCAGGTTGTGTTCGAACTGAGGAAGAATGTCATCATCTTCAACATTGTCATGGTGACCAATGTCTTCAGCAGTGATGGGATCAACTGCTGGAATGTCTTCAGCTTCAGGAGCCTCTGTGGAAGCAGGCTCATGAACTATCATTCGTCGTTCTTGGTGTTCAGATGCAGGTCGAACCACTGAGATAGGTTCAACAACTAAGGGCTCTGTGGAAGCAGCCCGATTCTTCTTGGTTTTGTGTTTTTCTTGGAGAGAGCAGCATCAGAGGCTTCATGATTTTTCCTTTTTCTGGCTTCAGCCTCGGCAGCCCTCGTCTTGTTCTGTTTAGAAGCGGTTGATCTTGAAGGAAATATGCCCTAGAGGCAATAATAAAGTTATTATTTATTTCCTTATTTCATGATAAATGTTTATTATTCATGCTAGAATTGTATTAACCGGAAACATGATACATGTGTGAATACATAGACAAACATATAGTCACTAGTATGCCTCTACTTGACTAGCTCATTAATCAAAGATGGTTATGTTTCCTAACCATAGACATGAGTTGTTATTTGATTAATGGGATCACATCATTAGGAGAATGATGTGATTGACATGACCCATTCAGTTATCCAAGCACGAGATCTGTTAGTATATTGCTATTGCTTTCTTCATGACTTATACATGTTCCTGTAACTATGAGATTATGCAACTCCGTTTACGGAGGAACACTTTGGGTGCTACCAAACGTCACAACGTGAATCGGGTGATTATAAAGGAGTACTACAGGTGTCTCCAAAGGTACATGTTGGGTTGGCGTATTTCAAGATTAGGTTTCGTCACTCCGATTGTCGGAGAGGTATCTCTGGCCCTCTCGGTAATGCACATCACTATAAGCCTTGCAAGCAATGTAGCTAATGAGTAAGTTACGGAATGATGCATTACGTAATGAGTAAAGAGAATTGCCAAGAACGAGATTGAACTAGGTATTGGATACCGACGATCAAATCTCGGGCAAGTAACATACCGATGACAAAGGGAACAACGTATGTTGTTATGCGGTTTGACCGATAAAGATCTTCGTAGAATATGTAGGAGCCAATATGAGCATCCAGGTTCCGCTGTTGGTTATTGACCGGAAACGAGTCTCGGTCATGTCTACATACTTCTCGAACCCGTAGGGTACTCACGCTTAAGGTTTCGTTGATGCTTTATTATGAGTTTATAAGTTTTGATGTACGAAGGAGTTCGTGTCCTGGATGAGATCGGGGACATGACGAGGAGTCTCTAAATGGTCGAGACGTAAAGATCGATATATTGGACGACTATATTCGGAGTTCGGAAAGGTTCCGAGTGATTCGGGTATTTTCGGAGTACCGAGAGTTACGGGAATTCGCCGGGGAGTATATGGGCCTTATTGGGCCATACGGGAATAGAGGAGAGAGGCCAAAGGAAGGAGGCCTCGCCCCCCTCTGGTCCGAATTGGACAAGGCGCAGCCCCTTTTCCTTCTCCTCTCTCACTCTTTCCCCTTCTCCTACTCCAACAAGGAAGGAGGGAGTCCTACTCCGGTGGGAGTAGGACTCCCCTTGGCGCGCCCTCCTAGGCCGGCCGCCCCTCCCCCTGGCTCCTTTATATACGGGGGTAGGGGGGCACCTCTAGGCACAACACACAAGTTGATCGACGGATCGTTCCTTAGCCGTGTGCGGTGCCCCCTTCCACCATATTCCACCTCGGTCATATCGTCGCGGAGTTTAGGCGAAGCCCTGCGCGATAGAGCATCATCGTCGCCACCACGCCGTCGTCTTGTGGAACTCATCCCCGACACTTTGCTGGATCGGAGTCCGGGGATCGTCATCGAGCTGAACGTGTGCTGAACTCGGAGGTGCCGTACGTTCGGTACCTGGATCGGTCGGATCGTGAAGAAGTACGACTACATCAACCGCGTTGTCATAACGCTTCCGCCACGGTCTCACGAGGGTACGTGGACAATACTCTCCCTCTCGTTGCTATGCCATCACCATGATCTTGAGTGTGCGAGAAATTTTTGAAATTACTACGTTCCCCAACAGTGGCATCCGAGCCTGGTTTTATGCGTAGATGTCATATGGACGAGTAGAACACAAGTGAGTTGTGGGCGATACAAGTCATACTGCTTACCACCATGTCAGACTTTGGTTCGGCGGTATTGTGAGATGAAGCGGCCCGGACCGACATTACGCGTACGCTTACGCGAGACTGGTTTCATTGTTGCGAGCACTCGTGCTTAAAGGTGACTGGCGGGTGTCTGTCTCTCTCACTTTAGTTGAACCGAGTGTGGCTACGCCCGATCCTTGTGAAGGTTAAAACATCACTGACTTGACGAACTATCGTTGTGGTTTTAATGCGTAGGTAAGAACGGTTCTTGCTCAGCCCATAGCAGCCACGTAAAACTTGCAACAACAAAGTAGAGGACGTCTAACTTGTTTTTGCAGGGCATGTTGTGATGTGATATGGTCAAGACGTGATGCTATATTTTATTGTATGAGATGATCATGTTTTGTAACCAAAGTTATCGGCAATCGGCAGGAGCCATATGGTTGTCGCTTATTGTATGAAATGCAACGCCCTGTAATTGCTTTACTTTATCACTAAGCGGTAGCGATAGTCGTAGAAGCAATAGATGGCGTAACGACAACGATGCTACGATGGAGATCAAGGTGACGCGCCGGTGACGATGGTGATCACGACGGTGCTTCGGAGATGGAGATCACAAGCACAAGATGATGATGGCCATATCATATCACTTATATTGATTGCATGTGATGTTTATCCTTTATGCATCTTATCTTGCTTTGATTGACGGTAGCATTTTAAGATGATCTCTCACAAAAATATCAAGAAGTGTTATCCCTGAGTATGCACCGCTATGAAAGTTCTTCGTCTTTGAGACACCACGTGATGATCGGGTGTGATAGGCTCTACGTTCAAATACAACGGGTGCAAAACAGTTGCACACGCGGAATACTCAGGTTAAACTTGGCGAGCCTAGCATATACAGATATGGCCTCGGAACACGGAGACCGAAAGGTCGAACGTGAATCATATAGTAGATATGATCAACATAGTGATGTTCACCATTGAAACTACTCCATCTCATGTGATGATCGGACATGGTGTAGTTGATATGGATCACGTAATCACTTAGAAGATTAGAGGGATGTCTATCTAAGTGGGAGTTCTTAAGTAATATGATTAATTGAACTTTAATTTATCATGAACTTAGTCCTGGTAGTATTTTGCAAATTATGTTGTAGATCAATAGCTCGCGTTGTTGCTTCCCTATGTTTGTTGCTTTCATATGTTTATTTTAATATGTTCCTAGAAAACTGTGTTGAAAGATGTTAGTAGCAATGATGCGGATTGGATCCGTGATCTGAGGTTTATCCTCATTGCTTCACAGAAGAATTATGTCCTTGATGCACCGCTAGGTGACAGACCTATTGCAGGAGCAGATGCATACGTTATGAACGTTTGGCTAGCTCAATATGATGACTACTTGATAGTTTAGTGCACCATGCTTAACGGCTTAGAATCGGGACTTCAAAGACGTTTTGAACGTCCACGGACCATATGAGATGTTCCAGGAATTGAAGTTAATATTTCAAGAAAATACCCGAGTTGAGAGATATGAAGTCTCCAACAAGTTCTATAGCTAAAAGATGGAGGAGAATCGCTCAACTAGTGAGCATGTGCTCAGATTGTTTGGGTACTTCAATCGCTTGAATCAAGTGGGAGTTAATCTTCCAGATAAGATAGTGATTGACAGAATTCTCTAGTCACCATCACCAAGTTAGTAGAACTTCGTGATGAACTATAATATGCAAGGGATGACAAAATTAATTCCCAAGCTCTTCGTGATGCAGAAACCGACGAAGGTAGAAATCAAGAAAAGAGCATCAAGTGTTGATGATTGACAAGACCACTAGTTTCAAGAAAAGGGCAAAGGGAAAGAAAGGGAACTTCAAGTAGAATGACAAGCAAGTTGTCGCTCCCGTGAAGAAGACCAAAGCTGGACCAAAGCCTAAAACTGAGTGCTTACACTGCAAAGGAAATGGTCACTGGAAGCGGAAATGCCCTGAATATTTGGTGGATAAGAAGGATGGCAAAGTGAACAAGAGTATATTTGATATACAGGTTATTGATGTGTGCCTTACTAGTGTTTATAGTAGCCCTGAGTATAAGATACTTGTTTGGTTGCTAAGATTAGTAACTCAAACAGGAGTTCTGAGAATAAACAGAGACTAGTTGAAGGGAAGTGACGATGAGTGTTGGAAGTAGTTCCAAGATTGATATGATCATCATCACACACTCCCTATACTTTCGGGATTAGTGTTAAATCTAAATAAATGTTATTTGGCTTTTGCGTTGAGCTTGAATATGATTTGATCATGTTTATTGCAATACGGTTATTCATTTAAAGTCAGAGAATAATTGTTGTTCTGTTTACATGAATAAAACCTTCAATGGTCATACACCCAATGAAAATGGTTTGTTGGATCTCGATCGTGTGATACACATATTCATAATATTGAAACCAAAAGATGTAAAGTTAATAATGATAGTGCAACTTATTTGTGGCACTGCCGTTTAGGTCATATTGGTGTAAAGCGCATGAAGAAACTCCATACTGATGGGCTTTTGGAATCACTTGATTATGAATCACTTGGTACTTGCGAACCGTGCCTCATGGGCAAGATGACTAAAACGCCGTTCTCCGGAACTATGGAGCGAGCAACTTATTTGTTGGAAATCATACATACTGTTGTTTGTGGTCTGATGAATGTTGAGGCTCGCGGTGGGTATCGTTATTTTCTCACCTTCACAGATGATTTGAGCAGATATGGTTATATCTACTTGATGAAACATAAGTCTGAAACATTTGAAAAGTTCAAAGAATTTCAGAGTGAAGTGGAAAATCATCGTAACAAGAAAAATAAAGTTTCTACGATCTGATCGTGGAGATAAATATTTGAGTTATGAGTTTGGTCTTCATTTGAAACAATGTGAAATAGTTTCGCAACTCACGCCATATGGAACACCACAGCATAATGGTGTGTCCGAAAGTCGTAACCGCACTTTATTGGATATGGTGCGATCTATGCTGTCTCTTATCGGTTTACCACTATCGTTTTGGGGTTATGAATTAGAGACAGCTGCATTCACGTTTAATAGGGCACCATCTAAATCCGTTGAGACGACACCGTATGAACTATGGTTTAACAGTAAACCTAAGCTATCGTTTCTTAAAGTTTGGAGTTGTGATGCTTATATGAAAAAGGTTTTCAGCCTGATAAGCTCGAACCCAACTCGGAAAGTGCGTCTTCATAGAATACCCAAGGGAAACTGTTGGGTATACCTTCTATCACAGATCCGAAGGCAAAACATTCGTTGCTAAAAATGGATCCTTTCTAGAGAAGGAGTTTCTCTCGAAAGAAGTGAGTGGGAGGAAAGTAGAACTTGATGAGGTAACTGTACCTTCTCCCAAATTGGAAAGTAGTTCATCATAGAAATCAGTTCTAGTGACTCCTACACCAATTAGTGAGGAAGCTAATGATAATGATCATGAAGCTTCAGATCAAGTTACTACCGAACTTTGTAGATCTTTCAGATTAAGATCTGCACCAGAGTGGTACGGTAATCCTATTCTGGAAATCATGTTACTAGACCATGATAAACCTACGAACTATGAGGAAGCAATGATGAGCCCAGATTCCGCGAAATGGTTTGAGACCATGAAATCTGAGATGGGATCCATGTATGAGAACAAAGTGTGGACTTTGATTGATTTGCCCGACGATCGGCAAGTCATAGAGAATAAATGGATCTTCAAGAGGAAGACGGACGTTGATAGTAGTGTTACTATCTACAAAGCTCGACTTGTTGCAAAAGGTTTTCGACAAGTTCAAGGTGTTGAATACGATGAGATTTTCTCACTCGTAATGATGCTTAAGTCTGTCCGAATCATGTTAGCAATTGCCACATTTTATGAAATCTGGCAAATGGATGTCAAAACTGCATTCCTTAATGGATTTATTAAAGAAGAGTTGCATATGATGCAACGGAAGGTTTTGTCAATCCTAAAGATGCTAACAAATTGTGCAAGCTTCAGCGATCCATCTATGGACTGGTGCAAGCATCTCGGGGTTGGAATAAACGCTTTGATAGTGTGATCAAAGCATATGGTTTTATACAGACTTTTGGAGAAGCATGTATTTACAATAAAGTGAGTGGGAGCACTACCGCCTTTTTGATAAATATATGTGAGTAACATATTGTTGATCAGAAATAATGTAGAATTATTCTGCAAAGCATAAAGGAGTATTTGAAAGGAGTTTTTTCAAAGAAGGACCTCGGTGAAGCTGCTTACATATTGAGCATCAAGATCTATTGAGATAGATCAAGTTTTTTCAATAAGTACATACCTTGTCAAGATTTTGAAGTAGTTCAAAATGGAACAGTCAAAGAATAGTTCTTGCCTGTGTTGCAAAGGTGTGAAATTGAGTAAGACTCAAATCCCGACCACAATGAGAAAATAGAAAAGAGAATGAAAGTCATTCCCTATGCATCGATCATAGGTTCTATAAAGTATGCTATGCTATGTACCAGACCTATTGTATACCTTGCTCTGAATTTGGCAAGGAGTACAATAGTGATCTAGGAGTAGATCACTGGACATTGGTCAAGAACATCCTTAGTGAGGACTAAGGAAATATTTCTCGATTATGGAGGTGAGAAAAGGCCCGTCGTAAAGAGTTACATCGATGCAAGCTTTTTACACTGATCCAGATGACTCTAAGTCTCAATCTGGATACATATTGAAAGTGGGAGCAATTAGCTAGAGTAGCTCCGTGCAGAGCATTGTAGACATAGAATATTTGCAAAATACATACGGCTCTGAATGTGACAGACCCGTTGACTAAGCTTCTCTCACGAGCAAAACTTGATCATACCTTAGTACTCTTTGGGTGTTAATCACATAGTGATGTGAACTAGATTATTGACTCTAGTAAAGCCTTTGGGTGTTGGTCACATGACGATGTGAACTATGGGTGTTAATCACATACAGATGTGAATATTAGTGTTGAATCACATGATGATGTGAACTAGATTATTGACTATAGTGCAAGTGGGAGACTGAAGGAAATATGCCCTAGAGGCAATAATAAAGTTATTATTTATTTCCTTATTTCATGATAAATGTTTATTATTCATGCTAGAATTGTATTAACCGGAAACATGATACATGTGTGAATACATAGACAAACATATAGTCACTAGTATGCCTCTACTTGACTAGCTCATTAATCAAAGATGGTTATGTTTCCTAACCATAGACATGAGTTGTTATTTGATTAATGGGATCACATCATTAGGAGAATGATGTGATTGACATGACCCATTCCGTTAGCCTAGCACTTGATCGTTTAGTATATTGCTATTGCTTTCTTCATGACTTATACATGTTCCTGTAACTATGAGATTATGCAACTCCGTTTGGGAGGAACACTTTGGGTGCTACCAAACGTCACAACGTAACTGGGTGATTATAAAGGAGTACTACAGGTGTCTCCAAAGGTACATGTTGGGTTGGCGTATTTCAAGATTAGGTTTTGTCACTCCGATTGTCGGAGAGGTATCTCTGGGCCCTCTCGGTAATGCACATCACTATAAGCCTTGCAAGCAATGTAGCTAATGAGTTAGTTACGGAATGATGCATTACGAACGAGTAAAGAGACTTGCCAAGAACGAGATTGAACTAGGTATTGGATACCGACGATCAAATCTCGGGCAAGTAACATACCGATGACAAAGGGAACAATGTATGTTGTTATGTGGTTTGACCGATAAAGATCTTCGTAGAATATGTAGGAGCCAATATGAGCATCCAGGTTCCGCTATTGGTTATTGACCAAGAATAGTTTTAGGTCATGTCTACATAGTTCTCGAACCCGTAGGGTCCGCACGCTTAAGGTTTCGATGACTGTTATATTATGAGTTTATGAGTTTTGATGTACCGAAGGAGTTCGGAGTCCCGGATGAGATCGGGGACATGACGAGGAGTCTCGAAAAGGTCGAGTCGTAAAGATCGATATATTGGACGACTATATTCGGAGTTCGGAAAGGTTCCGAGTGATTCGGGTATTTTTCGGAGTACCGGAGAGTTACTGAATTCATGGGAGTATATGGGCCTTATTGGGCCATACGGGAATAGAGGAGAGAGGCCAAAGGAAGGAGGCCTGCGCCCCCTCTGGTCCGATTGGACAAGGCGCAGCCCCTTTCCTTCTCCTCTCCCCTCTTTCCCCTTCTCCTACTCCAACAAGGAAGGAGGAGTCCTACTCCCGGTGGGAGTAGGACTCCCCTTGGCACGCCCCTCCTAGGCAGCCGCCCCTCCCCTTGCTCCTTTATATCACGGGGTAGGGGGGCACCTCTAGGCACAACAACACAAGTTGATCTACGGATCGTTCCTTAGCCGTGTGCGGTGCCCCCCTCCACCATATTCCACCTCGGTCATATCGTCGCGGAGTTTAGGCGAAGCCCTGCGTCGGTAGAGCATCATCGTCGTCACCACGCCATCGTGCTGATGGAACTCATCCCCGACACTTTGCTGGATCGGAGTCCGGGGATCGTCATCGAGCTGAACGTGTGCTGAACTCGGAGGTGCCGTACGTTCGGTACTTGGATCGGTCGGATCGTGAATACGCATTTACTACATCAACCGCGTTGTCATAACGCTTCCGCTTACGGTCTACGAGGGTACATGGACAATACTCTCCCCTCTCGTTGCTATGCCATCACCATGATCTTGCGTGTGCGTAGGAAATTTTTGAAATTACTACGTTCCCCAACAGATCTGACCTTTGGCTTCGAGCCAGTCATGCTGCTTGGGAAGACTATGCGAGGTTGTTCTTGCCTTGACGATGCAGCTTGATCAGTTGATGGCTTCTTCTTCTTTGCAGCCATTCTGGGGTCAATGCCAGGACGGCCAAGAGCCTTGCGCTTCTCGGCCTCATTGTAGGCTAGTACACACTTGTCAGCCAGGCTGTTCATGCGCTCACGAGCCTTTAGCTTCATCGGCGCTTCTTGTGAAAGGCTTCTTTGAGCTCGTGCAGCATGGTCTTGAAGTTTTTGACATCTTGCACGCTGAGCTTTGCCACATGCTTCTTGAACTGAGCCTGCTCATAGTCGATCTTGTGCTTCAGTTCAACGAGACGCTAAGCAAGAGCTAGCTCAGAAGCAATGGCGCCATTGAAGGAGACGCTGAGGCCAATGGGAAGTTGCAGATCTTCAAAGCTGAGATTGGGGTTGTCAAACCACTCATCAATGAAGTGATGGATGATTGCCACATCAAAGAGAGGCAGATCATTGAAGATCTCTGCTTCTTCCTTGCTCTTAATCAGTTGCTCAAGAGCATCATCTGCAAGATCTTCATCGCTGGATAGATCAATGTGCTCTTCTCGCAGAATGGCAGCAGGAGTCAATGTCTGATCAGAATGTCTGACGATTTTCTTTTTCTTCTCCGTCTTCTTGGAGATGCGAGATTGATCTTCAGACTGCACACTGTCTTCAGGAGGTGCAGTGGCCAGTGGCTTCACACGTGAAGCTTTTGGAGGAGCAGCTGATCTTGAAGCCTTAGCCTTCTTTAGCTTCTGCGGCTTTGGAGTGGGAGCCAGGGTTTCATCAGTGTCAGTGTCATCGTCAGAATGATCCACTTGGGCACCTTGGACCGCGATGTGAGTGATGAGGCCATCAAGGTTGTAGAAAGGACCCGATGACATTGGGCTCTGCATCACGGAGCCGTCGGACGGGGAAGCAGAGGGACCAGGGTTGAAGTCTAATCCCAATGACTTCTTGTTTTCCTTGGCCGATGCCTTTGCATCCGGAAGTTTCGCTTGAAGAGATTATCGTCACAACACGAGCAATGACGATGGGTCGGCATTTTCGGGCTGAGGTCCACGAACCATACAAGGATAGAAACCTGTGCAATAGCTTGATTCTGTTCTTGGGTGTAAGGCCTCGAAAGAGAATATCACCCCAAGGACTTTTGATAGCATTCTTCTCAGCATATTCCTGGGTCACGAACTTGTATTTGAACCATTGTTCAGCCCAATATCATCGAATCCATTGGATCCGTGTCTTGCGTTGATTGTAAGTCTCTTCAGGATCTGTCTTGTAAAGCTCTGCGAGGTCATCAGGTAAATCTTTTGATGTTCCCTCACGACGCTGTCTGCCACCCTTCCTTACTGATTTCTCTGCAGCCATGAACTTCAAACTGAATGGCTTCAACACGTTCAAAGGCTTCAGAAGCTTTTGCTTGCTGGTCAAACAGGAACTGGCGTCGGGAGAGTTAATGTGATGCTGTAAGAATTCTGCAAACAAATGCAGACTATGAGAACCAAGGGATTCTCCCACGGACATGTACCTGTGACAGCATTAGAGATGCGAGGGAAGGGGAAGAGGTCATATGCATTCTCAGAAGATTTTGAAGATAAATCAGTTTGAAGACATTGACCTCATGATGCGAAGACATTCACTTATTCGTTGAGAGTTGGTTCCAGATTTGTACGAATCCGTGAATAGGTACAAGTGAGGAATCTAACTAGATATGAAGCTTAAGTGAATATACTAGGCAGTATGAGATACAGACAGAATAGATTTAACAGTGTATGGGCAGAAACCAACTTTGGTAAACAGGATGAATCTTTGAGGATCAA
This sequence comes from Aegilops bicornis, assembly GCA_021605145.1. Taxonomy (NCBI): domain Eukaryota; kingdom Viridiplantae; phylum Streptophyta; class Magnoliopsida; order Poales; family Poaceae; genus Aegilops; species Aegilops bicornis. The sequence continues at coordinate 860,868,744 of CM038671.1, read as the reverse complement.
AAAGATGGTAAAAATAGAGTTATATTTACCACACGAAGAAATGCTAGATGGGATGAGTAGGAGACCGAGCAGTTCAATCCACCGTGCCCTAACTTGGCGATAGAGGACAGCTACGGCGGCGGCGGAGAAGACGATGTTCGCGGCCGGTGTGAGGACGGCGTCGGAGAAGTCGCGGTAGCTAAGCGCTTCGTCGACGGCGTCGTCGCGAGCTAGCGGTGGCGCTAGGGTTTTGACGAGGTGGAGAGGTGGAAGAAGGTTTTCTTTACCGCAGGGGACAAGTATTTATAAGGAGGTGTGCGGCACAGCACAATTACTCAGGTGCCCCTGGCGGTTCACATCTGAGGGGTACGTGGCAAGCGTGCAACATACTCGGAGCTGTCCCACGTTCTCACGCCCTCCAGGTTTGTCGGATGGTCGTTCCGGCTTCTCTGGATTTCAAACAATAATGATGAATCATTTAAAACAGACTCAATGTTTGTCTCTGTGTCTTCTGCTGACAAGGACGTAGAGAAGACATTCGACAGTTTCAATAGAATGCATACGATTTGGACAGATAGAGTTTGAGATAGAAAGCATGCATGGAGAGATTAGGGTCCGATCACATTCACTTAGTTCACAAGATTCAACTAGGAAGACATAGCTATAAGTGAATGCTGTAGAAGACAGAACACTACTATATATATATATATATCAGAAGCAATCAAATCAGCATAGTGAAGGAAATCATGAAGATAAGTTGAACTTTGAAAACAAACCAAATGTGAAGACATAGCTAAAATAACGCCACGAGTGAAACACTTCAAACAGAGAAATTTGGTGGTGGCGTTACCCACCGTATAGGAAGTATTAGACCCAGACACAGCGCACAATGGCACCACGTGCCATGAAGCAGTGGGTGGGAGCAGGGTCGTCCATGTCATCAGCTTCAGCGTTGGTGTGGAAGTCATTGTCTTCAGTGTTGAAGATGGACTTGGTAACATAGGCTGTGGCTAGAGCCAGACTTGCAACGCCAGGGTCGGACTCCTCTCCAGACTCCACTTCCGCCTCCTCAGAAGTAGACTCCTCCTCTGAATCCATTTCCTTGACAACAAAAGCACGAGCCTTGCCAGATGAGCTCTTCTTATGAGATGAAGACTTTGATGAGGACTTGGAAGAAGACTTTGAAGATTTCTTCTTCTTCTTGTCATCAGAATCATATTCCTTGCTCTTCTTCTTCTTCTTCTTCTTCTCATTATCCCACTGTGGACACTCAGATATATAGTGTCCAGGTTTCTTGCACTTGTGACATGTTCTCTTCTTGTGGTCATGAGTGGAAGCATCATCATTTCTTGAGCTAGATCGTGAAGATTTTCTGAAGCCTTTCTTCTTAGTGAACTTCTGGAACTTCTTCACAAGCAAAGCAAGTTCCTTTCCAATGTCTTCAAGATCATCAGAACTGTAGTCAGATTCTTCTTCAGATGAGGAAACAACTTTTGCCTTCAAAGCGCGAGTTCGTCCATAGTTGGGACCATAGATATCTCTTTTCTTAGAAAATTTGGAACTCATGTGTGTTGAGCCTCTCAAGTATATCGACGGATCGAGTGTCTTGAAGTCGTATGCGTTCTTGTATCATGAGGGCAAGGGTGTCAAAGGAGCTGTCAAGAGATCTCAGTAGTGTCTTGACGATTTCATGCTTAGTAATCTCAGTGGCGCCGAGAGCACGAAGCTCATTTGTGATGTCGGTGAGACGATCAAACGTGAGCTGGACATTTTTATTGTCGTTTCTCTTGAAGCGGTTGAAGAGGTTGTGAAGAACACTGATCCTTTGATCTCTCTGGGTTGAGACGCCTTCGTTGACCTTGGATAGCCAGTCCCGGACTAGCTTCGACGTTTCGAGCACTCACACGGCCAGACTGTCCTTTGGTCGATGACCACGAGATAATGTTCTTGGCAGTTGAGTCCAATTGAACGAACTTCTTGACATCGCTAGGGTGACACCTTCACCAGTTTGGGAACGCCGTTCTTGACGACATACCGTAGGTCGACATCAATGGCTTCAAGATGCATGCGCATCTTATTCTTCCAAAGGGATATTCAGTTCCATCGAACACGGGCAAGCATCGAGACTTTGATTATCCTGCAGTCGACATAGCTAAAACTCCAGGTGGTTAAACCGAATCACACAGAACAAGGGAGTACCTTGCTCTGATACCAATTTAAAGTGCTAGTTATCGACTACAGGGGGGTGAATAGGCGATTTTTATGAAAGTCTTCTAAATGTGGAAGTTTCGAAGACAAACAATAGAATTTCCCTAATTGATATGCAGTGGAAGATAAACTACAACAAGCAAACCATAGTCAAGTATGTTGTAATGTGAAAGTACAAAGACTAATAGCAGCTCAGTAGTAAGGATCAGGATGGAAGATAGTATGAAGCCAAACAACTATAGTAGTCAAGCAATGAAGTCAAACAGGTATGACAAACAGGCAATGACTTCACGAAGACAAACTCTGATTAAAGGAAGGGAGAGGATAGAACCAGTCACTTTTTGAAGACATAGGATTTGTTGGACCACTTCCAGTTGCTGTGACAACTGTACGTATGGTTAGGGTGGCTGAGATTCAACTCAGAAGACCGCGTCTTCACCTTATTCCCCTTGAGCTAAGGACACACAGTCCTCGCCCAATCACTCTGGTAAGTCTTCAAGTTAGACTTCCAAACCTTCACAGAATTCGTTCACCGGCGATCCACAATGACTCTTGGATGCTCAGAACGCGACGCCTAACCGGCTGGAGGATTCACAGTCCTCAAGTGCAATAAGTCTTCAGGTCACGCAGACAGAAATACTTCAGTGATGCCTAACACTGTTTGGCTCTGGGTGTTTGGGCTTTGTCCTCGCAAGGATTTCTCTCTCTCAAAGGCTTCGAGGTGGGTTGCTCTCAATCGACAAAAGCCGTGCACTAACTCTGAGCAGCCACCAATTTATGGTGTAGGGGGTGGGCTATTCATAGCCACTAGGCAACCCGACCTGATATGTCTGAAATGACCCTGGGTCACTCAGGAACTGACACGTGTTCCAAAGGTCAGATTTCAAACACACATGGCAACTTTACTTGGGCTACAAGCAAAGCTGACTCATCCAGCTCTGGATAAGATTTGCTCTCATTGTCTTATTTCGAAGACATAGGATTTGGGTTGAGCATCACTTCAGTCATTCTGACTTTGTTCACATGGACCCCACTTAACAGTACGGTGGTTCCTATGACTCAACACAGAAGAAACAGTCTTCGCGCTCCATAGTCTTCACTCAATGTCTTCTCTTGTCATAGTCTTCAATATGAATACCTTCATATACCACCATTGTCTTCAATGTCTTCATACATTTTTAGGGGTCATCTCCGGTAGGTAAACCGAATCAATGAGGGACACTACCTGTGTTATCCTGAAATTCTCACAAACACATTAGTCCCTCAACCAAATTTGTCGTCAATACTCCAAAACCAACTAGGGGTGGCACTAGATGCACTTACATCAACTAACTCATTAGTTGCAATGCTTGCAAGGCTTAAGTGATGTGAATTACCGAGTGGGCCCAGAGATTCCTCTCCGACAATCGGAGTGACAAATTCTAATCTCGAAATACGCCAACCCAATAAGTACCTTTGGAGACACCTGTAGAGCACCTTTATAATCACCCAGTTACATTGTGACGTTTGGTAGCACACAAAGTGTTCCTCCGGTAAACGGGAGTTGCGTAATCTCATAGTCATAGGTACATGTATAAGTCATGAAGAAAGCAATAGCAACATACTAAACGATCGGGTGCTAAGCTAACGGAATGGGTCATGTCAATAACATCATTCTCCTAATGATGTGATCCCGTTAATCAAATGACAACTCAAGTCTATGGTTAGGAAACTTAACCATCTTTGATCAACGAGCTAGTCAAGTAGAGGCATACTAGTGACACTTTGTTTGTCTATGTATTCACACATGTATTATGTTTCCGGTTAATACAATTCTAGCATCAATAATAAACATTTATCATGAAATAAGGAAATAAATAATAACTATATTATTGCCTCTAGGGCATATTTCCTTCAGCAAGGTGGGGCCCACGAGGGTGGAGGGGGCGCCTAGGGGGGAGGGCGCGCCCCCTACCTCGTGCCCACCTCCTTTCTTTCTTGACGTAGGGTCCAAGTCTCCTGGATCATATTCGGTGAGAAAATCACGTTCCCGAAGGTTTCATTCCGTTTGGACTCCGTTTGATATTCCGTTTCTTCGAAACACTGAAATAGGCAAAAACAACAGCAATTCTGGGCTGGGCCTCCGGTTAATAGGTTAGTCCCAAAAATAATATAAAAGTGGAAAATAAAGCCCAATATTGTCCAAAACAGTAGATAACATAGCATGGAGCAATCAAAAATTATAGATACGTTGGAGACGTATCATTTGTGTTAATCATTCTCAGTGTACCCGGAGCGCCAATGCTTGCAGACGAAGATTCTTAACATCGAGGCCACCGAAGCAAGTTGGTTTGCATATGGTACTCCAACCCACAAGGAATTGTCCGCCGTTATCTTTTCCCTTTGCTGCCCAAAAGAACAAGCCCATCTAGGTATCTAGCCCCTCAAAAACCCAAACGTGTGCATCTGAGAACATCAGTTGTGATTACCAACTTTGACTAGAACAAGTCTTCCCCGGGAGCTGAATCAGCCCTCGCTACCAAGCTGGAACAATTTGCTTTGTTTGGTCTAGCATCGGTTGCCATTCTGCTTTGGTGAGCGGACTGATGGCAAGCTGCAATCTGAGATATTTTCAAGGGAATTCACCCATCTTGCATTGTAAAATGTCTACCACATCCTAAGTTGATCCTTGAAGTCCCCTCTGATTATAATTGCGGAGGACTTAGTGTAATTAACGCAGAGCCCAAAGGCATCACCGAAAGGTTGCAACACCTCCCTGACAAAGTTCAAATCCTTGCTCGAAGGCCGGGCGAACAAATCAACGTCATTAGCATAGATTGACAGCCGCTGCATCGATGCTATCCAGGTAAATGAGCTGATCACTCCCTCGACTGCGGCTTAGGTTAGAATTACACACTTATAGCCTAACAAATCATCTAGAATCAAACTCTAAGAAATACTAAATCATCTCAATAGAAATTTTTTAAAAGTCAAACTCTATCAAATTTGGCCAAATTTGAAGAGAAAAATTATCAACATTTCAAAATACGAAATCCAAATCAAATCAATATTGTTAGATTCATCTTGAAATGTTTTTACTCTTAATGTGGTACCGGTCAAAGCGACATATTGGCGAGCCAACACTACTCGGGTGAGCTTTGGACCTGCAATGAATGACTTACAATGGGATCCAAATCTGCATTTTAGAAGTGATATGACCAAAGTGACACAAGTCGAATAGTTATATGACTTATGATGCATTTTACTCATTAATAAATGCATATATTGGGGGTGGGGGGGGGGACGGGAGTGAAACTTTGACTCATTGATGATCAGATTACGAACTAGCTAACCATCTGATCTTTTCGTTGTCAACTATCTTATATCTCATTGAAATGCATTGACAACTATCTGGTTCTTGATACTTATCCGAGCCTTAAATTCATAAGTTGTTAATCCAACTCCGATGTCCAATTCGATTATTTCTCATTCGCTCCTTCCTCTTTCTCATCTCACACGGTCACTGATCGTCCGCACGAAGCTCCTAGCCCCTTCCTCTTTCTCATTCCTCCTCCTTCCTCACTCCTTCTCATTTTTCTCATCCGAGCCACAAAAAAATTCACTAGCTAGAAAGATATTTTCCCGAGGGATTTGCCCCCTAAGACCTAACTAGTATGATTAGTGTGCATTGCTAGATCAATCTACACAACGTCATAATTCTGCATATCATACATTATGATGTCTCAAATAAACTTTGAATCTATAAATTGTGGATTAAAATGCTCCAAACCAATGAGCATATGTGAAATCAAGAAGTATCCATAATTTTTACACACACAAAGCACCATTTCATCTCAATATTTCTTTAATATAAGTGTAATTATGTAAATTCGTCATAAGCTATGAGATTTTATATCAGAAAAATTGATTTGAATCAACTCTGAATTATACCAAAACTAATTACACGGATCTTATTTGCTCTCCAGCGGCTTCTTCTTCATCTATCCCCACGCACCTCGGGATCCCGTTGAATCTCTGAAAGATGCATCGTGATGATAAGACGTGCTATCAGGCTAAAACTTCAAGCTGAAATGGTAGCTGGTTGATACCTCGACTTTGGTCGGAAACCATTCGATGAGCTCCGCCACATTATATACAACACCACTTTTATGGTGCATACCCAAGCAAACTCACAACGCGACATCAACACTTTGATCACAATGACCAAACTATTACTTTTTCTATGTTGCATGAAGGAAATACGAAAACGACAATCATAATGTGGAGGCCAGGATGAATCTCGATGTTCAGTGCTGCGATACGTCTAGAAGACCATACAGTGGATAAGAAAATATTAAAAATTACATTATACTAAACTGTTTTACTTTATTTAAGCCATTGATTGGTATTTAATTTTTTCCTTATATCAGTAAAATGACAACATATAATGCTCCCAAATATTACAATGTATTATATTAGATGTACAATTCTAATACATTGATTATAAGTACACATTCATTAAGTTAACAACAATTTTGTGATGGAGTTTGTTTGAGACATTGATTGCTAAAATTGTCTCTTATTCGAATGCTTTCCCTAAAATCAAAGAGAGAAACCCAAAATAACATTAGTCTCTAGATCAATTGGTACCACTTATGTCTTTGCATATACTTGAGATATTTAAATATATTGTCAAAAGCTATAGGGTAGCATGTTTAATTAAGATGTTGATAGATACTTCTCCGGAGTATGACTAAATATAAAATTCTAGAATGTATGAGATTCCTACAAGTTGTTTGTCTTACAATCACTAGCATGACCCATTTACGTGTTCATTCATAGTAAACTAGCATGATTAATGGCATTATAAATATGCAAATCATATATAATAATGTCTCTAAGTTGCTCTGTATTTGCAAATCTTACATTAGAAATGTTGTAGTGAGCCTATGTCTAATCAAGCAATACTCATAGTTTTATACACGAAAATGCACCATTTGATTTCAACTAATAATCGTGCATGTGCAATGCATGCCGATATTAGGTAGGATATTAATTGTACATTGATATTGCGTATAATATTAATTACATGTTAATTAAGTGGCTACCTAAGACATTGTTAGTACTGTAGTTATGATATTAGTTGCATGCTAAACGTGGTTGGTGCTCAACATTGGGGTGATTAGATCGATCTGGTTTGACAATTTAGATTGTTTGGATCTGCCTCACTAGTGCCTTTATATACCACTAGCAAAAGGGCCTGTGCGTTGTAACGAGAGAGAAAAAATCATAATCTTCAATGGCCATGACCACATTTTGCTGCATCACCGAGACACACTATCTCTCTTAATTTCATAAAATCATGAATAGTTATTGAAAGCATGAACATTTTTTTAAACTCGTGCACATATTTGAAATCATGAACATTTTTCAAATTTGTGAACACTTTTACAAAATTTTGAACATTTTCTAAAATCAAGAACATTTTCTAATTCCTGAAAATTTTATACTATTTGCAAACATTTTTTAAAAACTAGTGCAACCACCAAGTGATGAACGTGTCATGTGTCGCGGGACATTGCACATTCAGGAAAAGCTCATGCAAACAGTAGTTCTAGACCTCTCGAGTGTATACACATGGCATTAGTATATGTTCGACGTTGTCCTCCTTCTGCAGGCAAGTGTAACATGCTGATCTTTGCCGTGTTTAGCATGACGGCCAGAGGTCCAAAGTCGATGTTGGGCTGCAAGCCACGCAAAGATTTTACACTTTAGAGGCGCCAACTCCTTCGTATGGATGACGCGAAAGGAACTCTGATCAAGCCATGACATAGGTGACGGTGTCGATCTCGTTGTGTACTCGTCGGACATCGCACCAGGCCAAGTAAATCTGTCCGGCTCCTGAGTGTCCCGCATCACTGAAGCAATGGCTTGGCAGAGATGCAGGAATTGCATGTGTGTTGTGAAAGACAACTCATTCAATATATCGTGCATCCATCTGTTATTCGCCATCACCTGAAGCACATTTCACCTGTTCAGCGTGCGTGCCTTGACACTACGATCGATTGTTGGCGCGATGTCCACAATGGCACAACCATAGATCCAACGGTTTCACCAGAACAAAACGCTATTACCTTCGCCAACCTTAATTTTGACGAAGTTGTCAAAAACCATTCGAGCCTCTTTGTCATCAGTCATGGGAATTTCTTGCCGCGGCCTCTCTGGACCAGTTCGTGTTAATCATTCTCAGCATACCCGGAGCGCCAATGCTTGCAGACGAAGATTTTTAACCCCGAGGCCACCGAAGCAAGTTGGTTTGCATATGGTACTCCAACCCACAAGGCATTGTCTGTCGTTATCTTTTCCCTTTTCCGCCCAAAAGAACGAGCCCATCCAGGTATCTAGCTCCTCAAAAACCCAAACATGTGCATTTGAGACCATCAGTTGCGATTACCAATTTTGACCAGAACAAGTCTTTCCCAGGCTCTGAACCAACCCTCGCTACCAAGCTGGAACAAAATTGCTTTGCTTGGTCTAGCATCGGTTGCCACTCTGCTTTGGTGAGTTGACTGATGGCAAGCTGCCGGGATATTTGTAAGGGAATTCACCCATCTTGTATTGCAAAATTTATACCACCCTAAGTTGATCCTCGAACCCCGTCTGATTAGAATTGCGGAGGACTTAGTGTAGTTAGCGCAGAGCTCAGAGGCCTCACCGAAAGCTTGCAGCACCTCCCTCACAAAGCTCAGATCCTTGTTCGAAGGCAAGACGAACAAAGCAACGTCATCAGCATAGATTGACAGCCGCTACATCGATGCTATCCCGGTAAATGAGTTGATCACTCGCTCATCGACAACCTTGGTTAAAATTTCACGCTTACAGTCTAACAAATCATCTGGAATCAAACTCTAAAAAAATACTAACTCATCCCAATAGATATTTAAAAAAAGTCAAACCCTATCGACTTTGACCATTTTTACAGAGAAAAATTATCAACATTTTGAAATACCATATCCAAATCAAATTAATACTGTCATATTCATCATGAAATGTTTCTACTTTTAATGTGGCACCGGTCAGGAGACACTTTGGCCAGCCAACACTGCTCGGGCGACCTTAGGACCAACAATGGACAACTTAAAATGTAATGGAAGTATAATGAATTAAAGATGTCTATTGTTAAGATTTGCGGTGGCGACATTAATTTGCTAAATCGACCAACCAGATGTTTCTGATTTTTTTTGAGAATTTCTAACATACGTCATCATTGTTACTCACATAGTACTTTAAATATATAACAGAGTAGTGGTAGTTGCAACTCACTACTTATTTTTCTAGCACGTGCAAGTCATTCACATTTAATTTTCCAACAAATGCAAAGCCTCCACATCAGCAAGAACATACAAACACTCCACATCATTTTTTTACATTTTTAGCAACAATCATTTTAGTATTTTCTTTTAATTCCTGCCGCAAACGTGCGAGGTATTATCTAGTTCAAATAAAAGTTGAGCTAAATAATAGTGATCACACTAATTTACACATTTTAGCGGGGCCCATGAACCATCTCTCCCGCGCCTTCAATTCACTAGTTGTTAGTCCAACCCTCGTGTCCAATTTGATTCTTTCTCATTTCGCTCCTTCCTCTTTCTCATTGCACAAAGTCACTGATCGTCTGTACGAAGCTCCTCACCTCTTTCTCTTTCTCATGCCCTCCTTCTCCCTCACCCCTTCTCATTTTTCTCATCGGAGCAACAAAAGAGTTCACTACCTGAAAGGATCATTTTTTGTGGGGGGATTTGCCCCCTAAGACCTAACTAATATGATTAGTGTAGTTTGCTAGATCGATCTACACAACATCATCATTTTGTAGATCATATATTATGATGTCTCAACATGAACTTTGAATTTGCAAATCATGGATTATAATGCTCTAAACGAGCATATATGAACTCAAGAAAGTACTCATAATTTTCACACACACACAAAAAGACTATTTCATCTCAATATACTTAAATTATATACATTTGTCACAACATATAACATGTGATATCAGAAAAATGTGATCTGCATCAACTTCGAATCACACCAAAACTTATTGCAAAGACCATGTTTGATGTCCAGCTCATTCTTCTTCGTTAATCCCCATCAACCTCGGGATTCCACCGAGTCTCTGGAAGATATGCGTCGGCATGATAACACATGACATTAGGCTACAGTTCAAATCAAAATTGCAGTATATTGATACCTCGACTCACAAAGGGGAACACTCAACGAGCTCCGCGATATTATATACATCGCCAAATTTGTTTGCGACATTATTGCTTGCTAAAAAATTATTTTATTCGAATGCATCCCCTTAAATCAAAGAGAGAAAGCCCAAAATCACATTAGTCTCTAGATTAATTGATAATATTTATGTCTTCGCATATACTTTATTATATTTAAATTTATTGTAAATAGCTATATAGTAGCATATTTAACAAAGATGTTGATAGATACTTCTAGTTCTAGGGGTGTATATAGGTGATTAAACTTAGGTATAACTAAATATAAAACTCTAGAATATATGAGATTCCTACATGTTGTTTGTCTTACAATCACTAGCATTACCAGTTTATGTGTTCATTCATAGTAAACTAGCATGATTAATGGCATCATAAATATGCAGATCATATATTATAGTGTCTCTAAATTGCTATGAGTCTGCAAACCATACATTAGAAATGTTGTATTGAGCTTATTATGTCTAATCAAGAAATACTTATAGTTTTATACACGAAATGCATCATTTGATTTTAATTAATAGCCGTGTACATGCAATGCACATTGATATTAGGTATGATATTAATTGTACATTGTTATTGTGTATAATATTAATTACATGTTAGTTCAGATTCTACCAAAGACGTTATCGTAATATGATATTAGTTGCGTGCTAAAACGTGATTGGTGCTCAACATTGGGGTGATTAGATTGATGTGATTTGACAATTGAGATTGTTCGGATCTAGTAGGCTAACCCATGATTTACGTAGCATTTTGATTGTTAATGTGACCGTGCACAAAAAGAAAATTTTATTAGATAAACACTTACTGATTTTGCAAAGAAACCATAATTCTATTTGGTAAGCCAACACGAGGTTGAACAGTTGATGCGTTTTTTGTGAAACACATGGGGGAAATTTAATTAACCTAATCTATAAAGGAAACCGAATCAAAAACCAAATAGAGCGACCCAATTTAGGAGATAATCTGGGCGAGAAAAGCACACAAGCATTGACGAATTAGAAGGAGGAAAATGAAAACAAAATAAAATGAGTGGGGAGGATGGCATGACAGAGCACCGCCCATGAGCAAACTCCGAGACACAACAACACATGCGGACGAGCTAGATATCCCCACGATGTGATACTAGAGCAAATACAATCAACGCATGTCATCGACTGTAAAACTCAATAGCATAGGGCGTGATAGCAGACAATGCAATACATGAGACCGCCAATAAGCCACGAGCCTTAATTTGACTAGCTGCCATTCCGCCCTCAAATTCCAACTCAATCGCATATAAGCCAAGATCATCATGCATGTACTGTGTCAAACAACCGACGACATATCTCATTGCTAATACCTTTTTAGGGAAAAGTATATATACTCAACTCATCTCAAAGAACCAAAAGGAGAAAAACAACATATAGCCTTGAAACAAAGGGTTCGCTCCCGAAAAATTACTACCGAGCGTTCGCTATCAACATCATCCAAAAAAAAAAACATCTCCTCATATCTTATGTGGGCCGGGCCGGGCCACCAAAATCGTTCACGGGCGGCGCACATGGCAGGGTGAAAGGCCCAAATCGAACACCTGAAGGGGAGGGGAAGTGGATGAGGCATCGAGGCAGCAGCAGGGCAGTGTAATCCTCAGCAGCAGCAGGGGGAAAAAGAATGGCCGCGCCGCAGCAGGTCCGCGCCGTGCCCCTGGCCCGCGCGCTCCGCCTCCGCACGCGCGCCTCCGCCGCCGCCCCGCCGGAGACGTCCCGCCGCGCGCTCCTCGGCCTCACGGAGCCCGAGCTCCGCCAGCTCGCTGTCGACCTCGGCCAGGTAACCTGAAACCAGAGCATCCCCGCGCGCGCAAAGGCGTCGCCTTTTTTTTTTCTCTCCCGTTCGTACCTTCCCGGCGCTTTTGCCGGCTCGCTCACCCGCGCCGCCGCGTCTCCGCAGCAAAGCTACCGGGGGAAGCAGCTGCACGACCTCGTCTACAAGAACAGAGCCAAGCAGGTCGAGGAGTTCGCCTACGGTGAGTGCCCGCTGGGCCATGCGCGCCACCTGTTTGTAGTTTTGCCTCGGCCGCTTTTGTCTTTGACCGTGCTCTGGCCGTTTGTCGTCGTGCAGTGCCCAAGGTGTTCCGGGAGGCGCTGGTCGGCGCGGGATGGAACGTCGGCCGGTCGCCGGTGCACCACGCCGTCACCGCCACCGATGGCACCACCAAGGTACGTTGGTCAAGGTTCCCACGGCATTGTGAAGTCAGAGACAGAGCCGTGTGCTTGGTGAGTTGGAGAGGCTCATGATTATTTGTATGTTGGTCCAATGATCCTTCCTTGCAGATACTTCTCAAGCTGGAGGACAACAGACTGGTGGAGACGGTGGGGATCCCTGTCGACGACAGGGGCACGCCTAGACTAACCGCCTGCGTTTCGTCACAGGTGCTTTGGAGCCAGTGCTGTTTGATGATATTGCTGGTTCGATTACCTCAGTGTTGTTGATGGTATCGATGGTGCTTATGCAGGTCGGCTGCCCCTTGCGTTGCTCGTTCTGCGCCACTGGGAAGGGAGGGTTCGCGAGGAACCTTAAGGGGCACGAGATTGTCGAGCAGGTCCTTCCTCTCTCCCAGCAACCTGCGCTTGTTGCTGCTTTGCAGTGAAAGATTGTTGTAAACAAGCTGAACTCGTGTTCTTTTCTGTTGCGTTGTGGATTGATGTTCTGGCATTGCAGGTATTGGCCATAGAGGAGTCGTTCAAACACAGGGTGACAAATGTAGTGTTCATGGGGATGGGTGAGCCCATGTTGAACCTCAAAGCAGTTCTGGAGGCACACCAATGCTTGAATAAGGTATGTTGAATTGGCAAGTCACCGAGTCGTGTGTTCCCTTGAGCTCAGTTTGTTTTCGTGATACATTGGACCATAAATTACTTTGTGTGTGCTAAATAAGAAGATGCATGATATGTGTCCTGTCATTCAACATGGATATGCTATTATCAGGAACTAAAGATTGGGCAAAGGATGATGACAATCTCCACAGTAGGTGTTCCCAACACGATAAGTAAGCTAGCATCTCACAAGCTTCAGTCGACACTGGCAGTCAGGTACAATATCAAAATAATCCAAACTTGGGTTCTTAGCATCAATAATAGACAATGTGGCCTTGGTTTATGCTTACTACTCCCTCTGCCCCAAAATAACTGTCGCTGATTTAGTACAAAGTTAGTACAACTTTGTACTAAATCAATGACACGTATTTTGGGGTGGAGGAGTACTTACCAAACTTACTTATTACTCTGTATTCCTTGCAAGAACTTGCCCCTTTTCGACATTGTCCAAACCATGAGCTTAGCTGAAAGAGACTGTATATTACAAGCAGCATTTGCTTCTATAATTTGTTTTCTGACTATTTTGCTGTATCCGTATCAGCCTGCATGCCCCAAATCAGAGGTTGCGCGAAACAATTGTTCCAAGTGCAAAGGCATATCCTCTGGAAGCACTAATGGATGACTGCAAGAATTATTTTCTCGAAACTGGACGCAGGGTATCCTTCGAGTACACCCTGCTAGGTAATCTAGCTATGCTTTCACACTGAATGATCCATCTATCTGTCGGGGATTGATCTTCAAAACTGCATTATGATTTCAGCCATTGTCACCTGACATGATTGAACTGTTCCATTTTCCTCAGCTGGGATTAATGATGAAAAGGCACACGCTGAAGAACTTGCAGCGCTGCTGCATGCATGTGGAGGCGGTTATCATGTGAACCTGATTCCCTATAACCCGGTAGAAGGCTCTGAGTACAAGAGGCCTTACAGAAAAGCGGTATGTTATCTATCCCAGTTTTAGTCACAATGCCTATTATGGAATTTGTGTTGGGTTTGAGATTGTTGGTACTTGTGTTGGTAATTTTGCACAGATTCAAGCGTTTGTTGATGCACTGGAATCTCGGAAGATCACGGTCAGCGTTCGACAGACCCGTGGGCTTGACGCTAATGCGGCTTGTGGACAGCTTAGGAATGAGTTCCAGAAGAATCCGCTGCTTGAATCGTCCCCACCCTCTGAGCCCAGCCAACTGCTGGAGTCCTCTACGTCCTCGGAGTCCAGCCTCGTTCCTGCTTAGCCCAAGAAATCTACCTCAATTATGTAGAAATCGAGGTTGTTGTGAATTTCTGCATTCTAAATTTCACACAGGCCCTGAATTGCTCTGCTCACACATAGATCATCAGCTTATAGTTATAAAGCTGATTAGGAGGCAGCCTTCTATGGCTAATGAGCTTATTCATATTCGGTGTGAGAGGCTCCTGTTCAGTTGAGATTTGAAGGATTTTCTTTGAGATATGAAGTGTTCTGCATGAAGTTAGTATATGTATTTGATACAAGTTATGTATATGGGTAGAGAATTTTGGAACAAATAGCATGTATGGTTATTCAAGCTGCCAAATCTTATGCCATTATTGTCTGAATTTCTATATAACCGTCCTCCAAAACGTTAACATAAATTCAAATGAATTTAAGAACAAATTATCAGGTAAAAGAATGTCATTGAAAACAATTACAAAGTTCTGTTCAAGTATGGAAGTTCTGAAAAGAAACTGTGAGATGAAGTGTTACTACAAAATATTTGTATTCGATACAAATAATCTGTTTCTTTAGATCGAAGGAGCGTCCAGGCCCCCATTTTCAACTAAGAAAATAGTGTTTTTCAGAAGACGAAGCAATAACATCATACACCCCCCAAGACATACTTCCTGCCTACATCAGGGGTGCTAAACAAGAAGAGAAACTTTAACTACAAATATATATTGCAGAACATGTAAACAGGAAACAGTGAAATCATGTAGCAAAGTCCAAAATCACTTCACTGGTAGGCATATATCTGACTGTAGGCCCCCAGCCATGCCCTCTCTTGAAGATTTCACTCGTCGGTTGTGCAAGTCTTCTAGACACCATGAGCAGCCTTTTTTTGCTATCCTCTTTTCTGTGGAAAAGTCCACGAATCCAGCAGAGAACATAAAGAAAATACTCCTGAAGTTAGTAGGATCATTAGGAAGTACACTTTGAAAACAAGTTTTGTTTTTGTTTTCCAGATTCTCCATAAAAGTCCAGCAACACCTATAGAGGTTATAGCTCTATCCTTGCCAATGTAGCTAGGCAACCGATTCTGGTATAAATCAAGAAAATATTTTGGGGTTTTGGAGTTCTGCAAAGCAGCCACAATAACATTCCATAAAAACCTAGCTAGTGAACGAGAAAGAACAAGTGATCAATGCTTTCTTCAATGTCATGAAACTCACATTTCCTACTTCCTGTCCACCTTATTTACTCAAGTTGTCTTTGGTCAAAAATCTATTTTTAGTAACAAGTTAGGAAAAGGCTTTAAATTTTAAAGACATTTTCATCCTCCACAACAACTTGTAGGGGAAGACAACATGTCTAGCAATGATGTATTGAATATTGATAAAGCGACTTAAAAGAGAAAGTACCCAAGGTTTTGAGTAGCCACTTAACCTTGTCAATTTCTTCAGTCTAAACAACCTGACCAAAAATATCCAACATGTCATTCCACATAGCCAAGGTATGCCCGTACATGCATATCCTAAATCTAATACGATATAAGTCCTTGTTAAACGCCTTAGACTGTCATATGCTTGCAAAAGGTAAGATTGTACAATCAAGGGAAAAGAACACAAAGCGGTTTATCCTTGTCCAAACATTCTCCCAGAATCTAGTCTTACGACCATCACCCAAAACCCTCTCACAACAACTATAAAAAATATATTTTACCTCCATGACACCGTTCGGGAGTGAGAGTTGGCAGGAGACGGTTCACATTGAGTCGAAGTATTTCTCCTCAAGCACTTTGCTCGAATCATGTCTTGCCACTCTCATTGTCTTTTTAAGAGAAATAATAAACACAACCACACATTTGTTTCTCAACCTTAGTAATACTGACGTCACATTAAATTTAGAGTGAAAACATAGGCACTAATATCAATGTTCTGCCACCAACATACAAGAAATAGGGCGCCTAACTCTTATTATTTGCAAACTAATGGAAGAAAAAAAGACAAATCTCGCACTGATAAAAGCAGAGAAAATTTATTTTTATTTTTATCTCTATTATCAAAGCATGCAAGTCACATCACTGTCCCGATTTACAATTGTTGAATCAATAATAAATTTGGACTTACAAACCAAATCCCTAAATCCGACTCTAAGAAAGTCAATAAATTTGATCATGTGGTGTAAATCCTATAAACTCTAAATCCAAGATACAGAGGAACCACGATACATATGATTGTGGAGTGGAAAATTTAGGTTCAAATCTTTAAATTCGACTCATCACCAAACAAATATGCCTCTGCCAACAGAGCGCATACTCAACTCTTTCTGCCAGTGGCAAAACTAGAAAGAAAAATGCATTGTGGGTTCAAAGTTCACGCCGAGAAAACCGAACGCTCTTTAAAACAAAAAATTGGTTATCTCCTAATCCTTTTGTGCAAATAAAGTGAAATTTTCCCAGATCACTACCGAAATCCTATAGTATTTATAGATTTTTTTCCAGGTTTTAGGAATATCAAATTTTGAAAGAAGAAAATGTTCTTACCAATTTAAACAGACAATATGTGCCAAAAATGTGCTCATATTGACATGACATTTCTGAACACCAATACTAGCAGCATGGTTGACATACAACAAAGTTTCATACAATCCGCACAAAAATACATCAAGTACTAGAGAAGCGACCAAAAAAAGACAAAGACAATAATATTGATGTTCTCAATGATAGCGGGTTGAACGATAACATTGATTGGGCAATAATAGATTGAGAAACAATAGGAAGTCTATTTGAACTGCTTGCAAACCAACTATCCAAAGTCTTCTTTCTCTTCATTTCTACAAAAATAATAAAACAATGATAGAAATTAGTTCATAGATTAATTATAATTAGAAGTAAAGTAGATATTGACTAGAAGTCTAGAAATAAAATAGCTAGTAACCATAAGTAACTAAAATATCTACTACACTAACCAGTGAACTAACAAATTAGACAGAGTCAAAGACAGTGCCTCCTCTTTGACGGGCGATGGTGGATCCGGCAAGCTGTAGAGGACCCTGGGCGACGACGCATTCGACGAGCTGCAGAGGATGGGCAACGGCGAATCCAGTGAGCTTCTGAGGACCCTCGGCGACGTGCTCCCCGGCAGCCCTGCTCCGTTGATGATGGATCGGTGCCTTGTTTGATAACGACACCCGGAGGGGAGGCAGCGTCTGGTGAAGAGGCGGCATCCGGCGTGAAAGTTGTGGGTGGCGTCTGGTGTTTAGATTTGGTGGCGCTTACTTGTGCACGTGCTAGTCGATGGTGGTTATTTGCTCATGCGTGTGGGGGAACCTTAGATGCTTATTCACCGATTTTGCTTAAATGAGTTGCCTGCTGGACTAGTTGTTTTGGGCTAAGCTTAACAAATGTGTTGAAGTCTATTATTAAATAAAATTTAACAAATTTGGAGGCTAAGCTCGAGCTTCCCTGGTGGATTTGTCACTTACTTCTGCCAATATAAATTAAACCCCCGTATATTAGCATGTCATTAATGTTGTGACGAGCATGCGTTAACTCACTAATAGTTTAGCCGAATTAATGTCAAACATTCTAAATTGTTTATACTAAACTTTTTTATTTTTTGAAAGACATTGGTTGTCATATTTTTTTGCAAACAATAGAAAAATAGTGACACAGAGTATTAAAATATATTGTTTGTATATACAATCTAATCTTTCGATTAAAAATACATCGGCATTAAGTTGAGACAACAATTTTTTTGCTGATGTTTGTTTGAGACATTATTCCCAAAAGGCTATTTCTTATAATTTATTTCTAGATGAAAGAAAATATCACATTACTCTCTAAATTAATTTGTGGCATTTATGTGTTAACATATAGTTTATTATCTTCAAATAATTTGTGAGCTCTAGAGTAACAAGTTAGAAAGATCTTGATAACTATTTCTAAAGAGTATATAGTTGATTAACTTAGGCATAAATAAATAGAAAGCTCTAGAATGTGTGGGATGCCTACAAGTTGCGCAAAACAATTGTTCCAAGTGCAAAGTCAAGTCATATACTCTGGAAGCACTAATGGGTGACTGCAATAATTATTTCCTTGAAACTGGAAGCAAGGTATCCTTCAAGTACACTCTGCTAGGTAATCCAACAATGCCTTTACACCGAATGGCCCATCTATCTGGCGAGGATGGGTGTTAAAAACCGCATTATCATTAAAGCTATATGTATCAACACCTAACATGCATGAACTGTTCCATTTTCCTCAGCTAGGTTAACGATGAAAAGGCGCACGCTGAAGAACTAACATGCATGTGGAAGTGGTTATCAAGTGAACCTAATTATCTATAACCTGGTAGAAGCTTATGACTTTCTCAGCACAAGAGGCAAAAGCAGTATGCTATCTATCTCAGTCTTACTTAGCCACAATGCCTATCGTGGAATTGTTTTTGGTCCGACATGTTTGGTAGTTATGGTGGCGATTTGCCCAGATCCCAGCGTTCGTTGATGCATTGGAATCTCGGAAGATCATGACCAGCGTTCGACAGACCCGTGGGCTTGACGCTAATGCAACATGTGGGAAGCCCAGGAATGAATTCCAGAAGAATCGTCCTCTGCCTGAGTCGTCCCCACCCATATGGCCAACCAACTGCCCGAGTCATATATGCCCTCAGAGCCCAGCTTTGTTCAAGCTTAGCATGGGGAAATCTACCTGAATTATGTAGGAACCTAGTTATTTCTGTATTCTAAAGTTCACATAGGTTCACACGTCACTGGCTTATAAGTTGTAAAGCTGATTAGGAGGTAGCTTTCTGTGCCTAATGAGTTTATTCCTATTCGACATGCGAGGCTCCTGTTCACTTGTGTTTTGAAGGATTTTCTTTGAGATATGTAGTATTCTACAAGAAGTTAGTATATGTATTCGATACAAATTATGTATATTGATAGTGATTTTTGGAACAAATAATTATGTATATGGTTGTGGAAGCTGCCCAATCTTGTGCCATCACAGCCTGAATTTCTACGTAGCCATCCCCTAATACATGCAAAGAATATATCCAAGAGAATTAAAGAACAAAATAACATGTAAAAAGATATGTGTTGTAATGAAAAATAAATTACAAGGTGATGATAAGTTATGAAGAGTTCTGAGATGAAACTGAGACATGAAGTGTTACGTACAAAATGCATGTATTTGATCCAAGTTCTGTGTAACGGTACATGATCCACGACAATTGGCGCCCACCTTGGGTGCAAGTGTCTATCGACATTATGGTGTAGATGGTTTCATCTTCAGTTCCTTCTGGCATCGTTCATAAATCTCGAAAAGTTTTGGGGTTTTGAAATTCCCCAAATCAGCCCTTATAACATTCCATAAGAACCTAGCTAGTGAACATGGAAAGAACAATTGATCAATGCTCTCTTCATTGTCACAAAACTCACATTTCCTACTTCCTATCCACCCTTTTGTTACTCAAGTTGTCTTTGGACAAAAATCTATTTTAAATAACAAGCTAGGAAATGGCTTTCACTTCTAAAGTCACTTTCATCCTCCAAAACAACTTGTAGGAGAAGAGAACATGTCTAGCAATGATGTATTAAATATTGATAAATCGACTTAACTGAGGAAGTACCAAAGGTTATGAGTAGTCACTTAACCTTGTCAGTTTCTCCAGTTGAAATAACCTGACCACAAATATCCAACATGTCATTCCACATAGCCAAGGTATGCCTGTACATGCATCTCCTAAATCTAATACAATCGAAGTCCTTGTTAAACACCTTAGACTATCACAAGCTTGCAAAAGGTAAGAGTGTACAATCGAGGGAAAAAACACAAAGTCGTCTATCCTTATCCAAACATTCTCCCAGAGTCTAGTCTTACGATCATCACCCAAAACCCTCTCACAACAACTATAAAAATTATTTTTTAACTCCATGAGACCGTTCAAGAAATGAGAGTTGGCAGGAGACGGTTCACATTGAGTCGAAATATTTTTCCTCAAGCACTTTGCTTGAATCATGTCATGCCACTCACATTGTCTATTTTTTAAAGAGAAATAAGAAACACAACCACACATTTGTTTCTCAACCTTAGTAATACTCATGTTGCACTAAATGTAGAGTGAAAACATAGGCGCTAATATCAATGTTCTGCCACCAACATAATGGAAATTGGGCGCCTAACTTTTATCATTTTCTAATTAATACAAAAAAATCTCACATTGATAAAAGCGGGAAAAATATACCTTTATTTTTATATCTATTAACAAAGGATGTAAGTCAAATCACCGTCCCAATTTAGAATTTCTGAATCAATACTAAATTTTGAAACGAAAATCAAATCCTTAAAATCCTACTATAAGAAAGTCCATGAATTTAATCATGTGGTTTAAATCCTGGAAACTCGAAATCTAACCGTAAGTTACTAAGAAACCACAATACAAACGATTGTGGAACAGGAAATTTAGGTTCAAATCATTAAATCCTCAAACTTTTAAAATTGACTTAAACACAAAAACAATATGCCGGCGCCGACGGAGCGCATACTCAACTCCTTTCGCCAATATATCTTGATACACTATAGATTAACTGGTCATTTATGTAGTTTACAGGTAAAAGGGATCAAGGGCCAATCGTTCCCCTAGGGTTTCCCTAGGGTCCAACCTCTCCTTCGACGGCGCCGCCGAAGTACACCAAAACCGTCGTGAAATTCTCCGATCGGGAGCGGACTCTTGTGCGGAGATCGGAGCGGGGGCTGGCAGGAGCGTTCTCCGTCGGGTGCATGGACGATACGAGCAGACACGGGGTGCGAGGCGGGGAGGAGGACAGGGAGGCAATGGAGTCTAGGGTTGAGGCAACATCTGCGGGAGCCGGGCTTGACGCGGGTGATGCGTCGACGAAGGATGGAGACGAGGAAGGAAGTAAGATCAGGGAGGGGGAGGTGGAAGATCAGAAGGAAGAGGATGAAGTAGATTGGGATCAGTATGGCTCGGATGATCTAGAGGATGTGTTTGCAAACCTCAAGCTGCAAGGCGAGGAGGAGGAAGACCTAGATCTGTCCGGTGAGTTTGAAGAGCTGATAAAGGATGTACGCTGGATGGCTCTTTTTAGGGTTCATACCCTACGGCCGTTCAGCCATGCTTCCCTGCTGAATTCAATGAGGAACGCGTGGGCTTGTGCGCAAGGGATTACTTTCAACCTCAAGGGCCCCAACTTGTTCTTGGCTCAATGCCATTGTTTGGGAGATTGGAAGCGCGTGATGGAAGGGGGTCCGTGGCAATTCAGAAGAGACCCGGTGGTATTGGTAGAGTATGACGGCTTTTCCGACGTGGAAGAATATGATCTGAACATGTATCCTTTGTGGGCGCGGATTAAAGGTTTGCTGGATGGATTGACGAGGAAGAAGGAGCTAGCAGAGAAGGTTGCAAAGAAGGTAGGAGAGCCTCCGTTTACAGTAACGGTGAATGAAGGGAGAATCAACCCATCAAACTTCTTTAGAGTGCGGGTGTTTGTTAATGTTACCCGGCCATTAGTAAGATTCGTGCATATCACGTTGAAGGAGAGGAAGAGATATTCTGTATACTATGAAAAGCTCAAAGATTTCTGCTACTTTTGTGGTTGTATGGGACATGTGGTGGAGGAGTGTGGTGATGGAGTTCATGATATTGCGGTGTGTGATTGGGGGGACTGGCTGCATTGGGTCAGTGAGCCGCCGGTGGGCTCAGGTACTAGAGGAGGGAGAGGAGGAGGGAGCGATGGTGGTAGAGGGGGAGCTGGGCCTGCTGGAGGGGGCCGAGGAGGGAGGAGAGGAGGTCGAGGGGGTGGTTCTAGAGGTGGTAGAGCATTTATGGCGGAGGAAAGGGTTGATGTGGATCTGCAGAGAGAAGGTGGGGTGGAGCTGACGGTGGGGATGGATATCATGCAGTATAAGATGATGAGGAATGCGGAGGAACGAACAGCTAGGAAGAGGCTTGTTGGTGACGATGGTGTGGTCAATGTGCGCGGCCAGGGTGTGCCCAACCTGGCCGGCAAGGTGGCTGACGCGGTTTTAAGGCTGGAGTTTGGAGAAACTGCGGGTGTAGAGAGCTCTTCGGATCCAAGCACCACGCCGGGCAGAAAACCAGTCGTGAAGAGGAGGAAGCAGGGTGATGGTGGGGTGGAGGAGAGGGAGGAAGTTGATATGGACACTTCTATGATGGCGGCCTCCGGGGAGGAGGACCGCCGGGTCCAATGAATTGCCTAAGTTGGAACTGCCGGGGAGGGGGGAACACCCGGACAGTTTGCGAGCTAGCGACGTTGTGTAAGTCACGTTCCCCCATGATTGTCTTTCTGTGTGAAACCAGGCAAAAGGAGGAGAACATGAAGAGGATCCGAGCCAAGCTGGGCCTTAAGGGTTTTTGTGGAGTGGATAGTGATGGTTTGAGTGGTGGTTTGGCCTTGTTCTGGAGTGAAGAATGTGTGGTAAACATTTTGGAAAAGGATGATAGATTCATTGATATATCTATTAAGGTCCGGGAGGGTGCGCCGGAATGGAGAGCTACCTTTGTGTATGGAGAGCCACGGGTGGAAAACAGACACCTAATGTGGGCTAAGTTACGGAGACTGAAAACTACTAATAATCTGCCATGGTTGGTAATTGGTGATTTTAACGAAGCTATGTGGGACTTTGAGCACTTTTCGATCACGCCACGAGCGGATGCGCAGATGGTAGCCTTCAGGGACATGTTGGAGGTGTGTGAGCTTGTGGATCTTGGGTTCACAGGCCTCCCGTTCACTTATGATAACAGACGGGGCAGATCGGCTAATGTTAAGGTGAGACTCGATCGGGCAGTGGCCACAAATGATTGGCGCAATTTGTTTGCCTTTGCTGCAGTAGAGCATATACCATCTCCATGCTCTGATCATCTTGCGGTGTTTCTTAAGGGAGAGCCGGACCCAGGCCCGGTGAGGGGGAGGTGTAGACGATACGAAGTTTTTTGGGAACGGGACTCGGCCTTGCCAAAGGTGGTGGAAGATGCATGGGGAGCTGTAGGTGTGATCCAGAACCTCTCACAATTGAGAGAAGCCCTATCTAAAACCATGACAACTTTAGGGTCGTGGAGCAAAAAGTTTGGCAATGTGACTAGAGAGCTTGCGAAGTCAAGAAGCCAACTGGAAGAGCTTATGCATATGAATGCGGACAGGGAAGAGATAAGAAGAGTGATGGATAAAATGAATGAACTGTTATATCAGGAAGAGATGTTGTGGATGCAGAGATCGCAGATTTCTTGGCTTAAGGAGGGAGATCGTAATTCAAAGTATTTTCATAGCAAAGCAGTTTGGAGAGCGAGGAAGAATAAAATTAGGGAACTATCGGACAGCATTGGAACAGTTCACATGGAGTTTTCAGCTATGAGTAGGATCGCTACTGAATATTTCCACAAGATCTTTGCCGCGGATACCACCCTAGATCCAAGAGGGGTGGTGGATTTGTTTGAGCGAGTGGTGTCGCCGGCTGATAATGATAGGCTTGTGCGCCATTCACGGATAAGGAGATATCGGATGCTTTGTTTCAGATCTGGCCTTTGAAGGCACCAGGCCCTGATGGCTTCCCCGCGAGGTTTTTCCAACGGAACTGGAATACTGTTAAGGAGGGAGTGATGGCTGCGGTTAGGGACTTTTTCAGCACTGGACATATGCCCGAGGGAGTTAATGATACATCGATTGTGCTCATCCCAAAAATATCTAACCCCTCACGTATGTCAGACTACAGACGGATAAGTCTTTGTAATGTGAGCTACAAGGTAATTTCCAAGTGTTTAGTTAATCGTTTACGGCCTTTGTTGGATGATATAATTTCGGTGGAGCAAAGTGCCTTTATCTCTGGCAGGATGATTACAGATAACGCTTTGGTTGCCTTTGAGTGCTTACACTATATTAAACAGGAAAAGGATCCTACCAAAAGTTTTTGTGCATATAAGTTGGACTTATCTAAAGCTTATGATCGGGTTGATTGGGCTTTCTTGAAGCAAGTGATGCAAAGGTTGGGTTTCTCTCAGCGATGGATTGACTGGATAATGGCGTGTGTCACGTCGGTGAGATACTCAGTAAAATTAAATGGAACTCTCCTGGATTCATTTGCACCGTCGCGTGGGCTGCGGCAAGGAGACCCACTCTCTCCATTCTTATTTTTATTTGTGGCAGATGGTCTTTCAGCTATTCTGAGAAGCAGGGTGCAGGCTGGAGTTATTTCACCCGTCAAAATTTGTAGAAGAGCACCTGGCATATCCCACTTGTTGTTTGCAGATGACACTATGTTGTTTTTCCAGGCTTCAAGGGATCAAGAAGAGCAGGTTAAAGCAAGCTTGGACCTGTACAGTACGGCCGCGGGCCAAAGTCTGAATTACGACAAGTGCTCGGTGTTTTTTGGTGCAGCGTGCCCGGTCACGGTTCAAGAGCAGGTACGGGATGTACTCAAAGTTACAAGTTTAGTGTTTGAAGAGAAGTACTTGGGACTCCCCACCCCCGAGGGACGCATGTCTAAAGGAAAGTTCCAAAATCTTCAAACAAGTCTGACCAAAAGACTTGTTCAGTGGGGTGATGGTTATCTGGCGCAACCGGGAAGAGAGGTTCTTATGAAGTCAGTTGCACAAGCATTACCCACTTACCTAATGAGTGTTTTCAAGTTACCGTTCTCGGTGTGTGACGACCTGACTAGAATGGTCAGAAACTTCTATTGGGGGTCGGAGAAGGGCAAGAGGAAGGTTCATTGGAAGGCATGGGATTAACTTATGCAGCCCAAAGAGAGGGGGGTGTCGGTTTTCGAGACTTTCGTCTCTTTAACCAAGCCCTGTTGGCTCGACAGGCCTGGAGACTGTTAACAAGGCTTGAGAGTTTGTGTGCACGTTTGCTTAAATCAAAATACTACCCGGTTGGTAAGCTCGAAGACACGGTGTTTTCTGGTAATGCTTCTTCATCCTGGTCGGCTATTAGTCATGGTTTGGAGCTGTTGAAGAAAGGATTGATATGGAGAGTGGGCAATGGAAGAAGCATTCGAGTGTGGAGGGACAGTTGGATTCCACGACCTTTTTCTTATAAACCGATCTCAAGGCAGGGTGTGTGTCGTATTCGCTATGTGTCCGACTTGTTGAATGAAAATGGGTCATGGAAGGTTCAGACTCTCAACCAATATTTCATGCAAGCAGATGTATTGGAGATCTTGAAAATCAGAGTCTCCCCGAGGCGAGAAGAAGATGTCATTGCATGGGGGCCTGACAAATTCGGTGTCTTCTCTGTTAAAAGTGCTTATCACTTGGCGTTTGACGAGGCTCACAGGGCTACTGTTGCGTCAACTAGTTCAGCGCCGTCGGGAGCAAGGAGCTGCTGGAAGTTTATTTGGAACTGTGGTGTCCCACCTACAGTGGCTAATTTTGCATGGAGGGTTGCGACTGATGGGCTGCCAACATGGAAAAACAAGTATAAGATTGGACTTGAAACTACAAATGTTTTCCCAGTTTGTGGGCTTGAGACGGAGGACAACTTTCACCCGTTTTTGAACTGTCAATTTGGCAGAGATCTATATGTAAAAATGGCGAAAATATGGAGACTTCCTCAACTACAATCAATAGTAAATTGTGGGAAGGAGTGGCTCCTACAGTTACTAGCACAGAGAAATGAGATGGAAAGATGTATGCTTCTTTTGGTTTTCTGGCCAAGTTGGTATATACGCAATGAGGTGATGCATCACAAACCGGCTCCGTTAATGGACGTGTCGGTTAGGTTCCTCCAGGGCTATATGGACTCACTATTGGCCATAAAAAATGACAATGGAGCTGATCCAGGGAAAGGTAAAGCCTACACTACTTTGCATACAAGGGTTCAGGCGGTTAGTCATAATGTCATGTTGCCTAGATGGATAAAACCTAATCAGGGATGGACAAAACTGAACACGGATGGCGCGTTTGTGTCAAGCAATGAAGCTGGAGCGGGTATGATATTGCGGGACGAATCAGGAAAAATCATCTTCTCAGCTTGCAGGGCATTATTATCTTGCAGAGATGCGCTGGAGACGGAATTATGTGCCTGTTTGGAGGGATTGTCGTCCTCGGTACAACGCACAACTTTGCCGATCCAGGTCAAGTTGGACTCTATGGTTGCGGTGTCTATGATCACATGTGGGTCGATCGATCGATCGGTTTATTCTTCATTGGTGAATGAGATTAGAGAGTTGGTGAATTCACATCAAATTTGTATTACTCATGTCGCTCGCTCGCAGAATAAAGCGAGTGACAAGTTAGCTTCTTTTGGTCGTCTTAATAATAGTACTATGACTTGGTTAGGATCAGGTCCTCCTGAAGTTTTAGAGTTAGTTGATGAGGATTGTAATGAGACCTTGATTGAGTAATACAAAGTTTGAGTTCGCAAAAAGAAAAACTGGTCATTTATGTTTTCATGAGCATGCGTAGACTCGCTAATAGTTTAACCAAGTTAATGTAAAACATTTTAAATTGTTTATACTAAACTTTTTTATTTTATAAAATAAATTTGTTGTCATTTTCTTAGCAAACAATAAGACAAATAGTGACACAAAGTATTAGGATATATTGTTTGTATATACAATCTAATCTTTCGATTAAAAATACATAGGCATTAAGTCGAGTCATCATTTTTGTGATGGTGTTTGCTTGAGATATTATTTCCAAAACTATTTCTTCTAATTTATTTCTAGATGAAAGAAAATATCACATTACTCTCTAAATTAATTTCTGGCATTTATGTGTTCGCATATGGTTTAGTATCTTCAAATAATTTGTGAGATCTAGAGTAACATGTTAGAAATCTTGATGACTATTTCTAAAGAGTATATAGTTGATTAACTTAGGCATAAAAAGATAGAAAGCTCTATAACGTGTGGGATGCCTACAAGTTGCGTGAAACAATTGTTCCAAGTGCGAAGTCAAGTCATATACTCTGGAAGCACTAATGGATGACTGTGATAATTATTTCCTTGAAACTGGACGCAAGGTATCCTTCAAGTACATTCTGCTAAGTAATCCAGCAATGCCTTTACACCGAATGGCCCATCTATCAGACGAGGATGGGTGTTTAAAATTGCATTATCATTAGTTCATTACAGCTGTTAGCACCTAACATGCATGAACTATTCCATTTTGCTCAGTTGGGGTTAACGATGAAAATGCGCATGCTGAAGAACTAACACGAATGTGGAAGTGGTTATCTCGTGAACCTGATTCCCTATAACCTGATAGAAGCTTCTGACTTTCTGAGCACAGGAGGCAAAAGCATTTTGGTATCTATCTCAGTCTTAGACACAATGCCTATCGTGAAATTTATTATTGGTCCGAGATTGTTTGGTATTTATGCTGGTGATTTGCCAGATTCCAGCATTCGTTGATGCATTGGAATCTCGGAAGATCATGATCAGCGTTCGACAGACCCGTGGGCTTACGTTAATGCTAGAAGAATCATCAGCTCGAGTCGTCCCCACCCACTGAGGCTAACCAACTGCTCTTGTCATATATGCCCTTAGAGCCCAGCCTTGTTCATGCTTAGCACGGGAAAATCTACCAGAATTATGTAGGAACCTAGTTATTTTGTATGCTAAAGTTCACATAGGTTCATAGATCACTGGCTTATAAGTTGTAAAGCTGATTAGGAGGCCGCTTTCTATGCCGAATGAGTTCATTCCTATTCGACATGCTTGAAAACGCAAATGGTTCATAGATTCATAGATGCATTAGGGGATGGCTATGTATGGTTGTGGATGCTGCCAAATCTTGTGCCATCACAGCCTGAATTTCTACGTAGCCATCCCCTAATGCATGCAAGAAATATATCCAATAGAATTAAAGAACAAAATAACATGTAAAAAGATATGTGTTGTAATGAAAAATAAAACACAAGGTGCTGATAAGTTATGAAGAGTTCTGAGATGAAACTGAGACATGAAGTGTTACGTACAAAATGCATGTATTCGATCCAAGTTCTGTGTAACGGCACATGATCCACGACAATTGGCGCCCACCTTGGGGGCAAGTGTCTATCGACATTATGGTGTAGATGGTTTCATCTTCAGTTCCTTCCGGCATCATTCATTTCAGCGTCTTTGAGTTCGCCATCGATGGCTCGGCATGGCATCCTGGTGCGCCGCTGAAAAATACTGATTTGCTGGCTCGTTGGAGTGTCTGCTATCTAGACAATGGCTTGGGCATCCCTAGTCTTCAGCTTTCGGCTTCATACCAGTCGGCTTAGCTAGTGCCTTGGGGTCGATGGTAGCGCTCGGGCAAACCTCGTCCTCAGTTTCATTGTTCCATGAGTCAACTTGTGGGGACGATGGACTCTGGATCACTTTACCCCATCTTGGAGTCAGCCTTCAGGGAGGAAGTGGTGCCAGCCGACTAAACTAAAGGATTTCACAGATTCACGCTAGCCGCACTGGCGCGTTGCACTGCTCCTGTGAAGTTGACGCATTGATGTAGATGAGCCACCAGAAAGCCATTGGAGGGTCACCTTGTAATTGTCGAGGCAACCCAAGATGTTGGGTCGATATCAAAAAACAGAATCTACACCATAAGGCCATCGGTGTGGTCATAAATGAGAGCGCCGGAATAGACGTCGACTCCCGTCGTTGTTGTTGGAGATAAGGGTGCCTGTAGTGCCGCGGCGGTGTTGTAGGAGTACTGGTGCTGCTACTACCAGTGCTAAGAACACATGTTGATGTAGACCAAAAGTATGCCGGAATATCGTCAGCGACATAATAGACGCAGTGGGGTTGCTGCCCCCAGTGTTGGTGAAGTTTGTTGGTGTAGGTTATTCGATGCCGAGATGTTGTCGATGATGTCAAGGACACACGGGTTCGCTGCCCCCAGTGCCGATGGGATGTGTTGGTGTAGAAAGTTCTATGTTGGGATGTCGTCGACGACCCTGTGAACACATGAGTGTTAACCCCCAATGTCGATGGAGCAGGTTGGTGAAGCCAAGACGCCGTCGGCGACGTCGTGGATGAACTGATGCAATTGCCCCCAATGTTGATGGAGTATGTTGTCGATGACATTGTGAACACATGGGTTCGCTGCCCCCAGTGTGCAATGTATGTTGAAGTAAATGATTGGACGCCAGGATGTCGTCGGCGACGCCATGGACACGCAAGGTTTGCTGCCCCCAGTGTCTGCCGTATATTGGAGTAGACAATCAAATGGCGGGACGTCATTGACATTATCATGGACGCGGTTTTGTTGCTGTCCAAGTAGCCATCTTGTCGGCGCAGGATCAATATGTGTGCCATTAACTAGTGATGGCTGCACTGATGATGAACAAAAGAGTGCATGCAAGCATATTCATGGAATGTCATGTTATAAAACAATGAAGTATTTCTTAGATTGGATGAAGATGTTGGCCCTCCTGACAATCACCAGCTATAATGTGTCATCAATAAAGGCTACCAAAGGGCTTATCATCGGGGACCGTCGAAACGACCATGACGGTTGCAAGTGAAGAACTGAATAAGCTTTAGCTTATGTGTATGGGGACACCGTGATTCAGAGATGCCTCTGACAGGCAGTAGAAAAGCATACCCTAGCCCATCATGGTATTGAGAAACCCCACAGCTCGATCATGCCCCCCGCGCAATGCCTCAAGAACCCAGAGACTTAGGTGAGGTTGATAAGGGTGATGGTTTTGGGATAACAGCTTGGCTATTTTTTCTTCATGCATTAATGAGGGGTGGTGAATGGCTATCTTCCGCCTTCTTTCCAGCGGTTCCCCTACCACTCAAGATTGCCAGATTTGCTCCTTGGCACTTTTGGGACTTTTGATTGCTTCTTGGAATTTGAGGTTTCCTCTATTGTGAGGATTGCTTGCATGGGCTGGTTGCATTACCCTGGACTTCATGAGTATTTTTTTTCACTTTGGAGATTTGCTTGCACTTCTTCAGGGATCACTTGCCCACCTTCAGAAGTTGGAAGGCAACCATTCACCTATGTGTACTAAGAAAACCCTCGGGCACTTTATCTAGGGCTTTTGGTGGCACGACCCAGGGTTGCCATGTGGCTACACACCGAACTCAACTTGTGTTGGGTCAGGTAGCCCTTTCATGATCTTTCCTATAGTCTTCCCTGGGACGTGAGCTTCTGTGAACCTGAGAGATGCCGGGAAACATGATGGGCGCGGGGTCTGAGAACCGAAGTGCCCAAGTAGTCTTATTTACTACCTCCGGAAGCATACACTTGGCACATGTGGTGCATTATGGGTGTGGGAGCCGCTTCACTTGCAACATGGCACATTGTGCCGCCCGTCCAACAAGCCCTCGGGTAGCCAATTACTGGAGCACTAGCGTGGAATTGTGAGGAAAGCCAGTATTTACGCTTGAAATTGCCTCCCATCATGCAAACATGTGAAAGAAATTTGATGGATGTGGTGTGAATTAAAAATAAAATGCAATATGAGAAGGCTATATCTGCCATATCTCTTCAATTTGAACCTGCGACTGGTGAAGATGTTCGCTCAACTTTTCGCCATCACGTCAAGGCACCAGTTGGGTGGAGGAGATGGGCCCATCAGGTTGGCTACTATTGAGCGTGTGTTGAGGATGACTTCGTTACATATGAAAGATCATCTCATTTTATATAGGCTTCACCGGCTGGAGCTTATAGTCAAGGTTAATGAAGCGCCTTCACATGTAGTGGCCACCTCAAGAAATGCCCCCAGCACATTGGGCGTGAGGTCGAGGTTGCCAAAGCCAACGATGATACGTGGATTATTTGTTCAACCATCAAGAATGTCTCCAAGATAAATGCAATATCTTGGGTACTTGAAGCGAACTGTGGCGCCTTCTTGCCATGGCCGCACAATATTGGAGGAAACCTATGATCGGAGCATATTGAAATTGCACCAACAGTTCTCCATAGGATAGTAACCCGAGTTGGATCACAAATGGGTTAACTGAAGCCTCCATAAGAGATAGGGCATCGGGAAGAATAACCCGAGTTGAGAAATATCCACACCATCTTGTAAGTTGGAGAAGAGCCAGAAGACGAATTCGACGACCATTATTGCGCAGCAAAGATGGGAGGAGAACCATGTCCCACCGGGCGTGCCATTTTGTTTTACACGAAAAATAATAACAAACAACGATTGTTATCGTGTTACTATCTCTCTACGCGCCAGGGGAAATAAAAAAATTGCGGGCGTGCCAGTGTACTAAGTACATAAATAAACATAGGGAAACATGCACTTTATTAATCTCCGATTAAGCCGTATGGTCGTCTTTGTCACCTTCGCTTTGCGTTCTCCATGCATGATGATGATGATGGGTATGTGGGCGGCGGCAAAGTCCGTGTCCTCGTCGGTACACGCGCCGCATGTAACGTGGCCTTAGCGGTGGCCATGCCCGCCCTCACCGTCGTGCCTCGTCGGTCTTGGCGGCGTTGGAGTAGTTGGTGTTGGAGTAACATGGGTCGCGCTCGGCTTAGACTTCTCGACAACATGTTGCTTTATCGGGGTGTTCAAGGGGCTACGCCTTGCGGGTGTAACGGTTTGGGGAGACCGGCGTCAGTGTAAAAACTGACACGCGCTCACGTTGGTGTGGCCGGGGTGGTTGGCACCTCCTCTCGGCTAGACGCCGAGTATTCGGCGGTCCGCCAAGACAAAGGAGGCCGCCCCACGAGGCCGTGGATAGGTGGCGTTGTAGAGGCCGCGTCGCCTTGGGCTGGTGCTACGCCAAGGGGTGACATGTACGCCTGCGACGCCGTGGACTTGTTCGCCACGGTGGGTGCACCTCCCAAAGGAGGGGCCGGTCTTGTACTGCGTCGCTGCAAACTCCGGCTCGGTGAAGGATTTGTACGCCATTGACCTGTTCGTCGGGGACGCGTGCCTCGTGAAGGAGGAACCGGTCTTAGATATGTGGTTGCGGATATTGTTTCCACCAAGGACCTGTACGCCATGATGGGAAAGGCGAGTCTCGGGCTGCGCCGTCAGCGAGCTCCGGCTCTGCCGCACCGTCCCCTCCACGAGTGCGACGCAAAACCTATACGCCGTGATGGGAAAGGCGAGTCTCGGGCAGCGTCGTCAGCAAGCTCCGGCTCTGCCGCACCGTCCCCTCCACGAGTGCGACGCAAAACCTGTACGCCGTGATGGGATAGGCGAGTCTCGGGCAGCGTCGTCAGCGAGCTTCGATTCCGCGACGCCGTCTCCTCCAAGGGTGTGATGCAAAACCTGTATGCCGGTGTACCCTTTGCCATGAACCTGTTCACCGTGGCTCTGTTCGTCGCCATTTGTTTGTCGCGACCTGTACACCATGGGGTGTTCGCCGAGCGCCATGAAAGCCGCCACGGTAGGGCGCCGGGGCTAGCGGTTGGGCTGCATCGTTGGCGAGCTCCGGCTGCTCCCAAGTCATCTCCAGCCAAGAATATAACACCTGAAAGAGAAAGACTTCGCGTAGACAAACTCCGACGGTGCGGAGGCAGTTTTCTGTTCCGATGAAGCCGTCTCCGGCGGCGGCGACGGGATCACACGAGCGTCATCTCCGGTGACCGGCACATACTCTCCGCGTAGCGCATGCATGCTAGAGAGGAGACAGAAGAAAATAGATATATTAGATCAAAATCTCACCCTTGGGGAACGTGAGCTTGGTGACCACGTCGCTGGCGCCGGCGTTCTCGCCCGGCTGCATTGGCCCGTCGATGCGATCTGGTCTTCTACCGGCTGCGTGTCCGCGTAGATGTGTAATGGATGGGTGTGCGCGCTCGCGAATGGATGGATGGGCAGCCTTGCGGCGTGGGTTCTCCCTCTCTGACCGTGCGTGGATGTGCAGGGCGACGGCGTCTACGCGTGCCTCCGCCCCCCAACGATGAGAGGATGTGATAGCTAGAGCTGGCTCGAAGTACCCAGAGGAAGGCGTGCGCCGCCGATTTTCTGTTAGCCGAGCGCGTCGTTCACGAGATACGTGGAACTGATACTGATCCATTCAAACCGTAAGGTTAAGGTGCATGTTTATCTCATTGTCATCCTCATACGTACTCGGTTAGCTCCTATATTCTGTTGGCTGCTAGATGGATCCAAAGGAGACGCGTGCATGTGGCCAGTTTAACAACCGACTTGTTAATGCTTGGCCGGAATATTTAATTAATATTATCCATGATTAAACAGGCCAATTAGCATGCAGGCAGGCATTCGGTTCTGATTCTTTAGTCCACACTAGAAAAATAGTTAGTGCATCAACAATGGCTATCTTGTGAGCCTTAACTAGATGCACGTAGGCATGGGGAAGCTTTCCCATATATGTGCACATGCAAAACACTATCACATTTGTTCTTCCCCTGATTCTAAGAAAATAGTTACGAAAAACATTATAAAAATACTTTCCACGCTCATAGATACTCCGGCGCGCCAAAATCTCGTCAAACAAATGCCACCCACCAAGTGGAGTGCACGCGTGGAGCAAGGCGGACTCGACTTGGTGAAATTTATGATATGGCGCAAATATCAATTGCTGCCCTCCCTTTAGCCAAGGAATACTCTTCGCGGGTGTATAGGGAAAAAAAGAGAGGGAAAATGTGGTGAAGGTTCATGCGAAAAGAAATGGCGGAAGTCCATGCTGAAGATGGGGTAATAGTGGTGTAGTGCAGCGAAGCCGTGCCACAATGAAAATATGTATCGCGCGAGAAAACCATGCCACAAGTTACCCATAATATATTGATTGTGACGAAACCATGCCACAAAAGTGAAGTGTGCCGTAGCAAAACCATGCCACACATAGAATGACGTGCATCGTGACGAAACTATGCCACGAGTCACACGATGGCTATAATTGTGAAACCATATTACCAGAAAAAAATGAAACTATAGCGAAACCGTGCTACTAATGACTGAACGAGGAACTCGGGCGATAGTCTATGCCACAAGTTGCCCAAGAAATATTGATCGCGGCGAAACCATGCCACAAAAATAAAGGTGTGCCGTAGCGAAACCTTGCCACAAGCATAATGAGGTGTAGCAAAACCATGCTACTGATGACTAAACGAGAAACTTGGGCGAAAGTCCGTGCCACAAGTTATTCATGAAATATTGATTGCGACGAAACCATGCCACAAAAATGAAGGTGTGTACTGCAGCGGAACCATGCCACAGATGGAATAATAATGATGCATCGTGGCAAAACCATGCCACTGGTGAATGAAGAAACTTGAGGGGAAGTCCACGCCACAAGTTATGCACAATGTATTGATTGCGGTGAATGCCTGCCATAAGAGTGGAAGTGTGCTGTAGCGAAACCATGCCACAAGCATAATAAGCTATATTATAGCGAAACCATGCTACCGGTGAATGAACGAGAAACATGGGCAAAATTCCATGCCACAAGTGTCCTAGAATATATGGATTGCGGCGCAACCATGCCACAAATAGTTAATGGCCATCTGTAGCAAGTGTCCATGCCACATAATGCATGCTGTAAATTGAAAATGATGCCAGACAAGAGCACATGCACCAAATAAGTGATATGAGGCTACGGAGCAAAGTCCATTCCATAGACTAAAAATATTCAAGTTCCTTATTGCGACAGTTTGCTAATACTGTGCCATCTGACAAAGAAACCTTACTGCATCTCCATTCGACAGCGGAATACCATGTTGTGCCTTGAAGAAAATTTATCAGTCTAGTTGCGACCACTGAGACCGTGGTGCCAGCCGACTAAACTGAAGGGTTTCACAGATTCACGCTGGCCGCACTGACGCGTTGCACTGCTCCCGTGAAGTTGACGCATTGATGTAGATGAGCCACCAGAAAGCCATTGGTGGGTCACCTTGTAATTGTCGAGGCAACCCAAGATGTTGGGTCGATATCAAAAAACAGAATCTACACCATAAGGCCATCGGTGTGGTCATAAATGAGAGCGCCGGAATAGACGTCGGCTCCCGTCGTTGTTGTTGGAGATAAGGGTGCCTGTAGTGCCGCGGCGGTGTTGTAGGAGTACTGGTGCTGCTACTACCAGTGCTAAGAACACATGTTGATGTAGACCAAAAGTATGCCGGAATATCGTCAGCGACTTAATAGACGCAGTGGGGTTGCTGCCCCCAGTGTTGGTGAAGTTTGTTGGTGTAGGTTATTCGATGTCGAGATGTTGTCGACGATGTCAAGGACACACGGGTTCGCTGCCCCCGGTGCCGATGGGATGTGTTGGTGTAGAAAGTTCTATGTCGGGATGTCGTCGACGACCCTGTGAACACATGAGTGTTAACCCCCAATGTCGATGGAGCAGGTTGGTGAAGCCAAGACGCCGTCGGCGACGTCGTGGATGAACTGATGCAATTGCCCCCAATGTTGATGGAGTATGTTATCGATGACATTGTGAACACATGGGTTCGCTGCCCCCAGTGTGCAATGTATGTCGAAGTAAATGATTGAACGCCAGGATGTCGTCGACGACGCCATGGACACGCAAGGTTTGCTGCCCCCAGTGTCTGCCGTATATTGGAGTAGACAATCAAATGGCGGGACGTCATTGACATTATCATGGACGCGGTTTTGTTGCTGTCCAAGTAGCCATCTTGTCGGCGCAGGATCAATATGTGTGCCATTAACTAGTGATGGCTGCACTGATGATGAACAAAAGAGTGCATCAAGCATATTTATGGAATGTAATGCCATAAAACAATGAAGTATTTCTTAGATTGAATGAAGATGTTGGCCCTCCTGACAATCACCAGCTATAATGTGTCATCAATAAAGGCTACCAAAGGGCTTATCATCGGGGACTGTCGAAACGACCATGGCGGTTGCAAGTGAAGAACTGAATAAGCTTTAGCTTATGTGTATGGGGACACCGTGATTCAGAGATGCCTCTGACAGGCAGTAGAAAAGCATACCCTGGCCCATCATGGTTTTGAGAAACCCCACTGCTCGATCATGCCCCCCGCGCAATGCCTCAAGAACCCAGAGACTTAGGTGAGGTTGATAAGGGTGATGGTTTTGGGATAACAGCTTGGCTATTTTTTCTTCATGCATTAATGAGGGGTGGTGAATGGCTATCTTCCGCCTTCTTTCCAGCGGTTCCCCTACCACTCAAGATTGCCAGATTTGCTCCTTGGCACTTTTGGGACTTTTTGATTGCTTCTTGGAATTTGAGGTTTCCTCTATTGTGAGGATTGCTTGCATGGGCTGGTTGCATTACCCTGGACTTCATGAGTATTTTTTTTCACTTTGGAGATTTGCTTGCACTTCTTCAGGGATCACTTGCCCACCTTCAGAAGTTGGAAGGCAACCATTCACCTATGTGTACTAAGAAAACCCTCGGGCACTTTATCTAGGGCTTTTGGTGGCACGACCCAGGGTTGCCATGTGGCTACACACCGAACTCAACTTGTGTTGGGTCAGGTAGCCCTTTCATGATCTTTCCTATAGTCTTCCCTGGGACGTGAGCTTCTGTGAACCTGAGAGATGCCGGGAAACATGATGGGCAGGGTCTGAGAACCGAAGTGCCCAAGTAGTCTTATTTACTACCTCCGGAAGCATACACTTGGCACATGTGGTGCATTATGGGTGTGGGAGCCGCTTCACTTGCAACATGGCACATTGTGCCGCCCGTCCAACAAGCCCTCGGGTAGCCAATTACTGGAGCACTAAGCGTGGAATTGTGAGGAAAGCCAGTATTTACGCTTGAAATTGCCTCCCATCATGCAAACATGTGAAAGAAATTTGATGGATGTGGTGTGAATTAAAAATAAAATGCAATATGAGAAGGCTATATCTGCCATATCTCTTCAATTTGAACCTGCGACTGGTGAAGATGTTCGCTCAACTTTTCGCCATCACGTCAAGGCACCAGTTGGGTGGAGGAGATGGGCCCATCAGGTTGGCTACTATTGAGCGTGTGTTGAGGATGACTTCGTTACATATGAAAGATCATCTCATTTTATATAGGCTTCACCGGCTGGAGCTTATAGTCAAGGTTAATGAAGCGCCTTCACATGTAGTGGCCACCTCAAGAAATGCCCCCAGCACATTGGGCGTGAGGTCGAGGTTGCCAAAGCCAACGATGATACGTGGATTATTTGTTCATCCATCAAGAATGTCTCCAAGATAATTGCAATATCTTGGGTACTTGAAGCGAACTGTGGCGCCTTCTTATCATGGCCGCACAATATTGGAGGAAACCTGTGATCGGGGCATATTGAAATTGCGCTAACGGTTCTCCATAGGATAGTAACCCGAGTTGAGAAATATCCACACCATCTTGTAAGTTGGGGAAGAGCCAGAAGACGAATTCGACGACCATTATTGCGCAGCAAAGATGGGAGGAGAACCATGTCCCACCGGGCGTGCCATTTTGTTTGACACAAAAAAATAATAACAAACAACGATGGTTATCGTGTTACTATCTCTCTACGCGCCAGGGGAAATAAAAAAATTGTGGGCGTGCCAGTGTACTAAGTACACAAATAAACATAGGGAAACATGCACTTTATTAATCTCTCATTGGAGAAACAAAATTACAAGATCCGTTTACATGTGCGCTCCGTGGCCTACTAGCGCGGCCTGCCTGACTGTAGCGATTGTGATCTCCTGGTTCCCAGGGCCTCGGAAGGCTCTCGGTTAATTACTCCCGCGGGTTACTCCACGGGATATCTCCAATTAAGCCCTTGTTCGCCGAGCTGGGCAATTTTTTTCCCAGCTCGTCATTCTGCTAACCTTTGATCACTGAGAGTACTTCCCGACCGCCCCGCTTCGATAAATGACTTTTCAATAATGTGCTCATAGTTGCCTTTCGGCGGAGACTTTGGTGGTTTCTTCAGGGCAGCCAGAGTACGCTTCACTTTCACCGGATCTATCTTCTCCTCCGGAGGCGGATGTTTCTTTGCTTTCACCCCTTCAAAGAAGTTCTTCACTTCGGCTCGCACGATCTTCGCGTTTTCCTCAAGGCTCCTCTCGTATGGTTAATTCTCTGGAGTCTTCAGAGAAGGACCGAATCTGTATTACCTCCCGCCTCTGGCTGTACTGCTAGACACCGGAGCAGACGGAGCGGCAGCGACTGTCTTTCCTTTCTTACGAGGCATAGGAGAAGGACTACGACGCGCCGGAGAAGTCGGAGCGGCAGAGGGTCTCTTCCGCCCTTGTTGACGAGGCGGAGAAGGAGGAGGCTGGCTGCTCAGGCGCGCCGGCGCAGACGGAGAAGGAGGCGGAGTGCCGCCACGCGCCGGAGAAGGAGGCTGAGTGCCCTGATCACTCGCCGGAGGAGGATACGGAGGAGGAGGCGGAGTGCCCTGACTCGTCGGAGGAGGAGGAGGAGGCGGAGTGCCCTGACTCGTCGGAGGAGGAGGAGGAGGCGGCGGCGTCCAGTTCGGAAGGTTGACGAACTCCTTCCGCCATAGGCATGGAGTCTTTAGAGAAGAACCCAGCCGAATCTCCCCTTCACCCGTAGGATGGTCAAGCTCGAGGTCCTCAAATCCGTCCATTATTTCATCCACCATCACCCTAGCATATCCTTCTGGAATCGACCGGTTGTGGTAGGTTGCGCCAGGTTTAGTAGGTAAAACAGAGCCAACAACCGCCTTGACTTTCAATTTCATCCATTGCGTCATAAGGTGGCAATGTTGAGATTCCGGGATAGCATCCACGGGGTAGCTAGCAGGAGCCGTGAAGACAAGCTCCAGTTGAAGCTACTCAGTGGAAGCCACGCTGCTTCTCCGCTGAGATGGCGGGGTAGCTTCAGGGGAAGCTTCGGCAGGTCGTTTGCTGCGATTTGCTTCTCGTTCCTCTATCGCTTGTACCCTTGCGTGCAGCGCCTGCAGTTGGCTATGCTCCACTTTCTTCCTCCTCTCCTGGCATTTGTAACCCCTGCGTCCGGAAACCCAGCCTTCCTCGGAACGGAGCCTGGCGTGCCTCGTGTCTCTACAGGGTGCTCAGGATTCCCGAGGGCCATTGTGAGCTCGTCCTTGTCTCTGTCTGGAACGAACTTTCCTTGTTGCGCTGCCTCGATATACTCCTGAAGCCTCGTGACGGGTATTCGCAGTTGCTCTTCTGTCCAAACGCACTTCCCTGATACAGGGTCCAAGGTTCCGCCAACCCCGAAGAACCAAGTCCAGCAACGGTCTGGCAAGTTCAATGTCTCTGGTTCGACCCATTTATCAATCAGGTCATTCTCAGCCTTGGCCCACAACGGTCGGGCTTTGAGGTAGGCACCTGACCCCGTACGATGGTGATGCTTCTTCTTTGCAGCATTTTTCTTGTTTATCGTTGACATCTTCTTACTCTTGTCCGATGTATTATGGGCTACAAATGCGGGCCAGTGATCTCTGATCTTCTCAAACCGGCCGATGAATTCTGCTGTCAGATCTTCGTCGACAAATGTTGTTTTCAGCTCATTCTTCCACCTCCTGAATAGTTCTACCATCTTCTTAAGAGCATGAGATTTGACCGATTTCTCTTTAACTCGCTTCTCCGGATCCTCCTCTGGCGATAGGGTGAAATTTGCCTTAAGCGTTGTCCAAAGATCATCTTTCTGCATATCGGAGACATAAGACACCTCAGGGTCTTCATTCTTAGGCTTTAACCATTGGTGGATACTGATTGGGATCTTGTCCCTAGCAAGAACCCCGCACTGATAAGCAAATGCTACCTTTGCCCGGATGGGTTCAATCGGCTTGCCATCACGCGCGATTGCTATGATCTCAAACCTTTCATCCGAGCGCAACTTTTTTCTTTGGGCCTCGTCTCTTTATCGAAGTTGTGCTCGATCCAGAGGGCTAGAAAAAAGAAGAAAGACGAGAGTTAATTAATATGTGTACATACGAAAACATTGTATGCATCAATTAGCTAGTCAGCACAAGCTTAACTAATATATATACCCGGCCGGACTCGGTTCGATCACCAGAGCCGTCATCACGGTCTCCATCTTGTATCGGCACATTGGGTCACCGGAGCCGTCATCACAGTCTCCTTCTTGTACCAGCATTGGGTCACCAGAGCCATCATAATCATATCCTTCTTCTTCACCCTGTCCTTATTATTCAAACATGAAAGATGGATATATTAGTGGCAAACATATAACTAGCTAGCTAATCACAATAAGGAATCATATTAGTGGCCTCGACGCTGCTTCTCTAGGGTTTGGGGTGGCCTCGGCAACGCTTCAAGGGTTTGGGGTGGCCTCGACAACACTTCAAGGGTCTGGGGTGGCCTCGACGACAACGCTTTTTTAACTAGGTAAATTTGGGTGGCCTCAAGAGAGTTTGTCGGGTAGGGGCGCGGCGGGAGGGGGTAGGAGACCGACATCATTTTTTCTAGGGTTTGGATGTCCTCGAGAGTTTTGGTCACACGAGAGGGTCGGGGGGGGGGGGGGTGCTCCCGTGGTATAAGTTATCACGGTCGAGAGGGTGACCCTCGACCCTCTGCCCTAGTTCCCGACCCTCGAACCTCTGCCCTAGTTCCCGACCCTCGACCCTCTGCCCTAGTTCGCGATAAAAAAGAAGAAGAAGAAAAAAGAGGAGAAGAAGAAGGAATAGAGGAGTGGAAGAAAAAAGTCTTCCAGTCCTCTATTCCTTCTTCTTCTCCTTTTTTTTCTTCTTCTTCCTCTTCTTATTTTTTCCGACGTCCCCCTCATTTAAATGCGGTGGAAACACTTTATGAAAATCACGGTGGTGGCGAGGCAGGCGGTTGTCCTTTCCTTCTTCATTTTTTTCTTTGTTTTTCTTATATGTTTGTTTTTGTTTTCACTCTACATTTTCGTACATATGAAAAAAAATAAAGTTTCTATACAAAAGTGCACAATTTTTATGAAGAAATTACACATATAAATAAATATAACTACACATCTGAAATTTTCCTAATCTTAAAACTAAACTAAACATAAACTAAAATAATCTAAAAAACATATAAAAACATCTAAAATAGCATCTAAAAACATCTAAAAATATAATAGTAGCACGCCGCAGGGGCGCAGGGGCACGGCGGAGGGGCCGGCGCCGGCGGGGCAGGGCAGGGGCGGGACAGGGGAGGCGCGGGATCAAGCTGGTGCTCATAGGGGGCGGCGGGGCAAGGTGGGCGGCGCGTCGGAGCCGGCAAGGGCGTCGGTGGCGGCGGTGACGGCGACGCCGAGCAGCCTGACGGTGTCGGTGGCGACGGTGACGATAAGGTGGAGCAGGGGCATCGGGCGGCGACGGTGACGAGGAGGAGCAGGGGGCAGGGGCGTCGGTGACCGTGATGGTGAGCAGCCTGGCGGCGTTGATGGCGGCGGCGACGGCAAGGTGCAGCAGGGGCGTCGGGCGGCGACGGCAACGAGGAGCAGGGGGCATCGGGGGAGAAGAAGTGGGGGATTTGGTCGAAACTAGAAAGTGTTATCTTATATACCAAGGGCATTGGTACAGGTTCGTGGCAGCAACCGGCACCAATGCCCCCCTTTAGTCCCGGTTGGTGCCACCAACCAGGACCAAATGTCACTTTTCAGCCTTTGGTCCCGGTTGGTGGCACCAAACGGGACTAAGGGGAGGCATGGTATCATCATTTTACCCACATAGCATGTGCAAGAAAGTAGAGAGGGTTACGGCAAAAACAGGATGCACTTCGTGTACAAAACGGACAATCTATTTCGAAGTATCGGGATTTCATACGGAAACTCGTCTGTTACAAAGGGATTTCATTTTTTTGAACTTATTTGAACTCCATAGTTTTCATGTGTTCAAAATGCACCATTCAAAGTCACATCATCAATTTTCAAACCTTTCTGACTTCATTTGTTATTTCTCATGCATTTACTGCTTATTTTGAGCTATAAGACCATGAAATTGAAAAGCATTTGAAGTGAACTCTGAAAAGGTTGAAAGTTGGCATGGTATCATCATTTCACCCACATAGCATGTGCAAGACAATAGAGAGGGTTACGACAAAAATTGGATGCACGTCGTGTACAAAATGGACAATCTTTTTCGAAGTATAAGGGTTTCATACGGAAACTCGACTATTACAAAGGGATTTCATCTTTTTGAACTTAGTTGAACTCCATAGTTTTTCTGTGTTCAAAATGCACCATTCATAGTCACATCATCAATTTTCAACCCTTTCTTACTTCATTTCTTATTTTTCATGCATTTACTGATTATTTTGAGATATAAACCCTTGAAATTGAAAAGCATTTGAAATGAACTCTAAAAAGGTTGAAAGTTGGCATGGTATCATCATTTCACCCAAATAGCAGGTGCAAGAAAGTAGAGAGGGTTACGGCAAAACTGGATGCACTTCGTGTACAAAACGGACAATCTCTTCCGAAGTATCATGGTTTCATACGGAAACTCGTCTGTTACAAAGGGATTTCATTTTTTGAACTTATTTGAACACCATAGTTTTTTGTGTTCAAAATGCACCATTCAAAGCCACATCATCAATTTTCAACCCTTTCTGACTTCATTTGTTATTTTTCATGCATTTACTGATTATTTTGAGCTATAACACCATGAAATTGAAAAGCATTTGAAATGAACTATGAAAAGGTTGAAAGTTGGCATGGTATCATCATTTCACCCACATAGCATGTGCAAGAAAGTAGAGAGGGTTACGGAAAAAACTGGATGCACTTCGTGTACAAAACGGACAATCTCTTTCGAAGTATCAGGGTTTCATACGAAAACTAAATGCATTACAAAGGGATTTCAATTTTTTGAACTTATTTGAACTCCATAGCTTTTTGTGTTCAAAATGCACCATTCAAAGCCACATCATCAATTTTCAACCCTTTCTGACTTCATTTGTTATTTTTCATGCATTTACTGATTATTTTGAGCCATAAGACCATGAAATTGAAAAGCATTTGAAATGAATTCTGAAAAGGTTGAAATTAGGCATTGTATCATCATTTCACCCACATAGCATGTGTAAGAAAGTAGAGAGGGTTACGACAAAAACTGGATGCACTTCGAGTACAAAACGGACAATCTCTTTCGAAGTATTAGGGTTTCATATGGAAACTAAATGCATTACACAGGGATTTCATTTTTTGAACTTATTTGAACTCCATAGTTTTTCTGTGTTTAAAATGCACCATTCAAAGCCACATCATCAATTTTCAACCCTTTCTGGCTTCATTTGTTATTTTTCATGCATTTACTGATTATTTTGAGCTATAAGACCATGAAATTGAAAAGCATTTGAAATGAACTCTGAAAAAGTTGAAAGTTGGCATGGTATCATCATTTCATCCACATAGCATGTGCAAGAAAGTATAGAGGGTTACGACAAAAACTGGATGCACTTCGTGTACAAAACGGACAATCTCTTTTGAAGTTCAAAGCCACATCATCAATTTTCAACCCTCTCATAAATAGATAAGTGATCAAATTAATAGAAGTTCATCATCACATTAAAACCAAAGTACATACATAGTTCTCATTGAACAATATATAGCTCTCCAGAGCATCTAATTAAACCATACATTGAAATTATGTAAAAATATTTCAATGCAACAACAAATGCGGTCATAATCCAACTGCATAATGATACCAAACCTCGGTATGAATGGCATATTTTCTAATCTTTCTAATCTTCAACCGCATTGCATCCATCTTGATCTTGTGATCATCGACGACATCCGCAACATGCAAATCCAATACCATCTTCTCCTCCTCAATTTTTTTTCTTTTTTCCTTCAAGTAATTGTTTTCTTCTTCAACTAAATTTAACCTCTCGATAATAGGGTCGGTTGGAATTTCCGGTTCAACCACCTCGTAGATAAATAAAATCTATGTCACGTTGGTCCGCATAATTGTCATAAACAATAAATGAACCAAATAGTTATCAAAAGATAATATATACCACATCCGAATCATAGACAGGACGAGGGCCGACGTGGGCGGATACCAAAACCATCGCACTA
This sequence comes from Aegilops bicornis, assembly GCA_021605145.1. Lineage (NCBI taxonomy): Eukaryota > Viridiplantae > Streptophyta > Magnoliopsida > Poales > Poaceae > Aegilops > Aegilops bicornis. The sequence continues at coordinate 860,824,399 of CM038671.1, read as the reverse complement.
TATAATAACAAGGAATAATAAAAGTAAGAAAATTTGACAAATATCTATCTGAAGTAAGAATTTTTTCTTTCAGAAAGAAGATAAGAACAAAAGGATCACCACGATGGTGTCGGCGACGAGATCGGTGCGGGCGATCGACGTCGGTGAAGACGAGGACGGGACGTGACGGACCGCTAAAGCTAGACAAATCTCGGGAAAAATGGAGCTCGGAGGTCGAGTTTCGAGAGGAGAAAGATTAACTAGTGTGGCTCGGACATTTCACCGAACACTGATACGTCTCCAACATATCTACTTTTCCAAACACTTTTGCCCTTGTTTTGGACTCTAACTTGCATGATTTGAATGAAACTAACCCGGACTGACGCTGTTTTCAGCAGAACTGCCATGGTGTTATTTTTGTGCAGAAACAAAAGTTCTCGGAATGACTTGAAAATCCTCGGAGATAAGTTTCAAAAAATATAAAAAATACTGGCAAAAGATGAAGACCAGGGGGCCCACACCCTGTCCACGAGGGTGGGGGCGCCCCCCTATAGGGCGCGCCCCCTGTCTCGTGGGCCCCCTGCTGCTCCACCGACCTCAACTCCAACTCCATATATTCCGTTTTGCGGAGAAAAAAATCAGAGATGAAGTTTCATCACGTTTTACGATACAGAGCTGCCGCCAAGCCCTAAAACCTCTCCGGAGGGCTGATCTGGAGTCCGTTCGGGGCTCCGGAGAGGGGGATTCATCGCCATCGTCATCATCAACCATCCTCCATCACCAATTTCATGATGCTCACCGCCGTGCGTGAGTAATTCCATCGTAGGCTTGCTGGACGGTGATGGGTTGGATGAGATTTACCATGTAATCAAGTTAGTTTTGTTAGGGTTTGATCCCTAGTATCCACTATGTTCGAGATTGATGTTGCTATGACTTTGCTATGCTTAATGCTTGTCACTAGGGCCCGAGTGCCATGATTTCAGATATGAACCTATTATGTTTTCATGAATATATGTGAGTTCTTGATCCTATCTTGCAAGTCTATAGTCACCTATTATGTGTTATGATTCGACAACCCCGAAGTGACAATAATCGGGATACTTGTCGGTGATGACCATAGTTTGAGGAGTTCATGTATTCACTATGTGTTAATGCTTTGGTCCGGTACTCTATTAAAAGGAGGCCTTAATATCCCTTAGTTTCCACTAGGACCCCGCTGCCATGGGAGGGTAGGACAAAAGATGTCATGCAAGTTCTTTTCCATAAGCACGTGTGGCTATATTCGGAATACATGCCTACATTACATTGATGAATTGGAGCTAGTTCTGTGTCACCCTATGTTATAGCTATTACATGAGGAATCGCATCCGACATAATTATCCATCACTAATCCATTGCCTACGAGCATTTCATATATTGTGCTTCGCTTATTTACTTTACAGTTGCTATTGTTACAATCACTACAATACTGCTATCTTTACTTTTGCCACTATTACCATTACTATCATACTACTTTGCTACTAAATACTTTGCTGCAGATACTAAGTTATCCAGGTGTGGTTGAATTGACAACTCAACTGCTAATACTTAAGAATATTCTTTGGCTCCCCTTGTGTCGAATCAATAAATTTGGGTTGAATACTCTACCCTCGAAAGTTGTTGCGATCCCCTACACTTGTGGGTTATCAAACACCTCATGTGCATAGGAGGTGAGCTAGAGCACCCGAATGCCCTCCCCTCGCCGGCCAGAAAAAACAGAGCATTGTGGAGTGCTCTGCTGTAGCGATGGGGTATATATAGGCAACTCATTTGTCCCGGTTCGTGGTAGAAACCGGGACTAAATCCCAGCATTCTGTCCCGGTTCAAGCCACGAACCGGGACCAATGGTTGTGGGCCAGGAGCGAGGACCATTAGTCCCGGTTCGTGCCTGGAACCGGGACAAATGGGTCCACACGAACCGGGACCAATGCCCACGAGGCCCCGGCCGGCCCCCTGGGCTCACGAACCGGGACGAATTCTCCCATGGGTCCCGGTTCATACCTGAACCAGGACTAATGGGTTGGCCAGGCCCGAACCAAAGCCTTGTTTTCTACTAGTGATGTGTTGTAATGAAAATTAAATTACAAGGTGCTGATAAGTTATGAAGAGTTCTGAGATGAAACTGAGACATGAAGTGTTACATACAAAATGCATGTATTTGATCCAAGTTCTGTGTAACGGTGCATGATCCACGACAATTGGCGCCCACCTTGGGGGCAAGTGTCTATTGACATTATGGTTTAGATGGTTTCATCTTCAGTTCCTTCCAGCATCATTCATTTCGGCGTCCTTGAGTTCGCCATCGATGGCTCGGCGTGGCATCTGGGTGCGCCGCTGAACAACACTGATATGTTGGCTCGTGGGAGTGTCGACTATCTGGCCAATGGCTTGAGCATCCCTAGTCTGTCCAATGGCTTGGGCATCCCTAGTCTTCAGCTTTCAGCTTCATACCAGTCGGCTCAGCTAGTGCCTTGGCGTGGATGGTAGTGCTCGGGAAAACCTCGTGGGACGACCGAGTGCCGACGGTGGATGTTCACATCCTCGATAGTCAGGGGTTGAGCAGTCGGGCATGGATTGGGCACGAGCCATCACCATGTCACCGAGAGGATCCTCCTCGGGGACGCGATGACCTTTGTGTGTGACGCCGAGTGAATTCCCCTCTGTCGGTGTCAAAACCGGCGGATCTCGGATAGGGGATCCCGAACTGTGCGTCTAGGCGGATGGTAACAGGAGACAAGGGACACGATTTTTTTACCCAGGTTCGGGCCCTCTCGATGGAGGTAAAACCCTACTCCTGCTTGATTAATATTGATTATATGGGTAGTACAAGAGTAGATCTACATCGAGATCAGAGAGGCTAAACCCTAGAAGCTAGCCTATGGTATGATTGTTGTTCGTCCTACGGACTAAAACCCCCCGGTTTATATAGACACAGGAGAGGGTTAGGGTTACGTAGTCGGTTACAATGGAAGAAGATCTACATATCCAGATCGCCAAGCTTGCCTTCCACGCCAAGGAAAGTCCCATCCGGACACGGACGAAGTCTTCAATCTTGTATCTTCATAGTCCAGAGTCCGGCCGAAGGTTATAGTTCGCTATCCGGACACCCCTAATCCGGGACTCCTCAAGAGCCCCGAACCAGGCTTCAATGACGATGAGTCCGGCGCGCAGATTTGTCTTCGGCATTGCAAGGCGGGTTCTTCTCCAAATTCTGTGTACCTGCTGAATAGTGTCCGGCTTTTCGTGAATATTGCGCTTCTTGGCTTCTACGACCAATAATGGCCGTCTTCCACGTGTCAAACGAATGCGAAAAGCCAGGGTGTTTTTAAATTTACCCCCCTAGCTGCGCAAATAAGCTGCCTTATAAAAGAGACGAGGATTTAGATCCGAATCACACCATCTCCCCTTCGCGAGCATTCATCGGAGCGCATCTGACAGAAATCCATTCCATCATGGCCAGTCGACGCAACTCCTCCTCTCGCCCTGCCAGCCCTCAGCCTGGAGATTGGGAGAGATGTTCCGTCCCACACAGCGAGCTAGTGACGCTCCAAACCAAGGGATTTCTTCCCCCAGCCTTCATGGTCCCGGTTCGAGCCGGACTCGCCACCTATAATGGCGGAAAGCAGGCGGAGAGCGTCCCCAATCCCTCCAAAGGAGAGCGGGTATGCCTTGTCCCTTACTTAATAAGAGGGCTCGGATTTCCAATTCATCCATTTCTCCGGGGGCTCCTGGAGTTCTACGGCCTCCAGCTGCACAACCTTACGCCTGCCTCCATATTGCATATCGCGGGCTTCGTAGCCCTTTGCGAGCTGTTCTTGGGCGTCGAGGCTCACTTCGCGCTGTGGAAGAAGCTGTTCTGCCTTGTGCCCCGTTCTCAGGAGGGGTCGATATATCAAGTGGGCGGAGCCGAATTATGGCACATCGCCGGGACCGGATATCTATCCGGAACCCCAAAGAAGGCATCCGAAGACTGGCCTTCAGAATGGTTTTATATAGAAGATGTCCCCCTGCCGGACCCTGTGCGGATCGACCTTCCTGAGTTCAATAATGCTCCTTTGAAGAAGCGCATAAGCTGGCGCCCACGGAGCCCTCAGAAGGAAAATGACAGGGACGTCCTTTACCTGATGAGCCGGATAAGATTACTAGCTCATTCCGGACTGACCATGATCGGGGTCATGGCCACATGCATCATGCGGGGGGTGCAGCCTCTTCAGTATAGAGGAAACCCCTGGTGGGATTTCAATGGGGAGGAGGATGCCACCCGCTGCGGCCGTAAGGGGCCGGGATCAGTTGCCGCTCTGACGAAGGCCTTGTCCGCATTATACAAGGGAGAAGAGGAGGATTTCCTCCGCGTCAATCCACAAGGCGGATTTTGTATGTACGATCCTCCAAGCTGGGTAAGCGGACGCTTCTTTATGCCCATCCGTTCCATATTCCCGTAGTTAGGTGTGACGCCCCCGATTCAATCGTACACTAATCATGCACGCAAATGTGTACGATCAAGATCAGGGACTCACGGGAAGATATCACAACACAACTCTAAAACATAAATAAGTCATACAAGCATCATAATACAAGCCAGGGGCCTTGAAGGCTCGAATACAAGTGCCCGATCATAGACGAGTCAGCGGAAGCAACAATATCTGAGTGCAGACATAAGTTAAACAAGTTGCCATAAGATGGCTAGCACAAACTGGGATACAGATCGAAAGAGGCGCAGGCCTCCTGCCTGGGATCCTCCTAACTACTCCTGGTCGTCGTCAGCGGGCTGCACGTAGTAGTAGGCACCTCCAGTGTAGTAGCCGTCATCGACGGTGGCGTCTGGCTCCGGGGCTCCATCGTCTGGTCGCAGCAACCGGGTAAAGAAAGGGGGAAAAGGGGGAACAAGGCAACCGTGAGTACTCATCCAAGTACTACTTAAGCAAGGAGCTACACTACATATGCATGGATATATGTGTAAAGGGCCATATCAATGGACTGAACTGCAGAATGCCAGAATAAGAGGGGGATATCTAATCCTGTCGAAGACTACGCTTCTGGCAGCCTCCGTCTTGCAACATGTAGAAGAGAGCAGACTGAAATCCTCCAAGTAGCATCGCATAGCATAATCCTACCCGGCGATCCCCTCCTCGTAACCCTGAGAGAGAGCGACCACCGGGTTGTATCTGGCACTTGGAAGGGTGTGTTTTATTAAGTATCCGGTTCTAGTTGTCATAAGGTCAAGGTACAAATCCAAGTCGTCCCTGTTATCAAGATCACGGCTATTAGAATAGATTAACTTCCTGCAGGGTGCACCACATTACCCGACACGCTCGATCCCATTTGGCCGGACACACTTTTCTGGTTCATGCCCGGCCACGGAAGATCAACACGTCGCAGCCCCACCTAGGCATAACAGAGAGGTCAGCACGCCGGTCTAAACCTATGCGCACAGGGGTCTAGGCCCATCGCCTTAGCACACCTACACGTTGCGTGGGCGGCCGAAAGCAGACCTAGCCTAGTGGTGTTCGATCCAATCCGGTAGCGCTTCGCCGGCCACACGTCGAAATGCTTGGCTGATACCACGGCGCGGTTGCCCACATCTTGTCCCACATGGCGGTTAGTGCGTATAAGGTCAACGACCCAACTCAGATCAAATACCAAGATCTCGTTAAGCGTGTTAAGTATCCATGACGCCGAACAGGCCGAGCCCACCTCTCTCCTAGGCGGTCTCAACCTCCCTGCCGCTCCGCCACAAAGATCCATCCAGAGGGCCGTCGGGACAAAGGTCCTTTCAGCCCCAATCCGTGAATCACTCATGGGTGCTCCACAAGCCGACCCGACTTTAGTCACCACATGTATCATGTATCATGTATATAAGTATATACCCGTGATCACCTCCCGAGTGATCACGGCCCGATAGTATAGCACAGCAGACGGACAAGAATGTAGGGCCACATATGGAATACTAGCATCCTATACTAAGCATGTAGGATTGCAGGTAAAGGTAACAACAGTAGTAGCAAGGACAGGCTATGCATCAGGATAGGTATAACGAAAAGCAGTAACATGCTACACTACTCTAATGCAAGAAGTATAGAGTAGAATAGGCGATATCTGGTGATCAAGGAGGGGGATTGCCTGGTTGCTCTGGCAAGAGAGAGGGGTCGCCAACACCGTAGTCGAACTGGGGGTCGCCAACACCGTAGTCGAACTGGGGGTCGCCAGCAGTCTCGGGGTCTACCGGAAAGAAGTAACGGAGGGGGAACACAATAAATAATAGAGCAATCAAAGCAACACAAGGCATAACATGGCAATACGCGGTGCTAGATGTGCCCTAACACAGTACTAGGTGATACCGGGAAAGGGGGGAAACATCCGGGGAAGGATTCCCGGTGTTTCGTGTTTTCGGACAGATGAACCGGAGGGGGAAAGTTGCGAGTTCAATAGGTTAGAGATGTGTGGCGGACGAACGAGCTGCGTATCCGGATTCGTCTCGTCGTTCTGAGCAACTTTCATGTACAAAGTTTTTCCATCCGAGTTACGGATTATTTTATACTAATTTTCAAAATTTTAATTCATTTTCTAATTTATTTTAATTCGAAGTTAATGTTAAATTGCTAGATGTACCCAGCACAGTGTACACAAAAATTGTACACAGGCTGACAAGTGGGACCAGGGGAACCCAGTTGACCAGTCAAACTTTGACTGGTCAACAGGGGTGGGGCCCCCTGTCATTGACTGTCTAGTTAACTAACAGGTTTAGTTAGGCTAATTAGATAGTTAATTGGTTAATTAAGCAACATTAATTAAGTTAATTAATTATTTAATTAATTAAGTATTCTTTTTTATTCTTTTTTAACAGGGGTGTGAGGGGCCCACCGGGCAAGGGCCTGTGCAGCCACTGGTGTGACTGGGGAGCACGCACCAGGGAGGCGAGGCCACCGCCGGAGGCGAACAACAGGGGCCGGCGGCCATGGAGTGCGGGAGCGGCGCGGAGCGCCAACATGGAGGCGTGGGGATCGGGTGTCGAGCGGGGGATGCGGGCGCGGGCCGCCATCGACGAACGAGCAGCCGCGGGTAGCGGCGATGGCAGTCGGGTGCGGCCGAGGAGCGTGCAGCCAAGCACGGGCGCGCGTGCTAGAAGGGGCGCGATGGGCGAGACGTGCGTGTGATGGCCACGGCCAGGGGGTGCGCCCCGGCACGAGCGTGCGTGTGTGCGGCTAACTCCGGCGACGAAGAAACGGAAAGGGGGAAACGGGGAGATCGAGGGGGGCTCACATCGAGCGGCAGGGGAGGTCCGTGAGCTCGGGGGAGGCTATGGCGGGTCGGAGAGGTGGAGACGAGGCGCGGGCCGTCGATGTTGAGGCGGTCGGGCAGGGGCGACGACGGGCGGAGCAGAGGGGCAGGCGCGGGCATCAGGGGACGGAGGGAGACCAGATCCGCGACGGGGCCTCCGGCGAGGTGGGCTCCAGCGAGGTCGCCGGTAGGACGCGCGAGGCCGGGGGTAGGAGGCGCACGGACGGGAGGGCTCAAGCCCGATCTCGATTGGATCGGGAGAGAGGAGAGTGGGGCGCGAGTGGGGGAGTGGGGGTGTCGGTGCCTAGGGTTAGGAGTGGAAGGGGTTATGGGGAGTGGGGACGGGCGGCCTAGTTGGCTCAGTGGCTACCGGGCGATTGGCCCGATGGGGAAGGGCTCCTTTTCTTTTGTTTTGTTTTCTCTTTTGTTTTTCTTTCTTTTATTTATTTTCTTTTCTGTTTTAAATCATTTTAAATTACTTAGGCATTTTATCAAAATGTGTTTACTACACCATATTTACCTATGTAATATTTAGTACAAACCGAACATTTTTATTTTAATGCTTGAAAACTTTTATTATTTACCAAACTTTGAATTTGAATTTTGGACCGCTTTTGATCTAACGATAGATTAGCAGCAGTAACCGTGGTGACGTGGCACCATTAGCGTGGGATCACTGTAGCTTAAATATTCGGGCGTCACATTAGGCACCTTATTCTGTGATTTCGACGCAGGAATTGCGCCGGGCTGTAAAGGATATAAACAGCCCTCCTCCACAACCCGAGGATCCGGAAAGGTCCCTCGATCCGGCCTCCCAAGAGGATCCAGACATATCCGTGGAGCTGATCGATGGGGTATTTTACCAACTGAGCATCGACAATGCCTTGGTCGCCATTACGGCCGATTACCCCGGAATATTTCCAGCCTCACAGGTAACTGAGACCGAAGTCCCAATACTTTGAAGATGATCCATCCGTGCTTATCTTTGATCACCGCATATCAATGGTGTTTTGCAGGGGGAGCCCTTGAGGCGGAAGGCCGAGCCCGCGGTGGCTAATCAACAAGGGGCGGCAAGGCCCAGCAGGCTGAAAAGAAGTGCGGTCCGGATTGAGACGCCAGCGCCACGGTATGGCATGCCGCCTTTTTCCCAAGTTTTATTCCCGGAAGGTATACTAACGCTCGTGCTCTCTTCAGGAAAAAGAGCACTCACTGGACTATATCCGGAGAGTTTGCCAATCGAGCCTCCACCAGCCAGGCTCCGAAGCCAGGTCCAGAGGCGGACGCGAACACAAGGCGTGCGTCGGACACTCCTCCGACAGAGGATGCCGACGGACTATCTGCCACCAATTCCGAGGTGAAGAGTGCCATGAATCACAGGCGTCGCCGGACTGTTCTTCGTGACGCATGTTTCTCCCAAGAGGCATTGGATGCCTTCAATTCGGGAGATGCGCACCTCCGTGCTGCTCAAAATGGTCTAGCCAGAGCCACGGAGCAGTATGTGAAAGACATAAGGGTGAGAAAATTTGATGGTTATATATACCAGTAGCCCCCGAGACTTAAAATAGTTAGAATAACTGATTTAAGGATCATTTATTATGCAGGATCTTACAAAAAAGAATACCCAACTGTTCCAGGAGTTGGAAGAGTGCAAAGCCCAACTTGAGGCCGCACTAGCTGCTGCAGGGGAGGCCAAGGAGACCCCCTCTGGTAATATACGCTTCCAAAGATAAGTATGTTCCAAAGTGCGGCGTATGTGTAAATCTGACAATATTATTGCAGATGGCGCCGGAGTAGATCCGGACAAGCAACAACTCTTGCGCCGGTTAAAAGCCGGGGAGAGCGTGCTTACGAGGGTGAGGCAGGAGAAGAATAATCTCCAAGATGCCAACACCCAGCCGGGAGAGGAACTCAAAGATGTTCGTGCCCAGCTGGCGGACTCCGTGAAGGAGAATCGACGGCTTCGACGCGGCATTTTTAGTAAGTGCTTGAACGAACTTTGAAAAAAGAGTTCGGCGAAGAAGTCGACTAACAGAGTTATGTCTGTAGGTATGCTCACAGGTCGTCCTGCAGAGGAAATGCCCGGTTCTACGGGTGACCTTCTTCCCGAGCTCTTACAACTGCACGAACGAGTTCAGCAGGTGATGAAGGGCGTCGCCCAGGCCTTGTGGCCATCTGTCTCCCTGCCCGAAGGCCTTGGAGAGCTTGCAGAGAGGCTTAAGGGAGCGCGGCGGCGCTTCCGATTATGGAAGATATCGGCCTGCCGGCAAGGCGCCAGGGAGGCCTGGGCCATGGTGAAGACGCGGTACACGAAGGCTGACCCAAACCATATGGCCGAGGTCGGACCTGTGGGGCCCGATGGGAAGGAGATCCCTGTGAGCTTAGTGTACGGCCAGGTAGAATTGGCATAAAGTATTCCCAACAGGACTGTAAACTAGACAGCCTATTAGATGGTATCGAGGAGGAATACACCCAGTCAATTTGACTATGTAATTTAAGATGACATGTAAAAATGCCTTCTAGCCGGATTGTAGATCGTTTGTCATGGCGTACCTTTTCGCTTCAACCTCGGGACCCTATAGTCCGGAGTGTGTCCGAATACCATCACGATTATGTAAGAACCGGGGTATGCGTGGAGACCAGGCGTAGGGGTCATTAGTGCTTTAATGCATAAGTGTCCAACTAGTTATGTTATATTACATGGTTAGTAAGAAACATCTTCCGGGGAGAATAGTTCCGTTAGGGGTTCCTTTCCACAGGAGGCATGCCTTAAAGTGCATGTCCGGACTGTGGAAAAAAGCAGAAAAGCATCTGGGGGCGGATAAATAAATAAGTGAGGAATCATCTTTAGTTCACCGACCGAATATTCCCTTAAGAACGCTAGCTTTCGGCTTCACCCAGTCTGAGGTACACATCCGGCTGACCCGGCGGTAACAATCGCAGAGGTGCTCCCTTTACCACCTAGCCGAACAATCGGGAACGTAGGGGGGAGCCAGGCAACCCAACTTGGCCAAAAATTAAGTCATATCGATGCATATAATGGTGAATAAAAGGTACATGCGGAAGCATTACACATGTGTTAGGCATAAAGCCCGTGAAATAAACTTCTGTTAAAGAAGCCCCCGGGTATAATGAGCGCGGATAGCGCGTCAAGTGTGTGCGAACAATGCACGAATGAGCCTTTAAAGGCTGTAAGAGAAAAAGGGGGAGAAGGAGAGAAATATAAGACAATTAATGTGTGAAAATAAGACAGAGGAAGGAGACGAACTCAGAATCCGGCGCTAGGCGTAGAATCTTCGGAGACAGGCTGCGTTCCATGGGTTCGGCTCGAGTCGGTTATCTGATGCATCTCGCAGACGGTACGCTCCACCGGTCAAGACTTGGTCGATAATAAAGGGACCTTCCCATTTGGGCTTGAGTTTGTACTTTTTCTTGTCCGGCAGGCGTAGAACTAATTCGCCAACATTGTAAGTTTTGGCTCGTACTTCTCTGCTTTGATATCTTTGAGCCTGCTGTTGATAGAATGCGGAACGGGCTTTGGCCACATAACGCTCCTCCTCCAAGGCGTCCAAACTATCCTGCCGATCGAGCTCGGCTTCTCTTTCTTCATACATGCGCACGCGAGGTGAGTCATGAATTATGTCGCAGGGCAGAACTGCCTCTGCGCCATATACCAAAAAAATGGTGTGAATCCGGTGGTGCGATTCGGCGTGGTCCGCAGCCCCCAGAGTACGGAGTCGAGCTCCTCTACCCAGTGCGTGTTAGATTCCTTGAGGGACCGCACTAACCTGGGTTTGATGCCGCTCATGATTAGACCATTTGCTCGTTCGACTTGACCGTTAGTTTGAGGGTGATAGACTGAAGCATAGTCGAGCTTGATGCCCATGTTTTTGCACCAGAGTTTGACCTCATCAGTCGTGAAGTTTGTGCCGTTATCAGTGATGATGCTGTGGAGGACGCCGTAACGGTGTACGACCCCTGATATGAAGTCTATCACCGGTCCGGATTTGGCCGTCTTAACAGGCTTGGCCTCTATCCATTTGGTGAATTTATCCACCATGACCAGTAGGTATTTTTGCTTGTGGGTTCCTCCTTTAAGGGGTCCAACCATGTCAAGCCCCCAGATCGCGAAGGGCCAGGTGATGGGTATAGTTTGGAGGGCGGTGGGTGGCATGTGGCTTTGATTAGCAAAGAGTTGGCAACCGACGCATCGTTGGACTAAGTCCTGAGCATCTGCCCGGGCCGTCGGCCAATAGAATCCTGTACGGAAGGCCTTGCTTACAAGGGCCCGGGCTGCGGCGTGGTGCCCGCCTAGTCCGGCATGAATTTCAGCCAAAAGATTCTGCCTTTCCCCTTCGGAGATACACCTTTGAAGGACTCCGGTGGTTCTTTTCTTATAAAGCTCTCCCTCATGGACTTTATAGGCTTTAGATCGCCGCACTATGCAGCGTGCCTCATTTTGGTCCTCGGGAAGTTCCTGCTAGTTAGGTAGGCTAGGAATGGTTCCGTCCACGGGGCAATGACTGCCATTATTACGTGGGCTGAAGATGTTACTTCGTTGGCAGGGCCTCCAATTGTGTCAGAATGTTCGGTGTCGGGCAACGCTGTTGGGTCCGGGCTGTTATTTTCGGACTCCCCTACCCATGATACGGATGGCTTGAACAGCCTCTCTAAGAAGATATTGGGGGGGACGGCATCGCGCTTTGCGCCAATGCGCTGTGACGCTCGCTGCCTGATTGTTTTCCGGGCTATATGGTGAAATTTGAGCCCTTCGAACCGAGCTGACATTTTTAGGACGGCGTTGCGATAAGCTGCCATTTTCGGATCCTTGGCATCAAAATCTCCATTTATTTGGGATATCGCGAGGTTCGAGTCCCCGCGCACCTCTAGGCGTTGAATGCCCATGGATACTGCCATCCGGAGACCATGTAGAAGGGCCTCGTATTCGGCTGCGTTGTTGGAGTCCGTGTACATTATCTGGAGTATGTATTGAACAGTATCTCCTATTGGGGACGTCAGAACGACGCCAGCCCCAAGACCAGCCAACATTTTGGAGCCGTCGAAGTGCATGATCCAGTTGGAATATGTGTCGTACTCTTTAGGGAGTTTGGCTTCAGTCCATTCGGCGACGAAGTCGGCCAAAACTTGCGACTTAATTGCTCGTCGTGGCTTATAGGTTATCTCGAACGGGAGGAGCTCAATGGACCATTTGGCAATCCGGCCCGTCGCGTCGCGGTTGTTTATAATGTCATTAAGAGGTACTTCGAAGGCTACTGTTATCGAACACTCTTGAAAGTAGTGTCGAAGCTTCCGGGATGCCATAAACACCGCGTACGCTATCTTTTGATAATGCGGATACCGTGACTTGCATGGAGTGAGGACAGTGGACACATAGTAGACTGGTTTTTGAAGGGGAAACTTGTGTCCGTCTGCTTTCGCTCGACAACGAGCACCGCGCTTACAACTTGATGAGTTGTCGTGATGTATAATAGCATTGGTTCGCCCATGTTGGGCGCGTCCAGGACCGGGTTTGTTGCCAATATGGCTTTTATTTCTTCGAGTCCGGCCGTGGCGGCATCCGTCCACTCGAAGTGTTCGGTGCGCCGGAGGAGGCGATAGAGGGGTAATGCCTTTTCTCCTAGACGGGAGATGAAGCGGCTTAGAGCCGCCACGCATCCAGTCAATTTCTGTATTTGTTTGAGGTCCTTTGGGATATCCAATTGTGACAGAGCTCGGATCTTGGCTGGGTTTGCTTCAATTCCTCTACCGGATACAATGAAGCCCAAGAGCTTTCCGGTTGGTACGCCAAAAACGCATTTTTCCGGGTTAAGCATAATGTCATATGTTCGGAGATTATCGAATGTGAGCCTCAAATCGTCTACTAGAGTTTCAACATGCTTGGTTTTGACGACCACATCATCTACGTATGCCTCCACTGTTTTGCCGATCTGGTTTGCCAGACATGTCTGAATCATGCGCTGATATGTTGAGCCGACGTTTTTTAGCCCGAAGGGCATTGTGTTGAAGCAGAATGGGCCGTATGGGGTGATAAATGCCGTTGCGGCTTGATCAGGTTCCACCATCTTAATTTGATGGTAGACAGAGTATGCGTCGAGGAAACACAACGAATCGTGTCCTGCGGTAGCGTCGATAATTTGATCGATGCGGGGGAGGGGGAAGGGATCCTTTGGGCAAGCCTTGTTGAGGTCCTTGAAATCGACACATAGGCGCCAGGATTTGTCCTTCTTTGGTACCATCACCAGGTTTGCTAGCCAGTCCGGATGTTTTATGTCTCTGATGAATCCGGCCTCCAATAGTTTGGCTAGCTCCTCTCCCATGGCTTGTCTCTTAGGTTCGGAGAAACGCCGAAGAGCCTGTTTGACTGGCTTGAATCCTTTTAGGATGTTTAGGCTGTGCTCGGCCAGCCAGAGTGGGATTCTGGCATTTACGAAGGGTGCCAGGTGAAAATGTCCCAATTTTCACAGAGGAATTCTCGTAGAGGCGTCTACATCAGGGTTTAATTGTGCCCCAATGGAAACCGTTTTTGTAGGGTCCATTGGGTGGACTTGGAATTTGACTATTTCATCTGCTGGTTTAAAGGAGGTGGACTTGGATCTTTTATCGAGTATCACATCGTCCCTGTTCACCGTGGAGCGTAGCGCAGTCAGTTCCTCGGCCGCTACGGCTTCGGATAGTGCCTCAAGGGCTAGTGCCACTACTAGGAAAAGGGCTATAGATGGAATTGACACTAATGGCGCACAGACATGTGGTGCGCCATTAGTATATACTAATGGCGCACCACCATCTGATGCGCCATTAGTGTTGAAACTACTAATGGCGCACCCTGCCCACGGTGCGCCATTAGTACCAATTTTTTTTGAACTAGTGCGCCTGTCCAAAACTACTAATGGCGCATCCGCTGGTGGTGCGCCATTACTAGTTGTAACTAGTAATGGCGCACCAGCCAGAAGGTGCGCCACTAATGTTTTTTTCTATTATTGTTTTTATTCCTTTTTTGCAAAAGTACTAATGGCGCACCACTAGGGCCGAGGCCGAATCTAGATACGCCCGCTATCTAGCGGGAGAGGGGAGGGAGCGTTGGAGGAACCGGATGAAGACGAGTTTCATCGTGATGATGCTCATCGTGATGACCGCAACTCTCTTCTATGTGATGGTAGTTTAGATGATCGATATCGACTTATAATGTGAAGACAAACTCGCTACTCGCGGTCTCGAGACTTGTAATATAATGTTCTATCTTTGTTCGGTCTTTTCAATTTGGAGACTAATATGATGAATTGTATTCGGAGACTAATATGATGAATTGTATTCAAAGACTAATCTTCTATTGTATTTGATGAATCTGTTGTTGATGTGTGCTGTCTATATTTTGTCAAATTATACATTTTGTAACCTGTGCAAAAAACAGAAAATAAAAAAATAAAAAAAACCTAATACTCATACTAATGGCGCGTCACATGACAGTGCGCCATTAGTATGACAGTGCATACTAATGGCGCATCACCGGGTAGTGCGCCATTAGTATGCCGCGGTTACTAATGGCGCATCTAGAGGTGGTGCGCCATTAGTATGCCAAAGCACCTGGGTCTACATGGCCCTGGGAGGCATACTAATGGTTGGTTTATATACTAATGGCGATTTCGCGTGCGCCATTAGTATACCAGATACTAATAGCGCACCAGGTGGTGCGCCATTAGTAAAAATTACTAATGGCGTGCTATTAATGGCGCACCACAGATGCGCCATTAATAGCCATACTAGGTGCGCCATTAGTAGGGGTTTTTCTAGTAGTGTGCGGCTGTCTTATTTTCGGCACGGAGTGCTATGTCCGGGTCACTAGCAAGAGTGACGATTCCGTTGGGCCCGGGCATTTTGAGCTTCATGTATCCGTAATGAGGTATAGCTTGAAAAATTGTGAATGCCTCTCGCCCTAATAGAGCGTGGTATCCGCTGCTGAACGGGGCCACTTGGAACGTTACCTCCTCGGACCTGTAATTGTCCGGCGTGCCGAACACCACATCCAGTGTAATTTTACCTATGCAGCTCGCTTCCCAACTGGGGATTATTCCTCTAAAGGTTGTGCTGCTTCGCTCAATGCGGCTCCAGTCTATTTCCATTTTTCGAAGGGTTTCCTCATAAATGAGGTTCAATCCGCTGCCACCGTCCATGAGTACCTTGGTAAGGCGAAAGCCGTCCACTATTGGACTGGGGACCAATGCCGCTGGCCATCGGGCTGTTCAGAATTTAGGTTCATCACTGGCATTAAAGGTAATAGCCGTATCACTCCATGGATTTATTGTTGCTACTTGGTAGACTTCGGCAAGGCTGCGGAGTGTTCATTTTCGCATATTGTTTGATGCGAAAGTCTCGAAGACTGTTAATACCGTACTGGTATCCTTGGGCTGGTGCTCTGTGGATGCTGGGGTTAGAAGCTCCTCGCCGCTTTTGGCCACCTGCCGGAGTATCCAACATGCTCTAAGGCTATGAGTTGGTGTGGCGCCCTCTGTGCTATGAATTTTACAGGGTCCATTGAGCCATCCCTCCAGTACGGTTCCATGCCCCGTGGGGGGTTTTTGTTTTTTGGTGTTTAACCCGGGTGATTGGCGATAATGCACCCTTTTGTTTCGGACTGGGTTTGTATTCGGGGCCGGATTGTCCCAAAATCTTACTTCGGTTTTCCAGGCGCTTTCCATCGCACAGTACTTTCGTACTATGGACGCCAAGTCAGCAAAGCGTGTAATTTCACGGCGACCTATGGCGTTGAGGATTCCCATGTCCGTGCAATTATTGCAGAAGAATGAAATTACGTCTTCCTCGCGACAGTCCTTTATCCTGTTCATAACCAGGAGGAATCTGGCCCAGTAATGATGTACTGTTTCTTCAGGCTCTTGCCTAATATTGGATAGATCGCCTATGTTCGGGTGGGTGGGTGGAATTAGATCCGAAACCCCACCCAATCTGAGGCTCAAGGGCCAAGGAGTTTCCGAACTCGGAAGCTTGGATTCTTGGATGTTGTCCACTGAATCTAGCCCGTTGCCTGACTCTAAGTTCATGTCTTGAGTGACGTCCTCCCCTCCGCGGGTATCCGGCTTGGAGGGATTGGGAATCCAGACATAGTTAGTCCTTAAGATAGATGAAGGGTCGCCGCGTTGTTCCTCCACCACATCAACGTGATGGGTGACCTGGGGAGAGTTAATCTCTCTCAGATCGGGTTTAGGCCTAATCTGATCGTAGTCTGTAGCGACTCCCAGGGCGGCGATGCGATCCAAGATCTCATTTAAAGAAGAGAGCTCCATCGGATCTAACTGCTCGACGAGTTCCGAGTTGACGTGAAGATTGCTTTTGATGACCCGAGAAGTCATCGTCGGCGCGGCGGCCGAACAGGCGGTCATAAGAAAACCGCCTAGCCGGAGAGTTTGGCCGATAGCCAAAGCTCCTTTAGCAACAGAGCCGTCTTTAAAGACGGGATGAGGCATCCTTCCTGATGGCGACAGCACAGCGGAACTCTCAATGAAAGCACCAATGTCGGTGTCAAAACCGGCGGATCTCGGGTAGGGGGTCCCGAACTGTGCGTCTAGGCGGATGGTAACAGGAGACAAGGGACACGATGTTTTTACCCAGGTTTGGGCCCTCTCGATGGAGGTAAAACCCTACTCCTACTTGATTAATATTGATGATATGGGTAGTACAAGAGTAGATCTACCACGAGATCAGAGAGGCTAAACCCTAGAAGCTAGCCTATGGTATGATTGTTGTTCGTCCTACGGACTAAAACCCCCCGGTTTATATAGACACCGGAGAGGGTTAGGGTTACACAGAGTCGGTTACCAAGCTTGCCTTCCACGCCAAGGAAAGTCCCATCCGGACACGGGACGAAGTCTTCAATATTGTATCTTCATAGTCCAGGAGTCCGGCCGAAGGTTATAGTTCAGCTATCCAGACACCCCCTAATCCAGGACTCCCTCACCCTCGGCATCATGATGACGTTTCACCCTGAGGGCACAGAGATGCGCCTCGTGGACGGGGTAATTATTCGCCATGACAACAAAGTAATCCTCCTCGTAATCATCATGCTTCTTCGTGCCACCGGACGACTGTCCCCGACGGCGTGGAGATTCGTCTTGCAATCGGGATGGCTCTCCCCGGCTGTGGGATGATCCGCCGCTCACGCGAGGTGATCGGTGTTGTGGGCACGATGATTAGCCTCGATGCCATGGAGATTCTCCCAAGAGACGAGGTGACTCACCATGATATTGCGATGATCGACATTGCGACACACACGGAGTCGTGGTTCAAGGCCTAGTGGACATCACAAGAGCCGAGGATCAGGAACTTCAGGCCCGTTGTGTTTCAGTCGGTATATTCATGCAACCCCCTTCCCCGACCAATTCCGGATGGGCTCGGGAATTGGGAAGTATGATTGCAATACCAAACCAGAAACATGGCTGGCAGATTATCTTGTGGTCATTCAGATCAGAGGTGGCAATGATAATACAGCCATGCGGAATCTTTTTCTTTACCTTGAGGGATTAGCTCAGGCCTGGTTGAAAAATCTGCCAGAGGACAGTATATATAGCTGGAGAGAACTCGAAAATGTTTTCTTCAAGAAGACACATACAAACGCCCGGGCGGATATCAAGAGTTGATGCTATGTGTTTAGAAGCCTAGGAGTTCTCTTAGTTTTACATTTAGAGATGAATGTAGCTCCTCAACTCAGTGGAAGGGGTAACAGAAGACCAAGCGATCCTTGCCGTCCAGCAAGGTGTGACCGTGTGAGATATGAGCACCTCCAACTCAAGCTTGGGCGAAGCCAATTCATGCACATTGCCAATTGGTATGCAAATGATGAGGAAGATGACAGAATTCTGAAAGGCCGGCCACGGAGCCAACCGGCTGCTCAGAAGGGGTAGGACAACCAAAATTGACAGAATGACAAGAACAAGCATCGCCAGTCGGACGCGGATGACGTTGTCAGTGGAGCATAGCTAGTTGCTGCAGTGGCCAAGTGGACAAAAGGTACTCGACAGAAAAAGGCAGTCAATGATGATATTCTGGACAAGCCTTGTTGCATTCACAACAATGAGGAGTTTGGCCCAACTAATCATACACTATTATAGTGAAGGGCTCTGAAGAAGATGCAGTTGGCGAAGGACAAAGAAACGACTTATGATGAAGGTGACAAGGAATTGGAACACCCTGCACGTGGATACCCTGGCGAGAAGGATGTCCGCTGATTTTTGCTTGGTTGGGGAGACCAATCGGATCCGAAAGATCGGGAATCGGGAAGCCAACATGGAAGCTCGTTTTTTTGAAACGAAAGGGGTTGCCCCCCTGCCCCAAATTTTTATTGAAAAAGCAAAGGCAACCAAAGCACACTGTTAACAGCTCTCGGCTCCAGCCAAAAGTAGTCGCATCAGAATTATTACAAACGAAGCAACTAAAAGTCTGAAACACCCACAAGGTAACTAATATACGGCCCCTACAGGAAAGGCAAAGCACAAGCTATGAGATCCCTATAAGACCATCTACACGCCAGGCAATCTTAAGCAACTCCCCGCGATGATGGTCGAGCAGCTTCAAGCATTGGAGGAGCAGCACAGCTTGGGAGTCCACACACAGTATCTTCCATTGATGGATATGCCTCCCCACCATTTCCAGTACACATTTGATACTTCGCCATCTTCTTCCCTGAAACACAATTTCATTCCGAAACAACCATAAGCTCCATAAGGTAGCAGCAAAAATCAGTTTTATTGCAGCATAGCATTTTTTCTTCTTCCAAAAAGGAATAAAAGATTCAAATGATTCTAGTACAGGCATCTTAGTGCAATTAGAAATCACCAGCCATACTTGTCGGGCCACCACACACTCAAAAAATAGGTGATGGATACTTTCAGCTTCACTACAGAAGACACACGCCAGGTCCTCCACATGTTGGCGTTTAGCCAGATTGTCCCTAGTCAGACTCTTGTTATGCACCATTAGCCAAAGAATCACATGGATATTAGGTGGGACTCTAATTCGCCAGATAAAATCTCTCCAGATAGAGACCACGCCCCCCCCCCCCCCAATTTATCACCTTATACATAGTTTTCACTGAATATAATCCTTTACTTTCTAAAGTCCACACAGGCTTATCAGCCATGTTGGATAAAGGAACACCTTTAACCACATTAAGCATCTCATTCCAGGAGCATAAAGTAGCTTCATTAACACATCTCCTAAAGGTTAGCTGCAAATTCTCCCCATCCCAAACCTGGGCCAATGAGGCATCTTGTTGCTGACAGATTACAAAGAGGTCCCAAAACCTAGTCTTGAGTGAAAAATCACCCACCCAGGTATCATGCCAGAAAGAAATTTTTCTCCCATCCCCAGGGATCCACCTATAAAAGGTCGTAGCAGCAGAAAAGGCCCAGGTAAAGCTCTTCTAGAAGGGAGAGCCTATCCACATTATACTTGGAATTAAGCACTTTGTTCCAGTCACTATCTCTATCGTCAAAGAACCGTTTACTCCAAGCAGCAAGTAAATACATATTAAACTCCCTAAGATTAGGAACACCCAAGCCACCCCACTCTTTCTTTTGAGAGACCAGCCCCCACTTGGCTAGGTGGTATTTATGATTGTCTCCAACATTGCCTCAGAAAAAGTGAGACATTTGAGAACTAATAGCATCAATCGCCCACTTAGGAACTTTCATAATGGACATTAAGTAAGAGGGAATACTAGCAATGCAGGTAGTAAGTAGAATCAGTTTCCCTTTATAAGACAGATTTCTTCCCAACCACCCAGCAATATTGCTGATAATTCTATCAATAATGGGTTGGATATCCTCTCTCCTGAGTTTCTTGAAATGTAAAGGGACACCAAGATATTTAAAAGGGAATTCCCCAATTTGGCAACAGAAAATTTGGGCAAACACATTAGTAGTCTCCTCATCAATATTGATGGTATGCAAGTCACTTTTATGAAAGTTGATACAAAGACCAGATAGTTTTTCAAAACAAGCCAAGATCCATTTTAAGTGTCTGGCATGATCAACAGAGGCATCTAAAAAGAGCAGTGTGTCATCAGCATACTGCAAGCTGACCACACCACCAGGCACCACATGAGGCAGAAGCCCTTTAATCAAGTTATGGCTAGTAGCTTTCTTCAACATTTTAGAAAAAAATGTCAGCCACTAAGTTAAAAAGGAGAGAAGAGGAAGGGTGAACATGGAAGCCAATATGTAGACCAATCGACCCGAAAAGCCAACATAGAAGCTCGTCTATCCCCAAATACCTGAACTGGTCGGAGATGCCCATTACCTTTGACCGGTCAGATCATCTGCCTCATCCGTCGTACCCGAACCTCAAGCTCTTGAGTTCGATCCGCTTGTCAACAGATTTCGAAGTACTTTGGAGAAAATGGGAATTCCCCGGCTGAGGCTTAATCCGTCTGGGATGATCTTTCATGGCATCGAGCGAAACCACTTGGGAAGATCTCTTTGGAGGTCATTTACGGCGACGAGAAAATTTTCCGCAAGGCTTCCTTGTCCTTCGAGGTGGCTGACTTCAAGAGTGAGTACCACACCAGTTTTGGGCTTTTGGCCCGATATACACAAATTTAATGGCATGTCCGTGCTATGTGTACTTGAAGATCAAAATGCCGGGTCCCAAAGGAGTGATCACAATCCTTGACAACCCAAAGCATGCAAAAAATATTGCAAAAAAAATGCAAACTTGGCAGACACCAGTGCAGCCGAAACGTAATTTGTTTCTTATAAGCTTGTTGTTACCCCAACTGAGATGCCTCAGGCTAAGAAACTGACTCTAGATTCGTCCTTCAAACCAACAACGGGCGCCAAGAAAGTTCAGGTGCACCCCCACGACCCAACCAAGACGGCTGAGATTGCTGATGACCTCGATCCCAAATAAGAAAGGGAAATTTTTATTTTTGCCACTCTATGTTTTGCCAAATTTTGTTATGCCACTCTAGCTTTTGACATTTCAATTTTGCCACTCTTAACTTTTGACAGTACATCACGATTGCTATTCTATGGCAAAACCAAAAAATTTAGAGTGTCAATTGTGATACATTGTCAAAAGTTCAGAGTGGCAAAAGTGAAATCAAATTATTTTTCTTTTGCCATGGAATGGCAATTGAGATACATTATCAAAATCTAAGAGTGATACAAGTGAAATGTCAAATGTTAAGAAAAGAGACCAACCCAGGCTAGACTAGCATGTTGGCATTCTTTTTATAGAAGAAAACTCCGTGAGCATCAAATGCTCAAGCCGAGACTTCAACCCTGGTGGGCTGTCTGCGAACTCCCGCGCCTTGCCAACTAAGCTATGCCTAGTTCTCGAAATGTCAAATGTTAGAGTGGCATAAGAAAAATTGGCAAAATCTAGAGTGGCAAAAACAAAATTTTCACAATAGGAAATAGATCTCGTCGGCTTGCTCCGTGAGAATTGTGATATCTTTGCATGACCTACCTCAACATGCATCTATGCACAGAAAAGTCATGCATGATTTTTTATTCTATTTACTTTAAAAAAATATTATACAACTATACATGATCAAATATAATAAGTCGTATGCATTTTTAATATTGATGAATTTCATGAATCTAAATATTATATTTCACACAATAAAATTTAATTTAAATATATTGCAACCGATTCCCACGACAACACACTGGGTATCATCTAGTAATAAAGAGACATGATGCCTTTGTTTTGGAAAAATAGAGGATGAGAAGAGAGGAACTCAGTTTGAGTCTTGTCCGGTCCATGAGCGAGTCGGTCTGAAGGAAAACGTAAACGAGCCGGCAACTGGCATCGCCCATTGACAAGCACCGTGTTTCCTTCTACCAAAAATCTCGAATTTTATATAATTTTTAAATAATTTTGCAAAATCAGTCAAAAAGGAAAAAAGATATTAGGTGCTGCAATATGAGAAAACCTCATGGTATACCAAAATTATATTTCTGCTAAAAAGAATCATTTCTCTATATGTAAAAAATGTTCACATATATAAAACAGTTTGTCTAATTCACATCTAAATGTTTTTTAAGTATGTCACATCTAACCTTCCACAAATAACGCAGCAAAAAGGAACAAAAACTATATAAAAAGTACTTTTATGATACAGAATTATAACTTATTGCGTATAAGAAGTTAATGTTTCATGTATCAAGAAAATTACCCGTAGTTCTCAAAAAAAAGTTACCCGTATGGTCGGTTGCAACCTTGCAATTGTAGACCGACTCGACTCGACATCGCTATATAAGCGAGCCAATCGTACGTCCTCCTCCAACTCCAATCCGCACCTGGATCCCTGCCGGTCTGCAAACCGTAAAACCCCACCACCTCCCGCAGCACCCGCGATGGCTCCTGTCGCCGACGCCGACACGGCGGACCGCAAGCCCCCCTACTCCTGAATCCTGATCCTCTAAAAAGAAGTACCCTAAGCCATGGCGGGCATGGATCACGTGCCGCCGGGCTTCCTCTTCACACCGGCGCGGGAAGAGCTCATCCGCTACTACCTCAACCCCTGGGTGGCTGACCCGGGAAAGACGCCGGTCGGCGAGCTGCAAGGCATCGTCTGCGTCGTCAACATCTACAGCGAGGACCACGCCGAACCTGAAATGGTTATATTCGATACTCTTTTCGACACCTACATTATGCGTCAAACATTATTCTGGCATATTTGTATGCTTTTTTTTTACTTCTTTGTAAGTCATTTGTTCTTTTTGTAATCAAAATTGGAAACATATATTGCTACTAAATGTTAAGATATATTGTATTTTATATACAATTGTAGTGTCCGGATTACAAACAAACACAGACACAGTAAGTCGAAATGACATTTTCATGGTAGAGTTAGTTCTAGACATTGTTTCCTAAAACACCTTTTGTTTTAATTCATTCCCTTTAGATCAAAGCAAGAAAAATCACATTACAATCTAGATTAGTTTGTGTCACTTATGTGTTCGCATATAATTATTATCATCAAATATCTAATAAAGAACTATAGAGTAACATGTTTGACACAGATCTTCATAAATATTTCTAGAGGTTATATAGTTGATTACCTTATGTATAAATAAATTGAATGCTCCAGAATGTATAGGATGCCCACGTTGTTTGTCCTGGAATCATTATCATTATTTGTCAATTCATGATATACTAGCATGATTAGTGTGAGGTTGGCGTTTCTGAATTCTTGATCATATGCTCCCGCGTGATGGAACAATAAATTCAAAAAATAGGGGGGAGGGGGGCGATCAAAACTCTGAGAAAAAAATGGCATCAAAGATGATCATGTTTTCTAGGTGTGTACAAAATTGGGCATTGATTTGACATCAAGGGAGCTTTGCACGGAAGAAAAACAAGATCAAAGCTTTGAAAAAGGATCAAAAATATCAGATTTCGGGGTGATGCTTTTTCAGAACTCCCCCGATGCCAAATCGACATGAAAGCAAGTATGCACCTAAAAATGCAAGAATTTTTTATGCCAAAAGGGTTTTGTTGTTTTTTTTAGAATTACTGTTCATTCGGGAACACATGAGCTTGGGATCAGCCATCAATTACTGGATTACTGCCCTTTGCTACACTTATGGATATGAAATTATAATTCTATAAATCATATATTATAATGTCTCATAATCACTCTGAATTATAATATCTCAGAATTACACTGCATATAAAAAACATAGATTGGAATGCTCAGAACCAGTGAGCATAGGTCGATTCAAGAAATGCCCATGATTTTAATTACTTATGTAACTACTCCCACAAGTTGGATTAGTATCTTCTTGATCTCTTCATTGTTGATCTGCGGATTCTCGATCTTGCATACTTCTTTCTTCTTCGATTCTAATCGCATCTAGTCTCATCTCTAGTCTCTATTCTAGCAACGAGTGCACGATCATCTATCAATTTTCGTTCTATCAATAGATCGATGTGTTCTTCTTCCCAACACCAAAACTTGCATCCATCCTACACAAATAATTTGAGTGTAAGCAAAGAACTATCTAAAATGAGCGAATCCGGGAGCAGAACCAAGCAAAACAAGCACATACCCTATTGTTTTTGCACTTGAGGAACACTCATCTGGGATGTTCCGGCGTTGTAGACATGCAACGCACGATCTTCCGTGGGCAATCATCGCACTTTATAAGCAACGGTGTGCTGACAAGTCATTGGGCCAGCATCGAGCCCGGACGATGGCCGGACATGTCTTTGCTGGCGAACCGCCGACAGGATATATCCTAGCAGTTAGAGGCGGAGTCAATACCTGCATGCGGCCTGGGGGCGTTGTTGGGGCTGTGCGGCCCGGTACACGGCCAATCCATGGCAAGACGCAGCCTTCGGCGGTCAGGGAAGGACAACAGCACGCGTCGCGCCCGTCCACTTTGACTCAAACACGGCCTAAATTTGGGTGAGAAATGAGTCAAAAGCGGATCAAAAACAGACATTTTTGGGCTTGGACTGTATTTTCTGTTCGTTTACCTTCAGACGGACGTGACCGGATCATTTGGGGTCATGGGTTGGAGTTATCCTAGACCGACAATTGGTATCATCCACTCGGCATCTCGAGCAGCGGAGGCTAGCTGCGGTCTGCCTCATCCGCCTCCAAGACCCAACACATTGAGCTGATGTGACTCCAGTTTGCTTTTGCAGGGAGGCCGTGCCTTGTTTCCCCTGCCTCTTTCCAGGTTTAATTTCTGGCCAACGCACATTATTTTTTTTCTATATATACAAACCGGCATTGTCCATGGCAGCCCAACGCAAAACGTGGCCCAACACAAAAGCGATTTGGCCGGCCCGGCTGCGTACCAAAAATCAATCTTAGGTCGGTCACCTCAGCTCACCATATATATAAGTAATCGAACGCAATCAGACCCTAAACCTCGACCTTCAATTCTCGTGCCGCGTCGAACCACTGATGGCTTCCGCCGCGCCCCTCGGCCCTCCTATCGACATCGATCGCAAGCCCCCGTACTAAAATATATATAAAATCTCCACACATCCGCCCGGCGGGATGGAGCACGCGCCGCCGGGCTTCCGCTTCACGCCGACGCACGAGGAGCTCATCCTTTACTACCTCGACCCCTGGGTGGCCGACCCGGGAAACACGCCGGACGGCGAGCGCCAGGGCATCGTCTGCGTCGCCGACGTCTACGGCGAGGACCCGGCCGCCCTCACGTCACGGCACCGGCGCTTCGGCCACGACGACGGCAACTGGTACTTCCTTTGCGTCGCGCGCTGGAAGGGTGCCGTGGGCGGCCGGGCCAGCCGTGCTGTCCGGGGCGGCGGCACGTGGCACGGGTACGGCAAGCGGGTCGCCGTCGCCGGGGCCGGGCATCGGCAGGCATTCGAGTACCTCGACGCGCGCGGACGCAAGACCGCGTGGCTCATGGAGGAGTTCGGGACCGTGCTGCCGGCGGCCACCGACGGCCACGGCGTCAGGGTGCTCTGCAGGGTGCACCAGACGACGAGGACGGCGGCGGATGATGACGAGGTGGAGCGCGGGGAGAGCAGCAAGGCCGCCCGGTCTTCTAAGAGGCGGCGCCGCCGGGGGCATGACATCACCGCAGCTGCAAAGGATGAGCATAAACCATTGGAGATGTTTACCATGGACGAGTCGGAGCCATTGGAGCACGTGATGGCCAAGGACGAACCAGAGTCATGGGAGATGCTTGCCATGGAGGATGGAGCTGAGCCATGGGAGTTGATTACCATGGAGGACGAACTAGAGCCACTGCAGATGCTTACCATGGACAAGCCATCTCCACTGCAGATGCTTACCAACAACGTGACATCTCCACAGGAGATGCTTACCAACAACCTGCCATGGCCGCTGGAGATGCTAACCAACAACCTACCATGGCCACTAGAGATGCTCACCAACAACTTGACATTGCCACTGGAGATGCTTAGCAAGAACTTCCCACTGCCACTAGAGATGCTTAGTAACAACTTGGCATTGCCATTGGAGACTCTTAACAAGAACTTGCCAGAGCCAGCGGAGACCATTACCAAGAACTTGCCATCTCCATTGGAGATCCTTACCAAGAACTTGCCAGAGTTGGACATCCTTACCAAAGAGGAACCCACCACAACGACGACAGCCTTCGATCAAGGCTCCGGCGCGGCGAACAAAGAAGCCACCCCTAACGCGGAGATGGAGATGCCGGCCGATGCCAAGTGGCACTCGCACTACCCGGAACTGTTCGAGCAGCAAGAGCCTCCACCCATGGAAGACGTCATGAAGCCTCTGCCAGCGCCGACGGTCCAAGAATTTGAGCAGGGAGCCTCTCCGGCGACGGTCCAAGAACTCGGCAGCGCTGCTTGGGGTTGGGGAGGCCATGGCAAGCGCTGCTTAGTGAGGCCTATATCGTTAGCTTGGATACTACCTGGTTTTTGACATGCTTATTTGTTCTAGCAGTGTCTTTCTCTTTACTAGCTACTCCCTCCGTTTCAAAATATTTGTCTTTCTAGACATTTCAAATAGACTACAATATACGGATGTATGTAGACATATTTTAGAGTGTGATTCACTCATTTTGCTCCGTATGTTGTCACTTGTTGAAATATCTAAAAAGACAAATATTTGGAAACGGAGGGAGTGGTTTATTGGAAGGAAAATCATTGTGTGCCAAGCTCTGCTTTTACTGTGTTTGTCTGAGATGTACAACTGGATTTATCAACTGTACAATGTCATCATAATCCAAAAAATTGTACTGTATTTTAACTCTGGAATTTATTGGTCCCACAGAAATCTCATGCCATTACTTACAGTGTCATCAGCAACATTACCATCCAGCAGCACGCCGCGACACGTGCTATCGCGGATTCTGCCATGCACTTTGTAACAACAGCAAGTTTGCCATCAGTTTACCGGGAAAAAAAATCAAATCTAACAATGAGAACAGGAATACAAAGTGGTAAAAAGATGTACAACAATCTGTCGGGTTACTCTACGCCCTCGACATTCACAATAATGTACAATGATTTACAGTATCCACAAAAGTAGCATTTGAACCAAATTTGCAGGACTCAAAAGTGCCCCTTCACTCTATGATCGCTACGACTCTGTTCAGGAGATTCAGTCCGAACGCCGTGTCTTCAGAGTTCACCTTGACAGTGAGATCCAGTGGTTCCGAGGAATGCCCGTCCGCCACGATAGTGATCAGGCAGGGGTTCGAAGTGCTGAGGATCTCGCTGCTGAATCGCCAGCACAAGCCGGAGGCGTCATCGATGCTGAAGGTCACCGGCATATCCATTGACACTAGGTGAACATTGGCATTGCTGAGCACTTTCGATGCGAGAGTCTGGGCAACTAGAAGGTTCTTGTCGGTGTTGTCGTCTGTACTCTCTTCGGTCTGCTCGTGCTTCTGAAGATGATCTTTGAAGGTGCACCTGTTGCAATTCCCAACAGATTTAGTTCCAGCATATAGTCAACAGATATCACAGCATGAGTTTGTGATGTGGGCTCAGGTTATGCAATAACATTATAGTGGGGACGAACAATCAGATACTTTAGTGCACATGAAGATAATCTTAATTTGGATCAGCATTCATACACATGATGCAAAGTGCATAATAAATAGTGTATAATAAGTATCATGTGCCTTTAAAAGTCTGATGGTATCCATAAAATGCGAACAAAAAATGCCTAAAACGGTACTCATCTGTTAACAAGATGTTTCTTGCTGGCAGAATGTAAGTCTCGACTTATTTTTGTTCAAGTGGTTGAATTAATATAAAACTGAGAACGTATTCCTACTTGCTTACTCCTTTCTATGCACTATCAGTTGAAAACATCACAAAGACATTCTTTTTTATATAATAGACATTCTTTTCTAGTAGTACATGACGTGTTAGAAATAACATCATGACGAAAATACTTCTCTTTGCGTGTTCCATTAAAACTGGGCAGCCACATGGTAATTTGTTCAAGGGGAAGAAAGAGCGACCTCCTTTTCTCAACATTCTTATGTAGTTAATGAAAGCCACATGGTAATTTGTTCAAGGGGAAGAAAGAGCGACCTCCTTTTCTCAACATTCTTCTATATATAGTTAATGAAATGTGCAAACTGAAGGATTTTCGTCAGTCGCAACTGTTTCCGTTTGGGGAGGCAGATCAGATTGTAACAGTAAACACGGCATAATTTGGCTTATGTGTCAGATCAGTTCCTAATTTGATGCGACTGCATGAAACTAAGTAACTAGTAAAGATAGGTTAAGAGTCTGGTTACCTTCTAGCGTACTCAAACATTCCCCTCAGCTGGTTTTCCTTGCATAGAAAAGCATTCAGATCCATGGGTAGTGGTCGTACAAAATAAGCAATGTCCGGGTGAAGTTTGGCCGGATGCCTTTTCCCATTGCAAAGGACAGACAACTTCAAGGGCAAGAGATGGTGATGAAAGTGAACCTGAAGAAGCATCTTAGCTGTCTGTTCAGGAGCCAGTGATTGTATCTCTTCAACAGGGACAAGAGTTGGTACGCTGCAGGTAAAGACGATTCATGAGCTGAGAAATAAGTTGACAAAGAAGAAACAATCACAATACAGACAATATAATGATGTATACCTTGCAGATCCTTCTGATGTTTGGTCCATGCCACTCTTGCTACCAGAAGCCTCTTCAGATTTAATGGTTATATCTGCTAATTGTTCTGTTGTAACATTCTCGACAAACAAGTCTACACATACTAGCAAGCGTGATTTGGGTGAAACCTCAGACGAGAAGGCATATAGAACACTCAAGCCATCACTATCCGATGGATCTAACAACCTATGCAATTTAGGTTTTCTCTCAAAGCTGCGAGTGGTAAAAGAAACCCTCGCACATGATGTCTGTACCGAATCCTGAACAAGTGGTGCAGCAGGAGCCTCATCAAGCCATGACTCCAAGGCTGACTTGGACATTAATTCTGTCAAATCAGTAGAGATGAGAGATGCCAAATTATCATCGACAGCTCGACCGGCATAGGCTTGATCTACATTACCATCATACATATGAATCAGCGGAGCTTCCTGATTCTCCTTTTGACGATGAAGGTTATGGCCTTCATCATTTGAATCACCACCAGCTTCACTTTCTGAATCATACACAGAGCCACTCTCATCCCTTGAAGATCCAGATTCAGCATCAGAATTAGTACCTTCGGAGGAATCAGCTGCGCCTCTGGTTGGTTCTACGGTCTTATGAATTAAGATCATACTTTGAGGCTTTGGAAGTGGTGCATAGCCAGGCGCTGCATGAAGAACAACTTGTGAAAGGGAACCCGGAAGATAAATCCGGTAGTTGCTGTCTGAATTAGATGGAGGAGGTATCTTCCCACCAAAGATATGATCAGCTAGCTCTTTAATAACATCTACATTCTGTGATCGACATGAGGAGTCATTTTCAGTAGCACAGCATGGCAGGAGTCCTGACAGGAAACGTGCCCGATCACGGACATCATAATTCATGTCACATGCAGCCAACTGAATGACATATGCCACTATCCTTTTGAATTCTTCTAGCTGTTCTTCTGCAGAATGTATGATAACCTGAAAAAATAAACCTATTAGCAATCTCCATTTAAGTGTAAGAAAACTAAAGTTAGGACTTATGATATGTACCTTTGCAGAAGCATTTAGGATCTGAAGCTTTGTCTCGAGCACTTCGGCGGCAAAGGACCATGCCAGATACTTAAGAACAACTGGAGCTATCTTTGGGATTAGATTTCCAATAGAGCTATACTCACCAAATATCCAAATAATAAAGGACCGTGCTGCAGGCTCCTTAATTGTATCCAGACAACGAACCAACCGGATAATCACCTTAGGAGAACAAAATTAATGAATACATCAAATTAAAAAAATGTAAATCATGAAAACTGCATTCAAACGGTAGCACATGGCATCCTGATATCCTATATCCATATTTGTTCTTGAATGTACTTCCCATGAATGATACCACAGATTGTTCAGGAGAGAAAAGGATAAAAGAAATTTAAATAGTCCATCACCCTTCACTATGGAAAATATCATCAACAGAGCTGGAGAAGGAGTAGGGGATGGTTTAAGGTGCATTTTCTCTGTCAGCTATTCTACATTCCACACACCAATGCAACTGCTTTATCAAATGATCATCATAATGTCAAGTGAATGCATTACCCATATAATATGAAAAGTATATAACAAATCTGTGGCGCTACAGGATTAGAGGCTTATATAAACTAATTTTATAGTACCTTTTCATGAGATGCTGCATCTATTTTCACTACTTCTTTGATTGACAAGATGGCTTGAACTAAAACAGCATCTTCTTCATTCAAGTGAACTGAGTTAGTGATAGACAATTCTGTAACAAGGTGAAAACCAAACATTATTATTCAAGAAGGATGATCAATCACAACATACGCAGAGAGAACAGTTATTACCGTACAATACAAGTGCCAAAAGTCCCTCAAGACAACTGGATGTGATAGAGGGGAGTTTCAGTGCACACAATGCAATTGCAGCAACTGTATCTGCCACGAATCTCCTATTCGGATCTTTAATATAATCCTGGCGACAATTACAAAGTACTATAAGCAGAATGCCAGGGAGCTATAACTACATAAATCCTTGATCACATAGGTAACGGACATCAATTTTTCATGCTGCTAAGCTTGACTATAAGGCTAGTTTCCATGAGTAGAACGCTTAGATCCAAAAAAACTGTACTCACACTTAGATCCAAGAAGAAGGTTTTAAAGGTGTATTTAGCATGCATGAACCATTATCAGTATGACACAGGAAATGCTAGCTTGGTTTTTGAAATTATTTTGTGAGAGTAGGTGATGATTTTGTTACCTTAAGAGGAAGTTCTATCAAAGACTTTCACATGAGAAGCAAATATATAATTGCAAGTCACTGTGACAGCTCAACATATATGGGAATATGTTGTACATACAAACAAATACCTGAAATTCTTCAAGAATGGCTGGAATAGATGACTCTGTGGCGATGGTGGTGAGTATTTCAAGCTTCAAAGCCCTGGTCTGATACGGGTCTGAAGCACATATGAAGAAATCTTCATAATACGAAGCAAACAATAATGGGGCAGTCTTGGCAAAAACTAGTATGTTGCCAAGCATCTGCAAGAACAAAAAAAAGGGGGTCAGCTCAATAAGATACCAGCATCAGAAAAACACACATCTGCTGGGAAATTGTTAGATTCTTATGTCTGCAAGGAATGCCTTAACATATGATTCCAAGATGTAATAAAATGAACAGTGCTCAGTTTTTAGCTTCATCTAACACAAAGTTG
This sequence comes from Aegilops bicornis, assembly GCA_021605145.1. Taxonomy (NCBI): domain Eukaryota; kingdom Viridiplantae; phylum Streptophyta; class Magnoliopsida; order Poales; family Poaceae; genus Aegilops; species Aegilops bicornis. The sequence goes on along the minus strand of CM038671.1, from coordinate 860,792,792 downwards.
TGAGTGCAAATGTGTGTGTGTGTGTCTTTTATATGAATTCAAGCAATCACGGATACATAACCCAAAGCATGACAGTTGACCACTCTACAGTAGCACATGAGTATTAGGAAAAAATTATTCCGCTACACTATGATATATGATATTATATAAATAAGTTGATTTCTGACACAACTTAATTACATGATAACAGAACTGATTAATGAAATATAAAGTACCATAATTATTCCTAGTTGAAATCTGGGATACGATACAAGGCAAAAATATGTAGAAAGTACCACATATGTTGCATCAGGAGATGAACGTAGAGTAAATAAAATCGGGCCAACAATTCTCTTCACTTCCTCAGCTGGAGCCATTATCCAACGAACACTTGCCGCTGCAAGTATCACTGCACTATTTTGGCTCCACAGAAGAGGTGATGTGCATTTCAATAGAATTACGACATCATCATTTGTGCTAGTAGTGACAGATGGAAAGCTGAATTTATCCTCGTCTCTATCAAAAGATCCTGAATATTCTTCAATGTAATGCCGGAACAACATAATGTTTGGCATAGTGCCAGAACCTCCTTTAACAATAGTTTCCATCTGGGTGCTGGATATATTACTAACAGGAACTGAATTCCTGCCAGCCTGGCTCTCCAAAGACAATTCTGAAGCAAACATTACAGAGTCCTTGACCAATCCATGTTTTGCTATCACATACCGCAAGAGAATCTCAATTAGAGTAATCTGATACCATTCTTCAATATCAGGGAGAGTTTCACAGAGACGTTGGAAATGCTTTGCTATCAGCGCTAAACAATTTGGACAAACCGACTTAAATGCAACTGCAGCAGCTCCCACTACTCCAAAGGAACTGTCACCAAGCAAAACGTCCACAATCTGCAAAAACAAGATCAGGTTTCAGACAGATATAATGTCGACAATCAACACAAATGAGAAGCAGGTTGCACTTAACAGACCTCCTCCAAGGTTGTGTTTTCCTCTGGAAGCAAGTCGTAGAGCTTACAAAGTGCATATGCCGCACATTTCCTAACATATGGCGATGGATCCCTTGCACATTTCTTCACAGCCACTAACACGAGTGGAGCGACAACGTGTAATCTGATGCCAGCCATAGTGCGAAGGGCCCAAGCCCTTACCAACGGGTTTATGTCTGATAAATCCTTCTGGAATATGTTAATAGAGAGGAGAGCTTCATTTTGCCGCCTGCAGCAATAGCAAGAAATTTTGTAACGACGCATGTCAATCACAGAGAGAAATAACATTCTTATTCAAAATTCCACTAGTTGATCAAGATTGAAACTTATGAAACAGCATGATCCATTGATCCTTGTCTATAACATCACAAGGATGCATGTATTATTCGAGAACAGGAGATACACATTTTTTTACATTAGATTTTAGTTCATATATTGCTGTTGTGCATGTTTTTGATCATATTGCAACATTGCATTTATTGCCTGCCAGCCTGCCTGTTGTAGAACAACAGAACAGGTTGATACACTGTTCATCTGATTATGATTGCAAATGTCTAGTGTTTAGCAGCAGTGTGATATGTTTGAGTAGCATCTAAATTTCTGTCAATCACTCAATGTGATCATGGTACAATGTCAAGGAAGCAGATAAATTATTTTGGATGCTTTCTTGTGAGAGTGAAAAAATACACTTCTGCTCATTAAATTTGGCATTGAAGTAATGAGCTTAAAATATGTCAATCAGGTAAAATATACGCAACAAAAATTGCTGATAGTCCCTGGTGAGATCTGAAGTACAGTACTAAGATAATCGCACAGGCCAGAATGGTGAAACGTGAGCCAATAAAGAACTACAAATTGGACAAAACTTTAACATTTTTTCAGGTAAGGTGTCCAGCAACTCCATGGAACTTTCTACTGCAAGAGGACGAATAGAAAGTCATGGCAATAGCATATGCGCATCACTGTCATCAACAGAATTATCTTCTACAGATCTGGGCTGGCCACTTTATATTTAGATTCAGACATGCTGATGAATTATAATTTTGACAGAGCTTTCAGGTCTGACTGCTGACTGGAAAGGTAAACTCTCAGGAGCACCAGCATTAGTATTCTTTCCAAGCAGAGAGCAGGGTAGCCAAAACAACTCATCGACTTTTCTTGTTTACTCGCTAACCTCTCATCGATCTAGGAGAACGGGTGACAAGGTTTTCCAGAAAAACCCGTGCAGTTCACAAGCTCCGACAGTTGGCCTCCTACTATTTAGGTGGAGAAGTTTCCGTGCGAAGCAATGTGTCGCGCTTTGGCCATGTGCGAGACAAGTGTAAGTAAAGTCGTACTCCCTCCGTTTCAAAATATTTGTATTTTTAGAAATTTCAAATGGACTACTACATACGGATGTATATAGACATATTTTAGAGTGTAGATTCACTCATTTTGCTCCGTATGTAGTCATTTGTTGAAATCTCTAGAAAGACAAATATTTAGGAATGGAGGGAGTATGATATACTAGTAATAATAACTTGGTTCATGAGCAAGCAAAAGCAACCTATAATGGCACTCTATTAGGTTCAACTTGCCTCTTCAGATGTCAAGTTGGTGTCATTCCCGGTAATTTCTTCAGTCCAAGTGTGTTGTTAAGAACTACTGCCAATTACGGGAAACGGGAATTTTTCCTCAGTTCCGATTTCAATTGAACTATCTACTATGAAACCCCTATGTCACAAAGTTCAGATAACAACGATAACATGATTCGATGTCAAAGGGCGTATGTCCGGCCTACTGAGCTCAACAATCTGTCTGGGCAACTCACAGGCGGGGGAGACAATGCAGACAAATCTAGCCGAAGCAGCTCCCACCATAACCTACTTCGCTCAGATCTGGCGGAAGGAACTGAGATCACAACAGCAGAGCAGAGGCAGGGCGAAATGCGGATGAGGCGGCTTACGTCTCGGCGTAGTGGAGCAGGTAGAGGTAGACGAGCTTCTTGACCTCCAGCGACTGCGCCGCGACGTTCTTCACCACCTGCGCCGCCCAGCGCGTTAGCTCAGTCGCCGGAATCCGACGAGAAGAGAGGAGAGGGGAGGAGGGGGAGAAGGGGACGGACCTGGGGGAAGAGGTGGGCGACGTCGACGCCCTGGGCGATGAGGGCGAGGAGGCGCTTGAGCGCGTCGACCTTGTCGGCGTCGAAGCGGGAGTCGAGCAGCGCCGGGATGGCGGCGTCCTCCGGGTCGTCGTACAGGTGCGCGTCCGTGCCCATCCGCCCCACCACCCACGACGCCGCCGCGCCGCTCGCCCGCATCCCGAACATCCCCGAATGGCCCCTCTAGGCTGGACCTGCTTGCCCCGACGTATCTCTCCGGCGGCGGCGCGGATCTCGGCGGCCGTCGGGATTCGCCGGGAAGAAGAGGGACGAGAAGATGTGAGCGTCTGTCCAGTCCACGCGAGGGGCCGCGATGGTGGGGGTGCGCATGGAGTGGGCCGCATTTGGCGTGTGACCAGGCCCAGGGCCGTCTGGGAGAGGGCCTGGGCCGTGTTCTCCTATTGGACGCTCCTCTATTTCAAAATTGTGAGATAGAGAATAATTTTGAAAAATCCCGAACAAATTTGGAAACGTGAACATTTTATGCATTTCTAAAGTTTTAAACTTTTTTGTATAACAAGAACAAATTGTGAATTTTGAGAACATTTTTTCGAAAACTGAACATTTTATAGAAATACGAACAAAATTTGAATATTTTGAATTTCCTTTGAAGAAAAGAGAAGAAAAAGAAAAGGAAAAAAGAAAGAAAAAAATCGGGAACATTTTTCGAAAATGTGAACACTATTTCAGAAATATGAACAAATTCTGACAAAAAGAACATTTTTGAAAATTCTGAACCATATTTGAACTTTTTGAAAAGCTTAAAAAGAAAAAGGGGACAAAATATTTGAAACGAAAAAACAAAGAAATCGAGAAAAAAGAAAGAACAGAATAAGACTGTGGTCATTTGGCATTCAGAAAATAAGGAAGAGATTCTTCAGCTACCACACAAACTGTGCGATTAGTCGTCAAAAAATTCTCTGGTTATCCATGCTTCTTTCCATTCGGTGTGAATTTCTAAATGCCGTGCGCAATACTTGGTCCCGATCGAACTACTCAAGCATGCGATAGATAACAAACTTTTATCTCTTCGGTTTGGTGGATAAGCATCTCCTAATGCAATGAAGTACATGTCGATGTGGGCATTTTTTTTTTGTAGTTGCATTATATATATACAGAGTTTGCGCAAGAGCATTCTGTGCCATTGCTTGGTTTTTGGTGCATTCTAAAGTTGGAGGTCTCATTGGGCAATTGTAGTACGATGGTAGTAAGGATATGTTTTGCTGTTGTGCCGAAAACTGAAACATTTCTTTTTTCGTGAACGTGAAGGTTGTCTTGGAGTGTTGCTGAAACGTTAACAACTCTGGTACAATACGAAGGACGGCGAACTTGGTTGATCGATAAGAAGCCGACTGTAGTAAGTACTTTTTCCTAGCACTGTTAGCTTGTAATTTTGACTCATCAATTTCTCAGAGGATAACACGCATTTCAAGGTCCCATCTAATTGGTGTGCTAATGCTCTGTTGTATACTAGGATAGGAATTAATTAATTTTCACGAGACAGTGGTGGGCCGCACAAGAGGAGACGAGGAGGAAAGGGCTTACGTATGTAATCCCTCACACATACCAATGTAAAAGTCATATCTTTCAACGATCATCAGTATTATATACTCCCTCAGTTTCCCCCAACTACAAGTATTTTGGTACAGAGGGAGTATTACAGTACTTCCTCCGTAAACTAATATAAGAGCATTTAGATTACTATTTTAGTTATCTAAACGCTCTTATATTAGTTTACAGAAGGAGTATATAACAACATAGAATGGTTTGCCTTCCATCACTTGACAATCATCACATTTATATAAGAGTATATAATTAAGATGCTGATCACACAGTACATGTGATGTGAACATTCGGAACGAAAACACATACACAACACACCACACCACACCACACCACACCACACTGAAGACCGTATATAGCTAGGTCAGCTCACACACGCGTGTACAAATATATAGGCACACACACAATAGAATCCAAGTCCCTTGAGTGCAGAGAAATGAAGCAAATCACACTAGACACACGCACAAACAGCCCAATTAAGGGCAGCCATGCATGATTCACACGTACATATATGCATTCACGGACGCACAACATGCACGAGCGAGGCAGATGAAAGATCCAAGCTAGCTAGATGGATGAAGACCACCAGGCTTGCTCTCCTTCAGCTGCATCTTTTATTCAACGAGGATAAATAAATGGAGAGAGATATAGGTCTGGATAAGTACCGCTCGGATTAGCGAAGCTTCCGGTTGATGCCGTGTGCAGAATTGATCGCCCATGGCACACGGTACCAATCAAACAGCAACCACGTCTTCAGAGTGTCTTTGCACTAACACTTGCTGTCCGTTGTGCTTGAAATCCAACCTCCTCCACATCTGGTCTCGCAGGGACTGTAAATACAACCTCTTCCACATCTGGTCTCGCAGGGGCTGTGGGTTGCAGTCACCATTGAGCTCAACCTTCTTGAAACAGTGAAGCTCATCAAGTCCATCCATGGCCTCCATTCTGGCAAAAGACCACACAAACATTTCAAGCTTAGGTGATGCACCTTCGTTAAAGTGAATGCTGGTGATGTCGTTGCCTCGGACGATCAAAGACTTGAGGCTGATGAACTCTCCTTTCTTGATGTGGAGCTTGCTTCCGTTGTACGACTTGTGAAGAAGCCTGAGACAAGCTAGAACTCCAAGATTGCCAATGATGCCTAGAACATCTTCCCCAAGGTAAGTTTCGCTCAGTGTTAAATTGGCGAGCTTATCGAGCTCTGCGATCCAGCCAAGGAGTCCATTTCTTATGCCTCTGATGTTTAGGCTCAGAAGGAGTTTCGGAGGCGAGGCCAATGCATGCACCTCATCTGCATCATCGTGAATAATAACACCGTCACTTGTAACCTTGTACTCGGAGGTGCTTCTGTCACCGTACATCCATTGCCGGTTCATCTACGTGCACTATATATAATTAAGTGTGTGAAAAACCATTTATAGAACATCATGAATAGAGAAATGACCAAATTAATATAAGTTCATCATCACATTAAAACCAAAGTACAGTAGTGATCAAATGTTATTACTGAAAAAATAAATACATAAAGCTCGTACATAGTTCTCATAGAACAACATAAGCTCTCTAGAGCATCTCATTAAATAAAACAAACAATGTAACTATGTAAAACATTTCAATGCAACAACAAATACGATCATAATCGCAACTAAGGTAACAATTGATCCAACGGCATAATAATACCAAGCCTTAGTATCAATTGCATATTTTTTAATCTTTCTAATCTTCAAGTGCATTTTATCTATCTTGATCTTGTGATCATGGATGACATCCGCAACATGCAACTCCAATTCCATCTTCTCCTCCTCAATTCATTTCAATTTTTTCTTCAAGTAATCGTTTTCTTTTTCAACTAAATTTAACCTCTCAACAAGAGGGTCGGTTGGAATTTTCAGTTCACATACCTCCTAGATAAAAACATCTATGTCACGTTGGTGGCCATAATTGTCATAAACACTAAATGAAACAAATATTTATAAAAGATAATATACCACATCTGAATCATAGACAAGACGAGAGCCGACGGGGGCGGATACCAAAACCATGGCACTATATAATAACAAACAATAATAAAAGTAAGAAAATTATACAAGTATCTATCTAAATCATACAAGTAAAATTTTTTTCTTTTATAAAGAAGATAAGAATAAGAGGCTCACCACGGTGGTGCCGGCGACGAGATCGGCGCGGGCGATCGACGGTGGTGAGGACGGGGACGGGACATGACAGACCCCCAAACCTAGACAAATCTTGAGGAAAATGGAGTTTGGACAAGGAGCTTGGAGAGGAGAAAGCTTAAGTGTGGCTCGGGCATTTCATCGAACATCTCATGTGCATAGGAGGTGAGCTAGAGCAACACACACCTCTCCCACGGCCGGCCAAAAAAACAGAGCAGTGAGCGAACAAAGCAGTGAGCGGGCAGGTATACATAGGCTTCTCTTTAGTCCAGGTTGGTGGCTAGAACCGGGACAGAAGACTGACCTTTGGTCCCGGTTCCAGCCATCAACCGGGACTAAAGGTGCTGGGCCAGGAGCGAGGTCCATTGGTCCCCGTTGGTGTCTGGAACCGGGACCAAAAAAGTGTCAGACGAACCGGGACCAATGGCCCCCGAGGCCCGGCCTGCGCCCTGGCTTTACGAACCGGGACTGATGCACCCTCTGGTCCCGGTTCGCGAGTGAACCGGGATTAATGCCCTTATCCTGGCCTCAACCAAACCCAGCTTTCTACTAGTGATCTAAACAACCACATATATAGCATCATCGTCATCTAAACCAAGTCATCAACATAATCATCATCTAAACAAGTATATAAACATAGCATCATAGCACCAAGTCATAAACATAGCATCATAGCACCAAGTATATAAGCATAGCATCATAATCACCGATATCATCATCTCAACAAGTATATAAACATAGTATCATCATCATTACTTGTAGCATAAATAATGTACGATCTGGATGGAGGCGGGTACGGATCGAAGGAGTGATGGCCGGAGAGTGCAGCGGTGGCCTTGCCCGTGGCTGTTGGGCATCGCCATAGTCAGAGGGGAAATGGTGGTCTGCCGGGCTGAAATAGAAGACAAGATGGAGGAACACTGCAAGCTTGATCGGAAGACCTTGAATTTTTGGTACGTACTTTCTCGAACAAAATATTGGAAATGAGCAAATTAGATTATAGAATCAAAAATTCAAAACTAAAAAACAGGGCTCTCACAATATCATCCTCACCCATCTTTTTTTTGAACACAGTAGGGCCCCGAAGGCCCGAGATGCTACATTAATAATAGAGCGGTGATACATAGCATCTTACAACTGGACCCACAAAGAAACATAAATTACACACTGGAACCAAACCTTTTTTTATGGGAATACAAAACCAAACTTCAACGACCAAGTCCAAGATAAAACCTTGACACCACACTTACCACGATGATTGATCCAACACAAGATTCAGATGAACATGTTACATGTCGTCATACCTCACTCTAATTTTGAACTGCTCTGACTCATGTCGCCTATCATTCTCCTCATTTAGCTCCTCTACTGCAAGTATCAGCCCTTTGTTGGCCTTCACCCCACTGTACTGCACCTCTTTCAGCTTTGTCAAATGCTGGATGCCATCAACTTTCTTCTCCTGGTCTCCGAAATGCACCTCGAGTGTCTCGAGCTTTGGCATGGACCCTTGCTTAAATTGGTAAACTTCTGGAACTTCAGGAGAATAGTTCAGAGTCAGTTCCTTGAGCTCTGGAAATGATTGGGTACTACCAAACACAATAGTTTCTTGATGCCAGCAGAAGTAAGCCCCCAAGGTCAGCCTCTTCAGGATGGGCAACTTACACAGGACGTTAAATAGTTGCTCACCATCAAGGTATGTCCACGCTATGTCAAACTCGACGAGATCTGCGAGTGAACTCACCCAGTCGGGCAAATTGTCAATGCGGCCATAGATCCTAAGGTATTGGAGAAGTCGTGGTGGCGATTTCACATCATGCAGAAATTGCATTATCTGCTTGAAAGGCCATTGATCACATCCAAAGTTGCCAATGTCGAGTGACCGTAGGGAATATAGCTTGCTCAGGGAGCATGCAAGCTCTTCAAGAACCTCCTGATTTACATCCTCTCTCGTGTCCACATAGATACCAAGCTCTTGCAACTGATCCAGTTCGCCGATCTCCTTGGCGACCATTGGGTCGTATATCACAACCGCTTTATTCACTTGGCGTAGTGCCTTCATTTTGTTGATCCCTTGGGGCAGCATCCACCCAGACCAGAACGTACCCTTGATGGAGAACAGCAGGTGCTCCAGCTTCTCTAGTTTTGTTACCGTTTTTGGCAAACACTTAAGGCGTGTTTGACGTACATCAAGTGTCTGCAAATGCTCGAGATCACCAACTCTCGAAGGCATCTCCTTGATATCTGTGCCCTTCAAGCTCAAGAACCTTAAAAGATACATCCTGCAGATATGCCTCATATGCTTTTTTTCCAGGGCCTTGCAGTCTTCCAGATCAAGTACCCTTACCAAGGTGAACTCACCTAGCCGACCAAGCAGCAGCTTGTGTGCTTCAGGATCAAATATGCTTAGTGATCGGACATGCTGCACAGTCATCACCTTGATGTCGCTCCTTGTACCACGGTGCACTGCATTTTTCTTTGATGACCAGTCCTTGGGTGCCTCTGCTCCACCATGTATGGAGAGACGGCGAGCCATGTCATACGACATCCCTTCATACTGTCCACCCACCAGGCTAACAAAATTAGCCTCTAGGGATTTGGACACCATGATCTCAAGCAACATGTCGTGCACACGGCATGTCTCTACCCTCCCATCATGCCAGGTGACTGTATCAGTGGCCCGCTGAATCATGCTTCTACTGACCAGCTCACTGAAGTAGGCTTCCGCAAGTTCCATACGGGTCATCCCCCGCTTCTCCGCAACCAATCCTTCAGCAATCCATCTCCTCAACAGCCGATCTTTCGGAATGACATAATCTTCCGGGAAAATGCTAAGGTACATCATGCAACACTTGAGGTGATGAGGTAGGTGGTCATAGCTAAGTGTGAGTATTCTTCTCATCCCTTCAAGGGAAGGGTTGTTTTCCATCAGTGAACCAATTGATTCCTGAACTTTTGTCCACATATCTTTGCCTTCAGGAGGTTTATAGCTTGATAGAAGGCTGGCAATGCTAACAATGGCCAATGGTAGCCCACCACATTTTCCTAAGATGTTATCCATTTCTACTTTCAAATCCTCGGGGCACGAGTTATCAGTCATTGAGCCAAACGCTTTGCAAAGGAACAACTTCATGGAGTCTTTCTTAATGAGGGCCTTCATATGATGTATGTAACCATCATTAGCACTGCATGCTTTTGCCACAGTATCTATCCGAGTGGTCACAATGATTCTGCTGCCGCAATTGCTGCTTGGTAACCTAGAACGGATTGCATCCCAGGCTGCTATACTCCAAACATCATCGATCATAATGAGGTACCTAGATTCATGGGTATGCAAGAGTTAGAAAGAACTGTCCAGGTAATAGTAATTCATGGTGTAAAAAAATAACATATAAGGGTAGTCTGTAAAGTTGGAGATATAACATATAAACTAGCTCTACTTGTCGTCGTCCAAGTCGGAGGAGGAAATGGGAATGACCCCCCCCCCCCCCCTCTCCCCTTCGGAGGGGCCGGCCTCACGGTCGTTGGCGGTGGGCCGACTCCATGCCATCTCGTCCTCGTCCTCTAACTCGCCGGTGAGATCCTCGAATAGATCCTCGCGCTTGGCATGGAGACGGGCAACCACGAGGCGCTCGTCGTCCATGTACTGAAAGTAGGCTAGGTTCTCAGCAAGGAGTTCCGGAACCTCCTCGACGATCTTGGCCGCCAAGTCGGCGTCGACACGCTCGGACGCTAACTGCACCTCGGCCTTCCAGTGCTCGTTCTCCATGGCTCGGGAGATGATCCGAATGGGAGGGGGGTGAGAGTGGCCATGGCCGCCACGTTGGCGGGGAAATTAAGCCTCGCCCACGGCCCGAAGAAGCGAACCATGCGGCATCGTAGGTGCGCCCCACCTCCTCCGCGGTGTAAAAAGTACCTGGCCACCGGTGGCCCACGTGGGCGTGGCAGATTTCAACCGCAAATTTACGCCACGGCTAGCGGTGGACGCCGCAGTACTTTAGCGATGACGGTTGCGACATCGACTGCGGATCATGGGGGCGGTGCATGGCTCGTGTGGTGAACGGAGCAGAATTGGAGAGGACGGCAGTAGCCGAGGGGAGGCAGTGATGGTGTCGGACTCGAGGAAGACGGCGCTCGGGCCATGGGTGGCGGCATGGAGTGATGGCGAAAGGGTAGGCGGTGCGGGATATGCGGGAGACGGTGGAGCTAGACCGGCTGTCTCGACCTCAACCTTGGAAAAGGCGGTGGCGGCAGGACATATCGACAGCAGCAGAGGACCATGTCAGGAAGAGCGGTTTTTTTGTAGGACGAGCTACACGCTACCCACTATCTATGCCGTTCGCTAGACTCGCTGTTCGTAGAGATTTACGTACGGGCTGACCAGTTTTGCAGGTTGCCACAGTAATTTGTCCACGAGCAAAGCCTACAGGCTCGTGATAGCGACGGGCTGAAAAACTATTGTTTCTGGCTTTCTGCCATGCAGCAGTATGCCGACTACAGTTCAACACAAATAAAAAAAACTAACTTTCTCTTTCCTCGCATGCAGATGGAATCTTGAATACTGTTCCTCTGCTTAAAAAAAGGATTAAAGAGAACAAGATATCCTGTATGTGTTAACCTCGGGTCGGTAGTGTATGCAGTCACTAGCGAACAGCTGCGTGGCTTGTAATGCTCCTTTTTTGCACAAATCTCGAAGCAAACCAACGAGCCAGATAAAAGGCACCATGGAGCTCGGGCTAGGAAGAAACTTTGTGCCGTGTCAGGTGCGGCAGCGGGGAAAATGGATGCACAACTAGGTAGGCTAGGGTTTTGGAGCGGCGGCACCAGGTTTTATAGTCGGTGCTCGACCAATCGACCACTGCACCGGTCTCCACGCCATGAATGCTGGAGGTGAGCAGCCTGCCCACTTATCCTGAGAATACTTTTAAGGGAGGAAAAGCGAAATTTGAGAGGAAAATACAGTTTAAGGGGTTTGTTAGCCGGTTCTTAATCCCCTAAAACAGATGCTCTTACGTGTGTGTGTGTCTGTAGTTTTAAATACAGGGTATGGCTCTTAGCGGCGCACCTTTTCTAAACACTATAGCGTGTCATTTAAAATGTTTGTTTATTTGTTTGGACCAAATTAAGACCCTTAGCACAGGACCCTTCTAGACACTATGATGGGGCTATAGCGCGCTATTTAAAACCATGATATGAGAAGCATAGGGAGAGGATATGCTACACTATATGTCGAGTGATACATGCAACAAGATTATTTCCAACAAATTATGAGGATATAGTGGTGTGTGTTATGGTACCTGCTGTTCTCGAGAATCTCTTTGAGCTTGCTTTCCAGCTGGGCTACATCCATGTCGTCGACGTTACCCAAGCCGGCGCCATCGGCTGCATTTTGGGGCTCCTTGTGCGCCGTCTGCTTCGGCTGCGCGATCTGCAGAAGCACGCGCTTCAGGAATTCCCTGAGGTCCTTCCCGGTGAACGCCTGGGACACGGACACTTGCGCTTGGCGCTGGAACTCCGTCTCCAGCTGCCGGCAGACCTCCATGGCCAGCGTGGTCTTCCCAAGGCCTCCGAACCCGACGATAGAGAACACCTTGAGCTCCTTGTCGTTCTCATCCAACGCCTTCACCTTGTCGACTAGGCTGCTAGCCTGGTCCCTGATGCCGACCAACAGGTTGGAGTGCTTGGCAAGAGGGAGCTCATACGCCGACGATGGCGCTGGGGCGGAAGAAGCAGGGCACCGCAGCGTCTCACGGCCGACACCGTAACGAGCATGGCGCTCGCTGATGGCGACAGCACGGGCGCGGAGGGCTGCGATGTCACCGGCGAGACGATGGCGATGGAAAAGCGTCACAAGCAGGCGCTTGGACCAGACGAGTAAGCCGTCGCCCGGCCGGCACCTGATCCGGAATAAATAGAGGTCGACGCAATCCTCGGCGTCGTTGGCGAGCTCCCGCAGCTGCTTCATCCACTCCCGGACGAAGTGGTCCACGGCACCGTCCCCGGCTTCAGACTGCATGCGAAGGACGGCGTTCATGGTCGCCAGCTCGTCCCTAAGCTCCGCGACCTCGCCACCCACGCCGCTGAGCTGCCGGAACTCCTGCCCCACAACCTGCCCAACATTGCTCAAAATGGTCTGCGCCGCGCCCTCCATTAGAGCTCTATCTGTCTTGTGTTTCCCGCCAGACCTGGCTTCAGAGACGGTACTAAGTGAGTGATCCGGACGGGTCTGCCGGCCAAGCTTATAAGGTGGGGCGAAATGAAGAAACGCCATTATTGCCTCAAGTCTGTGCACGACGCGTGTAGTCTTGTGTGTTCACATTGATCAGTTTTCAGTGTTCAGACTCTGAGGCATCCTTTGGTTACCAAAGAAAAGGAAAGTGGAGAAAAACCATTGAAATATGAGTGTTTCCTACGGCGACATTATTCATCATTTGGTTCAAATGAATGAACGGAGTAAAGGGAAAATGGAGCAAATTTTCCTTTAATCTCCGTTTCAAAGGAAAAACTTAGGAATTTTACAATCCAATTGCACCTCCATTTCAAATTCTTACACAGGAAGGAGATCAAGATCGTTCCATAATGCCTGTAATAACATTCTAACTATACTTTTTATGTGGTTTTACTTTGACTTGACCATGTTTATTAGGATTCCTGTGCTTATTCTATTATGTGAACCAAACGTCCAAGCTTGCAAAATTCATGTGTTTTCCAATCATGTATTTTGCGTATGCATTCCTATCATATTTACGAGTTTGTTTCAGCTGCACATGGAACTTGTTGTCAACAATTTATATAGGAGATCATTATTAGTGTTCAACAAAATGTATGATTTTTGTTCTCTGGATGGTGGGTTTTTAAGAATACTTACCATTGCGATGGAAGTTCAAGTGGTAATTTATGAAAATAGGCTTTTACCCCATTATATAGATAAAGCAACACAAAGTCTTACAAAGTTCATACAAGTAATGCCAACAACAAAAGATAGTCTGCTAAAGCTAGCTACAAGAAATGGAAAGGGTAAAATCGGAGCACTTCTCCTAAGTGCTGGGGTGGGAGGCTGAGAGGGGAGAGAGTTGTCTTGCCAGGTTCATCAGATCAGTGGCCAACGAGGTGACCAACTCCTTGGTGTAAATAGCGTCAATGGGTAAGCAAAGAGAAACGCTTTCTCGATAACCACATTGTCGATAGGAAGTGAATACTACCCAATGTCATGCCTCACCAAACCTGGGGCCAAGCAGTATGGAGCTCTTTTTTAGATACCAAGAAGGGGCCCACTCAGACCGGAGAAATATCACTAACGGGCACCTCGCGGACTCTTATGAGGAAAGGATGTTCGACTGGAGTGGCAGACCTATAAATAAAATAGAGGGTGTGCACACTTTAAAAAAAATTAAAGTGTGTTCCAATTAACTTACATGGGCTTTAAAAATAAGCTAATGTTTACATGGTGAAAAAATATTTTCCAAAAATCTGGGTGTGCCATGGCACACCCCCTGGGTACGCCACTGTTCGACTGGCACATGAAGAACATGCCAAGCCGTCCACTACCAGAAGATCAAGATAAGGATGAACGAAGATCAAGACAGGAGATAAATAGCCCCAAGACCGAGGCTTCGAGGGCAGCTTCTACTTTGGCGACCAAGATGATGGAATTTAAGCCTTAGTTTATCCTACAGTAGATTCGATCTAAGACATCATGTCTAGTCAGACCAGCCGAAACCCTAGCGACTTCATGTCAAAGTCGCTCGACACATATTGTACTCATTAATGTCTTGTTCCTCGATATAATTCCATACAACTAGGATTAGGGTTTTACTTTCATAGCAAGGACAGTAATCTGCATAAAATCGTCTCACCATGCCCGTTTGATAACATGAGGTTATGTCCCACTGTCATCCGACATGTACATTACTGTAGCGATGTTCGTGTACTTTGCGGAACACCGTTGACAACTGGCATTGACCGTGGGGACCTTCATGATATCGGATCGGATGTGCAGAACGACATTAAGGGACGACGGCACACTTCGCAATAAGTTGAGTGACGAAAAATGCACTTTACTCTACTCTAAAAATATATACAAATTAGAGATAAATAGGTTTAAACAACCTTGCACTCTAAGTCTCCCACTCTCATTGTACACTATATATAGCTCCCATAATCAAACAAATATTAGGATTTATATATTTTTTTCTACATGGTATCAGAGTTTCTAGACCAATGTTAGTAGATCATTCGTCCACCCACTACTTCTGCAATGTGTTGCTCCCAGGGAAGATCCGGCTGACGTGTACCCTGGCCTTGCTACAAAATGAGCATGGTCATACATCACCCGAGCAGTTGTGCCTCATCCACCACCAGCAGCACACTTAGCCTGCACACTGGAGAGCCCGGTGTGCTCTCCGCGTTCCCGTGACTACTTGGTTTCCTTTTCATCTCTGTAAAATAAGAGAGAAAATATCTCGGGGTTCTGTGATTTGCTGGCTAACCAGGAGTACGTTGCTCTGGTAGTACAATAGCGTTGTCTCACATATTTGGCTTTTTAGCACAGCTCTGTATGTGTCAGCAACCTCAGGGGCCATTGGCTCAATTATTCACATGACCCCTAGTCCCCATCATGATTTGGGTACCGTATGATTATCGTTGTAACCGGAAATTATGGGACATTATTGAACGAGTTTATCAAATGAATTTTGAATCTGAATGGGTTTTCATGATAAAAGAGGTAGGAACATATGTATTGATACATCATAGCAATATCACATAGGTATGCGTGTTTTCCCCTATTCTCTAAGGTGAAGCTTCGAATCCCAAGCTCAACTCACTACGAGAAATTCGAACATGCAATCTCAAGGAAAGAACCATGACACCACAACCCACAACGTGATGAAGACATAATACAAATGTTATGTTTATAGTTAGTAACTCAAATTCAAGTTAATTCAAAAAATTTGCTCGGTAGGCCCATTTACTATGGGGAGGTCAGTAAACTTGGTTATTCTTGGTAATCATAGTAAATCGCTTGGGAACCAAATCCTTGGTCCCCATCCACTAACCTTACACCATGAAAGGCACAAGGGAGATTTCTAAACACACGTACACAACAAAAATGTTATCATATGCCTGCAAATTTCAGAAAATGCAAATTGAAAATCATGGTGAGGATATTTTGGCCACAAGTATCGCCATCAATCATTGATCCTACAGGCCCCACTCTGTTTAACTACAAGCCCCAACCAATTAATTTTGAATAGCAACCAACAACACCCTATCCAACAATTGATTAACATGCAGTATCACTGATCACTCAAAGCAAAGAAACAATTAACACTGACTGATTTAGCAGATAATTTCTCCTTTTGGTTTATAAGGTCCTAACGTATTTTTAGATCATCAATTTGACCTACGAATATGATTATGTGTCAAAAAACACCATTAGAGTTTCTTTTGAATGCGAAATTAAATTGTATACTTTTTTGGCATATAATTCATATTACGTTGCTCAAACAATGATCTACGTATATGTGCAAGCCTTCTAAACCTGAATGGAGAATATAAACAGGAATGTAATATGTGACTATAATTCCATTGACAGCCTTATACCTATTTTAAAGCGCAGGGCATAGTAAAGGTAAGTCAAAGTTAATTTTGTAACAAACAATGAAGAAATCAACAAATATTAGAGAAAATAAAAATAACATAAAACTGTTTATACTCATTCAACTTGAAATTTAGATTTCAAGGCAGCGTTGATAAACCTTTAATTTTAGGAAGTATCTCGGCTAATCAAAGGATTCCTGACTTCAGATTTTAATAGTTGTTTGTCAGTTAATATGATACTAATAGAATATTGAGACATCACTAAAATGCAACGGTGTGGTGTTTGAGTTTCCTTCATGGCTTCGGTTGGGATCTTAACCATAAGTTATCATGGCCATTGGTGAACAAACTATAAGACATCAAAATTAACTTTACACCAGAAAGCAACATCAAGGTCTGCGACTTCAAATTCGTAGATATCAACTTGGAACAGAAAGGGTGTTTATGAAGCCATGCAAGATATCAACTTGGAAGTTGATGCATTTTGAAATGTCGAAAACTGACAAATCTACTACATAATAGCACCAAAAAATAGTTTGCTCTCCCACCACTATTTGAAGTCCAATTTGTAGTTTTGCATATTGCACTAGTAGAAAACAGGGCTTTCGTCCAGGCCAGTTTAGCCCATTAGTCCCGGTTCAATCCAGAACCGGGAACAATGGAGCTATTTGCCCGGTTCAGGAGCCTGGGGCGGGCCGCCACGTGGGCCATTGGTCTCGGTTCGTGACCTTTTGGTCCCGGGTTGGTGGGACGAACCGGGACCAATGGTCCTGCAAATGGCCCACCACTATTGGTCGGTTGGTGGCATGAACCGGGACCAAAGGCTTCCCTTTAGTCCCGGTTCATTCCACCAACCGGGTTAATGGTGCTGCCTATATATAGCCCCTCGCAAGAGCAGAGCACACCGCTCTATTTTTCTCGGCCGAGGGGAGAGGGCTTGGTGGTGCTCTAGCTCACCTCCTATGCACACAAGGTGTTCGATGGAATGCCCGAGCCACACTACTTAAGGTTTCTCCTCTCCAAGCTCGACCGCCAAGCTCCATTTTCCTCAATATTTATCTAGGTTTAGCGGTCCGTCACGCCTGGCCCCGTCTTCATCGCCGCCGATCACCCGCGCCGATCTCATCGCCGACACCACCGTGGTGAGCCTCTTGTTCTTATCTTCTTTACGAAAGGAAAAATATTGTTACTTATTTGTTTAGATAGATACTTGTATTATTTTCTTACTTTTATTATTGCATCTTATATAGTGCGATGGTTTTGGTATCCGCCTCGGCCCTCGTCCTGTCTATGATTCGGATGTGGTATATATTATCTTTTCATAACTATTGGTTCATTTATTGTTTATGAAAATTATGCCACCAACGTGACATAGATTTTATTTATCGAGGAGGTTGTTGAACCGGAAATTCCAACCGACCCTATTGTCGAGAGGTTAAATTTAGTTGAAGAAGAAAACAATTTCTTGAAGGAAAAAATAAAAAACTTGAGGAGGAGAAGATGATATTGGAGTTGCATGTTATGGATGTCGCCGATGATCACAAGATCAAGATGGATGCAATGCGCTTGAAGATGAGAAAGATTAGAAAATATGCCATTCATACCGAGGCTTGGTATCATTATGCCGCTGGATCAGTTGTTACCTTGGTTGCGATTATGATCGTATTTGTTTTCGCATTGAAATGTTTTTACATAGTTTCAATGTATGGTTTAATTAATTTAGATGCTCTGCAGAGCTTTATGTTGTTAGATGAGAACTATGTATGTACTTTGGTTTTTATGTGATGATGAACTTCTATTAATTTGGTCACTTAATTATCTATTCATGATGTTCGTAATGATTTTTGACACACTTAATTATATATAATGCACGCAGATGAACCGCAATGGATGTACGGTGGCAGACACACCTCCGAGTACATTAAGGGCGTGCATGATTTTCTCGAAGTGGCTGAGGCAAACAAGCAGAATGGTTTTATGTGTTGTCCATGCCCTATATGTGGGAATACGAAGTCTTACTCGACCGGAAAATCCTTCACACCCACCTGCTTTACAAGGGTTTCATGCCACACTATAATGTTTGGACGAGGCACGGAGAAATAGGGGTTATGATGGAAGACGGCGAGGAAGAAGAGTACGATGACAACTATGTGCCCCCTGAATACGGTGATGCTATTGAACATCAAGATGCACCAGACGATGTGCACGATGGTGCTGGAACGGGCGAAGCTGCTGAAGATCAAGAGGAACCAGACGATGTGCCCGATGATGATGATCTCCACCGGTCATTGTCGATGCAAGGACGCAATGCGAAAGTCAAAAGGAGAAGCTGAAGTTCGATCGCATGTTAGAGGATCACAAAAAAGGGTTGTACCCCAATTGCGAAGATGGCAACACAAAGCTCGGTACCGGACTGGAATTGCTGCAGTGGAAGGCAGAGAATGCTGTGCCTGACAAAGGATTTGAGAAGCTACTGAAAATATTGAAGAAGAAGCTTCCAAAGGATAACGAATTGCCCGACAAGACATACATACGCAACAAAGAAGGTCGTATGCCCTCTAGGATTGGAGGTGGAGAAGATACATGCATGCCCTAATGATCGTGCATCCTCTACCGTGGTGCCTACAAGGATCTGAACGCATGCCGGTATGCGGTGCATTGCTGATATAAGATCGCATTTAGATGACCACAGTGATGTTGACGGCGAGCCTCCCAGAAGAGGGTTCTGCGAAGGTGATGTGGTATGCTCCTATAATACCACGGTTGAAACGTCTGCTCGTAAACGGAGAGCATGCCAAGTTGATGCGATGGCACAATGAGGACCGTAAGAAAACGGGAAGTTGAGAGCACCCACGGGTCGCATGATGGAGAAAAATCGAGAGAAATCTTTGGGATGAGTTTGCAAAGGACCCAAGGAACGTATGGTTTGCTTTAAGCGCGGATGGCATTAATCCTTTCGGGAGCAGAGCAGCAATCACATCACCCGCCCGTGACTCTATGTATGTATAACCTTCCTCCTTGGATGTGCATGAAGCGGAAGTTCATTATGATGCCAGTTCTCATCCAAGGCCCTAAGCAACCCGGCAACGACATTGATGTGTACCTAAGGCCATTAGTTGAAGAACTTTTACAGCTGTGGAATGGAAACGGTGTACGACGTGGGATGAGCACAAAAGGAGGAATTTGACCTAAAGGCGTTGCTGTTCGTGACCATCAACGATTGGCCCGCTCTCGATAACCTTTCGTGACAGACAAACAAGGGATACCACGCATGCACGCATCGCTTTACTTGACACCGATAGTATATACCGGAAGCTGCAGGAAGAATGTGTACAGGCTATCGCCGATTTCTTCCGACCAACCATCAATGTCGAAAGAAAGGCAAGCATTTCAAAAGCGAGGCAGATCACCGGAAGAAGCCCGCCATGCGCATCGGTGATCACGCATTTGCTATGGTCAATGATTTACACGTAATCTTTGGAAAGGGTCCCGCGGACTAGCTGTTCCAAATGACGCCGAGAATCACGCACCCATGTGGAAGAAGAAATCTATATTTTGGGACCTACCCTCTTTGGAAAGACCTAGAGGTCCGCTCTTCGATCGACGTGATGCACGTGGCGAAGAACCTTTGCGTGAACCTGCTAGGCTTCTTAGGCGTGTATGGGAAGACAAAAGATACACACGAGGCACGAGAGGACCTGCAACGCTTGCACGAAAAAGAGGGCATGCCTCCAAGCAAAGATGAAGGTCCCGCCACTACACTCTTACAAAAGAAGAGAAAGAAATATTCTTTCAATGTCTGCCAAGATGAAGGTCCCGTCGGCTTCTCGTCGAATATAAAGGGAATAATAAATATGTCGGAGAAAAGTTCCAGAACCTAAAGTCTCATGACTGCCACGTGATTATGAAGCAACTGCTTCCGGTTGCATTGAGGGGGCTTATACCGGAAAACGTCCGATTAGCCATTGTGAAGCTATGTGCATTCCTCAATGCAATATCTTAGAAGGCGATCGATCCATAAATCGTACCAACGCTAAGGAGTGATGTGGCGCAATGTCTTGTCAGTTTCGAGCTGGTGTTCCCACCATCCTTCTTCAATATCATGACGCACATCCTAGTTCATCTAGTCGACGAGATTGTCATTCTGGGGCCCGTATTTCTACACAATATGTACCCCTTTGAGAGGTTCATGGGAGTCCTAAAGAAATATGTTGACTTCAAACATATTAAATTGTCATGGCAGAAAGAATATGTTTCGGAAAATGACATGAACTTATGTTCTATAGATCATCATCCATACACTATATAGTTCCATGATGCGGGGGCTGGTTGGAGGGGATTGGCGCCATCGCCGTCGCCTGGGTTGGGGCCGACGGCGCCCGTGGCTTGCTCAGCCATAAGCATCCCCTGCTCCGTCGGCTCCTCGTCCGTGACGCGGTGCCGAATCGAGGCGGAGCTACGCGCGCTCGATGCGGAGACAACGAGACCCGACCTCACCCCGCCGACCTCGGCGACGACGGCAGGTCGACGCCGGCAGCCCGTCTTCAGATCCGGCGAAGAAAAGGGGGAGAAAACAGTGAGGAGTATTGGGGGAGGAGGCCGCTGGGGTGGGGTGATGGGGAGTTGTGCCATCGCGGTCGCCGGCGAGGACGACGGCCACCTGACGGAGCCGGAATCCTCTCTGAATCGCCGGGATCCTCTCTCTCTCTCTCTCTCTCTCTCTCTCTTTCTCTCTCTCTCTCTCTCTCTTGCTCCCTATGGGGAGGGGGAAGGTCAACGAGAAGGGTGGGAGTGAGCGAGCGAGGAGAGGACAGCGTTCGGGCGAGGACCCAAATGCGCACGACCGCCATCACGACGTGTCTGTGCGCCCTGCTTTAAGATTGATGCAACTCATCTAACGGCAGCGAGAGCGTTCGGACGAAGTGGTCTCAGCCCACACGTGCGGGCGTTAATATTTCCGTAGTTTTTTTAAATATATAAGGAGTATAAAAAAACGTGTACTCATGGATCGTCCTTTTTCTCTGAAGCCTAGAGGATGTAACTCATATTCTGGGCCTGGATCTAGCAGCGCATCTCAACCCAAGCCCGCCCGCTAGCACGCCTGGCACGAGGAAAACCCGCCCGCTAGCTCGCTGCGTCAAGTTGTCGTGCAAACGCACAGTCAGCGGGACGCTAGCGATTAAATGGGCCGGCCGGTTGTGCGTTACACAGATCCCGGTTTTGGGAATCTTCTAGAAAGTTCCCAACCGGTCCAGATCAGGTTTTTTCGTTTTTCTTTTTTTCCTGTTCTTTCTTTTATGGTTTTCTTCAGTTTTTCATTATTTTCTTTATGTTTTATTTTTCGTTTTTCCTTTTCTTTTACTCGTTTTTTATAGCTGTTTCCTTTTTTCCCTTTTCTTTCTTGTTTCTTTCTAAATATTTAGACTTTAAAAATTCAAAAAATGTTCAACTCTCCAAAACAGCTCACGTTTCCAAATTTTGTTCCATTCTACTAAAACAATGTTCAAGAATTACAAATATTGTTCCCTTCTATTCAAAAAATATTCGAAATTAAAAAACAAATTTGTGTTCACCATTTTTATGCTGGGATTTAAATTTTTAAAATGTTTGCAGTTTTTTTACCAATTCATACAACATGCATGAATATCAAAAAACTTCCCACTTTGAAAATTGGGTCACAAATTCAAAAAAATTCTTGTTTTCATAATTTGTTATAGATTCAGAAAATGTTTGGAAATTTCAAAAATGTTCTCACTTAAAAAAATTGAGAAATTCGAAATATATTGGTATTTATTAAATATGTTGAGGAATTACAAAAATGTTCGGCAATTTCAAAGAATGTTCCCAATTTCAAAATTTGTTGACTAATTTGGAAAATGTCCATGTTTTCAAATTTTACAATTTCTTTGGTGAATTTTGAAAAATGTTTGCATTTTCTAATTTTTGGTTCACAAATTCAAAAAATGTTCCTGCTTTCTGAATTTGTTCACTAATTCAATAAATGTTCTTATTTTAAAATTTTGTTTGCTAATTAAAATTATGTTCAGGTTTTGCAAATATTGTTTGTAAATTAAAAAAAATTGGTGTTACCATTATTTGTTCCTCTTTTTCGAAATTTTGTTCATAGTTTTGAAAAATGTTTGTGTTTTCAAATTTGTCCCTTTTTTGGATTTTTTTGAGATTCCCGAGAAATGTTGTGTTTTCACAAAGTGGTAGAGTTTTAAAATTTGTTCAGAAATATCAAAGAAGAAAATCACGTCCGAAATTGCAAACAAAGTTCATATAAACCGGGCTGGCATTTTGGACACCAATCTCTAGGGATTACGGTGGTTAGTGACGTTGATCACTTGCAGTAGGTCGTCGGTTCAAGTCTAGTCACAAACTTTACATGCTTCGAATTTTAAGGAACTGTTGTTTTTGTTTTGCCGTTGTTGTTTGCTTTTTCAAGTGTGACGCTGCAAATCTTTCATCAATATTACTCTGTCGCAGCGGCTAGTACAGCTCACCCTTTGCAACGAGGTCGTGGGATCGAATCACAGGGCACGCGCTTCTATTTTTGCTATCCTAAAACCTAAAAAGTGCTCGCGGGCTCGTTTGTCTTACAGAGCACACACGCTCGACCACCGTCGGATCTGATCACGCTGGAGGGTGAAAACCGCCGAACGAATATACAACGGTGGAGGGCCCCACATTTCTCTCTCTCTCTCTCTCTCTCTCTCTCTCGTTGACCCGCACGCAGTCTGGGATCAGAGGGCGGAGTGAGCTTGTCTTGATTCCCACTGCCGCCACCGCTGTGTAACCGCCAAGTTTGGGAGGCGCGAGGTGGACCCCACGTCTTGGTCAGAGCCTCTGTTCCTCATCTCTCTCCTTCAAGAGGCGGAGAGGAGGTGACGCCGACGACGGTGAGTTTATTCCGGCAAGCGGGAAGGGGGGTTCTCCGATCAAAATCGATGGTGAGCATCGTCTACCTTGTCTTTTCATGCGCTTCTCTCGGACGCCCAGTGAGGTTACGTGAATAGGGTAGTGTCGATTTCATGGAGGGGGGGGCGATTTTGTTGTGTGATACACCACGCTACCGGGCGGCCGGATTTTTAGTTGCAAGGGACGAGTATTTTCCGACATTTTGGGGTAATGGGATGTGGCTCTGCGGGGTTCGAAATAGGAGTGGCGAGTTGATGTCTTCGGTTCACCATAATTGATTTGTTCGCCATTGTGCATCTGCAGATCTGCGGCAGGTGTACAAGTACAACACCTCGGGCTGAGCTGGATTGCCATGGAGCGACCAACGCCGTCCATCGCACGGCGCTCTCCACGAGCGACCCACGGACACCGGCGAGTGCTCCCGTCCAGCCTCTGGCTCACCTTCTTGACCTCGCTTCCAACTAGTGCAGCCCACACGGCGTCGGCGTCCGTCTTGCTAGGTGTACAACACAACTCCGCCTCGGTCCTAATAGTCCGCTGAACCTTGTAGTGCAGCATCTCCTCGACCGCGTGCACCCTCGCATGCGCCCATGAGAACTGCAAGCTCCAGCCTACCTACTTCTCCTCATGGTAGGCGCGCACCAACTGCTCGATGAAATGCCCAGCTAAATTAAAGTTGGAAGGAAGAAGAGGATTGCCACATTGAAATAGGAGTGGCGAGTTGATGTCTTGGAGTTGTAGTCATGTAGGTGCCTGACTTTTTATCCGCTGATGCTTCTGATTTTTGTTGTCTTAGTATAATTTTTACTGAAACCATGTTTTGCCTGATTGACTACAACAATTGTATTACTGAAAACAAAGGCAGGCTAGGCGTACTTGTTGATTGTTCTGGAAGCAATGGCAGCAACAATTATTTACTTGCAACTTTTGTATTACATACTAAAATGTTTTTGGAATAATGAAAAATATAAATGAACGCAGACCCACTGGCCGTTCCTGCTGAAAGATGGTGCACATCAGCCTCCAGAAGTAGGGGAGGTGCTAGAATTCGACATGGAGGGGAGGTGCTAAAACAGTATGCATGCATGATGCATGTGGTCATGTTCTTCGTCCACTTAAACCTAGTACCGTACTTTCAAGTTGCATAATCATTCCAGGGCTGTGTTGCTGGATGGAGAAATGAAACTTGTATAGTTATCTTATATGATGTCTAATTTTTTTCAAACAAAGAAAATAGACTGAAAGATCTAAATTGTTGACATGTGCTGCTATGACCATCAGATGGTTTGATGTTCCTTCTCTACTTGTTATGTAGATATACTTGTATTTTTCTGCCCAGACTTCTCAAGGCTTGTCTTTTTTGTACTACACATAGCTGATTGCTTTAGTGTTTTTGCAAAGGCTCTATCATGAGTTACCTGGCATGTACATATCTCGTCTAAAACTTATTTTGTCTGCTGTTTTTTTGCTAGTTGGTTGCCTGAGATGGTTCCAAAACTTGCTAGTACATATATGTACACATAAATACTTTTCCTTGAAGAATCAAGATCGTGCATGTCATCTTATGTGGGGAGGGTGTGGTGTTCCTTTTTCAGCATAGATTCATATACCTTTCTTTTAGTCTAGGTTTCACATATGCCCTTTTTTTGCTAGCTTTGTTCCATATGGTTTTGTTCAATTTAACTTGTTTTTCCTACTTGATTTTAGGTAGTTGCCTGAGACGGCTCAAAACTAGAAGCGGGAGATGGCACAGTGACACCACCTTCGTTCGTCTCCATGAGGTAAATCCCTTCTCTTCTCCATGAGGTTTGAACTACTTTTTTGGGCACGACAAACCATTGCTCTGCCTCGAAGTCGGCATTACCTTGGCGATGTTTAAGAGGGTTGCGGGGTTGATAGTTGCCGTAGAGGCTACTAGTTGCGGATATGCGGGTGTGGGTTGCCAAATCTGCGCCTTTTTGAGCTTGGCACTAGTGTGGTTCCCCCCTTTTTTAACAAAACTTGCATAATAATTGATTAGTAGTTGCTTGTTTTTGCTTTTCAAGTTGCCTAATGTTTGTTACTTAGTTGCCTGACTTGGTTCATAATTTGCATTTAATGGTTTTGTTACTTGCGTGGCTTTGAGTTTTACCAAAATTTGGCCAATACTCTATCGGTAGTTGCCTCAGTTAACACATGAACTTTGCTCGTGTGTTATTTTTCCTTCACATTTTCATCATATGGTTCAGGACTTGCTAGTTCCTTCTAGTTAGTGTTCTCGAATTTTCATACAAGCCAGCTGAATATGCATTTATGGTGATGTTTTTTCTTTTTTTTGGTGGAAAAAATGGCTGGGACAAGCAAAAGCACAATTTGGGAAGAACAACCTACCGCTGCTCCTGACCATAATTCATCTGCTGACCATGATTCATCTCCTTCCATTAAAGAGCAACAAACAGATGAGGAATACAAAGAAGCTGCGGTAAGCTCCCCCTTTGTTTAAACATCCACATGGTTTTTTGTCCGGCACCTCACACACATATATCGAAGTTCACAAACACAACACATATATAATCACTTGGACTAAAATCCAGGGGTTAGAACCATGCACTTGACACAGAACAAGCAAGTTGAACACAAATGATGGGTCACATACAAATGTTAGGCACAGACCTAGGGGGGAGGGGGGTTGCGTGTCAGGCAAATCACACTTGTAGAACAAACAAGTCACATTCAAATGTCAAGCAAGTAACATACCCCATACTAGCAAGTCACATACTCAACACTAGCTGGAATTAAGCTCTTTTTATTTTCCCATTTTCAAAACACGCACATGGTTTGTTTGACATTTTCAGTAGGACTTGCTTGACATTTGAATGTGACTTGCTAGTGTTAAGTATGTGACTTTCCTGTTGTGTTTTAGGCAAACTCTATGACTTTTGCATGTTTCTGAATGTGTGATTTACCTGACACATACCATCCTGCTCCGAAGCTTAGTTCCATACTATCTAGGGGGATCAAGTGTTTCTTGATTACCCTTTTTGCATTTGAACTTGCCTAGAAAAACATCAGTACTTGCCTACAACTATTTTATTCAGTGATGACAACAAAACTAAATATAAAGAGCCCAGCAGGTCAGTTAATGACAACATGTCACAAATTGCTTAATGGTAGCACTTGATTTACTTGAACAAACCCATAGAAGTTGCTGCCCTTTTTCCAGGCAGAACCATTTTTGTACAAAAGCAAACTAAAAACGACAGGCTTTTGTGATTTTGCTTTTTCCGGCCCATTTTATTTTTCGCTTAAAAGTGCCACAAATAGTTGCTCACAATTTTCTCCGCTTCACATCAAATCCTAGCATGCATGAGCACACAGGAGTTTCTTCACATCAAATCCTAGCACGCATGAGCACACATGAGTTGCTTACTGGCACCACTGATTTTGCTTAAACAAACCTTAGAAGTTGTTGCTCTTTTCTGTTTTTCAACACACCTGCGGTACAAAAACAACCTAATTAAGAAAAACATCAAGGGGTTTCTCTGATGTACTCCCTCCGTTCCTAAATATAAGTCTTTTAGAGATTCCAATATGGACTACATACAAAGCAAAATGAATGAATCTACACTCTAAAATATGTCTATATTTATCCGTATGTAGTCCATACGTCTATATCCGAAGTGTTGTTTTCGTGTGAAAGTAATAGTACTAGCACATAAGTTGTGTTGGTACTTGGTAATACTAAAAGGTTCACCATTTTTGCGATAAACTCTATGTACCCTATTTTCTAGCCACATATTGGATTAGATGGCGATCTGTTGAGATATGGGAGTGTTGATTTTTTGGTGAAAAAAGGTGTGTTGGAACCCTAAAATGTTTTCCACATCACCCCTTCTAATTTGCCCAAATTTAATTGAAAATTGCTTGGACCATCAATTAATCTAATTTTAATGTTTTTACTAGAGGTACATATGGTACATTTAACAAAATGCCTTAGTATTCACGGAAGTTGCTATATCACGAGGTTAACTAACCTACATAGCAATAGTATTTGCCTAATCACTTGGTAATAGTTGCCTACATGTGATTAATTTATTGCATGTATCAACAGTACAGTAGCCGCAGATGATCAATAAAACGAGAAGGGGTCAACTCAAAGATGCGACGTCCACACCCATTGTTATTCATTGGTTGGCACGGTTTACGCAATCTATCCGAAGACTTGGTCTGTACATTGATAGAGGTGGATAGGTAGTTGACAGATATGCTGGCGCAAGTTGATAGGTAGTTGCTAGATATGCTGGCGCCATCGGCCCAGGGATTCACTCCCGAGAGCTTGTGCTTTTTTTTCGCGCAAAAACTCGCCCAACACATGATAGATAGTTTCTAGAGATGTTGGCTCGAGTTGCCCATCCACTCCCGAGAGTTGGTGAAGTCTCGCAACTCACACAATTAGCTAATACAATCATGCATAAACTTGTTGCCAGTGAAGCCACACACAGAAGGCAGTCAATCAACAGTAACTGAATAATCAAGTTCGACACCAAATATAGGATAGATATTCATACTCGATCAGGCAACACCACACACATTTGTCAGGCAACTCACACCATTAGCACAAGCAAGCCACACAACCTTTTTTCATATCAACATGCATGGTACAACCCACAAAAATTATCCTATATCAAGTCAAAACTGAAAAGGATGTCAAGTCAAAAGCTCAAGGTTTTTATGCACACTTAGAAGCTTCGCCAGCCACTCCCCGATAAAGCTTTGCACAACCACAAAATATATCAAATTTGTTTAATCTTGCTTTTTCTTGCCAACAGTTCTTTTTTCCTTGAAACTTATATGCATTTTGTCTACATCTCGGCAGTACTTTGACTAAAAACTTTGTATGGCATTTTTCGTGAAACTTACAGAAGAAGCTTTCACATGCAAATAGGCTTTACCAGGTAAAATCTTGCTCCCCGGCCACCACCATGTTGTTTCAATACACCACATGTTGCCTACATCTCAGCGTTTTGCTTGTTACTTGGTTAACACAAGTGCGGGTCTACATAGGGATTCAGATTGCACTTGCCTTGATGATTGTTCCCACTTTTCTTTTTGCCTTCATAAACATGACCTCGTTTTGTTGATTGCCATGAAGTTGTTCGAAAATAGAATAGTTTGTTGCACACATCCACCCAAGGAGTTGTAAATCACACATCCACCCAGGGAGTTGTATGTCACACATCCACCTAGGTAGGAAAAGAGTCGGGATGCTTTTTTGTGTGCAGAGGACTTGCTTGTTCGTTGTATTGATGTTGCCTGAAGCAATCAAGAGCGCTTGCTTTCTTTCTTCTCTATTTTTCCCACGTCATAAAATGTCACAACTTGCTTACACATTGGCAGTAAGTTGCCTAAAGGATTCAACCAAGTTATTTTAGATCCATATACAAGGTTCCTTAGTTTTTATTTCTCCCCACGCCACTGGCGGCATAACTTGCTTACATAGCGGCAGTAAGTTGCCTAAAAGATACCCTTCAAGTTGCTCTTTGTCATCTAAAGTTGTTTTTCCAGAACTTTATCTTTTTAATTTCTTCGTCTGAACCACAAAAATCGACGCAACGTTCTGTTTACAAAGTTGCAGTATGTTGGCTCAAAGATATCCATCAACATGAGTAGTCAGCCATATAACACATTCGTTTTAAAAATGACCAAATTTGCTTATACCATGCAGTAACTTGCCTAATAGACACCCGACGAGTTGCTTCCGCATCCCATATATAAGTTCCTTTTAGTTAAACCATATCCTTTTGCTTTTTTGACACATTACTAACCACAAAATCCATATATCTACTAGTGATTTCTCATTTTTTGTACTTTTTCTTTCTCTTGCATGAGAGTACACAAAAACATCCAAAAAGGACACACCATACATATATCTATTAAGTTATGTGTTTTCATTTTTGTTTTGTATTTTTTGCAGGACCCATAAAAAATAAACCTTTTCAAGCTATCAAAGTAATGCCCAAGGAAACCTCTACTAGCTACCATTAGCTACTCTCTGGGTAATTTCTCACCCCCTACTCTAAGACTTGGCTGTTTTACTATCTAGATAATCTAGTGCTTTTCAAAACAAATTCACTAAAACTTGCGTAAGGGAACTTTAGTGCTTGACTATAGTTAGTTCCAACAGTGACAACAAACAACAAAAAGTTTGCTTAACAGATAGCACTGTTTTTTTGTTTAAGCAAACCAACTAATTTTGCCTACAATTTTCCTTTTTTAGAGCCCGACATGTCAGCACATGACAAAGAATTTAACCAATTTTTTGATTTTAAAATCATAGCACTGATTTTGGCTTGAACAAACCAATTACTTTCATCTACACTTTTCCTTTTTTAGAGCCCAGCAGGTCAGTACATGTCAACAAAATCTACATATGTTTTGCTTAATGGTATCAATAGATTTGCTAACAACCTCACTACTTGTCTATAGTTTTTAGGGGGGTACATTTGTTGCTCACTTCAACCCAATTTCTTGCTTAAAAGTATTCAAGTTTTTATTTCTGCACTACCTGACAACTCTTGCTCACAATCTTTCTATTTCTGCACATAATGTTTTCTAGCACCCATGAGCACACCGCGAGTTGCTCACCTAAACACTTTTTTGCCTAAATAATCCCTATAAGTTGTTGCTTTTTAATTTCTAACACACGTATTCCAAAACAAATCTAAGGAAAAACAAGAGTGGTCAGGTTAGTACATGACAATAAATCTATAAATTTTTGCTTAATAGTAGCAATGAATTTGCTTAAACGGCCTCACAACCATCCTAGAGTTTTTCTAGGGGACACATGATTTGATCACTTGAAGCCTCTTTTTTTGCTTAAAAGGTCTCAATTAGTTACTCGCATCTTTCTTTTGCACATTAAGCCTCTAGCACCCTGGAGAACACATGAGTTGCTCGCTGGTAACACTGTTTTTGCGTAAACAAAGCGTACAAGTTGTTGCTTTTCCATTCTAACACTTCTGGTTCAAAAGAAAATCTATGGAAAACAAGAGGGGTTTCTCTGGATGTACAACAAAACCAGTAGGTAGCAGAATTAGATTATTCCTGCCTACAAAAAGCACTATAGCTGCTCACCTTTCCTACCTTTCCCTATGTTTTTATTGCAACAGAGCGCAGTACAAAACATTGCAGGAGATTACAACCATGACGAACAAAGGTGAGAAAAAAATCACACTTTTCTCTTTTGATCTCTTTTTTGGATGTAGATTTGTAGATCAATTTCTTCAGTTTTCAACCTCTAATGGCGCAACCATTGCATGTCCTTTTGATGGGGTGGAAGAAGAAAGAAGAGGGAGAAGAAGAAGGGTGTGGGGACAGCTGGGACCGAAGAGGAAAGCAGGGAGGGGCAATGTTTTGATGAAGCACATGAAGGGAAGGAGAGAAGCTGGATGGACGGAGGGACGTGGGAGACGATCAACCCTTTCCTCTCCAAATCTGGACCGAGGGGGGACCAAAACATACCAAATATGGGAGGCTGCCAGGGGGCACTAGCAGGCACACGTTTGCCAGCTAGACGCGTCCTTTTGCTTTTTCCCATCTCGCGAATGTGATGCTGTCGCGTGCCACTGTAAATGGACCGGCCCAGGTTTGCCGCCCTGTGCGAAACCCCGACCTTTTGCCGTAACGAGCGGCATATAGGAGGTCTCCTGGCCCAGACACGACACCGGGCTAAATGGGCCGGGACCGACACACGACATGCCTAGGGGCTATGTGTGGACCTAGAGGCTGGGCATGCGGGCCAGCACGACACGACCCGTGTATTTTATATTTTCTTTTGCATATATATAATCTAAAATACAATCCAATAGGCTTAGACATAGCCCAAACGTTAAAAAAACATGCGACCCAGCATGGTAAACGTGCCACGTGCCGGTTTATTTAATAACTAAACCATGTATGCGCGGACAAGAAAGGCACATGGGTCGGCACGGTACGGCCCGCCTTGAAACGTGCCATGGCGGGCCGTGCCGTGCCAGGCATGATTGATTAGCAGTTTAGCACGGGCCAGCCCGTTTGTCTCACCCCACGCTGTAGGAAAAAACAAATCACAAACGAGCCGAGACGCCAAATTTTGAACCGAATCCGCTCCTCCCCGACCCCCGACCCCCGACCCCACCGGCGGCAGCCGGCAGCAGCAGAGCAGCCGCCGCCTCCGCCTCCACCGCCTGCGCCTCCGGCGTCCCCCGCCACCGCCGCGCTCGCCTCCGAAGCCGGCGACGGCGGCCATGGAAGGGGACCGCGCGGGAGGGCCCGCGGCCGCGGATCTGCGCCGGGACATGGCGGCGTGCGAGCGGCGGATCGCGCAGGGCCGTGAGCGCACCGCGGCGGCCGCCTCCGCCTTCCGCGGCGCCGTCCTCTCCGCCCGCTCGCTCGCCGAGCACAGCGTCGCGCACCGAGGTACGCGCCTCCCCCGTCGTCGCCCCTCTTCCGTTCGGGGAACTCGCCGGTCGTCCGCTGCTGGTCGATTCGTACCCGCGGGACCAATCTCTGAAGCGCACGCTGTGCAGTAGTAGCAATTGTTAGCTGTTCAGTTCGGCGATGGCGGCGAGCCGGTTAAACTTGCAAATCTAAGTTTGTTTGTGCTTGGAATTCCTTACGGCTGAGGCTGATTAGTTGACTTGGGCTGCACTACGATTTGTGAATTATTGATGCTGATGAATGGGCGAGTGATTGATTCTACTGATTCATCTCTTTCTGATGGCAGAGAAACTCAACACTCTCAAGGACCAGCTCAGGGGACTGGAGGCAGGTCTGGCAGAAGCTCTGTCCAGTAAGCATTTCTTCACCCCTCTGCAGCTTTGCACAAATGGACTGTGTATTACACTCCAACTGCTTCTTTTTGTTACTCCCATGTGATCAATGTTTGATTTCATACTGGTCTATCCTTGTCCTCTGCTGCATTTCATGGACTTGTAAACTATCTCTGCAGCACAACTGAAGAAAGAATCTGAATGTAAGCACACCAGCGAGTCGATCTCGAACGCCACTGCAACGAATGAGCAGCTCAGAGGCCTGGTCTTGGAACAGAGGGCTAGGAGAGATGAGTTTGCAAATGTCATATCACATCAGCTCCAAGGTAAAAAGTTAGTAAAATCTGAATCACGGTTCTAGTACAATAGTTGGAGGTGTCATAGTATTATCTGACGTATGAAGTCTACTTAGAAGTTGATTAAGAGGGTTCAAAGATAGAAGTCCCAGTAGTCCAGCCTGAGGGGTTCTTTTGAACTCCTAGCTCCAATATATTCTGCCTTTGGAATTTGTTGTTATGCTGACGCCAACGTTAAGATTTCGTTTGAATATATTTTCCTTGGCTACGCAGAATCTGGAATCTACATGCCTTGATACATTTTATTTTGATGGCAGCTATCGAAGCTCTTGAAGCTAATGTTGATGTGATGGGGAAAAAGAACCTGGACGAAGCTATTATGTGGTACAACAAATTTCTTGGTTTTCGAGTTGTTGCAGGGGAAGGTAATGACAGTTTCCATAACATGTTCCTTTAAGTGAGCTTCAGGCCATAACATAGTTGACATTTCCTCTCTTTTGTGTGTGAAGGGGTTACATTTGTTTTCAATAAAGTGGACATGCAAAGTCCTGACGATGAGTATTCGTTTTGCATAAAGGTCAATAAAGACGAATACAGCTGTGAGTTGCAAGTTTCTTATCTAAGCTTTCTAATATCATACTGTTTGAAAATGTATAGTCATCAAAGTTCTCATTCTCTTTTTAACAGTAATTCAATGTATTCCGTTACTGAAAGACACTGAGGAGCTCGTGAAGGATTTGAACCGCACTAACGATCTCTTCAAGTTCGTTAGAACCATGAGAGCAAGATTCCAATCGGCTGGCATCAAAGGTATTCCATGTTTCCTTGCTGAACTGTATCAAGTCCATTTTCCCGGAAATGCCAGTTAATTGAGCATGGCACCCAATATTAACTCTGGTAATATTGCTGCAATAACGTTCTCTGTATGTATCAAGTATCTACCTAAATTTCAACCAATTTGTTTTGTAATCAACTGAGTGTTGAGATGAACTTGTCATGTTTGTATGATGGGGGGCTGGCAGCAGGTTTTACTAGCTATAATATCATGGAAACTTGAATTGTCCTGTCCTGTATGGCATAATCTTCCTAATAATCTTGGTGATGCAATCATGATTTAGTTTTCTGCTCTAAAGATGTTGGAACTCCACTTCATTTTGCTGATTTGGTTCACAAGTTTGTCAAACTTCAAGGATTTTGAACCACAAATAACCTGACCACTAACTGAAAGGAATGCCAAGTACTTCCTGCAGATCAGTTCATGACATCTGATGTGGCAAAACATGACCATGCCTTGTGTGCTTCCTCATAACGAGTAATACTGAAATGACTCACGGTAGTTCTGTTGAAAAATGGTCTGTCTAGCTTATGAGCTATGCAACTCTTTGTTCTGCACTACCACGGTGAGTTGTAGATGCGCTGCATATTCCTTTTTATATCATTTATAGAGAGTTCTTCTTGTACCGTCTGCAGGGGTTCATCCTGCAACTTCATTGTCCACAGACACATCATCCACACAAATTTCATCACCACCGGCTGTGTCAGTTGATACCACAAGCGAAGGCAGCACCAATCAAAGTCATTCCCGAAGCCGGTCAAAGAATCAAGATCCGCGTGCAAAGAGAGGTGCCCCTCCCCGATCAACAGCATCTCCCCTTACATCGGGATCTGGCACCCGCCGCTCCCCACGCTTTGCTGTAAGTACACCATATCATCCCCTGGGTACACTGCTAGCTGTTTATTATCATCATTTATACTCCGTAGAGAACAGAAAAATTGCATTCATGCTAATGTATGAGGACTTTTTTTAATTCACAGGCTGCTGACGCAGGGAATAAGCATTAAGCTATACACAGAAAACCACTTGGGCGGCACCATATGATGCATTGGCTGTATCCCAGTTTGGACGGCCCCCATGGAGCAAATTCTTAGATGCATTGGTTGTATCCCAGTTTAGACGGCCCTCATGGAGCAATTTCTGAGTAAGGCAAACTGAACAAGAACAAGTAGGCAGTGGGCTGTGTACTTGGTAGACACAGGGAGTTCCATCTCGATCTCCACATCCATCAATGGCTTCTGTCCGCTCAAGCTGACACCAATGGTTCACATCAATCTGTACAGTGAAGTGAAGCGTTCAGTAAATCTTCAATGAACTTTGTAGCTGTAGGTAGTTTCGATTTGGTCTTCGATGAGCGTTGCAGCTGCAGGTAGCTTTGATTTGGTCCCTGCTATGCCATTGTGGATGTTGTGTAATCTTTTGTTTTTTCTATGGTAGTTTCTCATGGACACTTAAACTGTATTGTCCTATCTGTAGGGCCTAATCTTCCTAATAATCTTGGTAATGTAATCATGGTTTAGTTTCCTGTTCCAAAGCTGTTGGTACTCCACTGTGTTTTGTCAAAGGATTGGCAACTGCAAATAACCTGACTACTAACTGAAAGGAAGGCCAAGCACTGCTGAGTAGTTCATGACATCTGGTGTAGCAAAGCATGGCCGTTCCTATATAGCGTGCTTCTTCATGATGAGTAATAAGCACTTCCACTAAGGCACTTCATGAGGAAACCTCCACTTGTAACAAATAATCACATATTTTTTGTACGAAACGTGCACATGGCAAGCTTTGAACCTTCTACCTTTTATTAATTTTCTATGAGCAAAGTGTGTTATTCTTTGCCCTATAAGAGTTGCAGTCCAATGCTACATATACACCCCTTGCGTGCCCCCGCTGCTGTTTCTTTACTCTGATTGATCCCATTTTCCGGTGATCAGTTTTGAAAGAAGTCCCAAAGAGGTACGTGGTCATCCGTTTTCATTTGTTAATTTGTATGACCAGGTATTACAGAAATCATGTGTTTGATACTCAGACCTTTTTTATTGTGTCGGAATTTCTTTATCGAAACATGTTGGATCTTCGGAACACAACAATTCTTTTATAGATTTCTTTGCTATACCACTGGTTTTTATAGGAAATTCAAAATCCACTAGAACATTTTTTATGAACAACTATGTAAGTTTTCCGTGATTCATTGTTTTGTAGCTTTGCACTTCCGTTTTATATTTGTGCCTTAATTCTTAGTCCTATCAGTCCTTAATGAATGATGTTTTGGACATAGCCTTGATCAAACTTCTATCACCCTGATGATTGACATTGTTGAAAAATAGTTTGATTGGATATGTGAAAATTAGTTGTTTAATTTTTTCTTGAAAACTATTTTAGTAAATTTTTTCAGTATTATTATTATATTATACAAGAAAATAATGGTCAAAGTTATATTTCAGGGGCCATGTAGGTGTCCAAAACGACATCCATTTAAGGTTATTTCTGGAAACTGATGAGAAATATTGTTTTACACAAGTATATTTGCATTAAATTAATCCGATTTACTCAAAAGAAGTGTGACGAGATGTTTGGGGCTTCTGTTTAATCACTGGATACCTTGCCAACATTCTCAAAGTAGAGGGCCCAGAATTAACTATGAATAATCTATCAAAGAATCATCCTTGAAGGGTTAGTGGGTAGCTTTGCGGCTTCAGTTTAATCACTGGATACCTTGACAATACAAGGATGCAATCTTACCATGTCCACATGTGAAGCAAGCTGTCCCCTCATATGATACGTTTCTTCAATCACGTTCAATGCTGCATCATAGCTTTTGCTTTGTTCCAAATGTATATATCTTAGTGTATATTCTTTGCTCCCCATTGTGGCTTGCTTTTATCTTTTTTTTGACTAGCTACCATGGCTTGTTGCATCATCACCCCCTATAAGAGAACCGTTCTGCAAGAAATTCTCTTGTTGCTGGAGCTACGTGCTATCATATCAATTTAATTGTAGTGTTTACTGCTTGAAAGAAGAAGGATTGGTCTTGT
Organism: Aegilops bicornis; assembly: GCA_021605145.1. Taxonomy (NCBI): domain Eukaryota; kingdom Viridiplantae; phylum Streptophyta; class Magnoliopsida; order Poales; family Poaceae; genus Aegilops; species Aegilops bicornis. Next base: position 860,756,463 of record CM038671.1, on the reverse strand, counting down.
GCTATCATATCAGACAACTAATTCCTATACCAGGTATTGTTAAAATTGTTTGTTTAGTACTTAATTAGACTCTCATTCTGCTGTTGGACTTCTGTAGAATTCCAATCTTTAGTCACATTTTAGCATGGCAGGTGCTAATATATTATGTATGGTCGAAATTTGGAGCAAGTTAGTTACCCTGTCAACATTGGCACGTGATGTTATCTGGCGGCACACAATTTAAAACACAAACCCAATCCACACATGAAGTGCTTCGAATAGTAGCAGTAGAATTTGACTTGATAATTACTTACTTAGTAGTCACATGCCACAACATAATTTCTGTTTTTCCATGTGCGGACTGAATGTGCATTTGTTTTTCTTTTTCTTTGTGGGGCATCTTTTGTGTCACTTTAATCCAATTTTTAAAACGGTGGCAGCATAATTAGTGGTAGTACTAAACCAACTTCCTGAGGTGTAAGTCCCCTTCTTAGCTCGAGCTCATATGCACCTGCCATGAACAGTAAATTCAGAAAAACTAACTTTTTTTTTCAAACAATTCTGATTTTTATTGTGGCAAACATTGGTTAAAGTTATGAGTGCTTGAAAATTTTCATTACGATCATGGAAGTCATACAAAAAAAATAGATGCAGGAAAATGCTTTCAAAAAAAGCATTTTGGACCACTGATTTTGTTTTTTTGCCACAAATTCCACGAATGTTATTTCATGGTGAAAATTTGCAACCACTCGAAACTTTCACCAATTTTACCACAAAAACATTTCAGAATTTTTTGAATTTGTTTAAACTTTTTTTGAATTTACTGTTCAACCAAGCTCATTTGAACTGGAGCTAAGATACTCCACGTCCCTTCCTAAGAACCACCGTATGTAATGGAAGTCAAAACTCGCCTCATTATTTGCCACAAGAACAATACGGTTTCAAAGTACAGCTCAGGTATTTCAAGTTAGGAAAAGTTCAAAATCAGTGGCTACTCATTTACCAATCTTTGTATTTGTTACGTTTATAGATGGAAGAACTAGGTAGTTCATCAGGAGGAGGACAGGAACAGCCACAAATGGACCAGCAGCTCCTGACGGCAGTCACATCCAGTGATTTAACATCAGATAGTTCAACGGAAGGAGGACACGAACATCTACAGATGGACCAGCGGCTCTTGACAGCGGCCGCATCCGGTGATTCCACGTCAATGAAGGAGAAGCATTCTTCTTGGAACAACTCTAGCTGGGAACACCTGCCTTCACATATCCTCCATCCATGGGCACCAGGCATTCTGTACGGATGTGGTAGAACTGGAGGAGTCTCTCCTCGCCGCTTTAAACCTGGAAGGGGAGACACCACTTCTCACCGCAGTGACTAGTGGACACGTCTCCCTGGCTTCCGTTCTACTCCAATTCTACCGTGCACCAGGATTGAGCGAGTCAATCTTGGAGCAAGGCATCGATGGTTGTAACGCACTGCACCATGCCATTCGCAACGGCCACAGGGAGCTTGCCCTGGAGCTCATAGAAGCAAAACCCGCCCTGTCGACACATGTGAACATTTGGAGCGAGTCACCCATGTACATTACGGCGTTGAGGGATTTTATTGATGTTTCAGAGAAATTACTTGAAATTCCTGATTCTGCTCATACAGGACCATACGGCCACAACACTCTGCAGGCTGCCGTGAGAAATGGAAACCCAGGTGAGATTCAATGTACCATTTTAGTGCTAGATACATCCATTTGAGCGTCAAGTAATTCTAGACGCAGGTAGTACCTTTTAACTGTGGACTAGCTTCTTGTTTCTTTATGGGGTCTTCACTCCTTAGGCCCAACAGAGAAGAATAACTACTCGTAGCAGTCAATGTATTTTTGCTTTCTTAGTTTAACTTGTCACATTGTGAGACCAAGAAAATCTAATCAAAAATTCTTTCTCACTGGACTGGTTCAGACACCCGCCGTGGCCCGTGGGGACCGACTGTCCTTCCCCGCTGGCTGCTGTACTCACATGTGGCGGCCTGTTTGTCCTTCTCGAACAACAGCACTTGTTGTAGCCTGTAGGCGCCGGAGAAGGAGGGTGGGGCTTAGTTCTAGCAGTGTGCTGACCAAACACCTAGTCAGGGTTGGGCCTTCAATAATGCCCTACAACCGTCGTGTGAGTATGATTTTGTAGCACGCATGGCAGCTGGATAGTATAACTAGGGATTTTGTTGGACTGGAAAGCTTTGTATCTAAAAGGATTTTAAACTGATTGTATTATCGCCATCCGTTTGCTTAATTAACCATTGTTCATGTACTGATCTGTTTTCAGTTTTGGCTAAAAGGATTACGGAAACACGTCCTTGGCTGGCCAGAGAAGCTGACAACGATGGGCATACTCCACTAAGTGCAGCTGTATGTTATGACCAGATTGGCGTGCTACGAGTATTGCTGGAGCATGATTGCTCTTTAGGGTATGAGTTGCCACGTGACGGTTCCCCTCTCCTCAGTGAAGCTGCAATTGGAGGTCATATCGCTGTTGCTCAAGAGCTTCTTAAACACTGTACCGATGCTCCTTACCGTGCAACAAAAGGTCTGTGTTGGACATCCCTTCATACAGCTGTATGGTATGATCAAGTAGAGTTTGCCGAATTCATTATGAGGACCCCACAATTACGCAAGCTCGTCAACATGCAAGACATGAACGGGAGAACTGCTCTACATGGCGCAATACAGAAGTGCAGTCCTAAAATGGTTGCTGCTTTGCTGTCTCACCAAGATATAGACACAGCGGTGATCGATAACAGCGGTGTGTCACCAGCTTGGGGATTGTTGGTCTTCGCGAAGCATGCCAAAACATTAAACTGGGTACGTATACTATCAATATATTTTCCATGTGTGTGTGTGTGTGTGTGTGTGTGTGTGTGTGTGTGTGTTGTGATAGGAATAATCTTGAGTTAGTGTCAAGTGTAATTACAAATTAGTTCTAGTTACGTCCAAGTCTGTATGTGGCCTGGCTCCTGGCCATGTACGTATGAGTATTAGTCTGGTTCATATTCAACTGTAGGGCATTGTTTCCAACTTGTATACTGTGCTTGCATGGCTTGGTTAAGTTGAGTTCGGATTGGTTTCAAGATCAAGTACGAGTAGTGTTTAGGTGGTCTAGGTCGGCTGCTCGTGTATATAAACACAGCTAGCTCGTAGGGAAAAATAAGAGGCACGAGACGTGCCTTTTGCTATTATGCAACCAACTCATCATAGATTAATCCATTCTGCAACGTACAATCTTTAAGAATTTAATAACTATTTTATTCTCTTTTCTAAGTCTAATCACAGTATAGAAACTTTATAATAGAAATTAAAATTTTGTGTCAATTTATATAACATTTTTGTAGTCTGCTATTTCCAACATCGCCAACAACTTTGTTTATCAATTTAGATATAATGTGCATCTTTAATCTGACATCAAATTTTCTAAGTACTACCCATGTAATAGAATTGCTAAGCTTTATTATCACACTACCATATTCATTTGTACCTTCCTTTGAATTTGAATTCATGCAGAATGAAGTGTGTATGCTTATGTCGAGAGCTGACCCGCGAGATACCACCTCTGCTCATAATTTACACACGCATCCCACACAAGAAGCAATAGAGGCATCAAGGAAGGAAGCAAAGTCGCTAGCTCAAACATACATAACCAACACTTCGTTAGTGGCGATCCTTACTGCGACAATCAGCTTCGCCGCCGCCTTCACCCTTCCTGGAGGATAAAGCAATGATGCTGGAAGCGAGGGACTTCCCATCATGTCTAAGAAGTTTGCATTCCAGGCATTCTTGATCTCTGACGTCTTAGCAATGTGCTCCTCATTTGCAGTCGCCTTCATATGCATCATAGCAAGGTGGGAGGATTATGAGTTCTTGATCTATTACAGATCCTTCACTAAGAAGCTCATGTGGTTTGCATACGTGGCAACAACTACGGCCTTTTCAACTGGTTTATACACTGTGCTGGCTCCACATGTCCATTGGCTTGCAATTGCAATTTGCGTTATGGTAGCTTTGTTGCCCATTCTCACTAAGCTGCTGGGTGAATGGCCGGTGTTGAAGCTCAGATTTCGGTTGGGTAGATCATTCAACTCTGATCTCCTTGACATGGTGTGACCTCAGCTATTTGTCTTATGCTTCTGATTTCTGATATTGTAATTTATATGTACTCGACATTGTTTGGCCAGCTACTCGCTTTGTATTGTTATAACTGATTGGGACAAAATATTGTACTAGCATTCTTGTATTTCTTTCAAACTTGGACAAAATATTGTACTCTTATTCTTGTGTTCCACTCAAATTTGATGCATTGATTCATGCCATCTGCAATGGCAATGGCCTTTTTTTTGCCATAAGCATCGTACATTGCAGCATCAATCCATCATCAGCAGCAATAAAATGATCTTTTTGACCAACATCCCTTCGAAAACGGCAAGGTTGATCCAGTGGGAAACGGGAGGCAAACTCGCAAACAGAGGTGCGAACTATCTTCAGAAACCGACCCAACAGACTGACTAGCCGCTCCCAACAAGCACAACAAGCACAACTGAAGAACAAGATCAGGCACCATCTCACCATGACCAAACATCGGCACAACAAACAACACAAAGCTGACCAACACTTAATAGCCAACAACCTAATGACTGAAAAAGAAACCAACACCACAGGAGCGGAAGATGACCTAACATCGGAAAACAGTAGGGACACGATAAACTGAGCCGCTGGTCAGGCTGCAACTAAACCTGCCGGCCCAGCCACCACCGTCTTCTTCTTCCTTGCCTGCCCAGAGGTGTCCACAAGCGCGGTCACAGCAGAGATAAAGCTCTGCGTTAGCGGGGACCGTCAGATAATGTGCACGGTAAAATCAAGGGGAGAAGTGATCTCTTGGACAGTAGTAGGGTTGCATGTATAGTAAGCACTTGTACTATTGCACTTGTTCGGGAACAAGTTTACCTGAATCAAAAACCGTACTGGCATCTCTGAACAAGTTGGACGAACGTATATATGAACCTCCTTGATCAACTCATTCTAGCTATGGACTGCACATCAGCCCTCTGTCCTTTAGACAGCAGTTGGTTCAGTCGGCCTCCTTCCAGTAAACTTGCGTTGGCAGCATGTAGTTTCTGTAAACAATCACCTGACCCCTCCACAGTGTAATCGAAGGTGGGACGCCGACTCGCCGAGCGCCTCCTGGGTCATCTAGTAATCGCGGTGCACGCCACCTTGGCCTTGTCGCCCAGCCGCCACCGCGGGCATCCATCATCCACTAGCCGACTTTGGAGAGAGGTTGGCACAATGGCCTCGACATATCCTTAACCCTTTGAGTACATCGCGCCACACCTGCTGCCCCGGCACGACATGGACGGCACCGTAGTCAGGGTCTGCTCGGTCTGCCAGCAGCCATGGATCGGCTCCGCCACGGACTGGGTGTGCATTGTGCATACCCAGGAAATGTGTTATCTACCTTGTTGCTTTCTTTGTTGTATGGCTTGCGTCCTTAGGCTCAACTCCCACACCTGTTGTACACAACCAACCAACATATATCTCTGGTCAGTTAGTGACTCACAACTCACAAGATGATACAGAGTATGTATGTGCTTTTACTTGTGGGGCTTCTGCTGTAGCAATGAGTTCCCTGCATTCCTCCACTGCGGCCATTTCTTCAGCGGCAACAGCCGAAAGCTCTGTTACCGCAGGGAGTGTACCCTCCATCTGCACACCACTGGTAAATGTGCTTGGTAGTTGTATACCTCGACGCATGTATTTAATCTTTCTTTAATAAAGTATATCTTGATCTATACCCTTCCTTATCTGAAATTCATAAATACCACAAGGCGGTGGTATTGAATATATCGATCTCGCTACTTCCATATTTTGACCAGAACAATTTGGCAGAATATCAACGAAAGTTATCTCAAATGGCCATTGGCCAATCTTTATTAGATAGGGATGAAGAGCACAACAGAGACAAAATTTGCATAATAGTTTAATTTTCTTGGTCCATGAATATGGTCCTCTTGATCAATGCAGTACCTGTTTGGAATTCGATAGTAAAAAATCTAGCAGTGTAAAATTTGTCAGTAGAGTGTGGCTGTTCTATACCCAGGGACATTGCACCACCCGCTACACCCAAGATATAAAATTTAGCAAAAAAATCTGAAAATTTGCAAATCCGATTATGAGCAAATGTTTAAGGTGCTTACAAAATTTTGTTGCCAAATAACATCTGACGAGCACTAAGAAAAACAAAGTTTGTGCTAAAAAAAAATCTGAAACGTGGGTGAAGAGCAATAATTTGTATTTTATTTCACATGGAGATCATTCGATGTTATTTGGCGACCAAACTTTGCAAGCTTGTAAAACATTTGCTCATAGTCAATGCCACAAAATTTCATTGTTTTATTTTTTTTGTTTCACTGTTCATTGCGTCGGTGCACCAAAATTGGGTGCAACCACTACTTTCTCTTGTTAGAAAGCTTTTGGTTTTACCCTTGGTAGCAAGTGGCGAGTGGATGAGCCCATTTCTTGTATAATGTCAATTGCTGTGTCATGGATCAGATCTTTCGGATTTGATGAATTTTTGTGAGTTTGTCTTGGTGCTGAAAAATACACTCTCTCCAAAATAAACTTGCAAGACATCATTAGTGGCGATTCTCCTTGTGACAATCACCTTTACCGCTGGTTTCACTCTGCTTGGAGGATATAGCGCTAGTCTTCCCATCATGACTAGAAAGGTTGCATTTTCAAGCATTGACTTTGACACCTTAACAATGTGCTCTTCATTTTTTGTGGCTTCATATGCCTCATGCAAAGGTGTGAAGATGGCAAGTTCATGAGTTACTACAAATATATGTCACATAAAAATGTTTGGCGAAATGTAACACCAACACTAATTAAAGTAACAAAAATAGAAATGACTGCCAATGGATACCTAACATTGTCAACTATGAAAAACTAGTTATTAGGCTAGGTGGCCTAGACCCACGGCCCCACCAAAATTGTGGTGGTTGGGGGGGGGGGGTGTAGAGAATCCTATACGACCGGGTCATATAGCGCCCATCAGGAGACCACATCCAACGATTGACACGTGGTAAAACGGGTTTCAAAGCAACAAGGCTACTTATTATACTCTAATTAAGTCCCATACCCCCTTTCCTTCTTCTCCCGTGCGTCTCTGCTCCTACCGCAATCCACGGCCGTGGTCCTCGGCTGCCGGGCAGCACGCCCCTGGCGCCACAACTCTTTTGCTCGTTGCGCCCATGGCAATCCTCCTCGATGCCCCGCTTGGTTCTTCCTCACGCAAGGGTCACACATCCACAGTGGTTATGTTTCTTTTTCTCCCAGATTCTTTGGTTGATTGATTTCACAACCACAAAATTGACAAAAAATCAAAGCAGTCTATACTCCAGATCATTGAAGCAGATAGCAAAATATCAAATCACAGCCACATCGAACACTCAAATCAGTAAATACATCATCAGGCACCAGGCTTGGTGAACGCTACAGGAGTGGCTCCGCCAGGGCGAGCTGCCGGTCCGTCGAAGAGCACGACCATAGACGGTGGGGGGAGCATATGAGATGGAGCTCCGGTGGTTCAAGCCACAAAGGGAGCAGGGGAGTTGCCGTGGCGTTGAGCCGTCATGGAGCGGCCATCGTAGACAGGCAAGAGCGCATGGGTGATGGAGAAGAAAACAAGGAATTGAAGGATAAAGTGGCCTTGTTGCTTTGAGATCCGGTTTTGCCACGTGTCAATCGCTGGATGTGGTCTCTCGTTGGGCACTATACGACCCGGTCGTATATGATTTTTTTTTCCGGGTGGGGGGGAGGGGGGGGGGGGGGCTAGAGCCCCCACCCCAATCTCGCAGCGTTACACTATATTTTTTGTAATTGCACATGTTCAAGCACAACTTTACATCTCCAAAACAAATTTGCAAGACATCATTAGTGGTGATTCTCTTTGTGACAACCACCTTCACTGCTGCTTGCAGTCTGCTTGGAGCATATAGCGACAGTATTCCTATCATGACTAGAAAGGTTGCATTTTCTAGCATTCTTTGTCTTTGACACTTTACCAATGTGCTCTTTGTTTTTTGTGGCTTCATATGTCTCATGCCAAGGTGGGAAGATGGCCAGTTCATGAGTTATTACAAATATATATATCACTTAAAAATGTTTTTCAAGCGGTGAAGGTATTTTCAGTAACTGCACATATATAACATACTATGTAAGAGGGGCAACTTTACCAACACTATGTATAGAGTTCTGCTCAATAATGGTCGCATTATTCTGCTAACACCCCTTAAAAGTCTTATTCTACTAACACATCACTTATTCTGATAACAGAAACGCACTGCCCCGTGCACCGAACCAAACACCGCAGCGCCCCACAAAAACAAAGTTTAACGACAACAAAAAAACTCTCAGCCCCATTCCCCACTACCCACACCCACCTTTCTCTCGATCCACCTCCTACCCACCCCAGCCGCCGCCGCCCAACCACATCCCGTCCCGACGCCGCCCAACCACGTCCCGCCCCGCCGCCTCCTCCCACCTCCCTCCGCCGCCGGCCACCGGGCTTGCCGGATCCCCACGGCGCCCGCACCTCCCTCCCAGCCCCCGCCAAACCCCTCGCTGCCCCCATCTCCCACATATGCCCTGGCCAATTCCTACCCCCTGTTGCCCCCACCTCCTTCGCCGCCGGCCACCTCCTCACCCCCTCATATGGCGAGATCCCACGCCATGGTTCACCTCCTCCTTCCGACGACGCCGTGCCCGTAGCACCCGCTGTCGCTCGGCGCAGGCCGCCGCGCCCCCCTCCCTGAGTGGCGGCCACAGGTGAAGGAGCACCCCCCCACACACATGACTAATAGATCCGCATGGATCCATGGCGCCCTTGTAGTTCGCCTGGTGACTCACCCCGTCCATCGCCATCTACCACGCGGGAGAAGGACGAGGACTGCTGCTCCTCCTCCACTCTCGCTTCGCATGTGACCACCCCTAGTTGCTACTATCTCCTCCCTTCCTATTTTATCTCCATGCCGTTCATGCAGTTCGGTTTCCGGTGTGGTACCGTTCGGCATCGCGAGCAGTGTAGTACACCAAGCACCAGCGGACCAGCCCAAAAGAGATGCAATTCGGTGTGGAGTCTGCAGCGCCACCATTTTTTTGTTTATCTGTATGCAGGGAAAGTGGGCTCTAGCCATGGTGGACGATTGGATCTTTCCGGCGGTTTGCGGTACAGGAGTACCGCGAGGAGGGTCAGCGGCAGCCACGATGCCCCCGATGAGCAGTAGCCGCTCATGGGCTGTTAAAAAAAAAGCCTCTTTTCCTCTCTATTCAGATTTTGTATTGTGTAGTTCCCCTCGTGTGACAAGTTCTGCAGTACACATCGCCATGTTGGGCGCCGGCTTCATCGTCAGTAGCACCAAATGGCCTACGACGGCATGCTGCGGTGCACTGTGCAGGTGAGTTTGGCAAGTACTAGTTCCATAGCATGGGGGCCTGGTGATCTCCCAGTGCCACCCAGTGAGGCCGATTTTCGTGTTTTCACCCTTTCGCTAGAGTTTAGCCAGATCTGACCTTCATCCAAAAATATTTCGGAATCTGACTCTTTTCCTACCATCATAGTCTATGGCGGTAGAGTTTAACTACCTACCGCTAGAGTCAATGGCGGTAGAAATTGGTCGACGTTTAGACAGCATTTATACATAGCACAAGCCTATCGCCAAAGATGATGGCGGTAGCCTTCAGGACCTTCCCGCCATAGCATCTGGCGGTAGCTACTTTCCACTACACACGGCCGGCCGCTGCGCTAATGCATGTGCTAATCACCTCAACATATGGATCAGCATGTGCACTAGGTATCATAGTATTGAAGACTAGTACTCTGATCCTACACTCGACTGACAACAATCCTGCACTAGCACACTATGCAATAAAATGGTAGTACATGCAATGCATTAGTCAAATGCATGCACGTACGTAAAGCTAATCAAAGGGCCAACTGTTTCCCTCCCTATATATCATGCATTTAAGAAAAAGACTTCTACAATAAAAAATTAATTCTATGGGTTAGTCATGATAGGAAAGAAAGAAATTAAGTTATTGTGCACTTTGCACTTGAGTGACAAGTACATTTCATATTTTCTTGGCTTCAAAGCTATCATATTTCAAAATATTTTAAGATATTCTATATGGCTAATGTCATATATTGTTTGATTTTAATATGATGGTTGTTAGAAACAAAATATTAAGAGTTTTAATATGATGGGTTAGTCATGATTTTAATATAAGAGTTTTAATATGATGGTTGCTAGAAACAAAATATTAAAATTTGAATTTAAATTGGCTCCCGCAGCGGCGAGTGGCATTTCCAGCGTGGTGGAGTCTTCCACAACTTTAGCTCACGGTTGCACAAGATTATCCCGGCAGTCTGGTAGCCGGCGCCGTGGCGCCCGGCCTTGGCTGACCGGTCCTCCTCGTCACGGAGGAGATTACTATGTCCTCCTTGTGGGAGGAGCCCGCCGCCGTGGATGCAGATGATCCAGGAGCGAGGGCGCCGACGCCATGATCCACCTAACGACAAACTGCCACCGTGGCCGCCCGGGCGCGGAGAACTAGGACTTCGGTACCGCCACTCGGAGAAGAGAGGAGGAAGGGCTCGACAAGGGGGAGGAGGACAGTGTGGTTCTGGATGGTTCACACTCTTCTTCTTCTTTCTCTGGCCGCCTTCAAGCCCAGGCCTCACCGCCTGCATCCGCCGCCAGCGGCCGCCTCACCGCCCCGCCCTCCCTCGACCTCCTCCCACCGCCGAGCTTGCCGCCGCCCCCGGCCATCCCTCTAAAGCCGGCGAACTACCCAACTTCTTCGGTGAACCTGCACCCCCGGGCACCCCTAAGATAGACCCAGAGGCTTTAGCTCCCCGGCGAGCACCTGCACCCACTGCATCCCTAAGATAGACCTAGAGACTGCTGGTTCCTGGCAAGCCGACGACTGCTGCACCTCTGCGTGCCTATTTCTTCCCAAACAGAAGTCGACTCATCCTTATATATTCAGGTGACTGGCGTGCAGCTAAACTGTAAACTAACACCGGGCCACGTCATGTTGGTCTCCAGCTAAATTACGTGTTGAACACGGCAAGTCCATGTACCCCTATATATATTAGAAAAAAATATCAATAAAAACATGCAAGTTGCACCCATCGCAAAAAATTTCATCTGTTTTATTTTGTTTGCTAAGCTATGAGAGTGCTGGAGAGGGAGAGCTCTTCCGTTCCGTGAAGATAGAATCCATCCAGGTTCACATAGGTATCGTACTCTACGCGGCTACACATACGTATACGTACTTGGTCCAGCAAAATCTATCAAGCACTTTGCTTACTTGCTTAGCTTTCACATACGCATGATGCTTTCGGATGATTCAAGTCCAAATCCAACATGGTCGACCGTAATATTGTTTGCTATAGCTGCGTAGCACATGCATTAGTACATGACTGTGGGTGATTAACACATGCATTAGCGCCAGCGGCCGGCCGTGTGTAATGGAAAAAGAGTTACCGCCAGATGCCATGGCGGGATGGTATTGAAGGCTACCGCCACCATCTTTGGCGGTAGGCTTCTGCCATATATAAACACCGTTTGAATATTGACCAATTTCTACCACCATTGACCCTGGCGGTAGGTAGTTAAACCCTATCACCACAGACAATGACAGTAGGAAAAAGAGTCAGATCCCGAAATATTTTTAATTGGGGGTCAGATCTGATTAAACTTTAGCAAAAGGGTTAAAACACAAAAATCGGCCATCCAGTGACGAGCTCGTGCATATAATTGTGGCATGTCCTGTGCCTTTTAATTTTGACAGTAATGCAGGAAGTTCATTGTGTACCTGGTGCGGTTTGGTGACTCGGGCATGTATAGTGGGTGTGGTTCCGTATACTCATCGCTGGAGCAGCCCACACGGTGGGGGCACGCAGCCATCGTTGACTTTACAAGCAGTACACTTTGGTACTATGAGCTGTTGCGCAAAAAGACAAGGGACACGATTGAATTTGTATTTTTTGTTTTGAGGCTTGTTGAAGTAAAATCCAGGAAACAATGTGTCAAAGATGCGGTTCACTTTGGGTACTGTCAATGTTCACTCTCGCTGGTGTCGCGATTCACTTGCTCCCAAATGTGAAGTGCAGAAAAATTGTGGAGATGCCAAAACGACATCTTCCTGTTCAATTTTTCTCTATTGTCATGCAGTTCGGCAGCCCCACAACCGAGTGGCATTTTAAATTGTTATTAAATTTGCCGACAAAAATTGTTATTAAATTTGTTAAGAGAAACAAATACAGTTCAGCAACCCCACGCATGCAGTACATTGTGTTTTGTAAAAAAAATTGAGGGAGTACTTGTCAAACATGTTGCAATACGTCTGGAATTTTTTTTGTTTGGCAAAAAAAACCATGCAGTTTGGTTGTCCGTCTGATGCAGTGCGGTTTCAGTTTGGAAACAGTGAGATCGGGCGTCAGATGTTGTTCATGTTGTAAGTGCAAAAAGAAAAAAATTTATTACGGAAGGGAAGAAAAGTAATGCGGTTCACTTCTTGATAGTGTTGTGGTTCATTTACACCCGATGTGGAGTGCACTCTACTTTCTCGTCTTTGAAAAAATTACGTTTAAATAAAAGAGACCATGCAGTTATCTTACCCGTCTGATGCAGTGCGTTTTTTCGTCCGATGCAGTGCGATTTTCAGTCGAATGAAGTACGCACGTCGATTTGGGTGTCGCGAAAACAGTGTCCGCATTTCAGTAAATTTAGAACTGCTCTTAAACCGTAACAAATTAGAGAGAGTGTTCTACATGAAAAAGTTGCGTCTCGTCGATATCTTTCTAACGGTATATCATTTTAATCATTTTGACCATCGGTTTGTAATTTTTTTTGCGAAAAACGGCCGCTGCCACTCGTCATCCGCCGAACGATTTTCAAAATTAATATAAAATCGTAAGGAATATAAAAAACATTTCAACATATGAAAGTTGCGCCTTGTCCATAGCTTTCCAACAACGTGTTACACGCCCCATTTTGACAAACGGTTTAAAAAACTAGAGCGAAAACAGTACCGAAAATTGCAAAAATTTCGAAAAAACGTAATTCCACGATTTAGGAAATTTGAAACTGCTCTTAAACGGTAACGAATTAGAGAAGATAATAGATATGAAAAAAAATGCGCCTCGACGATATCTTTCCAACGGCGTATCATTTGCTTTATTCCGATGAGCGGTTTAGAAAAAAATCAAGAAAATACGCTCGCTGCCACTCGTCATCTGCCACACCATTTTTGAAACTGCTCTTAAACCAAGAGGAATCTCGAAAAGTGTTCAACATGGCGAAGTTGCGCCTAACAAATAGCTTTCCAAGGGTATATTATACGCCTCGTTCTGATAAATGGTTAAAAAATTAGAGCGAAAACAGTACCGGAAAAACACTGCGTGCAGTTTTTTCCGACACGAAGTTCACTCGTGTGAGTACTGCAGCACACTTGGTTCAAACAATGACGTGCACTTGCGTTGAGCGTGCAGTGCGGAAGTGTTATCAGAATAGTTATTCTGCTAATATTAGCAGAATAGACCGGTTATATATATATATATATATATATATATATATATAGGACAAATGTTTCCTACAAGCAGTGGTAGTTACCACCACCACTTGCGTTTTGTATGTTGTATGTAGTATCTGTCGAAACCGAGTATGTACGTGTAGTATGTAGTATATAATAATGATTAGGTAGTATATATACTAATTTTTAGGTAGTATGTACCATTTTTGAGTATGCTCTTTTTATGTACAAATATGTACGTATTTCACAAATATAAAAAACTATGGGCTCATATGCAATTTTTTCATGTAACTTGCTTTGAAATATCTTAGATATATTATATGAACATATTTAAAATAATAAAATAGTATATATAGTACCACATGGTAGTATATGAGACATGTGGGGTAACTACCACCGGGTGGTAGGATGGATTTTCCCTATATATATATATATATATATATATATATATATATCATCCTAATTAAGAAATGGTCATCAATTCCATCAAAAACGCAAAAGAATAGGTGATGAGAAAAGGAAGGACCAAGCTTTTGCTTGTAGGGCTGCTGTGGTAGGCTGGTAGCAATGAGTTCCTAGCATTCCTTCACTGCGGCCATTTCTTCAGCGGCAACAGGCGAAAGCTCTGTTACTGCAGGGAGTGTAGCCTCCATCTGCAAACCACAAGTAAATGCGCTTGGTAGTTTTTATTTTCCAAATAAAATGCGCTTGGTAGTTGCATACCTCGAGGCATGTATGCAATCTTTCTCTAAAGTATATGTCCAGTCTACTATTCCTTACTTGAAATGCGTAATAAGTAAACACAAGGTGGTGGCACTTAATACTCCCTCCATCCGAAATTACTTGTCGCATAAATGGATGAAAACGGATGTATCTAGAATTAAAATACATCTAGATACATTCATTTCCCCGACAAGTATTTCCGGACGGAGGGAGTACATCGGTCTAGCTACTTTCATATTTTGACGGGAACAATTGGGCAGAATATCAAGGAAAGGCTGGCATCAATAGTTTATTTTTCGCCGTCCATGAGCATGGTCTTCTTAACCATTGTAGTAGCAGTTTGGACTTCGGAGTTCAACAGCAAAAAATCTAGCAGTGTCAATTTTGTAAGCAAGCTTCTGAATTTTACCTTTGGTAGCAACTGACAAGTGGATAAGCCCATTGCTTGCACAATGTCAATTGCTGAACTGACAGTGTTCTTAACATTATTTACATCAGCCTCCAAGAGGTACAGATAAGCGCCATTTAAGTTTTTTATTGATAAAACGACATAGAATAGTACTCGAAAGAAACATGTTCATCACGTAGACTAGTTAGCCTTTCCCAGTATGAGCCGTGATACGTATAGGTATTGTGATTTTAAATCTGAACAGCGCTTTCATGTTACCTTTGTACCTCCTGTGACTGGGAGACGAAGGGCACTCACTTTAAGTGCTTCAGTTGCACCACACAAAGCACTAGAATAATCTGTTTCAAACGATGCCCAGCAATTGAGGTAGTCCATCTGCATCTTGATAACAAAATATGCAAGTAGCGACCAAATTTAAAAGGCAACCAAAACTTCAACACGCAGTATTAGCTTCCGCGAACATTGATGCAACATCCACACATGTTTCCTTGTGAATTTTAGACTAGCTGTCAAAGTAACATAATTGCATAGCATGATAATTGAAATGACAACAAAACTTGCTTGTTCTTTCAAAAGCATTTCTAGTTTGACCTCGTGTCCTGCCTAAGCCTTTACACATCATTCCTTTTCTTAACAAGAGAGTCAAGCATTTTCCAAGTGGTAAGTTCTTATTATATAGGAGGCGTAACTGATGGGCATCTTCCAAGTGGCTTGGGCTCACTTTTCTTAATCTTGTAGCATCAACAACGTAGCTATTACTAGATGATGGGGCCTTGGATTTTTTACCGTGTGACGATGCTGATTTGCCGCCAACAGATGGAGTGACCGGTCTATATATATAGAAAGGAGCATCGAATTTATGAACATTTTCAAATGAGCGATCACTGGTTGATGGTGATCATTTTAAAAATTTATGGAATCATTTAAAAAATATGAACGTCTTCAAATGAGCGAACTTTTCATAAATTCATGAACTTTATTTTGAATCCAACCTTTCCAAATGCATGAACGTTTTAAAATTTACAACTCTCTGCAAATTTTGCAAACTTTTTTTAAAATCCTTGATTTTTCTTTCAAAATCCAAGATTTTTTTTCGAAATGTAATATTTCTCAAATTTTAAAATTTTTATATTCATGAACTTTTTCTCAATTCATAAGCTTTTAAAAAATAAATGAACCTTTTCCATAATACATGATTTTTTATTTCTACCAAAATTTAGAATTTAACGGGAAAAGTTGGATTTTTCGTAAGACAACAAACTGAGCAAAAGATGAGCAGAAAAAAACCCCAGTGAATAGATGTAGCGAGTAAAGATTGATTTTAGGTAGAAGCGAGCGATACTGAGCAAGCAGCGCAGCGACCGAGCGAGTGAGGAAGCCGAAATCTTTACTGTGGAATAGAAATCATACGTACCCCGCGAGTGACTCGTCCTTCTGTATGGGCCGCCACATGTCAGATTTATTCACCCACCAGTTTTGGGGAAGGTTCTTCCCTAACCTGTTTTTTTCCTTCTTTCTTCTATTTTCTGTTCTATTTTTTCTTTTTCTTTGTTCAAATTCGCAATATTTCTAAAAAATAATGAATACGTTTTCAATTGATGAAATTTTTAATAATAACAAGCAATCTTGAAATTCATGCGCATTTTTAAAGTTGTGATTATTTTTTGTCCAAATTTGACAAGAAAATGAAATTCATGAAATAAATTTGAAATATTAACCTTTTGGAATTCGAGGATATTTTTAAAGAATTTGTAAACATTTCTCACACTTTTGAACTTTTTTGAAATTACTGAAGAAATTTCAACTCACATTTTTATTTATTTTTATGCACATTTTCCTGCATTCACCAAGATTTTTTTTGAAATTGTACATTTTCAAGCTCACGAACATTTATTTGAATTCATGAGTATTTAACTATTCCTGAGCATTTTTTTGTATCCATAAAATTGTTAAAGAAATTCATTAACATTTTCTGAAATCACGAAGAATATTCAAATTTGAGAACTTTTTAATGTTGCAGAATTTGTTTTGAACTCACGAACATTATTCAAATTTGAGAATATTTTTAAAAAAGTGTGATTTTTTAAATGATAATTTTGTTTTCAAAATCCGAAACAATTTTTAGTGAAGCAAAAAAGGAAAATAGAAAAGAAAGAAAATGGGGCCGATCTAGCTGCTCCGCTCACTCGGAATTGTTGTTTAGTCGTAGCTTATTAGCGCGATCTAGCTTGCTCCGCTCACCTGGCTTTGGTTTTTCTCTTCTGCACTAGCTTCTGGTTGTGTGGATGTGTAAAAAGTACATGAGTTCAAAAAAATATTCATGGTTTGTGAATTTAAAAGTATATTACGAATTCAAAAAAAGTTTGTGAATCCGAAAATAAATCGTGAATTGGAAAAATGTTCATGAATTTTTAAAATTTGACAAATAATATATATCTATAAGGGCTTCCTGCACTAGTGTAATGAATATCTATTAGCTCTGCGACCAGTAGTATATAAGGTTCACAAGCCGGATGTTCAGATAATGTTTAGGTATGGTTATGACGATCTATTGATAGTAAAGATCTCAAAGGTCAATGGGAAAATGATGTTCAGAAATAAAGTTGGCTGAGATTACTTGGTCCTCACCACGCAAAAAAGAAGAAGAAGAGATTACTTGGTCCTCGGAGTGGATGTGCATCCCCACTGTATCTTGGTGTAAGATTCTACGGACATAAATTGGGCTCTTCTCTTTTTCAATAAAGAGTTAATTTTATTATTCAAAATGGAGCATAAAGAGGATACATAACAGAATGTGCATATCCAACCTTTGCGTAGTTAGTATACACACATCCAACATCAACACATAAAAACACGCCGCCACCTAGAGCCATGTAAGAAGTGTAATACCCTTTTCCAAAAAAATGTAAGAATTGTGTGTCGGCGTAGAAAGATAAGGAAAAAAAGGGCCCAAACCGATTAGATACTCGATTGCCAAACTACGGCAAATGACCGCATCCACACCAATCATCTTATGACGCCACATGAACGATGAGATTTTTCAATAGCAAAGCCTTTAGGATGGATGCAACACTCAAGCATTGTCTTCACCGGATTCAACCACCAAGGCCAGACTCTAGTGTTTCACCCCGAAGAATCAATCCGAGCAATGCCTTCAACAAGGCGACGACATAAAAAACATCACCATTATTAGGTAGAGCCAGCTCGGGTTAGACCTAGGCTTTCACCCTGGAGCTCGTTACCATGGGCTGGAGTAGCACCACCATCAAAGTCATTAATGTGTGCATTGTAAAAAAAAGAGAGTCATTAAAGGGTTGCGATCATGCGATGTGACTGCCATCACTACACAACCATCACTCTACGTCAAGCCTTCGTACATAATTTGACCATCGAAGTCAATCACTGGACCTTGAGAGATGAACACTCCCAAAGATCTGTTGGTGACCACCGCCGCCGTGGAGCCATAGGAGGTCAATGCAGTGCAATCACCCTCTTCCCCGGCTGCATTACACTGCATTGACCTGGATCACCACCACCAAGCACCATCTAACAACGACCATCTGAGCTCTGAACTAACGTTGCTCAGATCCGTGCGATCAAGGACCCTCACACTAGATCTGGCACATAAGGCGCGCAAGGCCTTGGATCGCCTCTTTGCCAGATCCGTGGTCCGGTGGCTTCGACGAGCCTGTGCGAACGTTGGGGTCCCTACTCTAAGCACCAGGCCAAAATCTCCACACCCATAGCTGGTGGCCACACCGGAGGGCTGGTGAAGACGACACAATTGCTGGCCGTGGCCTCCCAAGCCACCTAGAATCGTTGGCGCATGATGAAGCATGTGGAGATGATGGCTTGTAGGACGCGGGGGACGAGGGGGAGGAGAGGAGACGGGGGTGGCGGCGATTGGGTTCTTCTTCTTAAAATAAGATGTGCACGATCTTCCCTGTCGCATCTCTTTTGCAAGATGTTGTACAAACATTATTATGAAAAATCAGTAAACATGACACATTTAGGGTATTGTTATAAATTCCATCAGGTCTTCTGAGTGCACTCATGATCATCGTCAACGAGTCCTCATATATCTGGATACAGTTATGATGATCTATTGTATAACTCAAAAGGGGAGTGTGCTGCCAGAAACTTTTTAAGATGACGGTTGTAGACACACGGCCTCTCTAGTTGGGCTAGATGCCCCGCCTTGCTTATTGTTTGCAGTGTCGCTTTCTCGCCTAGGTCCCTGCACCCATTATTTCTGACTTAGTAAATCTATTCTGGGCCTGGAGTAGACAAAAAGATGAAAGTGCGTACATAGTGAAAAATCCTTTTCTGAGCCCGGGCTCAGCTGCACCCGTGTTGAATAAAAAAATTAAAACAAATAATAGAAAAAGTCAATTTTTTCATGGTAGAAAATTGGATGCGTGAGGCCCGCCCCAATTTTCAAGTCAGTTGAACAAATGAGCAACTCTTGGCAAAAAAGACAAATTCGACATCTATAAAATAGTTTACTTTTATATACTGTTTTGATCCGATTTGTCTTTTTTGCTGAGAGCGCCTCAGATGTCTAAATAAGCTAAAATTTGGATCTGACGCAACAAACTGTCAACCATGAGAAAAAAATTTGGAATTTTTTGAATTTTTCTAGTATTTTTTGTGATTTTTTTCTGGCCGGGTGCAGATGATCGTAGGCACCGAATCGCTGCACTGTACATAGTGGTTTTCTTACTCTTTCAAACTCTCCCCATCCTCCACGGGGAAGAAGTTGTCGTTCTCACCCCACAACAAGAGTATATTCTGCATGCAAGCTAGTTGTCAGAGACATGTGATTGATGCTTATGTATACAATCGACAAGATATCTATCTGACCGCATCACTCATCAAACATATTATGAATGGAATGTTAGTTAAGAAAAGGAAAAAAAAATATTACACTATGCAATTTGGAAGAAGGAAATGGCGCCTAAACCTGGGTGCCTTAGATGTAATCACTTCATTATATCTTCTATATCTAAATAGTTAGCCCCCACTACTAGATTTCTCTACATATCCATGCTTTCACATCACCTTAATTATTTACAGCTTTTCGATCAAAATCATGTGGCATCAAGAAGTCATACATGTGCTCATAAGTTACTCTTTGCATTAATGTAAATCATGCCACCTCACTAGTCAAGCATGTCTTTTTTTAACGAATGCATGCACTCAATTACATTTTTGCATTAGTCTATCAACTAAAACAACACCACTTTATCAATCATGTCTTCTTTTGGGGGGAATTTTTTCCTCTTTTATACATTATTTTGTCACACACATCATTTATGTTTTATCATTTATATGTTTTTGATTGGTTTTATTTGGTTTTAAGCACCTGTTTATGCATTGGTTTTAACACAATTCCCGCGGCAACGCGCGGAGCATCTTCTAGTTTAATCTGTTCCTACGTATTATTACTGAAAATAGCACCAAGAATCTGCTGAAAAAAACCCTGAAAAAACCTGCTGAAAAACAGGCGCCGATGCCTCTTTGCCCCTCATGTTCACCATATCGTCCAGCATCTCGGCTCTCTCCTTTCGGTTGTTACACATCACCTGCACCCACCATGAACAATTGAGCTTACTTCTTACAACAAGACTATAACAACTAAGAAGAGAACAAACCTTACGTTCTTCCGATTACGTACTGACCTTGAGGAAGTCCTTGAAAAGGCGACGGGGAAACCACATCTTCATGTGCATGGCGGAGGAGAAGAGCAACCTGAGCTGTTCCACCGTCTCCGGCAGCATGAGCTCCGTGATCGACCGGGCGCCGGCGTGCCTCCCCAGCAAGGCGTCCTTCATGGCGTCCGTGTACGTGACGGTGCAGCCGGAGACGACAACGGAGCGGACGAGGCCTGGGCACGCCGCGGCCATCTCGAAAGCCACGAATCCGCCGTAGCTGAACCCGACGACAGTGCAGGGCCCCGCCACGCCGAGATTCCGCAGCGCCGCCGTGAGGCATCGCGCCTGGAACGCCACGGAGCGGTCTGGCGACCGCGACGTGGAGCCGCCGAAGTGGACCAAGTCGGGGACATAGACGTCGTGGCCGCACTTGGCGAGGGCGCCCACCTGGAACGCCCATGTCATCATGCCATCGCCGGCGAAGCCGTGCACGAGCACCACGGGGTGGTGCTGATTGTGATTCATGTGCGATGCCTTCTTGTGGCTGGGCAGCCAGAAGTTGATGACGGTGCCGTTCTCCTCGTCCACGGCCACGGCGTGCTGCCTGAGGCCGGCGCTCGTTGCCAGACGGGCCACGAAGTGCTTCCTTAGTACCTCTACCCAGTTCACCATCCTAGATACAGTACGGACGAGCTTGTTTCTTGCTTAATGGCCGCTGGCACTTTTTTTTTTCTTTTGACAATTGGCTTATGAGGTTAGCTAACCAC
The DNA here is from genome assembly GCA_021605145.1 of Aegilops bicornis. Classification (NCBI taxonomy): domain Eukaryota; kingdom Viridiplantae; phylum Streptophyta; class Magnoliopsida; order Poales; family Poaceae; genus Aegilops; species Aegilops bicornis. The sequence continues at coordinate 860,735,295 of CM038671.1, read as the reverse complement.
TATTGTCATGTGGTATGGCGGTTGGTACTTTAATTTGTAGGCAAGAGCGAACATTAATCGCCATTTGTTCTAAAAGATGACTCATGTCTCTGTCACTGTCAGGTGTAGGACTGTGAGTTACACATGCAGAAATGAGAACTAAGTACCCATTTTTCTGCCGCCCACAGAGTTTTTCGGATTTTTTTTGAAGTTCAAACTTTTGAAAAGCTACCATTTTAGAAAGTTTGAAAATTTCAGAAATTCTAAATCTCAACCAATTGACCCGGCTCTTTTTAATTTTTGTGTCCCAAGGACTCATGAGAACAACCTCTTTTCTTTCCTTTGAAAAAGGCCAACTTACGCACATATTTACACAACGTCTACTAAATTAATCTAAATCGATATTAACAAATTTAAATTACCTCTAGCACCATCTAATGTGCTTCCTTTTGCTATCAAAATTTACAGGCAAAGTCAGAATTTTTTGGTTGGAGAGTAGAGACGAATACATTGGCAACATATAGGAAAATAAACGGAAAAAAACCCTCAAGACGGACAACATCTGCAACATCTGTGGTAATGGCAAGGAGGACCAATACTACCTTCATACGGGTTTATTAGACCCTTCGTACTTTGGACCAGATTTTGACCATCTATAGACTACTAAAATACTTCCTCCGTTCAACAAAGTGTCTTAACTTTGTACTTTTTTTTCTCGAATACGCATGATTGTGCATATCATTCATTAAAGAAAAAGAGGAGGTGGGGAGCCCCAATCCACCAATACAACATTCAGCTTATTTACAAGCGGATTTCATCCGACCTACCCGCTATTTAAATAAGGCTAACTACTCGTGCCCTATCCGCTCCACCCTAGCTGGCTCCTGCCCTAAGACCTCGCCGTTAATCAGGCCTGCCTTTGCCCAGATAGCCCCCTCCGCTTGTATCTTCTACAACACACCTGACAGAGATGGGGTGTGTCCCTCGAACATGATGTCATTCCACTAGTAGAAAACATGGCTTTCGTTCAGGCCAGATAAACCCATTAGTCCCGGTTCAGTCACGAACCGGGACTAATGTGAGCATTGGTCCCGGTTCGTGCGGCTAAAGGCATTAGTCCCGGTTCAAATGAGCCCTTTAGTCCCGGTTTGAGACACGAACCGGGACTAAAGGGTGCGATGCCCTTTAGTCCCGGTTCGTGTCTCAAACCGGGACAAAAGATTAGACCTTTAGTCCCGGTTTGAGGCACAAACTGGGACTAAAGGGTGCCATTTAGTCCTGGTTCGTGTCTCAAACCGGGACTAAATGTCCCGTTTTCAAACTCTACCCCCACCCCCCTTACTACATCTATTAGTTAGGAAAATTTAAAAACTTAAATTTGGACATGTTTTGCAAAAAAGTGTTATGAAAAATTAAAACGCCCATATCTTTTGCATACGATGTCGAAAAAAAAAACGCATAATATATAAAAAAATCAGCACAAAAATCCGCATCCTATTTAGACCGCCATAGGCCTGTTTGCCAATTTTTAGAATCCTCAAATTCTAAAAGGAAAAAAAGTTATGCTCAAATTTCAGTTTTTTTTTAATTTTTTGGTTAAATCTGGTCAAACTATGGTCCAACTGCTTATTCAAAAAGTATTAGTGGTACTAAACAATTATTCAAGAATATTAGTGTTACTAAATAATTATTTCGGTATTTTGAATTTTGGTCAAATCTGGTCAAACTACTTATTTAAGAAATATTAGTGTTACTAAATAATTATTGTTTTTTAGAATAATAGTTTCAAACTCAAACAGTGAAACGTGTGACCTTATGCTCAAGCTAAACTCCTAAGGGTTAATAGGATTGACATCTTAATATTGTCAGAAAAACAACAAGTGCAGACTTGGAAACGAGGGGGAATAGAACCCGGAAGTTAAGCGTGCTCAGGCTGGAGTAGTGAGAGGATGGGTGACCGGCCGGGAAGTTAGATGATTTGGAATGATGAGGGGTGATTAGAGAGCAGAGGTTAAATTGAGATGAGTGGTGATTAGCGATTAAATTGTAAAATAATTCAGAAATTTGAAAATCGAGAAAAAAATTCAAAAAAAAAAACCTTTAGTCCCGGTTGGTGTGTTACCAACCGGGACTAAAGGTGGAGCTCCAGACAGCGGCCACGTGGAGGGCCTTTAGTCCCGGTTCTTAAGAACCGGGACTAAAGGGCCCTCTAGAACCGGGACAAATAGGCCTTTTTCTACTAGTGTTCATATGCTTCCACAACGTCCACATTACCAATAAACACAAAGCCCGAGTAGACTTCCGATGCTCCATGCTCTCCTCCTGTCTCATGCACCAATCGCCCAGATTCTCACCTGGCAGGGGGAGGTACTCCACCCTTCCAGCCAACGTGGTGCACCAATGCCATACCTGCCTCGCAGAGACGCAGCCGATGAGTAGATGTTGCATGGTCTCGTCGTGTTGGTTGCAGAAAGGGCAAGTGTCTTGGTGTGGTAGCCCTCGGCGTGCAAGCCGGTCCGAGGTCCAACAGCGGTTCCTGAGGGCAAGCTAGGTGAAGAAACAACATCTTAACGGAGCCTTCGACTTCCAAGTAAACGGCGCTGTCGGAGATTGTTGCCGTCCCATGAATTTTGCTGCGTATGCCGACCTCGCAGAGTACAAGCCATTTCAAAATCTGGAATCCCCTTGTCCTCCACTCCCTCCGCCAACTCAAAATCTGCAAGCCTCGTCCAAAGCCACAAGTACTCCTCCAGCTCCGGTCCCGTGAGGTTGGGGCCAACATCTCCAGTCCAAGCACCATTGCCGAGCGCATCCGAGACCAATCTCGTCGTCCGGACCTGCATTGGCACTCTGTTGTACAGCGCCGGTGCCAGCTCTCTTATCCTCGCTCCGTCCACCCAACGGTCCTCCCAGAACCGAGCTGCATTTCCGTTCCCTGTTGTCGTATGCATCACCGCCTGAGTCAAGGCCATCGCTTCCGGGCGCACAACGATGGAGAACTCAGCCCAAGATCTCTCTTTATCAGTCCTTTGGAGCCAAGGCCATCGGGTTTGCAGTGCTTTGTTCAGCCATCTCAAATCTGGAATCCCCAGACCACCAACCCATTTAGGCATACATACGTCATCCCAAGCCACCGAGCAATTGCCCCCTTTTTGCCTCACTCTTGTTGCACCACAAAAATCCCCGACAAATCTTCACCAACGCCGAGAGAGTTTTAGCTGGGAGGTTCAGAGCAAGCATGGAGTGGATTGGTATAGCACATAGCACTGATTGAATCAAGATTAGCCGCCCACTCTTCGGCAAGAGGTCTGCTTTCCAATAAGGCAAACAATCACGAACCTTGTCCACCAGGCCTTGCATCTGCGCCGCCGATTGTTTTCTGAGTGTTAAGGGTAGACCCAAGTAGGTGCACGGGAAGGCCGACGTCGAACATCCCAGAATTGTTTTCACCAACTCCACTTCGTCGTGAGAACATCTAATTGGCCATATAGCGCTTTTGTTCATATTGACCACCAAACCCGAGGCCTGCGCAGACACCTGCAAGAGTGCATCACATGTCGTAGCTTCCAGCGTCGTCGGCTTGATAAAGACGACCACATCATCCGCAAACATCGAAGTTCTTTGTCGCAACCCGTTCCTCGCTAGCTTCCCTAGCAAACCTCTGTTTGTTGCATGCTCAAAAAGGGCTTGTAAGGGCTCCATACAGAGTATAAATAGCATAGGTGACAGTGGGTAGCCCTGGCAAGGGAGGATTGGTTTGCCAGGCGTGCCATTTACCAGGATCCGCGTAGAAGATATTGCCAACAAACCACATATCCAAGTGATCCATCTATGTCCGAATACCATTCTCCTCAAGACCTCAGGAATGAAAGGCCATTGTATCGTGTCAAATGCCTTAGTTATGTCGAGTTTTAGCATAACCGTCGGGCTCCTCAGCGCATGTAGCTTGCGAGCTGTGCATTGGACAAGCATGAAATTGTCATGCAAAGATCGACCTCTCACAAACACACTTTGATGCATCCCCACAAATTTCGGTAGCTCTTCTGCCAGCCTTGAAGCTAAAATCTTGTCAAAGATCTTGATCGGCCCACAAACAAGGCTGACCAGTCTGAAGTCTCTGACATCGACCGCACCTGCTTTCTTCGGCAGCAAGGTGACCAAAGCCTTGTTTATCGCAGCCATGCCTCTCATATTTCCTCCATAGAATTGACCAAGTTCCCTCATAAAATCCTCCTTGATGACTTGCCAGCACGTGGCATAAAATCTACCGTAAATCCGTCCGGACCAGGCGCCTTGTCCATTGGCATTTCCTTGATTACTCTAAAAACCTCCTCCTTGGTATGTTTGAATTCTGTACCCATTCCTCTCAGCCTTTTCTGTAGCACAGTTCGAATTCAGTTCCATCTTGGTATGTTTGATCAGATTTAGCTCGGATTGGACATCTAAATGTGTGCCCTCCCGTAGTGTCTCACCCATTATGAATGGTTTCTCTAGTATTAGTCCCTCTTGTTCACCACTTACGTAGGCTGTTCAAGACAGTTAATCGCACTTGTCCTAATTCAGAGTAATTAATTGAAATCGGAACATAACAATAGAATCATGTGCTTCGCACCAGTTGAAATGTGAAGCAGCATTTTTAGTTTGATGCACTTGTTTGCAAATGCATACATGTGCTTCGCTCCCAAGACGTTGGTGTCAAAAGCTACATCGTATCTGCAAACCAGTCATGCTTTGATCAAATATCTAAAAAGCATGTTCTCAATTTTTTCTTTTATTGGTATAACAACATGTATGCTTTCACAGATTCGTCGTAATTAACCTTTCATAGAAATTCGTAGTCGCAGCACCATTCACGATGATGTCTATATTTTTGAACAGTTCTTTCAGCTTGGCAGTGTCTAGCCCAAAATCCTCATAGATAACGTCTCCTGCCAGAGGGCACACCTTTTCTTGGATGAAATCTCCGAAACCATTGCCATACTTTTCTCTGAGAACTTGGAAGATCTCCCTCCGTGTTACCTGCACATAAACGAATCGATGTTTGCAGTTTTTTCGTGTACTTAAATTTTCCCATGTATGTTCGGTTTGCCTGTTGAACTCTCTGGTTTTATTTCCCTCAACGCCGTTCTTTTCAAAGGAATCAGAGCGCTCATTCCATAGGAAAGGTTTCCTATCCTGTACTTATTACGGGAAACAAAACATGCATCCACTCGAAGCAAAGGAACAACACGGGAAAAACAGGCTCGCTCAGTTATCTCCCTACGGGCCGAACACCTCACTTTTTATTAATTCCTCGGTTTTAAGATCCCTGTAGGTTTGGACTGCACAAGCCAACACATTTCCTGTACTTTTTTAATTCCTCTATTTTCTTTACCTACAGTCCGAACATGCCCATTACACTTTCAAGCAAGCAGCAGTTGTCCGCCATACTCATCCCCGCCTCTCCACTCCACTGTGCACACCGTCCCGGGCCCTTTTCTTTACTCTCCTCGACCTCACGATGGGGCAGGTCCAGCGGCAGCAGCTGGTTATCATCGTTGGACGCTGGAGGGAGCTCTAGCGTCCACCGCAGCGTGGGTGAAGGAGGAGGTGGTGCTCTCATCCTCCAAGTACGAAGAGAAGCAGTCCCCACCCTTCCTGGCCAAGCTGGTGCAGACCGAAGATGATTTACATCCGATGATGGATCTCGCTATTGAGAGGTCATTCTGCGAGCGTGGCCCGGCGTTGCTCTCGGCACGTGAAATCGGGTGAAGGAGGAGCCACCCTCGCTACCGTTTTCCTGCATCAAGGAGGAGCCGCCCACGTTCCCGCACCACTGCGGCATCCAAATCGGACGCCACCTTAATGAAGAGTCATTGTTGCCCCCACAGCGCAACCACGGCGTCCAAATCGGACGCCTTGTGAAGGAGGAGGTAAGTGAGGCGTCGTCGTCGTCTCCACCATGATGGCGCCCGGTGAAAGAGGAGGAGCTCGACAACAATGCCAACAGCACACACGGCCACATCCTCCACTACCTCGGACGCACGCAACGGCGGCTCATCATGCATCCACGCACATACACACAGCAGCGGTCCAAAGGGCAGAAGCACAGCAATCGTGCTGGATCGCCGAAACGTGCCTTTGCGCTGCGTTTGCCACGTCCGACGGCATGACGTACTCGGTCCAAACCTCCCTGAACCTCGCGTTTTTTCTACTAGCGCTGTTCGCAGACGTTTAGTTTGTCCGTTTGGATGGACGTCGTTGGAGATGGCTAAGTTCACATGGTTGATACAGAAATTTATTGGTAGAGCAAAGTAAGGCAAGAACCAAGTTTATCACCTCGGTCTGGATCCGGTGTCTTGCAGATTCGTCATTGGTAGCTCGAACCAAGAGGAAGAGCTTCGTGACACCAGGCTGAACCCTCAGTATCTTCTCCACGAGCACTATTGAGATAGTATCACACACCATAAAGTGACACTGCATGCAGATGCTGAAACAGAAATGCGTTCGATCGAGGGATACCTTTTCCAAGGAACCCAGTTGATCCCGTGATGAGGATATTCTTGCCCCCGAAGTATGCTGCGACACGACCGGCATCCATTCCGCCGATCACCATCGCATCCGTCTGCCGCAAGAGCTTGTGAGATTTATGACTCGTAGTTTAAGCCCACTTGTCGTAGGCTGTAGGTAGGTAGGAGTAGTACGATAGAGGTTTCACTGTTTGATCCCTTCGACGACTTGGCCGCACACTTTATAGGGCTCCAGAGGGGCAGAAATCACATATTTGACCTGAGGCAGAAATCAAATCACAAACTGACCTGGTCACGAAAAAATTTCACTTTGCTGACCCTTTGGTGTGGCGCCCGACAGCTGGGCGCTGCACTCTACTGTGCAGCGCCCTTCCCATAGGCGTCGCACGTCCTGCCAGGGTGGCAGCCCTGGTCCAGTTGCGGCCCCACATACAGCACTGCAGCGCCTAAGACTTAGGCGCCACATCTGTAATGTGCAGCGCCTAGCTCTTGGCGCTGCACAGTCTGTGGTTCCACTTGGCTGGCCCCACCCTCTCTCCCCTCCCACCCCCACCCCACACACCCCCACCCCACCCAAACCCTTAGACTTGCGGCCCTCCTCTCTTCCCCTCTCCCCCCTCTCAAATCCTTCTCAAATCTTGCAAATCCGGAGTATTTGACCGTGGATTTCGAAGCCAACCCCTCCCTTAAGATAATCTCCTCCGATCCCCTCGTTTTCATTCATAGGAATTGTCACATTTGCTCAAATCTTGCTAGTTTGGGGAAACCCTAGTTTTTGCTTGGATTTGTAAATTTATGTTGAATGATGTTATGTTTCTTTGCTAATTTGGGTTGTTTAGGCTTCCATAGTATGCTAGGGTTAGGGTTATGTGTGTTTGATGTTGGTGTTAGGGTTATGTTATGGTTAGGGTTGTGGTAATTGTTATGTGGGGGTTAGGGTTATTAATTCATATATATGTTAGGGCATATGTGTGCAAATATTTTCTTAAGTATTTACTTGATATATGTGTGTTTTTGATTATTGTAGGGATGGGGAGAACATGTGTTTATGTTCATCATGTGGATAAAGAGGACTTTTTGAAAGGCAATGTTGAGACGGACCCGGATGAGCTTGACATGGTGTTTGAGAGTAGTCCTAGCTATGCGGAGCTTTTGGAACAAGTGAGGAAAGATTTGAATTGGATGGACCCAAGTGACGTTGTTGAGTTCGAGGGAAGGCATAATGTTGGTTTTGGAATGCACATCTGTTGGAAGACAATGCGTGTGAACTCCGAGCAACGTTGGGTTGCATACAAGGAGACGGTTGCTGAATCTCTAGACAAGGCTCTTGAGTTATTTGCCTCCAAGAAGGTTGAGTCTACTTTGAATGTAGACTTGAACCGGAACCCCTCCCCGTTGGTTGCTAGCACTCCCCCATCCATGAACCAAGATCAAATGAGTGAACCTCAATTCACGCAACAAGATTGGCCAACATTGAGCCCGACTCCAAACAACCAAAATGAAGGTTTTGAAGAGGAGAATGATGAGTACGAGGAGGATGACAAACGAAGTTGACCTCCATGACAACAATGTGGGTGATCTCGACCAATATCATGTGCAAGAGACAATGGACCAATCCATCCCTTTTTCCGTGCATATATGCATCGGACTCGGATGACGATGGTCCCGATGAAGAAGTTGATGAGGAGGGGTTCACGCCGAAGGAGGCGAAGCATTCAAGAAGGTATTGAGGCGGGATCACAAGACACCATTGTTCAAGGATCTTAGTCTCATGGATGAAGCCGTTGTGGATGGTGGCAAATGCATATCTCTTGGAGCTAGGCCAAGTTCTCACCGTGATTTGGAAGACGGCAAGAACGGGATATATCCGGTTGTGAGTTTCAATCCTTCTTGGAATTGAAGATGTGGCTCGACAACTACTCGGTTACACGTTATCGTCCACATATAGTGGCCAACTCGGACGTGAATGTGCGTTACACGGTCAAATGTGAAGTGCCAACATGTCCATGGATTGTGCGTGCAAGGCCATGGAAAGGAGGTCCAACTTGGCGCATAGTGAGTTGTCTACCAACTCACAAGTTCCGGCAAAAGAGGGCGGATGGCAAGCTTGAGTACCAACAACACGCATAACTCACATCCGAGTTCATCGCCACAGGCTTTCCAACCAAATATCCACACTTCCAACAATGAGCATCAAGAGTGTCATTGACCTTGTGAAAGCCATCTTTCATTACAAGGTGAAGTACGGCAAGGCATGGAAGGCGAAGCAAGCCGCATTCAAGATGTTGTATGGCAATTGGGAGGAAGCATACAACCGACTCCCTAGGTTGTTGTTAGCTATGGCCGCCACAAACCCAGGCATGGTTCACGTGGTTGAGCCTCATGGGCACCAACAATTGATTCATAACGGGAGGACCGTGCGAGTATTTGGCCGTGCATTTTGGGCCTTTGAGCAATGCGTGAGGGCTTTTGAGCATTGTCGGCCCGTCATCGCCATTGATGGCACGTTCTTGACCGGACAATACAAGGGCACTTTATTGGTTGCAATAGCAAGTGATGCCAATAACCGGGTGTTGCCTTTGGCTTTCGCTTTGGTTGAGGTGGAGAACAATGATAACTGGGAGTGGTTCTTGCGTCAACTGAGAACAAGGGTATTACCTGCTGAAAGGGAAATTTGTGTCATATCGGATCGCCATCCCGGAATTCTAAATGCGGTGGTGGTTGACATTCCTGGACATACAAAGTTGCATCATCGATGGTGCATGAGGCACTTTTGTGCAAACTTCTATAGGGCATGTGGTATCAAGGAGTTGGCCGATGATCTTCAGGATTGTTGTCTCGCTTTCACTAACAAGCGGTTTGCCGCATTGTTCAATGCATTGCTCAGACACAAGAAACTTGACCCCGGCGGTCAGGAGTTTCTCAATAGGAACATTGCCGAAAGGAATATGTGGGCACGTGCTTTCGATGAAGATGGCCGGAGGTACGGTCAAATGACAAGCAATATGGCAGAATGCTTCAATAAGGTGCTCAAGGGTGTACGTGCATTACCCAGAACGGCAATAGTGCAATACACATTTGACAAGATGAATGCATACTTTTTAAAGTACTCAATGGAGACTGATAAGCAGATTGCTGGTGAGAACAAGGATAAGCACAAGTACAATTTCCCACCAAAGGTTGAAGAATGGTTGGAATTTCAATCACGAAAGTCAGACTCTGAAGAAGCTGTACTATATGACGACAACAAGTGGAAGTATGAGGTGAAAGAGCCCGGAGGAACCACAAACGATGGCCGCCAACACGGAGGCCGGGCTTTCAAGGTCTCCCTAACACGGTGTGATTGCAGCTGCATGAGGCCGTCTTTGCTTCATCTCCCATGCTCGCACTTGTTAAATGCATCCCGGGTTAGGAATGTGGACGTCAATCACCCTCTTACCGTGAGGGAGTCCGAGTTCTCAATCATGACGGTAAAGAATACATGGACTCCACGGTTCCAACCATACTTGGACCAATCACAATGGCCGGAGTATCATGGAGTTCAACTATGGCCGGACCCGGAATTGAAGATCGTTAGACGGGAAGACGTAAGACAAAGCGTCTTAGAGGTGACATGGACAGATGGGGCCGTGGTGGCGGTGGAGAATACGGCACCGCCAATTCCAAGAGCCTCGTTTGAGCAATCCCGTTGTGGGGGCTGCAGTAATGGGGACACAACACAAGAACTTGTCCCAAACCAAGAAAGAGATCAAAGAAAAATGGTGCAAGCACAAGCCAAACAAATGATAGCCAACCAAGTGAATCAAGGGGTAGCCAACCAAGTCAAACAAGCGGTGGAGTGCCAAACCACTCAAATCAAACAAGCCAACGAGGAACTAGGCAACAAAGAGGGAGTCATCTTGGACTTAGAAGAGGCCGTGGTGGTGGTCTTGGCCGTGGTGATGGTCTTGGCCGTGGTGGTGGTAGAGGCCGTGGTGATGGTCTTGGCCGTGGTGAAGGTCTTGGCCGTGGTGATGGTCTTGGTCGTGCTGGTGGTAGAGGTCGTGGTGATGGTGTTGGTCGTGGTGAAGGTCTTGGCCGTGGTGGTGGTAGAGGTCGTGGTGGTGGTCTTGGCCGTGCTGCTGGTAGAGGCCGTGGTGGTGGTGGTGGTATAGGCCATGGTGGTGGCGGTAGAGGCCACGGTGGTGGTGTAGGCCGTGGTGATGGTGGAGGCAGTGTTGATCTTGGCCTTGGCGGCGGCCGTCGTGGAGGAATGTTCACTTGGCTCAATGGACCATTGCCGTATGTGACTTACTATGATCTTGTTATTTTGGCTCAATGCTTATGTTGTCATTTTGTATTGTGTGACTAACTATTATATTGCCATTTTCATAGGTATGGAAACAATGAAGGGGTGGAGGACACGGAGGGGAAGGTGAGATCCCTTGGTGGTGGGAGGAGGGAGAAGTATATGTGCTATTTGTGTATGACTATGTGAGGGGACTAATATTTCTGTGTATGACTATGTGAGATCCCTATGTGTGTATGACTATGTGATTTAGACTACTATTTCTGTGTATGACTATGTGAGATCCCTATGTGTGTATGACTATGTGATTTGGACAAGTATATGTGCTATGTGTGTATGGCTATGTGATTATGTGGCATCTTTATGAATCACAAAACAAAAAAACCAGTAGTTCTTTGAAAACAGCAGTTAGTGCAGCGCCCAAGGGCAAGGCGCCACACTACACAGTGCAGCGCCTTGGCCTTGGGCGCTGCACACCTGGACATGGCAGTCCAGAGAGCAACATAATCATTCCAGAGAGCACCGTGAGCTGCCCAAAGAGCTTTTCCACCCCAGAAATTGCTAAGTCGGTGTGCGGCGCCCAAGGGCAAGGCGCCACACTGCATGCAAAGGTAGCGCTTAAGGGACAGGCGCTGCACTCTACAAAGGTGGCGCTTGACATTATGGCACGATTCTGTGACTTTCTGGTGTAAAACTGGAATGCTCCTGGTGCTCTGAATGATTCTGTTCTCTCGACTGCCATGTCCAGTGTGTGCAGCGCCTAGGGGCAAGGCGCCACTACACAAAGTGCAGCGCCTTGGCCTTGGCGCTGCACACTGGACATGGCAGTCCAGAGAGCAACAGAATCATTCCAGAGAGCACCAGGAGCGTTCCAGTAGCTTTTCCATCCCAGAAATTGCTAAGTCAGTGTGCAGCGCCTGGTGCTCTCTGGACTGGAATGTCCAGGTGTGCAGCGCCTAAGGGAGAGGCGCTGCACTGTGTAGTGTGGCGCCTTTCCCTTAGGCGCTGCACACCTGGACATTTATTAGGCTGCACCAACTCCCTCCCACCCATCCCCACCCCACACACCCCACCCTCCACACAAACCCGAAGCTCAGTGCCTCCCCTCTGCCCTCCTCTCTCCCCCTCTCAAATCCTTCTCAGATCCGGAGTATTTGAACGTGGATTTCGAAGCCAACCCCTCCCTTAAGGTAATCTCCTCCGATCCCCTCGTTTTCATCCATAGGAATTGTCACATTTGCTCAAATCTTGCTAGTTTGGGGAAACCCTAGTTTTTGATAGGATTTGGAAATTTGTGTTTCTTTACTAATTTGTTATGGTTAGGCTTCCATAGTATGCTAGGGTTAGAGTTATGTGTGTTTGATGTTGGTGTTAGGGTTATGTTGGTGTTAGGGTTGTGGTTATTGTTAAGTGGGGTTAGGGTTGACCAATAATTCTCGGTTTTGTAGGCATGGCTTCATCCGGTTCCATGACGAGGCCACCGTGTGCTAACCAAGAAGACATGCCGAACAAGTGGGAGGACACATCTTTGGTCAAGGTGAAGGAGAAAGATGTCAACATCCCGCCATGTTGGTGTGGAGATGTTTGCAAGGTGAAGGTGTCCACCGAATCGAAAAGAAAGCATGGACGGAAGGGCGGAGATATTTTGTATGCCCTAACTATGCTTATGATCGTGCACTTCCAACTAACGCCTATGACCAACCACCGTAAGCTCGAGAAGTAAAATGTTACTCTCAAATGTGTGTCAGCACTAACAACAAATTTTTATGCAGTCACCGCCTCCTCTATGCAAGTACTTCACGTGGATAGATCTTGAAGTGCCAGAAGATGTGAAAAAGGACCAATACGCAGATTATCTTAGGCGGCAACGATGGTTCGAAGAATCGTTTCAAAGAGGCTTGGAGGAAGAGCGTCGTCAGAAGGAGAGGATGGAGCGGAAGAAACGAGAGGAGGAGAGGGCACGCCAAGCGAAACTTGCTCGTGAGGAGGAGAGGGCAAGAAAGCTTGCAAAGGCTCGCGAGGCACAAGAGGAGGACTCGGCACGTGACAAGAAGGGGAAATGGCCTCGCTCTACTCAGTAGGGACTTCGCTTCGGTGCACTCGTCGTCAACTATTTTCTAATGAATGTGTCATGAAGTTGTGAGGGCATGTGAGATGTTGGTGAACTATCTTTTAGGGCAAGCTGCCATTTGTCATTTGTAATGAATGTGTCGTGAACCATGTCGTAGTAATGTTTGAATTGTCTTAAGTTATGAACTCGTCGGCATAAAATTTGTGTTTGTTCAAATTGTTGTGATGCTGCAGTCATTGTAAGTATTGTGGATGTGATGCAAGCCAACTGTGGCTCTCTGGATGGTCATGGAAGTAGTGCAGCGCCTAAGGTCAGGGCGCTGCACTATATAGTGCAGCGCCCAAGGGTTGGGCGCCACACAGTACAGTGCAGCGCCTAACAGTTAGGCGCTGCAGTGCTGCTATAAGCAATACTGCAGAAACAGATGCCATTTTGGCCTCCTGCAGCAGCACTCACATAATAAAAGTACTGTAAACTGCACATGCTAAGCAAAGAGAACTAATAACTTGAACATCATATCATTTAAGACAATTCAACATAACCTCACAAGTTCATCAACCTAATTAAACGGCTACAATTAACATGAACAAGCACTAATTCCTTCCGCGCGTGTTCCTGGTGGCACGCCTGCAGGCAAGCTTCTTCTTCTTCTTAGGAGCACAAGGCTCCTCTTCGTGCACTTCCTCCTCCGCCTCCACCTCCGCCTCCGCCTCCGCCTCCTCCTCCGCCTCATCATCCAAGCTAGCCATCCGCGAGGTCCCTACGACCACCTTTGGGTTGCCTCTGTTGTCATAGTCGTTGGGCGTGTACTGCGTCTGGGCTGCCTAGGCTTGAACACATATGCGGACCGAGCTTGAGCGTCCGCCAAAGTCATGTCATCATCAAGCTCATCGCCCTATCACACAACGAAAACAATATGGTGAAGGCCGTGTCGTAATCAAGTGAGAATCACATCTAAAGGATTAGTCATACCTCTTGGGTGATCCCACCCTCATCATCCATATAAGCATATGAGGAACTCACATCGTCCCCCTCATGGTGAGGTGCGGGGTCTGATGGTGTACCAGACCTAGAGGCAGATGGTTCATCATATTCAGGATCACGGCAACCGAGAAGGTTCGATAACCGCCTTAACTTCTTGGCCTGACGCTGTAACATGAACAAGTGTGTAAGATATCAAACTTACGCAACATAGACTGGCTCTCATAGTGAATGCGATATGTACCTTGAGGAATGCTCGTAGTGAACCATCATCATTGCCTGTTGCATCCGGTGTCTTCTCCAGAATAGTCTGGCTCTCATCTGCTGCTTTCTTGATCTCGGTGCGCTGCGGATGAGAAAGAATGAATGCGTTAGCCATTCAAACATGTGTAATACGGTCAACAGGAAAGTAAAGAGGGGAACACTTTACCACATAGTTAATCACCGGAACAGCAGGGACTCCTTGCCCTTGCCTGACATCTCTGTTGTACGTACTTCCCCTTTGCTAGATCCTCAAAGTTTACGGGTTCTTCAAGAATATCCTCATTATATGCCGGCGGGCATATCTCAACTCGAGTAGTTCCAATAAACCATCGTACGTAGTTATCAAAAGCAATTGGGTTGTGCTCACGAAGTAGGGCGCGTGCGATGCTCTGAGCTTGCTCCACACAAAGCTGGAAGCGGGTAACATACGCAGAATGATGCTTGTCCCAGTCCTTTATCTTCCGTTGCCTTCTCTGTCCAACCTGCGTGGTATAAAACCAAACATTAGCACAATCAAAAGGAGTCCCGATGATTAGACAATACGCAGACATGCTCTCTTACCTATGAAGTGCTTTATCCGTGTCCACCCAATCCGGCGGGTGAGGCTGGAAAAGACCAAACTGACAATACACGCGATGCGGCAAATGAAACTCAACCACCCGATTTGCATATCGGTGGGCACCGCATAAGCCGTAGATCCTTATCCATAAGCACATCGGGTTGAGGCGGAACTCCGGTGTACCCCAAGCTCTCACCCGCGCCATATGGCTGCCATTCCACCTATGAAACAGGGCAACAATGCAAATTTGATGACTATTTTTCAAGCAAGCATGAGAAAGGACTAACGTAATGACCTCCTTACCTGCTCAGGCGTAATCGTGTCCAACTCGGCAATGTACTTTTGGTACATGAGATTGACATCGTTCGTCATCTCGGAAACGATATCCCACTTGTAAGCCCACGTGGGGCGCCGTAATTCGTCATGTTCATCTGCATACCAAGGATCAAATCGGCGCTCTTGAGGCGTCCAGCAATGACGCTCCCAGCTCCATACAGAAAGTAGAAGCAGATTACCACCAATGCCTGGACTAGGTGTGATCCTGCAACACGCATCGTCCAGCTACATATGAAAGAAAAACAATGTTAACTTGACAGCAAGCTTGCATTGCTAATGAAGAAATGAGTTGATCACAAAACAGACCAACTACCTGTCGGTACAAGTAGGCAAGAGTCGCTGAACCCCAGCTCCATTTGCTATCGAAGACGGTCAACGCCTTCAGCCACATCCATGGAGCGTTCTTGCCAGTGGAGTCAGGAAACAAAGTCATCGACACAATGTACCACATATACACACGAGCATGTGTCTGGATCACATCATCAGTGGCATCCGGAGGGCACGTCGCAAAGTTATTTAGAATCAACGTGAAAGCAGCACCGGCTGCTTTCATTTCCGCCTTCTTCTTCTCTTCTCCTCCTCTACATCATCCCCAGCCTCGGTAGGAGCCATACCGATAAGAGCAATCATCTACTCGCGCCACCCATCAGAATCGGTGCTCATACAGAGAGGCCTCCCGTCGATAGCAAGACCGGTGATCAACGAGACATCCTCGAGCGTCACGGTCATCTCCCCGGTCCGAAGATGGAAACTGTGGGTCTCTGGCCTCCACCGATCAACAAGAGCGGACACCAGTGGAGCGTTCAGATTCGGCGTGGACCGGCTGACCAACAGAATCCACGGGAGTAGTCCTGCCTGCTTGATGTACGGTGTGTACCGCTCATCGTAAGGCATGGCAGGACCAGAGACCCCGTGATACCGGATCTTCAGAGGTTCAAGCTTCTGCAAAAAAACAAGTAATGACAAATCTTAGGGCATGTAAATTTCAACTAAAGGCAAATTTGCAAAATATTTAGATTACTCATTATTACCTTATCCTTCTCGCGCATCATGTAGGCCCGGTGTTGCACGTCAGAGACATCGTAGAAGCCAAACCATCCTTACAATTTCAAACAATAAACATATAAGAGTTCATCTTCATCTCAAATATCGGTATACACTAAACATATAACATGTGTTCAACTACAAGAATCTCAACATCTCCTTCTCACACAATGAATATGTCATATGTGTTCAAATAAACTAAACATCTAATGTTTCAAATAAACTCAACATCTAATATTTGAAATAAACTCAACATCTAATATATATCTAAACAAACTTCTCATATATGTCTACAAAAATCAACATCTCATAGTTATCTATAGAAATAGGCATCTCATACATATCTAAAAAAACTAAACAATATAGGCTTTCACCAACAAGAATCATATATTGTGAACTAATAAATAACACTACGGTACTACCAATATGAATACACATCCTAAATCGAGCAAACCAAACAAATCAATGGTTCCATCAAATCTTGGACAAATCTCTAGAATGGCAACAATTTTACGGAGCAAAAGAAAGAGAAGGGAAGAGTTTACCTAGTAGGATGGATTGGGGATCGAATCCACGGATCAAATCTTCTGATCTGAGAGGGATGTGGGGGGGGGATTAGATGGGGGCGCCGCCGCCGCCGCTGCTCTCTGTCCAGAGAGGGAGAGATGAAGAACTGCCTGGTCGGGCTGGGTCGGCCGCGCTTAAGTCACTGTGCAGCGCCCAAGGGCTAGGCGCTGCACGTCAAAGTGTGGCGCCTAGCCCTTAGGCGCTGCACAGGTGCGTGTGGGGCCGCAACTGGACCAGGGCTGCCACGCTGGCAGGACGTGCGACGCCTATGGGAAGAGCGCTGCACAGTAGGCTGCGGCGCCCAGCTGTCGGGCGCCACACCAAAGGGTCAGCAAAGTGAAATTTTTTCGTGACCAGGTCAGTTTGTGATTTGATTTCTGCCTCAGGTCAGATATGTGATTTCTGCCCTCCATAGGGCGGATGGAGCACGCTAGCATTGATGGATGTCCCAAGCAAAATAAAAGCAAAGTTGTCTCACCTAAATATACCGTTGCATTAATTTTATTTTTGCGGTAGAAAAACGTTGCTTTCACTTGGAGCTAATTTAATATTCCTACTCTGGGAAAAAGGAATATATTCTTCAAATCTCACGAAATTTCATCTAAAAAATATGAAAACTTTGAGTTGTCTTGATTCTGGATAGAATTGCGGTCCTTATGAGGTGACATACGAAAATCTGTGTCAGAGGACTGACACCATGTCGGAGGTATGACCAAGTCAGGAGACCGCACACCGCCCCCCAATTTCCACTGAAACAATCAAACTTTATTGATTGGAAATAAACAGTTAGATCATTTATGAGAGAGGGTACAATTTCCTCCGAAGGCTCCTCAAACCTTCAAAGGTCTAGGAAAATCTAGTCAGCCTAGTGAGTTCATGAGCAACCTTACTTGCTTCTCTAAACAGTGCTCGGTCCTAGGAATTGACTACGGTCGTCAAACACCGTAAATCATCCTCCATTCTTCATGGTGTCTATGTTCCCCAAAGTGCCAGAGTTGATAATGAGACGATTACATCCCGCGCTTGGCGCAATCGACACACCGAATGTTAGAGCCAAAGCTTCGACCGTTAATACATCCACACAACAGTCTAGCATCCCATTTTACCTTGTCATGCTTCAGGACTGCCACACCAATGCCCATGAACATGTTTTAATTAAAAGATGCATCGACATTAAGTTGGACAAAACCACCAGGTGGCTGGGTCCAACCCCCTTGTCATGGTCACACATGGAGAGCAAGCAACAACAATGTTAGCCGTAAGCGCATGGATCCCCATAGAAATTTGACAGGCACATTGAACTACCTGCTCATGGACTAGTTTAAGCCGTACCCACCACAAATATCAGGTTGTAATGGCAATCATCTCACGGGCATTCTGAATATCCACAAATACCATGCTTTGTGAGTAGTTCAATTTGTTCTTGAGGACAAGGAGAAGTCTTGTTATAAGTAATCATATAAAGTTGATACTCGTTCAATGTTTTGATGATGTGTTATGTTGTTCTTCCTCTAGTGGTGCCGTCACTACTAGGAAAAGGGCTATAGATGGAAATGACACTAATGGCGCACCGGAAAGATGGTGCGCCATTAGTATATACTAATGGCGCACCGCCATATGATGCGCCATTAGTGTCTAAACTACTAATGGCGCACCATGCCTTGGGTGCGCCATTAGTACCAAATTTTTTTTAACTAGTGCGCCTGTCCAAACATACTAATGGCGCATCCTGCCCGAAAAGCGCCATTAGTAGTTGTAACTACTAATGGCGCGCACCAGCGCGGGTGCGCCATTAGTACCAAATTTTTTAAACTAGTGCGCTTGTCCAAACATACTAATGGCGCACCCACACCCGGTGCGCCATTAGTAGTTGTAACTACTAATGGCGCATCAGTGTGTGGGTGCGCCATTAGTATAGAAACTTTTTTTGAACTAGTGCGCCTGTTCAAACATACTAATGGCGCATCCTTCCCGAAAGCGCCATTAGTAGTTGTAACTACTAATGGCGCACCAGGTGTGGGTGCGCCATTAGTACCAATTTTTTTTAAACTAGTGCGCTTGTCCAAACATACTAATGGCGCACCCACACTCTGCGCGCAATTAGTAGTTGTAACTACTAATGGCGCACCTGTGTGGTGCGCCATTAGTATAGAAACTTTTTTAAACTGTCCAAACATACTAATGGCGCATCCTGCTTAGGTGCGCCATTAGTAGTGGTAACAACTAATGGCGCACCATGCAAGAGGTGCGCCATTAGTAAGTGGGCAGCAACAAGATATTTGGGACAGCCTCTCCTACCCACACACTCACTTTCTCCCCACTTCATTCTCTCCACCTCCTCCTTGTCTCGGTGCCTCCTCTTTTCACCTCATTTCCACCATAGATTCATTCAAATTAAGTGGTTAAATTACCTTGTTTTAATAGGTAAGTAAGGGGAAGCTATATTTAGGTTGTTCTCCTTACAACAATGTGCACATGCACTTTTTACGGCCTAGCTAGATCTATGTATGTTCGTGGTGTTGCATATGTTTGTGGTGTTTGCATATGTGTTTGTGTTTGGAGGTGTACCGGTATTTGAAATGCGATAGTTGCCAATATTTTGCCGGAATGTTGATTCATTTCCGTTTCAAGTAGAATTTTGGCATTAAGCATCCTTTTGGTCCTATTTTTAGGGAAAGTCATGCCAAATTTTTTCTTGGTTCTAAAATATCGCTTTTGCTCTACCCCGCAAGCGACCATGGTCCGCAGACGATGACCGAAGGCATCGTGAATAGGTTTTTGAGGTCTTGTGAAGGCCGAGATGCTTCAAAAGAACGAGACGGAGATAAGATGTCGGTGTCGAAGATGCAAGCTGAAGAGCCTTATTGCGGACCCGGATTCCGGCAGGTGCGGGACCACCGCTGTTGCGTGGTTTCATGGATGGCTATCGGTGGCAAGGTGATGAAGATGACTACGAAGTCGTCCATGCGGGCCGGGCAAGAAATGAGGAAGGGCAGCAAGACAACCACCGCGGCTCGGGCGGGCGAGAAGACGAAGAATCCCGGTGATGATCACGATCGTGATCTTGCATACAGTCATCATGTAGAATATGCAGGACATGATGATGAGGAAGATGCCGAGCAGGCGACGGGCATGATCATGAAGATGATGATGCGGCGGAGCGACGACGCTGGACCATCGATGGGCTGGGTGCAGGACCCTCATATTCAAGAGCTGCTTCTCAAGCAGACGGATAACGCAAGAGCTGCCGCCCGAGAGAAAGCCAAGATGGATCAACTTGAGTTAGACGCGGTTACTCCATTGTATGAAGGATGCAGGCCCGAGGATACCCGCTGAAAGTAACGCTCATGGCCCCGGAGATGAAGGTAAAACACAAAATGACCGACGATGCTTCGACGAGAACATGTCATTCGCACGAACGTCTTCCCAAGGGGAACAAGTGCCCGACCAGTTTGGAGGAGGCGAAGAAAATCGTGTGTCCTCTGGATTTACCGCACGTGAAATACCATGTGTGCATGAACAATTGCATCATTTATCGGACGAGCACGCGAGTCTACCATATGTCCGTGTGCTGGCGTCACTCGATACAAGAAGAGGAAGAAAGCTCCTCGAAAAGTGGTGTGGTACTTTCCGATCACTCCTCGTCTGCAGCGCTATTTCGCGGACCCTAAGGTAGCAAAGCTCCTGCGTTGGCACGCCGGATAGGGAGGAGAAGAAGCGGGAAGATGACGCAAATGATCCGGAGATAGATAAAAAGACAAGATGCTGAGTCACCCTAAGGATGCGAGCCGGTGGCAAGCGTTGAACTTCAAGACTCGGAATTTGGGAACGATCCAAGGAACATCGTCTTTGGGCGCGAGCACCGATGGAGTCAATCCGTTTGGCAGCCGTAGAGAAGCACACATAGCACCTGGCCTGTGTTTGTGTGGATGTACAACCTTCCCCCTGGTTGTGCATGAAGAGGAAGTACATTCACATGAGTATGCTAATTGAAGGGCGAAACAACCAGGAACGACATCAATCTGTATCTAGGGCTGCTAAAAGAGGAGCTTGACACGCTGTGGAAAACGCCAGCCAATACGTGGACGCCGCAGAGAAAGAATATTTCCCTATGAGAGCCGTGACCGCTCACGACGGTGCACGACTATCTCGATTACGGATATGTCGCGGGCAGGTAGTCCACGGATTTTACGGATGCGTAAGGTGCATGGATGACACAACGTATCGCCAGCTAGATAGAGATCCCGGTCTTGAAAACCGTGTTCATGGGACATCGAAGGTGGCTTCGCGACGATGACCCGTGGAGGAAACGCAAGGATCTGTTCGATGGTGAAACCGAACCCAAAACGCCTGTACGAGGAGCGGCGAGGAAATAGACAAGCTGTTGGAAAATTGGAAAGACTGCCCACCGCCGAAAGAAGCAAATGGCGCCAGAGCCGAAAGAAGCGAAGGCGCCAGAGCCGCTGCTGAAGGTATGGAAAACGAGGTCTGTTTTACGGGACTTGCCGTCTTGGAAGATCCACCGTGTGCGTCATAGCCTTGATGTAATGCATATCACGAATAACGTGTTCTATAGTCTGCTTGGTACCCTTCTCAACATGCCATTGAGGACCAAAGATGGGCCGAAAGCAAGGGCAGACTTGAAATCAATGGGCATCAGGCAGGAGCTTCACGCTATATATGATGATGATGATGATGATGATGATGATGATGATGATGATGATGAGGCGAAGCAGGACACAAAAAGTCGTCGCAAAGGCAAAAGGCCAAGAAGACCGGAAATGACTACCCTCCCGCGTGCTTCACTCTAAGTCGAGGAGATCGAGCAGTTTTCACCTGCCTCCTAGGAGTAAAACTTCCTTACGGTTACGCTGGGAAGATAAGCAGATACCTAGACCCAGTGAAGCGAAGTTCAGCGGGATGAAGTCTCACGATCGTCACGCGTCTGATGACGCAGATACTTCCAGTTGCAATCCATTGGGATCATGGACGCGCACGTCCGTGAAACGCTATTTGGCCTATGCAACTTCTTCGACGTCATCTCGGAAGTCGATTGGCGTGAGGCAACTCGAGAAGGCTACAGGAAGAGATCGTGGTGATACTATGCGAGCTTGAGATGTACTTCCGCCCGCATTCTTCGACGTTATGGTGCATCTGCTGGTCCATATAGTGGAGGATATCATCCAACTCGGGCCGACGTTCCTGCACAGCATGATGCCGCTCGAAAGGATGAATGGTGTCATCAAAGGATACGTTCGCAACATGTCACGCCCAGAAGGAAGCATAGCCAGGGCTTTTCGGACCAAGAGTGCATCTCCCATCGCACGAATTATCTAGGCATCGAGAACCCGTTGGTCTGCCCGTCAACAGGCACCTCGGCAGGCTCGCTGGATGGGGTCACCGTGAGGGTCGCCGCGAAATGCATGTCGACTTCGAGGGTCGACTTCGCCGACTTTGAAAGAGCAAACCTAGTCGCGCTTACAACACATAGACGTGGTCGATCCTTGGGTGGTAGAGCACAAAACCTTTATTAAAAAGACGTACAATGACCGAGGCCAACAGAGGACGGACGGAGATACACTCAAAGAGCACAACTCATGTTTCACGCGTTGGTTCAAGCAGAAGCTTCGTCTTACCCTTTACATGAGGATTCTTCCGCGGAAGAACAACTCATATTCGCCTTGTCACAGGCGCCGAGCACAACCTGATGACCTATGAGGCGACGATATCAACGGCTACACATTCTACACCGAGGCCAAGGACATGAAGAGCGATGGTTATCGAACTCCGGGTAACGATGGAATCCTACACCGTAACGACAAGGACAGATACTACGGAAGGATCGAGGAGATCTGGGAGCTGAGCTACGCTGGAGAGAAGGTCCCGATGTTCCGTGTCGATGGGCCAAGAACGTCATAAAAGAAGACCGGTATTTCACCACCATGGTTATACCCAAGCCAAATCAAGGGCGCATAAGCGTCACCGCGAAAAATGAGCCATGGGTACTGGCTTCCCAAGTGGACCAATGCTTCTTCATTACCGACCCGCCAAAGCCCAGTCGTGTTGTCGTGAGGAGAGGCAAAAGGAAGATCATCGGAATGGATGGAGTAGCCAATGAGCAAGACTTCGACAAGTACGGGCGAATTCGAGGATCGAACATGACGACGATGATGAAGTAGCAGCATACACCACAAGAAGAAGCAGGACCACCCTACCTAAAGGACGTCTGCTCCACGTAAGAACTCCATTTGCGAAAAAGAAGGGCAAGAAGATTGTGAACAGATAGCTAGCTAAGATATATTGTATTTAAATCGTAGCCTTCATTTCTCGATTGTATTTCATGGGTACTTTTTGAACTATCATGAATATTTTTAAATTTCATGGACACTCGATCTCGATCCCCCTCCATCTCGATCGCTATCCCACCTCGCCAGATCCGGCCCGCCTACTTGAGCACCCCCAGTCCACCGGCCGCCATGACCGACCCCGCACCCTCGATTTCCTTCCATCTTTTAAAATGGCTTTTAAATGCTACTGTCTTATAAAAAATGCTACTGTCTTATAAAAAATGCTACTGTCTTATAAAAATAAGTATCAAACAGCTTTTTAAATGCTACTGTCTTATAAAAAATATTACTGTTATTATTTAAACAAGTTTGAACATTTTTAAACACAAATAAGTATCAAACAGCTTTTTAAATGCTAAAAAATTTGTGGAGCCCACCTCGATCCCTCCATCTCGATCGCTGTCCCACCTCGCCAGATCCGGTCCCTCACGCCGAGCACCCCCAGTCCACCGCCGCCAACCCCCGCACCCTCGATTCCCTACTCAACCGCCACACACCCCGCACCTCAGCGCACCGTCATATAAAAAATAAGTATCAAACAGCTTTTTAAATGCTACTGTCTTATAAAAAAATATTACTGTTATTATTTAAACAAGTTTGAACATATTTAAACATAAATAAGTATCAAATAGCTTTTTAAATGCTAAAAAAAAATTTGTGGAGCCTGGGAGTCGAACCCAGGACCTCCTGGTGTGAGAACTGGAGGCTGACCAGTCGAGCTAGTAGAGTGGGCTTGACATGGATAGGTTCTGGTAGTAGATAACCTTTTGGCTTTTGTGGAAATAAAAAAAATACTAATGGCGCACCACGGTGAGGTGCGCCATTAGTGTGGACATGCTAATGGCGCATCATGTGAGGTGCGCCATTAGTATTGTGGCCCCCTTCGCGATCCCCCTTCGCCCGATCCCCTTCGCCTCGATCCCTCGCCAGTTCTCTCCCTCTTAGTATTGTATATTCCTCTTGAATTCTTTTTGGTTCTAATTTCAAATTTGTTTGAAATTGTACATTCATATGCATGTATGTAGTACCGTAGAATATGTGAAACTCCTTCAAAATTAAAATAAAGCACAAAAGAAATAAAACAATACAAATTAAACAGAAAACAATACAAATTAAAAAGAAAACAATACAAATTAAACAGAAAACAGGTTTGGGGGGGGCTAAAACCCTAAACCTGCGGCGGCCTTTAGTCGCGGTTGGCCAGACCAACCGCGACTAAAGGTGGGGGCGCGGGAACGCAAAAAACCCGCCAAAAACCCTTTAGTCGCGGTTATAGGCGACCCGCGACTAAAGGGTACCTTTAGTCATGGTCTCGTCGCCAACCGCGACTAAAGGGGGGGCGCGGGAACGCAAAAACCCGCCAAAAACCCTTTAGTCGCGGTTGGGCAGGCGACCCGATCCCCCTTCGCCCGATCCCCCTCGCCAGTTCTCTCCTCTCGCCCCACGCCGCCCGCTGCCCTCGCCCTCGCCCTCGCCCTCGCCCTCTCCCTCCATCGCCGCCTCTCTCGCCGCCCGGGGCCAGCGCGGCCGCCTCGACCCGCCCGACCCGCCGCCCGGACGCCGCCCGACCCGCCGCCCGGGCCGCCGCCCGGACGCCGCCCAAACCCGCCGCCCGGGCGCCGCCCGGGACGCCGCCCGACCCGCCCGGACCCCGCCCGCCGCCTCGACCCTTGACGCCGCTGCCCCACCTCGACCCGCCCCGTCCACACCACCGTCGACCCGCCTCCCTCGACCCGCCCAAGGTACTTACTTCACCACCGTCGACCCGCCTCCCTCGACCCGCCTCCCTCGACACCGATGATCACTCCATTGTCTTAGGAAATACAACTTCACCATCGGAACACATCTAGCTCTGCCTATCTCTTTGTTTTCATTTGTTCTCAGTAGTACTCGATGTGATATTGTGCTTTATTTTTCTTTAGCAGGAGCACAAAACCACAAATTAATATTTAAAAGATTTTTTCTAAAAACAATATTAAATAGATTGTGCCGTGTCAAGAACATATCTGATTTATTGCTTGCCAATGTGACACCAATATTCGAGTAGTAGATCACAAATTAATAGTCATATTTTTGAGGAATTTACTGTAGGTTAAATTTCACAATGTTCCTAAACCCTGATTTTCCATGAATTTTGTAAATCCTGAACTGCAAAACCACTGTCCAAAACCCAGATATGGTTTAGTTTAAATGTTTTTGCAAAGTGTGGAGTCCACCAAGAATTTGAGCATAGGTTTTCCAAAGCATCTAGCCTAGTCATGTCCTCTCTTTCTTTCTCGCATACAGCTAGTTAGATGCGGGAATTCTTTCGTTTCCTCGGGATGCTGATATATAATTAAGTTCTTGTTCCACGACTTCTGAATGGTCGAGAGAACTAATACTAGTCGTGCATTGCATGGCCCAACATATTCGGCTCAGTCTTCAGTGCGCACAAAATGTAGGCCCTTGATAGGTTGTTTGGACAAGCATTTCCCCTCCTTCAGTGTGTTTCAGTGCACCTTCGATTTTGTTTATGTTCTTTTCTTGTACCCAAGAAGCTGCATCTGAATTATGTTTGATCAACATGATAGAGAGAATAACTGACACATGCAACAGATTGTTGAAACTAGTCATGCAATTGAGATCATAAGCAACAAACATCATATCCACGTCGATCACTACTAACAGTAAAACAAATACTAGCCCTAAGAGAGAGAATAAGTTATGAATAAATATTTTATTTTTTATTATTGCAGCCAGCTACCACTATCTTTTTTCGTTCCTGATACATTGCAGCCAGCAGACTGTATATACTTGTACAATAACTCGTACAAGCTCACCTGTACAAGTCCCAGCATTTATTTTTCTGGACCTGGCAATAGACGTGGCTTCATTTACTATCCTTGCCACAAAAGCCAGTTTCCCATACTCTACATGATTACATTGTGGTTTGCACATATGCCTTCTTCGTTGACTCAACTTCTCTTTATTTTCATTTGGTTCTGTGCTTCTTTTGCTTCTAGTCAGGGGAGTTGGGTGGAAAGGAGTGGATCGAACTGCGATCACACAAGATCTGCTAACGTGCTATCTTGGTCGAAAAACTTAGGTAAATTTATCTTTTGTACATCTTTTTCTTGGTTACTCAGTTTACGGAAAGCTGCATTGTCTATTCATTTTTGAACTGTGAAGGACAGTAGGAGAGGCTCCTACAGTCTTGTATTAATAAAACAAAATTAAAGATACATGGTATGTATAAGGTATAGGGTCTTTGACCCTAACCAAAAGATAAGATACTAGTACAAGGTTTTAGGTAATTTGTTGCACTAGGGAGCTTATGAAATCCTCAAGCTCAGACTTCCTCCCTATATCTCAACAATGGCAAAATCATGATTAAATCTAGAGAGCCAAACATTTTGTTTTGTTCTTTCCACAAGTACCAAACAGCTACAGTACACACCTACATGAACATGGGTCTGTCCCAGGCCTGTTTGGCAGCAGTTAACAATCCTCATATGAGATGAGAGGATTTTTTTTAATTGGCTTCTTGCAGTTTTGAAAATTCAGTTTATTCGGTTACTGAAAATTCAGTAAATTCAGTTAGGCACACAAATTTCAGAACTTTTGTGTGCCCTAGTACTTGGTGTTTGTAGAAAACCAGGAGTGTCAATGGGACTAGAATTCACTTGTTCTTATATGGGTGAAACTTCACTTGTTTTTAGGCTAGTGTAGGGTGTTGCTTTATTCTGTCATCATTTGTAACTATGTCACAAGTAAATTGTTCCTTCTTACGTATTTGACAAGTAATGACTGTTGAGAAGTCGAGGCATGGATTAAGCTGTTTCTTTGTTGTAACATACTGTATATAACTCCACAATGAAATACAATACATATTGATGTGCTTTTAAAACTTGTTCATGTACTGAACTACTAATGCCTTGTGATGCTCTGAATTTCTTGTGATGCCTCTGAATTACTTGTGATCACATTGAGAAAGACTTGTAAAGATGATGATCATCTTTAATAGAAAACAATTTGTGATGATTTTGCTAGTTTGCTGGGTTTTGTCTCCGACCATCGTGTCGTGATGATATTGCAGGTACCCGAGAGGCCCTTGAGTTTGCCGGAATGTCGATTAACTTCCGTTCCGGCAAATTGGTACTCCATATGTCCTATTTTCAGCAAAGGTCATGCTGAAATTTTCCGTGAATTTTAGCATGACTTTGCTAAAAATAGGACATATGGGGTACTTGTGACTAATGCATGGGCCGGGTATCTTAGTAGTTAATTAAGTAGGATCAAGTGCCCGGCGTACTTGTGACTAATGCATGGCTTTTAGGGTGCCTCGGTGTCGATAAAAACCGAAATGATGAAAAGTTAGGCTTTTAGGGTGCCTTGGCATCGAAAACCCTCAATGATAAAAGCTTAGATTTTAGGATGCCTCGGTGTCGACAAACCCTAAATGATGAGACCATGATCTTGTTCCTTGACAATAACCAACTTTTTGACCAAACTTTGTTTCTATTTAGAGAGAAACATGGCCCACAACGATGAGGCCGGGGTTGAGGCGGCAAGGCATTAGGGAGCTGTCCCAGAGATGGAGGAACAACCTCACTTGTATGAGGCCGCCGCCTTCCCCACCGATCCACGAGACCACGGATGGTGCCGCCGAGGATGACCACACCGATGCCACCACCGATGGTGCCGCCGAGGATGCCACCATCGATGATGGAGGCGACGCACAGATGGCAGCCACCAAGAGGCAACGGAAGGACTGGCGCCCGATCGTGCTCCGCACCCTCAAGGAGGAAGTTATCAAGTGGACTCCAACGGGAATCCAACGGCGCCCGAACGAATAGTCAAGGGTACTCGCTTCAGCTCGGGTGCATTGTCCGGAGCACCGTCTCGATCAACACCGAGAACCCGAGGCATCCTGACCGAGGGAATTTGCGCAACCTCCTCTTCACGAAGCTGCACGAACGATACAAGTTCCCCGCTGAATTTGAAAACACAAGCCTCAAAGGGAATAAAGTGAACAATGCTGCCCTCACGAAGATGAGCAAGGCCCTGTCTACTTGGAAAAGCAATGTGAAGAGAATGATCGAGAAAGGTGAGAGTTATGAGAAGATCAAGGAGAAAATCCTTCGATCACCGAAGATGACTACAACGACTTCAAGATCAATTGCTCGAGCACCGCAAGCTCCCAATCAAGTGAGTGGGGGAAACAAATGCGGAGCTGAACATAGGGGAACACACACTCGGTCCCGGGCGGTTACTGAGTGGCGGAGCCTATATGGGACAAGGAGGAGGCGGACCGTGCCGAGCAAGGCCTACCGCCTCTTCGATACATACGGCGGTGACAAGCGGACCAGGAACTTTGTCGGGGCCGGTACAAGAAGGACCGAAAACAAAGGAGCTTACCACGGATCCGAAGACCAGGCGGCTTGAGCTTGTTCTGGTAAGGAATACACCCCCGCGTAATTAGCTCCATATGGTTGCATTCTAATTAATGAAGCCAAATTCTAAATGGTTCACATTCCTTCCGCAGGCGACTGATAGCAGTAGCGCGGGTTCGACTCAGAGCAACCCTTGGGACACCACTCTAAATAGGGGGTTGAATGTAATGAAGAACAAGGATAAGCTCGAAGTCGGCGTCACCTGGTCGTGGCGGCAAAGGCTTGTCGACAAAATGGGGTCATACTATACCGCTGGTGTGCGGAAGGAGAAAAAGACCAGCTCGGAAAGCGGTAGCGAGAGGTTCAAGAACTCAAGGCACAGGTGGCGCGGATTCCGGAGATTGTCCAAGAGCAAGTGGAACAACGACTCGAGCGGCGATCACCGCCCTTGTGCCTACCTTGATCTCGGGGTTGAGTGCGTGGATTGCGGGCGGCCAACAGGACGCCGCCCCCGATTCCTAGCTTCACGGCCAGCAACTCGCATAATGCGATGGCGGGGCCATTGGTGCCTCCCGCGGAGGCGGCATTGGTGTCTCCGACGCCGGCACGGGAGCTTAATGCACCCGGGTGTACGCCGGCCGGCACCTCTGCAGCAAGCGGCCCCTCCGTCCACTGCACGCCCGCCGTTGGCGGTGCCTCTACATTAGCCGAGCTCGACGCCATCATCACGGTAACTAATTAAGCCTCTCTCGGCCGAGGACTTCATCTCCTTGCCTTTTGATCGGGCATCCTCGACGCCCTACATGTTTTCGCAGGGCGCCGCCGACGTTCCGTGCACTCTCCTCCACTTCGTGAACAACGAAGTTGGTCGATGTCGCCAAGGGCAAAATCGTTCAACAGGGCAACCCTTGTTCCACGGTACCCAGATGCCACCCAACTTGTTTAGGGTTCAAGCTGGTTCGGTGCTGCCAGCTGCGACGACTTGTTACCTCCGAATCGACCCGTCGGGCCGACGATGATGACGTGATGACCCTCGGCCGCCTGAGCTGGCCCCTCGCTGGGCGAAGAGCCAGATTCGCTTTGGGGCGGGGGACACCACCCCAAAGACAACACCGCCCGATCGTGCGGCGCCAAAGTCGGCCCCATGGCAAGACCGCAGAACGGTGCCGGACATCCCTATGCCATCGGATCCAAACATGCATATGGCACAGGATCGTAATGACGACGGCATTTACGACTATGATACATTTGGCAACGTCGATCAAGATTTTGCCGAGCATGGGTGCGATGGTGACTTCATGGGGCCTCCTTCTCAAGAACCAAACCCAACAAAAGACGTGTGCGATCTAGCTCGCATCATGGAGAAGCCAAGTTGCAACAGCGCCATCCGGGCGTTCAGCTCTCGGAGACGCCCACCTGCCGACTTCACCGAGCCTCGAGATAGGCGAGGTGCAAAATATTATCAGCCCCAACACACTCAAGAAGGCGGTCTGTGAGCAAAACTCGGTCCCATTTCTGGAGAAGTAGAAGGCACGCAAAAGAATGACTAAGAAGGGTGCGAGACAGCCGAAACCGAGTACGATCCGTGCTCAGGACGGGCCACCTTCACCGCAGGATATCTCGAGGAGGGTGCATGTGGCGGGTAGGGCGATGCTACCGACAAATATGCTCAATGCTGCAACCGGTGCTATGCGGAGTCTCCATGACAGTGTTCTTTCTTTGGAGAAGCTGCGTCTCAGGGAGAAGGATGTGGCATACCGGTTTTCGCGCCAAGGTGCCAGAGGGCAAGGGCTTTGTGGATAACTCCATCGGGCGACGATCGTCCTGCGTTTTGATGACATCCACGCTATGTTGAACCTTCATCCGCTGCACTACACCTTCGTTCGGCTATTTTCGCTGAGTATGGAGATGCGGATCATTCGCGACAAGACCCCGGACATCGTGGATAGTCGACCCCTTCTACATGCGTGCCAAGATCTTGGGCAGCGCTGGGGACCGCAAGTCGCGAGTTCTTACCTCGAAGGCGTCATTCGGCAAACCAAGAAAAGGATAACTTCCTCGTGCCTTACTTTCCCGAGTAAGTCCTCCCTCAACCGCCCGTAACATATGAACTCTGACAGTTCGATCGGTTTTCTTTTAACATTCCGTGTTTTCTGCAGTGACACACGTTGCACGCTCATCCTCCTAAGCCCTAAATATTCCATGGCCACGTATTTCGACCCGGACCGTCAATCGAACGTAGACTACACAAATGTCAAGAAGGTTCTTGATGATGTTCTCCCCGCTACGCCCAATCTGGAGGCACCTTCACCAGGCCTATTCGTAAGTACGGCAAGCACGTGTTCTCCCATTAACACGACGTTACGCTGCGTCAAGCAGCCACCGACGGTCCGAAGGGTGCCTACTACGCCATCCATCACATGCGGGCGATCAGACGGGACCATCATCAACTTCGCTACCGAGTAAACTCCAAGATTGGGCCGCGAGCGTGTCGGCAATCCAGACGCGGACCTCCGACAAGAATTCTTTCGCATCCAAATGAGTTTGCGGAAATCATCCATCAAGATGTCCTTCGTACCTCGGGGCAGTTCTACCTCAGAAATCAACCGTCCAACAGTGACATCGACACAATGCTACAAATGCAGGATGACAACGCCTGTTCTTTCATGACTCCCACGATAGACGGCGGCTTCATCCACGCTCCGGTCCCTTGAGTCGAGTTGTCTAGTTCTGAAACATCGATTGGGTCATGTTGTAATTAAACTTTAATGAACTTGTAGTATGTCTCTTTGGTTTCGAGAGTCGTTCAACTTAGATGTAATCGATGCTATTAATGTCTTGCTTTTCTCTTCCGATCGGTCTGTTGCATACTTATATATTGCTTATGTATTGTCTGTGAATTGGTACTAACGTTTACGTTTGGCTAGTGCATAGCGATGCCGACGTATGTCGTGTACAAGGGTAAGGTTCCCGAGTCTCACGATGACTGGGAGGAGTGTCGAGACAGGTTCACCGATTCAGCGATAACAGTTACAAAGGGTACACCACTAGGGCCGAGGCCGAATCTAGATACGCCCGCTATCTAGCGGGAGAGGGAGGAGCGTTGGAGGAACCGGATGAAGACGAAGTTTCATCGTGATGATGCTCATCGTGATGACCGCAGCTCTCTTCTATGTGATGGTAGTTTAGATAATCGATATCGACTTGTAATGCGAAGATAAACTCGCTACTCGCGGTCTCGAGACTTGTAATATAATGCTCTATCTTTGTTCGGTCTTTTCAATTCGGAGACTAATATGATGAATTGTATTCGGAGACTAATATGATGAATTGTATTCAAGGACTAATCTTCTATTGTATTTGATGAATCTATTGTTGATGTGTGCTGTCTATATTTTGTCAAATTATACATTTTGTAACCTGTGCAAAAAACAGAAAATAAAAAAATAAAAAAACCTAATATTCATACTAATGGCGCATCACATGACAGTGCGCCATTAGTATGACAGTGCATACTAATGGCGCATCACCAGGAAGTGCGCCATTAGTATGCTACGGTTACTAATGGCGCATCCGGAGGTGGTGCGCCATTAGTATGCCAAAGCACCTGGTATACATGCCCACAGGAGGTATACTAATGGCGCACCCTTGCATATACTAATGGCGCGCAGGGTGGTGCGCCATTAGTATATCAGATACTAATGGCGACGCCATTAGTATACCGAATACTAATGGCGCACCAGGTGGTGCGCCATTAGTATACCAGATACTAATGGCGCACCACCTGGTGCGCCATTAGTAAAAATTACTAATGGCGTGCTGTCAATGGCGCACCTCTGATGCGCCATTAATGGCCATATTAGGTGCGCCATTAGTAGTGGTATTTCTAGTAGTGCGTGTCAACGTCGATTACTTGACACTTCATCATGTTTGAGCCTAGGGGAAGGCATTGTGGGATTAGTGAATGGCTTGCCGGAGTTATAGAATCCTAAACCACACTTTATGAGCTATTTCGTAAGGGGCAAATTTAGATCCTTTTGTTTCATGCTATGGTTAGATTTGTCTTAATTCTTCTCTTGTATTTGCGGATACATGAGAGAGGGGTAATCATTAGTAGGTTATTTGTTCAAGTGAGAACAACACCTTAGCACAGGTCCACTCACAAAAAAAGAATTATCAAGGCAATGAACGCATGTCTGCGACCTACAAGATCTGGTCTATTCAGTGACAAAAACCCTAGTGACAAAACATGAAATATTGAAAGATCATGTTCTATGACGGTTCACCATCACGAGGTTCCCCCTCTGCCCCCCAGGGCAGCGCCATCGGCCACATTGTTGATTTTTTGTGACGTATTCGGCCGTCATTAGGCATGTCCATTTTCTGTGATGAGTCTCCGTGTCATAGTAAATGTTAGTGGGTCCCTTTTTGTAAACATTAAAAGAAAAATAACAAGTAAATGTTTTTCAGCTGACTCATTTAGCGGAGTCAATTTTCAAAATAGCGTGAACTTGGAATTGGGATCGTCTGGTTCCCTCATAAGAAAGGGAATTGTGAATCAACATGGATCGTGGATGGATTACTCATGGAACGAAGCTGAGGCCACCATACATGGCTGGCGTGAATCATTTTTGAATTGCCCAAATAAAAAAATAAAATCATTTATTTTGTTGCATTTTTATCCTACTTTGGCGCCAAACAAAATAATGTAACCCAGTTGGTGCAATTAGTAGCTTTCATTCATGTTCTACCACATAGTGCAAATGTTAAATAGATTTAGATAACAACCACACATAGTAGTCATTCCATAGGAGGATTTTTCTACCATCGTATCCTCTGTGAGCAAACAAAAACCTCCTTTTGTATCCCAACATGGTGCCATGGGATATTTTATAATCCAAAAGGTTAATTATGCTTCCATGAAACCTTTTCGGGCAAGCAAAATTAAATGGAACATTATCTAGCTTAAGTTCAACACACTTAACTAACATGCATACTAAATAGCAATGGTCTCAAAGCCGCACTCTCGAAACATCTACTCTTCGGACGGCTGGTACTGGTTGGGGCATTCTATCCATACTCCATGGTGGTGGGGCGTTGTTGGCGGCATTAGTCCCAACATACATCCCCATCAGGCTCTTCGAACCCATATCGGAGATTTCATCACATTTTGTGCCCATCTAAGAACCAATTCTGGTCTGCTCTAAACCGTCATCTGTGCATGCTCTTCGTCGTTGTCATCCAATCTAAGAACGTGTGCTGCATTTCTCAATTCACTAATCACGTGATTTTTGCAAACATGCAAGTCTGCCATGTCCGTGTTGTCAAGTGCGAGAGCCTCCATCTTCTTCAACTCCCAACATTTATCTACTGCGTCCATAATCCTTACTGCCCGCGGTATGATCCATTTAGGAGGCACCCATTGAGGAGGCCCTCCTGGCTCCTCTCGCGGAGGAGTGGAGGATGATGGTCTCGTTGTTGGGGAACGCAGTAATTTCAAAAAAATTCCTACGCACACACAGGACCATGGTGATGGCATAGCAACGAGAGGGGAGAGTGTATGTCCACGTACCCTCGTAGACCGTAAGCGGAAGCGTTCACAACGTAGAGGAAGTAGTCGTACGTTCTCCTCGCGATCCAGCCGATCCCAGCGCCGTTACTCCGGCGCCTCCGAGTTCTTGGCACACGTTCAGCTCGATGACGCTCCTCGGGCTCCGATCCAGCAAAGCTCCGGGAGAGGGAGTTCCACAGCACGACGGGCGCAGGACGATCTTGATGTTCTACCGACGCAGGGCTTCGCCTAAGCACTGCTATGATATGACCGAGGTGGAATATGGTGGAGGGGGCACCGCAGACACGGCTAAGGAACGATCTCAAGGATCAACTTGTCTCTTCTAGGGTGCCCCCCTACCCCCGTATATAAAGGAGGGAGGGAGGAGGTGGCCGGCCTCAAGGGGGCGCCATAGGGAGGGGAAACCTACTCCAAGTAGGTTTCCTCTCTTTCCTTATCTTATTTGGAGGGAAGGAAGGAGTACTAGTATTAGGAAGTAGTACTAGTAGTAGGAATAGGAAGAGGGGAAGGAGAAAGGAGGGGGCCGCCCCCTCCCCAATTCGGATTGGGCTTGGGGCGCGCCTCCCTTGTTCCTTCTAACTTCCTCCTACATGGGCCCAATAAGGCCCATATACCTCCCGGGGTTCCGGTAACCTCCCGAGCTCCAAACTTCTCCGGAACCTTTCCGTGTCCAAATATATCCGTCCAATATATTAATCTTTATGTCTCGACCATTTCGAGACTCCTCGTCATGTCCGTGATCATATCCGGGACTCGAACAACCTTCGGTACATCAAAATACATAAACTCATAATACAACTCGCCATCGAAACCTTAAGCGCATGGACCCTACGGTTCGAGAATAATGTAGATATGACCGAGACATGTCTCCGGTCAATAACCAATAGCGGGACCTGGATGCCCATATTGGTTCCTACATTTTCTACGAAGATCTTTATCGGTCAGACCGCATAACAACATACGTTGTTCCCTTTGTCATCGGTATGTTACTTACCCGAGATTCGATCGCCGGTATCCAATACCTAGTTCAATCTCCCATCTTGGTAAGTCTCTTTACTCGCTCCGTAATACATCATCTCACAACTAACTCATTAGTTGTAATGCTTGCAAGGCTTATGTGATGTGTATTACCGAGAAGGCCCAGAGATACCTCTCCGACAATCGGAGTAACAAAACCTAATCTCAAATACGCCAACCCAACAAGTACCTTTGGAGACACCTGTAGTACTCCTTTATAATCACCCGATTACGTTGTGACGTTTGGTAGTACCCAAAGTGTTCCTCCGGTAAACGGGAGTTGCATAATCTCATAGTTATAGGAACATGTATAAGTCATGAAGAAAACAATAGCAATATACTAAACGATCAAGTGCTAAGCTAACGGAATGGGTCATGTCAATCACATCATTCTTCTAATGAGGTGATCCCATTAATCAAATGACAACACATGTCTATGGTTAGGAAACACAACCATCTTTGATTAATGAGCTAGTCTAGTAGAGGCTTACTAGTGACTATCATTTTTGTCTATGTATTCACACATGTATTATGTTTCCGGTTAATACAATTCTAGCATGAATAATAAACATTTATCATGATATAAGGAAATAAATAATAACTTTTATTATTGCCTCTAGGGCATATTACCTTCAGTCTCCCACTTGCACTAGAGTCAATAATCTAGTTCACATCATCATGTGATTCAACACTAATATTCACATCTGTATGTGATTAACACCCATAGTTCACATCGTCATGTGACCAGCATCCAAAGGGTTTACTAAAGTCAATAATCTAGTTCACATCGCTATGTGATTAACACCCAAAGAGTACTAAGGTATGATCATGTTTTGCTCGTGAGAGAATCTTAGTCAACGGGTCTGTCACATTCAGAGCCGTATGTATTTTGCAAATATTCTATGTCTACAATGCTCTGCACGGAGCTACTCTAGCTAATTGCTCCCACTTTCAATATGTATCCAGATTGAGACTTAGAGTCATCTGGATCAGTGTAAAATTCTTGCATCGATGTAACTCTTTACGACGGGCCTTTTTATCACCTCCATAATCGAGAAATATTTCCTTAGTCCTCACTAAGGATGTTCTTGACCAATGTCCAGTGATCTACTCCTAGATCACTATTGTACTCCCTTGCCAAATTCAGAGCAAGGTATACAATAGGTCTGGTACATAGCATAGCATAATTTATAGAACCTATGACTGAGGCATAGGGAATGACTTTCATTCTCTTTCTATCTTCTGCTGTGGTCGGGCTTTGAGTCTTACTCAATTTCACACCTTTGTAACACAGGCAAGAACTTTTCTTTGACTGTTCCATTTTGAACTACTTCAAAATCTTGACAAGGTATGTACTTATTGAAAAACTTATCAAGCGTCTTGATCCATCTCTATAGATCTTGATGCTCAATATGTAAGCAGCTTCACCGAGGTCCTTCTTTGAAAAACTCCTTTCAAATACTCCTTTATGCTTTGCAGAATAATTCTACATTATTTCCGATCAACAATATGTCATTCACATATACTTATCAGAAATGCTATAGTGCTCCCACTCACTTTCTAGTAATTACAGGCTTCACCGCAAGTCTGTATAAAACTATATGCTATGATCAACTTATCAAAGCATGTATTCCAACTCGAGATGCTTGCACCAGTCCATTGATGGATCGCTGGAGCTTGCACATTTTGTTAGTTCCTTTAGGATTGACAAAACCTTCTGGTTGCATCATATACAACTCTTCTTTAATAAATCCATTAAAGAATGTAGTTTTGACATCCATTTGCCAGATTTCATAAAATGTGGCAATTGCTAACATGATTCGGACAGACTTTAAGCATCGCTACAGTTGAGAAAATCTTATTGTAGTCAACACCTTGAACTTGTCGAAAACCTTTTTGTGACAAGTCGAGCTTTGTAGATAGTAATACTACTATCAGTGTCCGTCTTCCTCTTGAAGATCCATTTATTTAACATGGCTTGCTGATCATCGAGCAAGTCAATCAAAGTCCATATTTTTTGTTCTCATACATGGATCATATCTCAGATTTTATGGCCTCAAGCCATTTCGCGGAATCTGGGCTCATCATCGCTTCCTCATAGTTCGTAGGTTCATCATGGTCTAGTTAACATCACTTCCAGAACATGATTACCGTACTACTCTGGTGCGGATCTTACTCTGGAAGACCTACGAGGTTTGGTAGCAACTTGATCTGAAGTTTCATGATCATCATCATTAACTTCCTCACTAATTGGTGTAGGAATCATTGGAACTGATTTCTGTGATGAACTACTTTCCAATAAGGGAGAAGGTATAATTACCTCATCAAGTTCTACTTTCCTCCCACTCACTTCTTTCGAGAGAAACTTCTTCTCTAGAAAGGATCCATCTTAGCAACGAAAAACTTGCCTTCGGATCTGTGATAGAAGGTGTACCCAATAGTTACCTTTGGGTATTCTATGAAGACGCACTTCTCCGATTTGGGTTTGAGTTTATCAGGTGAAAACCTTTTCACATAAGCATCACAACTCCAAACTTTTAAGAAACGACAGCTTAGGTTTACTGTTAAACCATAGTTCATACGGTGTCGCCTCAACGGATTTAGATGGTGCCCTATTAAATGTGAATGCAGCTGTCTCTAATGCATAACCCCAAAACGATATTGGTAAATCGGTAAGAGACATCATTGATCGCACCATATCAAAATAAAGTACGGTTACGACGTTCGGACACACCATAACGTTGTGGTGTTCCAGGTGGCGTGAGCTGTGAAACTATTCCACTTTGTTTTAATTGAAGACCAAACTCGTAACTCAAATATTCATCTCCACGATCAGATCACAAAAACTTTATTTTCTTCTTACGATGATTTTCTACTTCACTCTGAAATTCTTTGAACTTTTCAACTATTTCAGACTTATGTTTCATCAAGAAGATATACGCATATCTGCTCAAATTATCTGTGAAGGTCAGAAAATAATGATACTTGCCACGAGCATCAACACTCATTGAATCGCATACATCGGTATGTATTATTTCCAATAAGTCAGTAGCTTGTTCCATTGTTCCGGAGAACGGAGTTTTAGTCATCTTGCCCAAAAGGCACGGTTCGCAAGCATCAAATGATTCATAATCAAGTGATTCCAAAAGTCCATCAGCATGGAGTTTTCTTCATGCGCTTTACACCAATATGACCTAAACGGCAGTGCCACAAATAAGTTGCACTATCATTATTAACTTTGCATCTCTTGGTTTCAATATTATGAATATGTGTATCACTATGATCGAGATCCAATGAACCATTTTCATTGGGTGTGTAATCATATAAGGTTTTATTTATGTAAACAGAACAACAATTTATTCTCTTACTTAAATGAATAACCGTATTGCAATAAACATGATCAAATAATATTTATGCTCAACACCAAATAACACTTATTTAGGTTCCACACTAATCCCGAAAGTATAGGGAGTGTGCGATGATGATCATATCAATCTTGGAACTATTTCCAACACTCATCGTCACTTCCCCTTCAACTAGTTTATGTTCATTCTGCAACTCTCGTTTCTAGTTACTACTCTTAGCAATTGAACCAGTATCAAATACCGAGGGTTTGCTACGAACACTAGTAAAATACACATCAATAATCTGTATATCAAATATACCTTTGTTCACTTTGCCATCCTTCTTATCCACCAAATACTTGGGGTAGTTCCGCTTCTAGTGACCAGTTCCATTGCAGCAAAAGCACTTAGTCTCAGGCTTAGGTCCAGACGTGGGCTTCTTCACTCGAGCAGCAACTTGCTTGCCGCTCTTCTTGAAGTTCCCCTTCTTCCCTTTGCCCTTTTCCTTGAGACTAGTGGTCTTGTCAATCATCAACACTTGATGCTCTTTCTTGATTTCTACCTTCGTCGATTTCAACATCACGAAGAGCTCGGGAATCGTTTTCGTCATCCCTTGCATACTATAGTTCTTCACGAAGTTCTAGTAACTTAGTGATGGTGACTAGAGAATTCTGTCAATCACTATCTTATCTGGAAGATTAACTCCCACTTGATTCAAGCGATTGAAGTACCTGCACAATCTGAGAACATGCTCACTAGTTAATCGATTCTCTTCCATCTTTTAGCTATAGTACTTGTTGGAGACTTCATATCTCTCAACTCGGGTATTTGCTTGAAATATTAACTTCAATTCCTGGAACATCTCATATGGTCCATGACGCTCAAAACGCCTTTGAAGTCCCGATTCTAAGCCGTTAAGTATGGTGCACTAAACTATCAAGTAGTCATCATATTGAGCTAGCCAAACGCTCATAACGTCTGCATTTGCTCCTGCAATAGGTCTGTCACCTAGTGGTGCATTAAGGACATAATTCTTCTGTGCAGCAATGAGGATAAACCTCAGATCACGGATCCAATCCGCATCATTGCTACTAACATTTTTCAATATAATTTTCTCTAGGAACATATCATAACAACCAAATAAAAGCATAGGGAAGCAACAACGCGAGCTATTGATCTACAACATAATTTGCAAAATACTACCAGGACTAAGTTCATGATAAATTTAAGTTCAATTAATCATATTAAAAACTCCCACTTAGACAGACATCTCTCTAGTCATCCAAGTGATTACGTGATCCAAATCAACTAAACCATGTCCGATCATCACGTGAGATGGAGTAGTTTCAATGGTGAACATCACTATGTTGATCATATCTACTATATGATTCACGCCGACCTTCGGTCTCCGTGTTCCGAGGCCATATCTGTTATGTGCTAGGCTCGTCAAGTTTAACCTGAGTATTCTGCGTGTAACTGTTTTGCACCCGTTGTAGATGGACGAGAACTTATCACACCCGATCATCACGTGGTGTCTAGGTACTACGAACTTTGGCAACGGTGCATACTCAGGGAGAACACTTCTTGATAATTTTTAGTGAGAGATCATCTTATAATGCTACCGTCAATCAAAGCAAGATAAGATGCATAAAGGATAAACATCACATGCAATCAATATAAGTGATATGATATGGCCATCATCATCTTGTGCTTGTGATCTCCATCTCAAGCACCGTCGTGATCACCATCGTCACCGGCGCGACACCTTGATCTCCATCGTAGCATCGTTGTCGTTTACGCCATCTGTTGCTACTACGACTATCGCTACCGCTTAGTGATAAAGTAAAGCAATTACAGGGCGTTTGCATTTCATACAATAAAGCGACAACCATATGGCTCCTGCCAGTTGCCGATAACTCGGTTACAAAACATGATCCTCTCATACAATAAAATATAGCATCACGTCTTGACCATATCACATCACAACATGCCCTGCAAAAACAAGTTAGACGTCCTCTACTTTGTTGTTGCAAGTTTTACGTGGCTGCTACGGGCTGAGCAAGAACCGTTCTTACCTACGATCAAAACCACAACGATACTTCACAAATAGACTCCGCTTTAACCTTCACAAGGACCGGGCGTAGCCACACTCGGTTCAGCTAAAGTGAGAGAGACAGACACCCGCCAGTCACCTTTAAGCACGAGTGCTCGCAACGGTGAAACCAGTCTCGCGTAAGCGTATGCGTAATGTCGGTCCGGGCCGCTTCATCTCACAATACCGCTGAACCAAAGTATGACATGCTGGTAGGCAGTATGACTTGTATCGCCCACAACTCACTTGTGTTCTACTCGTGCATATGACATCAACGCATAAAACCTGGCTCGGATGCCACTGTTGGGGAACGCAGTAATTTCAAAATTTTCCTACGCACACACAGGACCATGGTGATGGCATAGCAACGAGAGGGAAGAGTGTATGTCCACGTACCCTCGTAGACCGTAAGCGGAAGCGTTCACAACGTAGAGGAAGTAGTCGTACGTTCTCCTCGCGATCCAGCCGATCCCAGCGCCAGCATTCGGCGCCTCGAAGTTCTTGGCACACGCTCAGCTCGATGACGCCTCCTCGGGCTCCGATCCAGCAAAGCTCCGGGAGAGGGAGTTCCACAAGATGACGCGTGCAGGACGATCTTGATGTTCTACCGACGAGGGCTTCGCCTAAGCACTGCTATGATATGACCGAGGTGGAATATGGTGGAGGGGGCACGCACACGGCCAAGGAACGACCTCAAGGATCAACTTGTGTCTTCTAGGGTGCCCCTACCCCGTGATATAAAGGAGGGAGGGAGGAGGTGGCCGGCCCTCAAGGGGCGCGCCATAGGGAGGGGAAACCTACTCCAAGTAGGTTTCCTCTTTCCTTATCTTATTTGGAGGGAAGAAAGGAGTACTAGTATTAGGAAGTAGTACTAGTAGTAGGAATAGGAAGAGGGGAAGGAGAAAGGAAAGGGGGGCCCCCCTCCCCAATTCGGATTGGGCTTGGGGGCGCGCCTCACTTGTTCCTTCTCCTTCCTCCTACATGGGCCCAATAAGGCCCATATACCTCCCGGGGGGTTCGGTAACCTCCGGAGCTCCAAACTTCTCCGGAACCTTTCCGGTGTCCAAATATATCCGTCCAATATATTAATCTTTATGTCTCGACCATTTCGAGACTCCTCGTCATGTCCGTGATCATATCCGGGACTCAACAACCTTCGGTACATCAAAATCCCTACACTCATAAGACAACTGTCATCGAAACCTTAAGCGTGCGGACCCTACGGTTCGAGAATAATGTAGATATGACCGAGACATGTCTCCGGTCAATAACCAATAGCGGGACCTGGATGCCCATATTGGTTCCTACATTTTCTACGAAGATCTTTATCGGTCAGACCGCATAACAACATACGTTGTTCCCTTTGTCATCGGTATGTTACTTACCCGAGATTCGATCGTCGGTATCCAATACCTAGTTCAATCTCAAGCATCGGTAAGTCTCTTTACTCGTTCCGTAATACATCATCTCACAACTAACTCATTAGTTGTAATGCTTGCAAGGCTTATGTGATGTGTATTACCGAGAAGGCCCAGAGATACCTCTCCGACAATCGGAGTGACAAAACCTAATCTCGAAATACGCCAACCCAACAAGAACCTTTGGAGACACCTGTAGTACTCCTTTATAATCACCCAGTTACGTTGTGACGTTTGGTAGTACCCAAAGTGTTCCTCCGGTAAACGGGAGTTGCATAATCTCATAGTTATAGGAACATGTATAAGTCATGAAGAAAGCAATAGCAATATACTAAACGATCAAGTGCTAAGCTAACGGAATGGGTCATGTCAATCACATCATTCTTCTAATGAGGTGATCCCATTAATCAAATGACAACACATGTCTATGGTTAGGAAACACAACCATCTTTGATTAATGAGCTAGTCTAGTAGAGGCTTACTAGTGACTATCATTTTTGTCTATGTATTCACACATGTATTATGTTTCCGGTTAATACAATTCTAGCATGAATAATAAACATTTATCATGATATAAGGAAATAAATAATAACTTTTATTATTTCCTCTAGGGCATATTACCTTCACTCGTATGAGAGGCCTGATGGCGACGACAATGCACGGAGTCGATGGCGGACATCCTGAAACATCAGCAATGGGCAGTAATTCTCAAATGAGAAGTAAGTAATTGATATTGGCCATTGGATCATATGCAAATGGTCTTCCATATCTGGCTTTCATCACATCTCCTTCCATTTTGTAGCTAATGGTATTAAGACTAATATTAACCCCCCCCCCCCCCCAAATGTTTAACATTAACTACCACCAATAATAGTAGGTTATTGTTAGTAATTACTCGATACGACTTCCACATTAATTAACTCCAGGACCTCTCTCACAACCAACAATTTGTCTATAGCTAATTATTACATATGGTGCAGTTGGTGTTACTGATTTAAGTTTAGCAGGAGTCAATGCACTCCTC
This sequence comes from Aegilops bicornis, assembly GCA_021605145.1. Taxonomy (NCBI): domain Eukaryota; kingdom Viridiplantae; phylum Streptophyta; class Magnoliopsida; order Poales; family Poaceae; genus Aegilops; species Aegilops bicornis. The sequence continues at coordinate 860,692,511 of CM038671.1, read as the reverse complement.
TCACGAACATATACCCATCTGATTAAGATGGATACACATCTATACATGTAGACATAGCTCGAGATGGATGAGAGTGAAGAAGGACACACATTTTCAACACTCGAGTAATATCTTTCCTCCCTCTTGCCCCTTGACTACTTAGCTCCGCGAGACCCCTCTCACAACAAACAACTATCCACAGCTAATTATTACATTGTAATTGTCGTTACTTGTTTGTATTTGGCACCTAGGAGTCCTTGATTATGATGGATACCAACCCATATAGGTAGACATAGCCTTAGATAGATCAGGATGAGCAAATAGATGGTAATATTTTCCTCTATGTGGCCTCCACATTAATTAGCTCTGCGAGACCTCTCTCGCAACCAACAATTTGTCCATAGCAAATTATTACTTGATAGTTGTCGTAGCTGTTTTGATAGTTGTCGTGGCTGATTTGATGGTTGTCGTCCCTGATTTAAATTTGGCAGGTAGAAGTCACTTCACCCCTATCGTGAACACTTATCCTTCTTGATTAATACTAATACACATCCATACGTGAATGCATAGCTTGAGATAGGTGGGGCTGACTAAGGAGACAAATTCTCATGTTATGAAGTACGGCCTATTGGATAATATACTAACTTTCAGATCTCTCCCTTCTATCCCATTCCCATCTCATTCATTTTGCAAGAAGCACCAGTGTAGCTAAGGGTATTACCAACTAATTACTAATAACTATTAAAAATACTCAATTTGGTCATTCTTATTATATTGCAACCAACAATTTGCTATGGTTAATTATTTGTCATTCATACTAATTTAAAAGTTGAATATTTGATTTGTTTCACTGTAAAACATCTTCCAATAAATTTTTATGTTCCCATGAAATTAACTCTTTTCCTTCTTTGTTAGTTATCATCTTCCATGAATATTTGTTCCATCTATCTGTTTTGCTAGCTGAAATTGATCATGTCAGATAACTCCCTTTACCGCGTCACAAGTTCTATCATTCTGATAGATGGTCGAAATATTTCGCTGGCTTGCTTCAAATCCTATTGATCAACCCCGAAACACATGCCCTAAAGCTTGTTACTCTCTAAGAATCATTTCTATCATAATCTACAACTATCATGCTTCAAATTGACTACGTTTATCATAATTTGTTCATGCCTGACAGATTTTCTTTCTTCACAGCTGATCTGTAAGTGGCAATACGACTGTACTTTTTATTTACAGGTAATTGATAATGTGTACATTCTCATTTTCTTCTATACTCCAGTGCCCCTTGCATTTTTTCTTCCATCATGCCAGAATATCATATGAACTATTTTCGTGTGACTGTAATGCGCTAGGGTGAGTCCAGTTATCCTTAATCAGGCAGTACTTTTTCTGAGAAAGTATACATTTTGTTTAGGACAACACCAGGTTATGGCTTAGAGTATCTACATCACTAGATTCTAATCAAACACTGCAGGTAGGCGAAATTAATGCTAGGTGATGTGTGTCTAGGTGCTAAGAAAAAAAACCTTGGCACCCATTCCTAAGCTAAATACCTTGTGGTTACGTACTAACATTTTACCTTATCTAAAAAAATGAGAAGTACTCCTCGGAGTCTCCTCGCTGACGTCCAACGGCCGCCATGACAACACCCACCTCCATGACAATCGAGCTTCTCGACCTGCATGAAATGGACAAGGTCATTCGGGCCTGTGCTTTTGATGTGCTATTTTCTCTCCTTTGATAAGAAGTCAAGTGTAGCCAACATGATTAATTTTGTATTCTATGCTACCAGTTGTCCGGGCATCCGCTTTTGATGCACTATCTGTTCTCTTTTTGTAAGATCAATTTTGTGTTACAGAAACTATGCTACCAGTTGTTCATGGTTGTGCACTAAATAGACGTCCCTCTACTTGTAATAGATATCTTTTGCTTTGTTTCTGCATTAATGAATCTGATACAATTAGCAGTCCAATTGTCATTTTAGTATCATGTTTGTCACTGACTATAATCAGTCAGCCATACTAAAATATGCTAATGTTCATTTACATGTAAGGAGCACCAAAAGCAATTAAAAGGGCGCCTACTAGCTGGCAACGCCCAAACTTTCTTTCAGGAGGCGCGCCATGGCGCGCCCCAATTGCTAGTCCTTATTACAAGGGATCTCAGTACCGGTCTAGGGCCGACCCTAGTCAGTCCATTGGTACCATTTCCATCCGAGGCGAAGTGCACGGGACTTCCCGTTGCATGGTCCAGCCAGCGTTCGTTCCGTGCACGGGACAAACTAAAAAACAGTGTGGTAACTAAACTTCACATCAAACAGTAAAATCCAACGGTGAAAAATCATCCAACCTCTAATCAGATGGCCAATATGTGTGCGCACGGGAGAGGCCCCAGAATGGCGCGTAGCCTAGCTCCTTTTATAGTAGAAATTTTCTTACAGCTTAACTGAAGTAGTGTGCCGACGTTAAAAAATAAATACAGAGGCCAGCCATGCTTTCTGTAACACAAACACAAAGATATTCTCTTTCCAGCATGGCACCTCTAAATGATGAAAAGCAATAAGTAGGAGAATGGTCGCAAGTCAAATAGAAATAAAATACAGAGGCCATGCATGCTGTAAGCTAATAGCTAAGCGAATGTCATATATAAATGAAATCGACGTCGAGGGGAAACAGAGCAGCCAAAGATGAACTCCGATGGTGCACAAAAGCTTACTGAAGAAGTATCAATGCAGATTGATTAGAAACAAGGGAAGGAACTCTCAAGTGGTGAACATTCTGTAGGCGGGTAATTCAATGATTCAACTGCGTCAATCGCCCTCGCGCCTTGATTATTTAGTGGACCTTTCTCATTTTCTTATGTATATGTATAATAAGTAATAGTACAGTTGTGCATCCTATGCATCCTATGTGCCAATAATCTGCTCGGCAACCCAGACATACAAACTAACATGCAAAGACAAGAAGAATGGCACCTACCGGTAGATATGATGGTGTGTTACAAATTTGAAAGGAAGAAAGAACGATGTGGAACAAAAGGGCAGGAACATACCTCAATCAAATGGATCCATCTCAAGCAATGGAGCAACATGAATGCAACTAAACCTCACGTCTCTCCTGCAACAGTAACAAAACTTTAGAGAAGCGAAGCAAACACAAAATAAGGACAGCTTTTATTTGCTTAATGGGATAAAAAAACATTTTACACAAGTGTACAAAGAAGCAGAGTGCAGCAACCACTTGACAAATTATAGAGCTAGTTGCAGATACAAAACTAACAACATGTGCACATAAAAGCAACATATGCATGTCAACTCTAGATATTTGAATAAACCTAAGCAAAATATTACATGACCTTCTTTGTGAAATTTATACTCTACTGTGCTTCGGCTATGGCATTGCCTGTTCTGTTTCTGGCAAAAGAACAATCGGAACTCAGCCTGCAGCTTAACACCGAGGAATAATATTTGAAAATAAGATCAATAATTTGTATGTATGTACAATGAAATATGTAGCTGCGGTAAGAGCATAAGCACACAAAATATTCAATTTGTGGTAAGTATAGCAACCTGGTAGCAGATAGATCATTCAAATTCTCGGATATATCGCTACAATACTTAATCCCAAGAACAATATATCAGGTAGATTTTCATCTTCGAACCTACAACAAATCCAGGAATTATAGAACATTGTTTACAGAAGAAGATATAGTAAGACATGAAGAATCTAATCTTCTAGCTATGACTACTCTCTTGCACACCAAAAAAACGTGTTCTTATTTGTCCTTTTCTAATAGTTTTCAAACAGCACTAGTAGAAAAAGGGTCAAACGTGAAGCACATTAGTGCCGGTTTGTAAAAAAACCGGCACTAATGTGATCAATAGTGCCGGTTCGAATGGCTATGCATTAGTGCCGGTTCGTAATGAACCTTTAGTATCGGTTCGTGCCACGAACCGGTACTAAAGGGGTGGTGGCAGGCTGGCGTCAGACCAGGGCCCCACGAGCCCCTTTAGTGACGGTTTGTGACACAAACCGGTACTAAATGTCTAACCTATAGTACCGGTTTGTATCACCAACCGGCACTACAGAGTCTTACCCTATAGTCCCGGTTGAAGACACAAACCGGCACTATAGGGCAATTTTCAAACTCTACCCCCCCCCCCTCCCCGTGTATCTTATCATGAATCTAATGATATATATGTCTGGCAATCTAGATGTAATTGTTCACCCACACACAAAAAATCTATATGCGAATGTTTTTCTACACAAATTTGGTCAGAGTTTGTGAGGTTTGAGCTTTTTTTTTCTTAAATTACACTATTATGCACTAAATTATGAAATGAAGAGAGTAGTAATCAGACAACGTCAAAGACATCCATAAATGAAAAATGTTGTTAAATTTGCAAATTGAAGTGTGGGTCGTTATCCAAATGACATTATTTATTCAGATCATAACAGAATGGACCCAAGTAGTACAAATCACTTGGTCATATTGGGCGTTCGTTCTCATTGATCATATGGACAACCTTCCAAAGCGCGATGGCAACTACGTCCCCCTAAGCCCCATCACGTTCCTGCCTCGCGCCGCCGCTGTATACGCCGACGGCACCTCTCTCATCTACGGCGGCACCACCTTCACCTGGCGCCAGACGTATGCCCGCTGCTGCCGCCTGGTCGCTGCGCTCCGGGCACTCTCCGTCTCCAAGAACGATGTCGTATGTACCTAGCTCGCTATAGCTTCACAAACTATCCATCGCTTCCATTAATGGCTGCTCGATGTGTACTACTACACTACACAACAGTACCCCGGAGGCCCCTGTGTCTGAAATTTAGAGTACTATCCAACTTCTTCTGACGACGTGTCCATCCAGGTGTCGGTTCTTGCTCCCAACACGCCGGCGCTGTACGAGATGCACTTCGCTGTCCCGATGACCGGCGCGGTCATCAACGCCATCAACACCCGCCTGGATGCCGCCGCCGTCGCCGCCATATTGAGGCATGCCGCACCAAAGCTCCTGTTCGTCGACTACCACTACACAGGCGTCGTCACGGAGGCCCTTAACGCCATCTCAGACACGAACATGCCGCTGCTCGTCGTCATAGATGACATTGACACACCGATGGGCGCGTGCGTCGGCGAGCTGGAGTATGAACAGCTGGTGGCCCGCGGCGACCCGGCGAGGTACCCGTCGATGCAGGTGGACGATGAGTGGGACGCCGTCGCGCTCAACTACACCTCTGGCACGACGTCGGCGCCGAAAGGCGTCGTGTACAGCCACCGCGGCGCCTACCTCAGCACCGTGGGGCTCCTCCTCCAGTGGGGCGTGGGCCACGAGCCAGTGTACCTCTGGTCGCTCCCCATGTTCCACTGCAATGGCTGGACCTTCACGTGGGGCGTGGCGGCGCGCGGGGGCGCCAATGTCTGCGTGCGTGCGCCGACAGCCGACGCCATGTACTCAGCTATCGCCAACCACGGCGTCACCCACATGTGCGTCGCACCCGTGCTCTTCAACGTCCTCCTGGAAGCCGACCGCGAGCCTCTACGCCGCACCGTCGAGGTGCTCACGGGTGGCGCGCCGCCGCCCGCGGCGCTGCTGGAGCGCGTGGAGCAGCTGGGGTTCCACGTCATGCACGCCTACGGCATGACGGAAGCCACAGGCCCGGCCATGGTGTGCGAGTGGCGGGAGCAGTGGGACTCGCTGCCACCGACAGAGCGCGCGCTGCTCAAGGCGCGGCAGGGTGTGAGCGCACTCTCCCTCGCCGGCGCCGAGGTGAAGGACCTCAAGACCATGGCGAGCGTGCCCCGCGACGGCGCCACCCTCGGAGAGATCGTGCTGCGCGGAAGCAGCCTGATGAAGGGATACTACAAGAACCCGGAGGCCACGGCAGCAGCGTTCCACGGCGAGTGGTTCTTGACCGGTGACGTCGGCGTGGTGCACCCGGACGGGTACGTGGAGATCAAAGACCGGTCGAAGGACGTGATCATATCTGGCGGCGAGAACATCAGTAGCGTGGACGTTGAGGCGGGGCTGTACGGCCACCCAGCTGTGCGGGAGGCGGCGGTGGTCGCCATGCCGCACCCGTACTGGGGCGAGACGCCGTGCGCTTTCGTCGCTCTGAAGAAACAGTTCGACTTTGGCGCCGGCGAGGCCAGCGAGGAGGAGATTGTGTCCTTCTGCCGGAGCAAGATGGCGCACTTCATGGTACCAAGGAAGGTGGTGTTCGTCGATGAGCTGCCCAAGAACGCCACGGGGAAGGTGCAAAAGCTCGCGCTGCGGGAGAGGGCGCGTGGGCTCAGGTCCATCTCTTCTGAGAAAAGGAGGACTGAACCAGCCCGGCCCACCATGTCGACTTCGGGATCGAAACTTTGACTAGCATTCTACATAATTCTTCTAAAAAAAAGCAATCTACATAATGAATCGTGAATCAACATGTGGTTGAATGGTTAAAAGAACATTGATACCCTCAGCTCACCAAGGTTTAAGTCCTGATGCTCGCATTGTTCTTATAGGGGTGAGTGTGTGCACGTATATATAAAAAAAGAATCATGTGGCCTTCCGTCCATAGTAAAGTAAAAAAAGAAAGGTACTGCTTATTGATATTGTTTGAATGGGACGTTACTTAATCCTCATGAAAAAAGTTAGTCCAGTGCAGTAACAATGTGATTATAACAATGTTCTTTTCTGGTGGAGTGTAAACTGCAACGATATATGTCGTACTTCCTTCGATCCAAAATAAGTGACATGCTTTCTAAGACCAGGGATTAGCATTTTTTTTTTGCGAAGAGACCAGGGATTATCATGTACTGTATTTTCTAAACTAGTTGGAATGTACACACTCACTGACGCAACGTCTACCAAAAACAAAAACAAAAAAAATCAAGAAACTGGGAAGACCACCAGCACAAAAGTCCAAAAAGTCGAGCAAGATTATAGAAAGTAGCCACACACAAAAGTCAAGCCAGAAAATCGTGTGTGCATTAAAAGAATAGTACTGCAACTCCATGAGGTAGACAGTTATCAAAGACACTATTTAATACTCCCTCTGTTTCATAATATAAGACTTTTTTTAATACTTTAAAAAGGTCTTACATTTTGGGACAGAGCAAGTATGTGATAGGTTAGGAGCACAATCATCCGAAAATTCAGAGGGGTGCTCGCCCTTGCTTGGTCACGTTATCGTACACCGTTCGACATCTATGAGATCTGAAACAGCGTCAGTTGTGGGACAGAGTTACTGTTAATGAACTAACAGGTGGAGAACTAGAACTTAGTGCCATAACGTCGTTTGGATGGCCGTCTAGTGACGTGAGTTGCGTTTTGTACTCGCGACCCATTTGACGTGGGTTGCACTGGGGCTGTTTGGCCGGTCCGCAAAATCATTTGGAAAGCCCTGTTTCCCACACATCGCCAAACGCCGCTGGACATATTATGCTTCTTGAAGTTGCACGTTTATTCAGCTAGCACAATCCCATAGTTTCACAAATTCAGTTCTCAGTTCTCACACCACACAGGAAGATGTGATACAACAATTTTCTACAAATCATTATACCGCACTCAATATGTTAGAGCAACTCCAACGCGTCGACCCAAACGAACGGCGCTTTTGTCCGCTTTTCATCCGTTTGGGTCGGCCGCCTGCTCGGCGTCCGCCCCATTTGAGATTTGGGTCGGCAGTGCGTCCAACGCGCCAACCCATTTCATGCCCGCATGCAAATTTTGAAAAAAGGGCCCGCGGCCATAGTTCATGCCAGTGGCCATGTCGTCATTCGAAAGTTCATGCCAGCACCATGCCAGCGCCTGCATACAATGCCAGCTTCAGAAAACACCACGCAGTTCGGCCGGCACACATGCCGGCACACAAAAAGGGGCGGGAGTTCGACCACGCCATCACGGCCGTGGTCATGCCAGCACACTTGCCGGCATACAAAAAAGGATGGCGCTCGCCGCCATAGGTCACTCATCATCGAACTTGAGCATGTTGGCCTGCATCTTCTCGAACCATGGCCTTTTCCTTGGCGACATGGTGTTGAGATCCACCTTCATGATCTCAACCCCGGTCATCATGCTGGCGAGAGCCACTTCTTTCGCCTTGGTCTTGGCGTTGGCGGCCTCGATCTCTAGCATCTTCGCTTGCTTCTTCGCCTCCATCTCAAGCATCTTGGCTTGCTTTTCCGCGTCCATCTCAAGCCTTCTCCTTTGGATCTCCATGAAGGCGTTCATTTGTTCTTCTTTGTATCGCCGGCGCTCCTCCTCCCTTGAGTCATTCTTGCTCATCATGCCCTCCACGCTTGCGATCAAGGCGTTCGACGCCGCATCATGCTTGTTCTCTTTCTTGGAGTTGGTCTTCCCCCGCGGGCGTGGCTTATCGCCGTCTTCCTCCTCCACGGCCCTCTTCCCCCCACGCGACTTGAGGGCGGCATATTGCGCCTTGAACTTATCCTCTTCTTTGATGACCCTCCAACAATGGGAGAGGTTGAAGCACTTGCCGTCGTGTTGGATCTTGAATGCCACCAAAGCTTGGAATGCCTACAAAAGTATTGCATGCAAGCATATTGACAAAATGGATATGGAAATGGACATGCAAGCATAAACGGAATGACACAAAAGAGGGCTGCTTGCATACCATATCTTGCATGCCGATGCCGCTCACGAGACGGGCTTTGACGCTCTCAAGAGTGGCACAAAACTTGTTGCACTCTTGTTGGATCACCCTCCATCGCTTTGAAATGGAAACCCACCCGTGCGTGCTTTGCATTTGGTACGGCAGAAACTTCTTGCGCTCATGCCATCTTACTTAATGCGTTACTTTGTTCTTCATGAACTTAATACTCTAGATGCAGGTAGGAGTTCGTAGATGTGTGGAGTAATACTAGTAGATGCAGACAGGAGTCGGTCTACTTGACACAGACGTGATGCCTATAGTTCATAATCAATTGCTCGACAGTAATTTGTTCCCCCACCGTATTATTTGCTATCTTGAGAGAAGCCACTAGTGAAACCTATGGCCCCCGGGTCTATTTTCCATCATATAAGTTTTCGATCCACTATTTTGCAATCTTTTACTTTCCGATCTATAAACCAAAAATACCAAAAATATTTTACTTTTTGTTTATCTATCTCTATCCGATCTATCGCATTGGCTGCATGTTGTTTGATTGTTTGTGCAGGTCTTGGTGATTTCTGCGTTGTCTCCTACTGGATGGATACCTTAGTTCTCTAACAGAGGGAAATACTTATCTCTACTTTTCTGCATCACTGTTTCCTCTTCAAGGGAAAAACCAGCACAAGCTCAAGATGTAGCAGGAAGAATTTCTGGCGCCGTTGCCTGGGAGATCTACGCCAAGTCAAGACATACCAAGTACCCATCATAAAACTCTCATCTCTTGCATTACATTATTTGTCATTTGCCTCTCGTTTTCCTCTCCCCCACTTCTAAAATGATTTTCGAAAAGATTCGCCCTTTTCTTCGCCTCCTTTCCATATGTCTTTTTGTTTGTGTTTCCATGTGCCTTATATTTTCTTGCATCTTTGCTTGCTAAAAATCCATTGATATGGATCCACTTATAGTGTTCTACTTGGATCGTCTTTGATCTATATGTGCTCGTGCTGAAACCCCAACTAGTTTAGTTGAGGGAAAATCTTTAGATGAGCTTGCTCATTTTGTGTGTCACGGAAAGATTAGAAAAAGGGAGACTTGTAGCGACCAGACCTCAAACAGTCCGATCTCTGTGCATCAGTGTCATCCCTGGATCAGTAATGCTGACACGCACAGTACTTGAAGGATTTATAACAGAGTAGCAATCACACACTTATTACATCGAATGTCTCCAAAGAGAAACTTGGAGTTGCAGCCTTGTAGGAAAGAGACTCTTCAAGAGGTGATTTATTTTACGCAAACCTTTCCATGAACCAATTCATCTTTCTCGAGTGGTTCATTGCCCTGTCGGTGCTCTGTTTCTTTGATTCTCATGAATGATTTGAGATTGATGTGATGCTATGCGAGCCTGGAGTGTTAGACCGAGTCACACATATATAGTTTCTGGTGCTAATTCCTTGCACCATTGTATTGCTCTTTAGGTCCTCTCTTGCCATTTGATACATCCATCACCATGACATTAATTGTTTGTCATGAGTTTTGGCATAATTAATTAATTTTACAACTTCTACATTTGTACTGTACATCCTAATTGGTAGTTAGCCACGCATTTTGAGGTTATGAAAGTTGAACCATATCACAATTTCTAAGCTGCATGAAATTTTGGTTTACATTTTTCAGAGGTTTTTTACTAAAAAAAGAATGAAATAAGATATGAGATGTATTTAGATCTCAAGGAAAAATATTACAGATGTTGCATGCTTATCCAAATCACAAAAATGTTTCTGATTCTATCTGATCTGATGTCTAAGTTATTGAATTTTTATTTGATAGAGTGCAGCAATTATGTAAGAAGGTTTATGCCCTTTACGGTGGACATAAAAAAAGAATCACAACACTTTTATGTTTGAATTTGTTGGTACATGTAATCTAACTTACAGTTAAGTAGCTTTTGTGATGCAACCAAAATTAAATCATGTAACCTCATCTTACATGGGAGTTATCTATTTATGCAGATAACTAGATATTGTTCTTTTTATCACTATTATGGGTTTATGGTCAAATCACCTCTCTTTGTTGTCTTGCCTTTTGCAGTGCTTTTGGTTCAGAAGCTGCAAAATGGAAATGTGTCGGAGCTATTGACAATTTGGCACCACTCAACATCTGTTCAGATATATATCTACATAGCCCAGGGATATTGAATGCAACATTTGGTTCAAGCTATTGAAAGAATGGGTATAACAGTGATCCTTTTCTTGATTCTCTAAAGCATATTGTGTGGCGAGTAAAAAGTAAATATAGAGAGTCATGTTTACTGTATTCACATTCAGTCATCCTTATTCATAATGTCTGAATGTTATTTACTTTTGCAGATTGAGCTAGACTTAGAACATATCACCGAACCTGAGATCTAGAACATGGTGCTGCTAGCAGGGCCCAAATATAATCAAAATAAATATGTAGGTTTTTAGTGTTCTTGCTATATTGTTCTGCTAGATGTGTGATGTGTGTTGCCGCGAGTTTGTGGATTGGGGGCTTCTTGGTGATGTGTGCCTGCTCGAACGGGTTGCATTGGTTGTCCGTGTGGTGGATGCATCCATTGCTTCATGTTTGTTTTTCATGATGTTCTCTTTTGGGTATGGAAGGCTTGTGTTTTGTTTAGGTTGTCCTTTGTTGGGGTAGATTTTCCAGAAATTGTTTGGTGCTGGTGGCCCTGTTGTATGTACACCGACTGTCATGGCTTACTGGCTTGTGTTCCAGTTGACACTGCTCAACAAGGAGAAGAAGGGCAGTTCACCACATACACGTAAATGCCTCATGCGTGGCTCTTTCAATGCATTGTTGCTTATCACATTTTGTCATTCTTTCTGCTGACAGTATGCAGGAGATTCTTCCTGTCATCATGGGGATTGAGAGAGAGAGAGAGAGAGGGAGGAAGGGATACATGTCGACCTCTATGCGCACTGCGCACAAGGGTTGCTGGTTAGTATTAGTGTTTATGCGAGTCCATTCATCTTATCATTCAATTTAGATGCATACTTTGGATGTCTTAGGATTTTCAACTAAAGTAATTATGAGATACTCTGAGTAATGAGGCTTAAATTCAATCTTTGATTTCCCTATTTGAACTGTAAAATGTTTATATCTTTAGCTATTAGAAAGTGTGCGCTATTTATTTCATTCATTATTTACCGTGGTCTGTCCAGCTCTTTTTTGAGCTGGAGAACTGAAAGGAACTAAAGAACAAAATGGTAATTCTTGTGTCGATCTGCTATTTTGCTTTCGTATTTGAGAGCGTCTAATAAAATCTTAGGTACTTTGGACCAACTGATGCTTCATTAGGGTATAACTACTGACTGGATGCATCAGAGAACCGTCGTACTACATACTTTCTCCAGTTAGAATAGCTTATCTTAACAATACAATAGTTGAATGATTTGCTTGTATGTTTCTCTTTCAGGTTAGAGAGAAAGATTTTGATGTGAATTTTTGGATAACATCCCTGATTTCTCTTACTTGGATTCAGGTCACCAATACAATAGCTGAATCAGTTTTTTTTAACAAGGTACTTAATGGGACACCTCAATATTTTAGATCTTTTAACACTTGTATGGGTGTGCATACTTTTCAGGTTACAACTACCAGCATATGTTTATTTTTCTGACCTAATCTGTTTGTGTCATTAGAGAGTGAACTATTCTTTACTTCCCATTCTTATGTTGTGTTTTATTCTCCTAACAAATTAACCATGTCCAGCTATGGTACTAGGTGGCGGAACAATAAAGGAACTGTGCATTCGCAATTTCTGTTTTTCTTTACTCATGTCCTTGGATTTAGATGTCAGTATGCACCAAAACATGTAAATAAGTGGCGAAGCCATAATATTTTGTGGCTGAAGAAGCACTTTTAAATTGCTTCCCCACAAAGGAATCGAAGATGCAAAGCCACGGGTGAGGTCCTCCCATTCGTGAATTTGTTATGCTTTTGGGTGTAGCCATAATATTTGGGGTGTGGGTATGTAAACAAATTCAGTAAGATTGATTTATGTGAACATAGATTCTGCTATAGTTCTATAAGATCAATATATTTTCTCACAAAGAAAATTCCAGGTTCGAAAAAAGGCAAGTGGCAAATTGTCACCACTTCAGCAACTGTGGCATATGTTTTCTCACGAAGAAACTTTAAGGAGGATGTTGTAGGAACTATTTGAACCTGCTTGTACAATAATGGCTTTTCTTGCCATTTTGATCCCGTTACCTGAACTGTATGTCACTGCTTGCCAGATTGATCATTGCGGATGAGATGGGCTACATAATAACAAGAGGCCGGTCTGTGCTACATGAGGTTTTCATGCTTACCACCCACCAGTTTTCAAGATGCATATTGATAGGTTAATTTTCTGCTAGACTCACACCTACTATGTACATTTTTAACTCTCTGGAAAAGAAAAGGAAAACAATCTTACTTAGCATTTTGTACTGTTTTGCTAACTGATATCCCATTATGTTTTTCAGGAATTGCAAATGCCATAGACCCAACAGATTGGTTTCTACTAAAGCTTGAATCCTTAAATTGTAAGCATTCTTACTATATTTGCTAGTGAAAGTGGAAGGCATCTTTAGAACAGGAAAATGAGTCTGCCTTCTGTTCTCGACACTCCTTCATATCTTGTGTTCTGCATTCTTGCGTCTCACTATGGGAGCAATATTCAGTCAATCCAAAAATTAGTGAACATAGCATTGCATGCATTTTTTAGTCCATCCAATTTCACAAAGATTTCTTTTTTACATTATTAGCGCTACCCATGTTACAGAGATGATCGGAAAGTTAGCTATCATGGTAGTATCTGTGCTCTTTTGTTCTCTCTTTTTTTGGTCAGAGGTGATTTGGGTGCGCCTCATGATCTCTTTGTTCTGCCCAAAAAGCAGTATTTCTGATGGCTTGGACAATTTCTGTCAATAATTTTGTGCATCTATGGTTGCAGGAGAATAAATTTTTATGTTCCCATGAAATTAACTCTTTTCCTTCTTTGTTAGTTATCATCTTCCATGAATATTTGTTCCATCTGTCTGTTTTGCTAGCTGAAATTGATCATGTCAGATAACTCCCTTTATCAAGGCCACAAGTTCTATCATTCTGATAGATGGTCGAAATATTTCGCTGGCTTGCTTCAAATCCTATTGATCAACCCCGAAACACATGCCCTAAAGCTTGTTACTCTCTAAGAATCATTTCTATCATAATCTACAACTATCATGCTTCAAATTGACTACGTTTATCATAATTTGTTCATGCCTGACAGATTTTCTTTCGTCGCAGCTGATCTGTAAGTGGCAATACGACTGTACTTTTTATTTACAGGTAATTGATAATGTGTACATTCTCATTTTCTTCTATACTCCAGTGCCCCTTGCATTTTTTCTTCCATCATGCCAGAATATCATATGAACTATTTTCGTGTGACTGTAATGCGCTAGGGTGAGTCCAGTTATCCTTAATCAGGCAGTACTTTTTCTGAGAAAGTATACATTTTGTTTAGGACAACACCAGGTTATTGCTTAGAGTATCTACATCACTAGATTCTAATCAAACACTGCAGGTAGGCGAAATTAATGCTAGGTGATGTGTGTGTAGGTGCTAAGAAAAAAAACCTTGGCACCCATTCCTAAGCTAAATACCTTGTGGTTACGTACTAACATTTTTACCTTATCTAAAAAAATGAGAAGTACTCCTCGGAGTCTCCTCGCTGACGTCCAACGGCCGCCATGACAACACCCACCTCCATGACAATCGAGCTTCTCGACCTGCATGAAATGGACAAGGTCATTCGGGCATGTGCTTTTGATGTGCTATTTTCTCTCCTTTGATAAGAAGTCAAGTGTAGCCAACATGATTAATTTTGTATTCTATGCTACCGGTTGTCCGGGCATCCGCTTTTGCACTATCTGTTCTCTTTTTGTAAGATCAATTTTGTGTTACAGAAACTATGCTACCAGTTGTTCATGGTTGTGCACTAAATAGACGTCCCTCTACTTGTAATAGATATCTTTTGCTTTGTTTCTGCATTAATGAATCTGATACAATTAGCAGTCCAATTGTCATTTTAGTATCATGTTTGTCACTGACTATAATCAGTCAGCCATACTAAAATATGCTAATGTTCATTTACATGTAAGGAGCACCAAAAGCAATTAAAAGGGCGCCTACAAGCTGGCAACGCCCAAACTTTCTTTCAGGAGGCGCGCCATGGCGCGCCCCAATTGCTAGTCCTTATTACAAGGGATCTCAGTACCGGTCTAGGGCCGACCCTTGTCAGTCCATTGGTACCATTTCCATCCGAGGCGAAGTGCACGGGACTTCCCGTTGCATGGTCCAGCCAGCGTTCGTTCCGTGGACGGGACAAACTACTCTAATGCTTTTTCTTGGCACTGCTCCGTACAATACCAATCAACCCATCTTAGAAATCGTGCGTCAACATTAGCAGTGGAACAGTGATACGTCAGTCGTGCTGGCTGAGCAACACAAAAGTCATCCTCTTCTGCCCATCCAGAACGACTCTACACATAGGAAATCTAGCATTTTATTTGCTTGTGCGATATTAATTCATTGATATCTATAGAATGAAAACTCTATTTTTTAATATTTGAATTTCTGACGAGAGATAATGCCGGAGACAGTTTATGTCATAATTGTAGTGTGAGCAGGAAAAGAGAGAAAGACAAGCCAGCATGCGTCCTTTATACGGCGGCGTGACGTAAAGTGGGTTTGATGGCCTACAATAATACACAACGGAGCGGCTAGGCGACAGTCGACTTGAAATTTGAAAAGGGTCAGTCGATTCTCCTTCTTCTATTCCAACCGTTTGATCCAAATCCAACAGACGCCCGTTCATCTTCAACCTCCTGCCTCTTCTTCCTCTCGCGCACCCGCCGATCCAGCCCAGCCCTAACCGTCGGCCGCCGCCTCCCGCGACCGCCCCGCCGCCCCGCTCTTTCCTAAACCACCACCCACTACCGGTCTTCCGCCGCCCCGGCCATCGCTCTAGGCCCCCCCAACACCGATTTTTTTCTCCGGCCACCGCCCCACCACCGCCCCCACCACCGCCGGCTACCACTGCCCCCACCCTGAACCCTAAGATAGATAATGGGGTGATGACGGCAAGCCCATTCCTTCTCTCCGCGAGGCTCGTCCTTCTCTCCTTCCTTCTCCTTCCATGATTTGAAAATCGACTGACCCAAACTTGAAAAGTCAGTCGACTGAAATCTAGCTAAACTGATAGCCAATACTACACGTTTACATTGAAGGCTAGTTTGGATGCACTGTGATCACCAACTATACCAACGGCAGATGCATGCACGAGGGAATCTATTTTCTCTCAGTAACCCGGGCTACTTTGCTTGCGCTGTGCGAGGTCACTCTCAAAGAGTTAGAACTCGTCAGTGTCATAACACAAATTTCCCAAACCTCCTATCTATTTTCCATGGGATACAGGGACTTTGCTGCAGTCCTGACAAGGACGCTGCTGGAAAAAATTCTACTAAGCTGCCTCCACCACCATATTGAAAATACAAGAAATTTCCAATAGTACGAGTCAGCCATTCTTTAATGTCAATTATCGTGAGAATAGATTTTCCTGAGTATATCACTCATGATATAACACCCAACTCAAATACGGTCGGTGAATTTTGCTTTACCGTATTTAGAAAACCGTCACTTAGGGCCTGTTCGGCAACTCCCTGGCTCCAGGAAATCCTCAAATCCAGCTTCTGTTTTCGATCGCCACTTCTTCCACGAATCAGGATGGATGGAAAACTGTTCGGCTTCTCGCCGCGCTAGCAGGCCAGCCTGCCTGGGCGGGCTGGAGCCCAGCCGGCTCAACAGGTAGGATCAGTGTGAAACAGGAGGAGAGAGAATGAGCTTGGCCCAGATCGGAGGGAAACATAATGAACCGGTACGTGAGGCACTTCCCGGTGGCATCTGATCGCAAATAACGCCAACTCCAGGAATTCAGCTTCTGGGATCGACAAAACTGCGGCTCCAAGTTTTTGTACGTCGATGCTGCTTCGATCTGGGAAGCCAGCTTCCTGGAGCTGGGCCGTTCGGGCCAGCTTCCCTCGCGGATTCGTGGAAGCTGGGAGCTGGCGAGCTACCGAACAGGCCTTAGTCCCGTGTGTTCCGGCCAACTCTCTCCCTTGTCTTTTTAGCGTTTGACACATGGGGCTGTGTAAAGCATGCCAAGTGTTTCACACGTATCTTTCACACATTCACACGTCTCTGTGAAGTGTTTCATTCCTAAAAAACACTCACGAAACTTATTGAACTGAACCCTCAATCCTAGTTATACAAGGCAGATTGGTCTTTGCAAAATATGTATGGCTATGGATGAATATCTGGAGCACGCACTGCTAAAGTGTTCACATCCAAAACGTTTGTGGGACCAGCCACAGCAGCAGGTGCGGCTTCCATATGCCTAGGCTACATCCATCAATATGGGCCAGGGGCACTGTGTGATGATAGGTTCATTGGCATGGATCGTTCATCAGCCAATTTGGCACCTAAGAAATAGATTGGCGCAGGAGGGGGAAGGCTTCGACCCGGCAACCTCTATCCGTCTTATTAGGGAGGCCATCACACTCGTGGATATTCCTGGACCTCATGCTCTAGTGATGCCCGGCCATGGTTGGTGGCATCCTCGACACCCAGATTATGCCAAGATTAACACCCACACTGCTATCAAGCGAGAAGATGGGAGAGGAGGGGCTTGGCGGGTTGCTCGATCATCCAGTTCATTTCTAGGGGCGTGGAGTAAGCTATACCCAGGAGTAACTGATCCTCTCATTGCGGAGCCGATGGGTCATCTTCGCCAAGCTTAGGGAATTTACAAATGTCATTCCGTAGACGGATTACCTAGAGTTGGTGAACCTCTAGACAACTCGCCATGACTCTCGTTCAGTCGTGGCACCAATTTTTATAGAAATCGGAGAGCTTGCTAGTAGTTTCGATTATTTTGTTATTCAACACCTATTAAGATTTTTCGTAAAAAAACATCTATTAAGATCAATTAACAGCCTGGCTCATATATGTGCCAAGCTTTCTAGCACGATTGACATGACTGAAAGCTGGTTGGACAAAACTCCTAGCTTCCTGACCAGCAGCATGTTGGCTGACTGTTGGGCAAATGCCATTATTTGAATAAAGCTATTGAAATTCTCCCGCAAAAAGAATATGTGTGGAATTTTTCATACATTGGAGGTTCCAGTTCCATCCACCTCACATAAATAACGCTGGAGGTTACCTCTACATTTGTTTGGATGTTTTCCTTTTCTGGCAATAATGGATGGACTATCCACAGTTAAAATGTAAGGAATATCAAATCTATGAATAATGTGCCTAGTTATGAATTGAATTATATCGATATAGGTCATATTCTTGAGACGATGGAGGTAGTAGTGACTTATGTTATTGACCACACAACCAAAATGTAAACATGGGCGGCTTGGACTAGCAACATGCTGGCAACATAAATGTACATACTAGTGCGTCAACCGCCGAGTTGCTTTCCAAGATTATCAACATCCAAGAGAAACTGGGCAAACGCCACCCGCGACGGGCCACCTTCCTCCAGGGCCGCCTTGGCCTCTTCCCTGAGAGCAGCTACCCGGGCCCTGAGATGCCTCCCTTCCTCACCCTCAATCACGAGCCGCACCTTGGCCTCCACCTCGCCTGCTTTCACAAAACCTGTCATGTATCCCTCCAGCTCCACAGCGACGCCCATGCCCTCTGTCATAGACACCTTGTTCATCCTTTGCTCTCCTTCCAGCGGCAGACACAACATCGGCACCCCGGCCACAATGGCCTCCAGTACCGAGTTCCATCCGCAGTGTGTCACGAACGCGCCGGTTGCCCTGTGGCCGAGCACGTCCATCTGCGGTGCCCACGACTTGATGACCAGACCCCTGCCATTGGTCCGCTCTAAGAACCCTTGAGGTAGGAGCGCGTCAAGTTCCGGCTCAGGGCACCCTTCCAAGTATTTCTCTGGGTCGTCGCTTCCTGCAGGCATGCGCACGGACCACAAGAACCGCTGCCCTGACCTCTCAAAGCCAATGGCTATCTCCTTCAGCTGCTCTGTCGAGAGCGTGCCCTTGCTCCCCAAACAGAAGAACACGACACTGCGGTCGGGCTGCATGTCGAGCCACTGGAGGCATTCGTTCCTCTCTACTTTTTCCACATCCTTGGCGCCCTTGCCGACTAATGGACCGACGCAGTAGATCGGAGGCAGGATCCTTTCGGGAACGCAGACTGCCCCCCTCAGAGACTGCACTGCCCGACTCTCCAACGACTCGAACGTGTTCATCAGAACGCCCATGGTCTCCGTGTTGCGCTTCCAGATGTTCATCATGGCCTTGAACATCTCATCTTCGGGGTGCTCCAGCAGTTCCTTGATGAGATGAGACGCTGGCATCGGCGGAACGCCGACGAAATCGAGCAGCGTGTCCCCGAGTTCCTTCAAGCCCGTCTGCCTGCCGGCAATCAGTGTCGGGAGTTGGGTTAGGGCTGACAGGCACGAGGCGCTCCCTGCGAAGAACGTGTACACCGGAACACCGAGATTCATGCAAACGTCGGTGGCATCAATGCAGAACATGTCGAGGACAACAGAGTGCAAGCTTTTCCGGTCGACGGCGCGGAGGAATGCTTCGAACTGCTCGTTGTAATAGTGCAAGAGCTGGAGCATGAGTAAGAAAGGGTGCTTGCCGGAGGCGGCAAAGTCTGGAGAATGGATGGACGGGAGGACATGGAAGGAGATGGACGGGTTGGAGGCAGCGGTGCGCTCTATGACGGTGGTGCCGGAGTCTGACAACTTAAGGGGCTCCTCGACGAGCACCATGGTGACGTCGTAGCCGTGCTTGAGAAAGACGTTGGCGAGCTCTGTCATGGGGCGAACGTGACCGACGCCGGCACCGGGGTACAGGACCACGGTCTGCTTCATCTCCAACCTATGGAAGGTCGGTGGACAGAATTGGAGGTGGCACTGACACTGGCTGGGTGGAAATAGTTGGCGTTGCCGTACGCGAATTGTAACTGCCTTGAGAGGAGCAGTTTGGGCATGGAATCTCACGACTCAGAGATATGCGGGCATTATATAGTGGAACCTGGAAATTCTTCCGTGCACGGGACCTCCCGTGAATGGTCCAGCCAGCCGTTCGTTTCGTGCACGAGACAAACTATTCTCCAGCCTTTTCTTGTCACTGCTCTGTACAATGCCAACCTTTGATTGCAATTTTTTGTTGATAGCCACTTGGTACCCACCTAACAAGTCACGTTTTGGAATTGTGTATCGACATTACCTCGTGTGGGCTCAGCGATGCTAAAGTCATCCCTTCTACCCATCCACTATGTTTTACTAGTAGAGTGTCCGTGCGTTGCCACGGGCTCTTGAAATAGTTTGTAAAAGTTACATGTTAAATTTCACATGTACAAACAATATAACACAAACACAATTATTGAATAATTGAAGTCCAATTTTGTAATGTAAATTGATAACAAAAATAAAGATTTACGACATGTCCAGGTATCAAACTTAGCGATGTTCGAACTAGACATCTATTATAAAACTATCAATATCTAGATGATGCGCTTAAGAAATTCTTTCACAATATCAGCAAAGTTATCTTTAGCTTCATTCCAACGATGTTTTAGCAAGTTTAATAAAAACTGCTTTCTCAACTCATACCCATCTTGCACAAACAAATATATGTAGTTACTATGAAAAGTTCACGGCGAAGGTCTTAAAACATGTAACGGACAATACTCATCGTGCAAACCGGCTTGACCAATTCTTTACCGTTCCACCAGAGCATAAAATGAAAAACAAAATAGCCAGACACATTCCTGCAATTTTTTAAATTAATAAATAAAAAATATAGTGATAACAAAAATAAAAGTTTTTATTATGAATTCATTACCCATCTATACCCGTTGGAATACTAAATGGAAATAAACGTTGCCATTTAGATATATCAGAATTCCAACCAGACAGCTTTATTTCGAGTGCTTCTTTGAAATCCCTTGCAAAACTTTTTAATTTCAGTGCATGCCTCAAATTTTTATCCTCTAACGATTGTGATGTTTGAATAGGGTCCATAATATATAGACGACGTGCCTCTTTGTCGATGACGTACAAGATGTATCGGCCGATGGATGCATAGGAAAGATAAATCTACAAGTGGAGCTATTAGAAACAACAATAAACCATCATAATAATAGACAAAATACTTTACATACCATGTTGCACGATGGGATGCACGTGCATTGCAACGGCCTGCATTGGCAACTACCTTTTTACCCTTAAAGCGGTCTTCTTTTCTTTCTTTTTTGATTCTCCCAACTAAAATTTGTTTATCGAAGTGATATGTGAATTGATAAATTTACGACCATACTAAAATATTAAGAGCTAAAAACATATTTATCAAAGAACATTTCTAGAACACATTCGACATGAACGTTTACTCTACCACAAAAAATCTTAGCATTTTATTGGCTTGTACGATATGAATTCATTGGTATTTGTTGAATACCTCACAACTAGATCTTTAAAACAAGATCAATCTTGAATATATTTTAAATAAGTTTAAATTTCATGGAACATACTTCACTCATTTCTAAAAAAAACAGATTTCACTCATTTATTTCAAAATATTCACCCCATTCAAAAAAGCTGATTTTACTCAATTCAAAATAATATCACACAACAAAGTAGATTACACACATTTTAATATACGTATTTTACTCGTCTTCAAACCTGACTGCGCTGCGGAAAACAGGCTCGACCCCGCGTCGCCTTGTCCAGGGCGGCTCGGGCATGACTCTACCCTAGCACCGCCACCCTTCCTCCCTCCTCCTCCTGCCGCGCCGCCGCCAGAGGACGCCGCCGAGTGAAGCTTGTGTGGCCAACAGTGGCGGCTGGATTTCTTCTCGTGGCGACAACTCGAATCTGGTGGGCACCGATATGGGCGGCGCGTCGGCGCGTGCTTGGATGCGAGATCCTGGCTGTCGGCGGCGGGGCTCGGCAGCTGGCTGGACGCAGTTAATGCGCCCCCTAGCAGCTGGTTCAGGCTATGACGATGGGGATGTTCATGCTTGCATGGGTGGCCGCTGGTTGGGGTGCTGCTGCAGCGCATGGACTTCCTTAGCGTGGAGTTGTTCCAACGGATGTGGTGGATGCGTGCGGCCTCCGGCGGTGCTGGGCTGGGCTTTGCTAGATGGCGGCTTGGTCTCCCGTCATCGGTGCACGGTACCTCGAGCGGTGACAATGATCCAGATCTTGGTCGGCCTAGCGGCGGCGGCTGTAGATTGTGATGGTGCAGCGACCTCCTGTGGCTCCATGTTGGCGGTCGACATCGAAAGATCTTCGGGGAGTTCATCTCTTCAGATCTGATGGTTGACTTTGACGATGGGATGCAAACTATAGATGGAGGCTTGAAGCAGAGGAATGGTTATGCAGCGGAGCTGTTGGGGTTGTGGAAAGTGGTGGCGACAATACATTTGTGACGTCGATGGTGGTGCTTCTTGAGTATCCGGTATCGAGCTCCGGGGTGAAGACCTAGATCTGAAGTCTGGAAATGGCGATGGTTATACGTCGTTACCTTATTGAAGGCATTGCTCGAATATGCGCAGACTGTCAGGGTGAAAACCTAGATTCTGGCCTTGACTGGATGGATCCATTGACAACGGTAATTAAGTGTCGCTCCCTTCTTGAAGGTGTTGTTGTTGAAGAACCTCGACGCTCATATGGTGTCTTGAGATGGTTAGTGCCGATATGGTCTTTCCTATATTTTGCCCATCATGGATCCGATCATTTGAATTTCCTTTTTTCTCGCCCATTTGGTTTTTTGTGTGTATTGATGTTGGCTGTGTGCATCCTAGCCATGCAGAGGCCGGGTGTGTGTTCATCGTGTTTGTATTCTCTTGATGCTTTATTTTAAGCTAATAAAATCGACCCTTTTTGGGAGAAAACTGATTGTGCTTTATTGAAAAATATTATATTTTAAAATTCATATTGCACTCATTTCCAAACACTTATTTCAATTAATTAACAAAATTCACTCATTTCAAAAAAAATGAGTTGACTCATTTCAACTAGCAGATTTCACACATTTCAAAAAGATAAATTCATTAATTTCAAAATACATATTTAACTAAATTCAAAAATTATATGTCGCTCATTTTAAAATACTGGTTTCACTTAATAAAAAAATTCACTCATTTAAAAGAATATTTTCATTCATTTCCAAAATATGATTTCACTCGTTTCAAGAAACTAATTTTGCACACTCAAAATAGATTGCATGAAAAGTGGATTGAAATGCTGATATTGTAACGTGTTTGAAATGTATCCAAGATTGATCTTGTTCTAAAGGTCTTGACACCATGAATGCAAATATGTAAAATGTTTAAAATTTTGGTTTGAACGATATGAACAATCTAAACTGTGAGAAAGAAATTAAATCGATAGATTTTGAGAGAGAGGGGAGAGATAATGTCAAAGACACTTTATGTCATAGTTGTACTGTGGGCAGGAAAAGAGAAAAGAGAGAAAGAGGAGCCTGCCATAACACGACAGCTCCACTGATTAAAGTCGTCGACCCTGTACATATATGTACGGACATTTTGAAATTTTTGCCTTCACAATGACATGTAGTAACTGTTTGATAAACCCCCCAATAGTTTGCAAGAGGAAATTGAGCGCACTCCGTTTTCTGCTCCAACTATTTTGCATGCCTATATTTTAACGGATGGATCCCAACTTACACACGTGTCTTTTTTAATACACGGGATCCTATGTTTCTATTTTTCTTCTCCCTTCCTCCCTCTTCTGCCCGTTTCAGTAACAACAAAATACAAGTGCTCTTCTCGAGAAGGAGAAACAAATGCATGGCCTGGCCGTGCTTCATCGATTGCAGTTTGTGTTTCTCTCCGTGTGTTAATTCCATTATTCTACCATTGACATACAAATTTCACACAAAGCTTTCCACTAAAGATCGAAGTATTATTCAACCTTTATTGTACACTGCACTCAAATTTTACACTAAACAAATACATGTGGGATTATAAAATAATAGATTAGAGGCTCCACTTCTATCTGCCTCACATAAGCAACCCGGACTTCGTTTGCGCTGCTAGAGGTTACTCTCAAACAGTTACAACTTATCATTGTCATAACAGAAATTTTCCAAACCTCCTATCTATTTCCCGTGTGTTTTTTGTGTTTGACAACTTGTCATCGTCATACCTTTCTGCAGTACTGACAAAGACGCTGCTGGAGAAAATGCTTCCATTTCCCGTGTGTGTTTTGTGTTTGACACACGGGGCCATGTAAAGCGTGGATGGATCCCAACTTTCACACGTGTCTTCCGGTACCAATTGTTTCATAAAGAACACTCACGAAACTTACTGAACGATCAGAATAATTTTTTTACGAGAAAGATTGGTCTTTGCAAAATATGTATGGCTATATGGATCAAGATCTGAAGCATGCACTGTTGAAGTGTTCACATGCCAAACGTTTGTGGGACGAGGCGCAGCAGCTGTTCCACTTCCATATGCCTAGGTTACATCCATCAACGCGGGCCAAGGACATTGCGTGTGATGGCAGGTTTACTGGCAGGGAGCGTTCTATCATGGTCTCTATCATGTGATCAATTTGGCACTCAAGAAATAGACTGAAGCCTGAGGAGCCTGAGGAGGAACCCGGCAACCTCTGTTCATCTTATTAGGGAGGCCCTCACACTCCTTTTTTCGATAAACAGTATATATTAATAACGCAAAAATACTAATTACACCTAGCCTCCGCAACAACGCAATGCCCTAATGGCATGACGGATGCACACAGCCAAAAAAAGAAGAAGAAACTAAAAAAAGAAAAGTCCCGCTACAGCATTCTAGGCCTTGCAGCAGCAGCACAACCACCACCAAGACGACACCTGATATCCAAGTTCTCCAAAAGCGACACCTCCAAGGAGGAAACAGTGCACCAGCGCTATTGCCGCCCAATTGTAGATCTTGGGTTTTCGCCCCGGAGATAATCCCCGCTCTCAAAACAATGCCTTCAACAAGGCCATTGCCAGGCACAACCAATTAAGGCCAGACCTTGGATTTTCACCCTGAAAAACAAGACTTTGAACTTCACCTGTGTTGTCAACCCCACTTACATACCGCTGCTACGAATCCAGAAATTCCAAGCAAGTTCCTCAATGTCGTAGGCTCCAATCACCATTACTAGTCCTCCAATCTCGATTTCCATTAAATTCTCTTCCTCTGAATGCACCACGGAGCTAAACATATTTCCTGAAGGAAACAGATAGCAGAGCTTCGCGCCGCTCGCTCCTTAATGGAGAACCAATAGGCATGACCAAATCCCACCCGGTCCAGCAATCTCCAGGAATAACACGCCCATGGGAGTTCGCTGGCGGAGCCTTCCGGAAATCGCCAATCCAGCCAGATCAGGAAGGATAGGCCTCAGGAACCCTAGGACCGCTGCCTTTATCCGAGCACACCAGCAGGCCCCCACACCGACAGTCAGAGCAGCATCGGAGAAGGCGGCACAGCGCATGACCACAAACCGTCCATGGGAGGGGGCGACCCACATCGGGCCCTTAGGCCCAGATCCAACCCACCACTATGCCATCGGAGATTGGTGCCGATGCTGCGCACCACCCTCCGCTTCGGCTTCAGGGCACGGCTACAGGCTGCACCGCCCTTGAACCGCTGCCACCACTCCACAACCGCCCATGGAGCCGCCGCCACGGTGCACTGTCTCCCCTTCGTCTTTAGGCGAGAAGGGTGCCGCCACCACCACCGGCATCGGCGGTGGCGCCGGCCAGGGGCACGCCAATGAAGGGGGCTGGAGAGGATGGCGGGTGGGGGGGGGGGGTCTCCAGAGTCGCCTGGGCGGAGGTGACCCGCGAGGCGGCTAGGTCGGTTGAGGTGGGGAGGGTCCCGTCGTGCGTGTCCTGATTCGCCCTCACACTCCCGGATATTCCTTGACATCATGCCCGCCCATGGTTGGCGTCCTCATGACCCGGATTATGCCAAGATTAACACCCACGCTGAGATCAACTGAGAAGATAGGAGAGGAGGGGCTGGGGTTGTAGCTCGAGCATCCAGTTCGTTTCTAGGGTGTGGAGTAAGCAATATATACCTGGGAGTAACTAATCGTCTCATTACGAAGGTCATGGCTGTACGAGACGATGTCATCTTAGTCAATCTTAGGGGATTTACAAATGTCATTCTGTAGACGGATTGCCTATAGTTGGTGAATCTCTTGACCCCTCGCCATGACTCTCGTTCAATCATGGCACCAATTTTTATATAAATTGTAGAGCTTGCTAGTAGTTTCAGTTATTCTGTTATTCAACATGTATTAAGATCACCTAATAGCCTGTCTCGTATACGTGCCAAGCATTCCAGCACGATTGACGTGACCGAAAGCTGGTTGGATAAAACTCCTAGCTTCCTGACCAGCAGCTTGTTGGTTGACTGTTGGGCAAATGCCTTTATTTGAATATAAAGCTCTTGAAATTCCCCCGCAAAAAGAATACGTGTGGGATTTTCCATACACTAGATGATCCGGTGCGTCAAATGGCGCAGAGACCCATATGAAACCATGTCCGTGTTGAAAATATTTGCTTTTTTTAAGTAACTTTATGTTTGATCAAGGATAGAGACCATATCAAACCAGAAGTGTTTTGAAAGCACTAGTAGAAAAATGGGCTATCGTCCAGGGCAGTTTAGCCCATTAGTCCCGGTTCAATCCAGAACCGGGACCAATGGAGCTATTTGCCCCGGTTCGTTAGCCCAGGGGGCCGGCCGGGTCACGTGGGCGATTGGTCCCGGTTCGTCCGGACCTTTTGGTCCCGGTTGGTGGACGAACCGGGACCAATGGTCTAACTCCTGGCCCACCACTATTGGTCGGTTGGTGGCATGAACCGGGACCAAAGGCTTCCTTTAGTCCCGGCACATGCCACCAACCGGGACTAATGGTGCTGCCTATATATAGCCCCTCGCGCAAGAGCAGAGCACACTGCTTTGTTTTTTCTGGCCGAGGGGGAGAGGGCTTGGTGGTGCTCTAGCTCACCTCCTATGCACATAAGGTGTTCGATGGAATGCCCGAGCCACACTACTTAAGCTTTCTCCTCTCCAAGCTCGACCTCTAACCTCCATTTTCCTCAATATTTGTCTAGGTTTAGCGGTCCGTCACGCCCCGTCCCCGTCTTCACCGCCGTCGATCACCCGCGCCGATCTCATCGCCAGCACCACCGTGGTGAGCCTCTTGTTCTTATCTTCTTTCTGAAAGGAAAAATATTCTTACTTGTATTATTTTCTTACTTTTATTATTGCATCTTATATAGTGCGATGGTTTTGGTATCTGCCCCCGTCGGCCCTCGTCCTGTCTATGATTCGGATGTGGTATATATTATCTTTTCATAACTATTGGTTCATTTATTGTTTATGAAAATTATGCCGACCAACGTGACATAGATTTTATTTATCTAGGAGGTTGTTGTACCGGAAATTCCAACCGACCCTATTGTCGAGAGGTTAAATTTAGTTGAAGAAGAAAACAATTTCTTGAAGGAAAAATAAAAAACTTGAGGAGGAGAAGATGATATTGGAGTTGCATGTTGCGGATGTAAATCGATGATCACAAGATCAAGATAGATGCAATGCGCTTGAAGATGAGAAAGATTAGAAAATATGCCATTCATACCGAGGCTTGGTATCATTATGCCGTTGGATCAGTTGTTACCTTGGTTGCGATTATGATCGCATTTGTTTTCGCATTGAAATATTTTACATAGTTTCAATGTATGGTTTAATTAATTTAGATGCTCTGCAGAGCTTTATGTTGTTAGATGAGAACTATGTATGTACTTTGGTTTTTATGTGATGATGAACTTATATTAATTTGGTCACTTAATTATCTATTCATGATGTTCTGTAATGATTTTTGACACACTTAATTATATATAATGCACGCAGATGAATCGGCAATGGATGTACGGTGACAGACACACCTCCGAGTACATTAAGGGCGTGCATGATTTTCTCGAAGTGGCTGAGGCAAACAAGCAGAATGGTTTTATGTGTTGTCCATGCCCTATATGTGGGAATCTGAAGTCTTACTCTGACCGGAAAATCCTTCACACCCACCTGCTTTACAAGGGTTTCATGCCACACTATAATGTTTGGACGAGGCACGGAGAAATAGGGGTTATGATGGAAGACGACGAGGAAGAAGAGTACGATGACAACTATGTGCCCCCTGAATACGGTGATTCTCTTGAACATCAAGATGCACAGACGATGTGCACGATGGTGCTGTAAAGCGAAGCTGCTGAAGATCAAGAGGAACCAGACGATGTGCCCCATGATGATGATCTCCGCCGGGTCATTGTCGATGCAAGGACACAATGCGAAAGTCAAAAGGAGAAGCTGAAGTTCGATCGCATGTTAGAGGATCACAAAAAAGGGTTGTACCCCAATTGCGAAGATGGCAACACAAAGCTCGGTACCCCAATTGTCCGGACGCAGGGGGTTACAAAACCCATGAGAGGAGGAAGAAACTGGAGCAGAGCCTAATGCAGGCGCTACACGAAAGGGTAATGGGGCTAGAGGAACGAGAAGAGGAACGAGAAGCAGCAGATCACAACAAACGACCTGCCGAAGCTACCCCGCCATCTCAGCGGAGAAGCAGCGTGGCTTCCACCGAGCTGCTTCAGCCAGAGCAACATGCCTTGACGGCTCCTGCCAGCTATCCCGTGGATGCTATCACGGATGCTGAAAGTTGCCACCTTATGGCGCAATGGAGCAATTTGAAGGTCAAGGCGGCTGTTGGCTCTGTTTATCCTACTAAACCCGACTCAACTTTTCACTGCCGGCCGATTCCAGAAGGATATGCTAAGGTGATGGTCGATGAAATAACGAAGGGATTTGAGGAGCTCGGCTTGACCACCCTACCGGTGAAGGGGAGTATCGGCTGGGTTACGCTCACGAAGACTCCATGCCTATGGCGGAAGGATCTCATCAACCTTCCGAACTGGACGCCTCCGCCTCCTCCTCCTCCTCCGGCGAGTCAGGGCACTCCGCCTCCTCCTCCTCCTCCGGCGAGTCAGGGCACTCCGCCTCCTCCACCGCCTCCTCCTCCGGCGAGTGACGATCAAGGCAGTCGGCCGGCTCCTTCTCCGGCGCGTGGCGGCACTCCGTCTCCTTCTCCGCCTGCACCGGCGCGTCCGGGCAGCCAGCCTCCTCCTTCTCCGCCTCGTCAGCAAGGGCGGAAGAGACCCGCCGCTCCGGCTGCTCCGTGGCGTCGTAGTCCTTCTCCTCCGCCTCGTAAGCAAGGAAAGAAGACATCCGCTCCGTCTGCTCTGCGGCGTCTAGCAGTACAGCCAAAGGCGGGAGGAGATCTGATTCGGTCCTTCTTCAAGACTCGGAGAAGTTACCGTCTGAGAGGAGCGAGGAGGAAAATGCGAAGATCGTGCGGATCAAGTGGATGACTGGTTTCAAGGGTTGAAAGCAAAGAGACATCCACCTCCGGAGGAGAAGGTAGATCCGGTCAAAGCGAAGCGCACTCGCTGCCCCAGCAAAACCACCCAAGTCTCCGCCGAAAGGCAACTATGAGCGCATTATTGGAAAGGCATTTGCGAAGCGGAGAGATCGGGAAATGCATCGGTGATCAAAGGATGAAAGAACGACGAGCTGGGAAACAAATTGCCCAGCTCGGCGAACAAGCTAAGCAATCGTGCCCCCGCTCAAGGTGCTCGCTAGCGACATCGTCGATCCGAGGATGGTGCCCGGTTATGGCAATCCTGAAGATTACCTGCCCGACGATGTACAATTTGATTTCTTGGAGGTGCAGATACAAAGATACGAGTACGGGAAGCCTCTCGTCAAAGATGAAAGCTCTCTAACAACGATGATGCGAAGATTGCATGATTGGTACATGAAAACCTGCAAAGAGTCCGAGGGAGGAATACTTTGTATGTGAGAGTTAAAAGGAGCATGACCTCCTTGGAATTGAACTGTTGCCTATTCCATTTGAGGAGTTCTATCAGTTTTTCAATCAATTGGCCCTCGATAAAGCAACGGTCACCTGCTACTGTCGTAAGTAGTACTACTTCTGTCATTAAGTATCTCTATATAACTCAGCTCTTTCATTGCATGTATTTATAAATATCCTCACTATATTATGCAGATTGAAGATCGCAGAAATGAAGAAAAAACAAGTGGGTGATATTGGGTTCATTAACACATATCTCATCGATGCAAATGAGGTTGAATATCGTGCCAAGGAAACCGAGGCCAACTTGCTACGATCGTTGGAAATAAATGAACACAAAATACAATACTCTTTCCTTACAACTACACGTGAGTGTTACTGTCTTGTGGCATATTCGGTTTCCCTTATTTAGTCCAGGTTATAGAAATGTAATATTGATGAGTTATGCATGCGCGCGCAGGTTCCACTATATTCTCCTAGAGATTAAGCTTGAGCAGGGAGTAGTAACTGTCTTAGACTCGAGACGAAAAGATCCCAAGGAGTATGCGGAAATGACTGAATTGCTCGAGAAGTAAGTTAAATCGATCATTATCCACCATATCAGCAACTTTGTTCATTTCTGATATCAAGTAATTGTTTTCTTTGTATGGCAGGGCTTGGGGAAAATTCACCAAAAAGCTCCGGGACTACCAAGAAGCTGCAATTTAGACACCAAAGTAAGTACTATATAGTAGCATATTCCACGCGCATCTCCTAGTGATTCAAGCGCTAGTTTCATCAATACCATTTAGCATGTGCTTGCTAATTATCAGTTTGATTGACCTCTGTTTCTTGTAAAGTGGTTGTGGCAGTAACAAGGGAATGATTTCTGTGGATACTACGTTTATGCAGTCCATCCGCCACACGACCTGTGAGAGGGCTACTCCGACAAACAATTTGAAGTGCGTAAATAAAAATATTCACAATTTTATTTTATTACCATCATTTGTGTTGAGTTTCATTCATTCATTCATATATATATATATATATATATATATATATATATATATATATATATATATATATATATATATGTGTGTGTGTGTGTGTGTGTGTGTATTG
This sequence comes from Aegilops bicornis, assembly GCA_021605145.1. Classification (NCBI taxonomy): domain Eukaryota; kingdom Viridiplantae; phylum Streptophyta; class Magnoliopsida; order Poales; family Poaceae; genus Aegilops; species Aegilops bicornis. The sequence goes on along the minus strand of CM038671.1, from coordinate 860,661,776 downwards.
ACCCTTTCTTAAAATTAGATGTTTGGAAGCGGGATGAACTCCTAGCACCAGATCGCATACGAGCAATTCAAGAGGAATTGACGGCATTCTTTCTTGACTATGTGATCGCTGAAGACGGGGAATACTATGTGGACCACGCGTCCGTATTGTAAAAGATAATTATTGTATATATGTAGCCGGTAGTGTCGGATAGATATACGAGAATTTGTTGTTCGACCAATCTCTCGAAGAAGGAGTTGGTCGATATCACTTCTCTCTGTATGCATATATGTTCATGACGATCTTCTGTTTGCTTAATTATTAGGTAGCTAGCATGTCTAGTTAGTCCTCTCTATACGTATGTATAGTACGTAGCGTCGACCAAGCATGGACAAAAGAAAGGACACTTTTCTCTATTAATTAGCTAGCTATAGCACAATATATGAAACACCTAAATTAACCCCCCAAACCCCCCCCCTTTTGAAAACAAAAACAAAAACCAGAGCCAAAGAAATGCTGACGCGTGGATGCCTATTGGTCCCGGTTGGTGCCACCAACCGGGACCAAAGGCCCTCTTGCCTGGGCTCAGCGGACAGGCCACGTGGAGGCCCATCTGTCCCGGTTCTGGATAGAACCGGGACTAAAGGGTGAGGGTATTAGTACCGACCCTTTAGTCCCGGTTCATGAACCGGGACTAAAGGCCCTCACCAACCGGGACTATAGGCCCTTTTTCTACTAGTGAAGTGTATTTGGACAATGTGCCATTTGGCTCTATGTTTACCCAAGTAAGGTGCAAGGTCCAAATTCAAGCATCAAGGGTAATGATTCTAACCTTTTATAACAGAAATCTTTTAGTAACTTCGAGTTTTAGCAAGCACTGTGGGTAATAATTCTAAACCTTTCATATGAAAAAATAAGGAATACCCATGACGCAAAAAGCGAGAGCGAGCTGAATATTCAGACAATGTATATGAGATTGATTTAGAACTAACTTAATAGATATTTATGTTCCATTACATGGTACTTGGTAGCTTAAAAGAAGATACTCGGATCACTTGATAATGGCATACATTGGCTTTATAAAAGTAAGCTATATTAGCAAAGGCCAGAGATGCATTGTCTTTCTCGCAGGAAGGACCAAGACGCAAGGGATACGCTAGGCAAAACCAAGCCATCCACGTCACCCTCAGCATCTCTCTGAATAGTGCAAGAGGCGAGCGGGCAGCACGGACCAGCGACCAGCGAGAGCAGGCAGCCCGGGCAGCAGCAGGGAAAGAAAAAGGGTGTCTTCCCCATCCGCGCTGCCTCCTCACCTACTCCTCCATCCGCGTGCCGCCTCCTCGCCCCCGGCCCCCGCCCCTCCCACCCAGCTATCTCATATCGGGCAGAGGTGAAGCGAGCGGGGAGCGAGAGAGAGACCTAGCCCACCCTGCGTCTCCCCAGCGACCCTCATTCCTCTTGCGCCGCCGCCGCCGCCCACGCTGTTTAATCTCAACAGGACAACATCACATTTTATCTGCTAACCAAAGTACAACAGGTAAAACAAAGTACAACAGACAATGCTTGAATCTAATTGTTATTAAAAAAATACACAAACCTATCTAGCATAAATAATTTGGCTCGGTGTATCCATGTTAACAGCTGATTAATGGAATATATTGGGTTGGGGTACCAAGGCTAATTAGTTATGTGATTCCTAATCAGGAAGCCTACTCAATAATGTCAATCTAGAAAGCATTCACAATACGAAAAAGCGAATAAAATGCAGCTTCCATAGCAAAATGTGCGGAATAATTAGCACCAATCAAGGGAAGCCAGACCAGCAGAGAACATCTAAGTAAATGTGAATGGAGGAAGTAAAAGCAAAGACAGAGGAGCACCTCGGCTAGATCCGAGGAAGTCATGTTCCACTCCTAGGCTCCTAGCGCTCCTGTAGCCGATCCCTTGTCCGTGATATGAAGCAACATAGATTGGACTTAGAAAGCAATAGAATCACACTAACATATAGTATAGGAAGATGTGTTACCTTCCTTACAAAAATATCGGTGCTTGTCGATTTAGTTCCTAACCACCATTGATGTCGTCTGTCCTGGCTATTGCGGCGTGCACTGCCATTTAGAAGAAATATTAACTATTCATGAGTAGAAAAATCATTACTGCAACATGGAACAACATGTTCTAGGTAATAATCCTAGATATACTAAGAGAAGCTTAGTTCAGCAAAATCAACATGATTACACGAAAAACTATCAAACATTGCACTATACCTCAAGAATATACAAGCAAGGCAACATCAATCTAACAAATTCAACAAGGTTTGACTGATGATGTCTAAGTCCTTTTGGTTCACTACAATCTTTCTGAACTAATTCGTTTTTGAGAAATTGGTTCTGAACCTGCATCAAGGGGTGGAAGGAACGAGGAGGGGGTCTCTTTTTTACCGCTCGTGTCTAGGGTTTTCACTCCGAGCGTTATTGGTCACGGATTGGGCTGACCAACCCTTCGCTGCCTCGTGGGCCAAGGATCATATGGGTCCAGTAACAGGCACTTGATAAAAAACAGTGTGGTAACTAAACTTCACATCAAACAGTAAAATCCAACAGTGAAAAATCATCAAACCTCTAATCAGATGGCCAATATGTGTGCGCACGGGAGAGGCCCCACAATGGCGGGTAGCCTAGCTCCTTTTATAGTAGAAATTTTCTTACAGGTTAACAGAAGTAGTGTGCCGACCTTAAAAAATAAATACAGAGGCCAGCCATGCTTTCTGTAACACAAACACAAAGATATTCTCTTTCCAGCATGGCACCTCTAAATGATGAAAAGCAATAAGAAGGAGAATGGTCGCAAGTCAAATAGAAATAAAATACAGAGGCCATGGATGTTGTAAGCTAATAGCTAAGCGAATGTCATATATAAATGAAATCAACGTCTAGGGGAAACAGAGCAGCCAAAGATGAATTCCGATGGTGCACAAAAGCTTAATGAAGAAGTATCTATGCAGATTGATTAGAAACAAGGGAAGGAACTCTCAAGTGGTGAACATTCTGTAGGCGGGTAATTCAATGATTCAACTGCGTCAATCTCCCTCGCGCCGTGATTATTTAGTGGACCTTTCTCATTTTCTTTTGTATATGTATAATCAGTAATAGTACAGTTGTGCATCCTATGCATCCTATGTACCAATAATCTGCTCGGCAACCCAGACATACAAACCGACATGCAAAGACAAGAAGAATGGCACCTACCGGTAGATATGATGGTGTGTTACAAATTTGAAAGGAAAAAAGAACGATGTGGAAGAAAAGGGCAGGAACATACCTAAATCAAATGGATCCATCTCAAGCAATGGAGCAACATGAATGCAACTAACCCTCACGTCTCTCCTGCAACAGTAACAAAACTTTAGAGAAGCGAAGCAAACACAAAATAAAGACAACTTTTATTTGCTTAATGGGATATATTAAAAGAACATTTTACACAAGTGTACGAAGGAGCAGAGTGCAGCAATCACTTGACAAATTATAGAGCTAGTTGCAGATACAAAACTAACAACATGTGCACATAAAAGCAACATATGCATGTCAACTCTAGATATTTGAATGAACCTAAGCAAAATATTACATGACCTTCTTTGTGAAATTTATACCCTACTGTGCTTCGGCTATGGCATTACCTGTTCTGTTTCTGGCAAAAGAACAATCGGAACTCAGCCTGCAGCTTAACACCGAGGAATAATATTTGAAAATAAGATCAATATTTGTATGTATGTACAATGAAATATGTAATAGCAGTAAGAGCATAAGCACACAAAATATCCAATTTGTGGTAAGTATAGCAACCTGGTAGCAGATAGATCATTCAAATTCTCGGATATATCGCTACAATACTTAATCCCAAGAACAATATATCAGGTAGATTTTCATCTTCGAACCTACAACAAATCCAGGAATTATAGAACATTGTTTACAGAAGAAGATATAGTAAGACATGAAGAATCTAATCTTCTAACCACGACTAGTCTCTTGCACACCAAAAAAACGTGTTCTTATTTGTCCTTTTCTAATAGTTTTCAAACAGAGATCAAAATACTGATGTTGAAACCAACAGGGAGGGACCTGATGGTTTTAGTGAGTCTGTTCTTGTCCTTCTTCAAACAGAGATCAAAATACCAATCCCGAAACCAATAGGGAGGAACCTTTGGGGTGACGGATAATTTTCGTATCGCGTTAGTTCAATCTACAAAATCTAAACCAAAAATGAACATATGTTTGGAGTAGCATACCTCTAACTGTATATGTATAGCTGTTACGATTAAGTCAGGTGGTGAGAAAGTAACTCAAACGCATATAAGGAAACTGAACCAAAATGCATGGTCTCTGACTCTGATGAACAATAGTACGAGTAGCATTTCTTCAGGTTCAGCCATTGAGCAAAAGTTTTACACCTGAACAATTCTGTTGTTTCTGCACCATAAATAAAATTTTAAAGTAATTACTGAACTATAAACCTTTGATGGTATCCATTTCTAATTAACCTCGATAACAACCTGAACACCTATTAAAATCTTCACAGACTGAATTCCTTTCTAGAGAAGATCAAGAGGGATGTATCATGGCTCAAATATTTACGAAATGGGTGAAACCCAAGAGAGAATCAGTGCAAACAATCAGACCGGCTGAGTGCGTGACAGGATATCGTCATCAACCAAAATTATTTCGACGATGCACAAAAAACCATACCATATGCTTCTAGTGAGGAATGGGCAAACCAATTTCCGCATGTTTATCGAAACTTTAGACATGTGGAAAATGAGGTTTTTTTGGACTCGGAAAGGAGCAAGAACACTAAATGTGCATAGCCCCTAAAATCTGTGATCTACTTTTACAGAACAGTACCAAAGATCCAAGTCTATAAGCAAATATTTCTTTCTTTAGTGCAGAAACAATACTTACAAAACAGCGCAAACACTGGGATAGATCAATTCTGTTACAATGCGTATTGTCTAATACAAAATGAATAAAAGAGCGCAAACACTTGCGTTACAGACATAATGAAGGAAATTATGAAAATGTTATGCATATGAAGAAAAGGCATTGTGACACAAATAATACAAATAACTGAAATAGATACAAAAACTGCGGCACTTATCAATAAATAAATGGGCTTCGAAGGGAGCAGTAAGGCCTTTTTTGTTTTGAAGAGACCATGTAGATGGAAATATAAGCACTCTCATAAATATAAGATAATATAAGATAAGAGTTCAAGTCCAGGAAGCAGAGTAAATCACTGAGGACATGTACCTTCAATTGGGATAGTACCAAATTTAACATTGCCATCACATGTAGCACATGTAATATCTGGTATAAAAAATACAAAGAGAGGAATACCTGGCTCAGGCAAAACTCTATTCATCGATTAATGTTGCCATGTGTTATACTGCCCCTATACATTTCCAGCAAGGTTATATCTTTTATTGGACTCAGTAGCTTTATCCATTGGAAGAGATCGATCATCTGACAGCTGAAAGAAGCCGTGACAGCGCAAATGAGAGCTCACGGATCAGATATTTCATAATCTTGCCTTGAGCGCACACAATCTTATGGAGCCTGTAATTGCTTTCTTTATATCAGATACTTGCACGATATCCATTAGTGCAGACGTTCTATGCTATATATGATCTGCAATAAGAAATAATTACATAAGCAGATGTAGCAGATCAGTTGTACCATAAAGATATGATACAGTAATACAGCACCAGCAGATTCAGAATAAAAGAACTACTTTCATAGTTAAGGAGTCGCTCCAGAGGCCTTTGTTGGATCACAGGCACCCTCACCGGTTAGAGCATGTGCAAAAACCACCGAAAATCTCTGGTAATTGGTTGCAGATATAGTCTGGTAAGCCATGCACCACACAGTTACCCGGTAGACCATCTTCAGGTAGTGTGAAGACTGCCTCATATAACAGATCGGACCAACGTATAGCTCAAATTTCAAAAAGAAAATAAGGGATATACTGACGGGACAAGGTGTGAGCTCGCCGGGTGAGGAACAACATGGCACGTCTTTATACAGTATCTTTGGTACAACAACACAGCTCGACACTTGGTTGCACCAGTAAGATGTAGCTGTTGGCCGGTACCTCCATCGTTGTAGGAATCCAGCCCCACCCAAACCTAGATGCCTGAAAATTTTGAATAAGGAGGACATGAATTAGAAGGAGGAGCTCGGCAAGGAACTGCAACCAAAAGGGAGGGAGGAGGAAGGAAACCTAGTTGTCCCATGAGCCAACAAACCTCCATCTCCTCCTTCCTCTCTCTTTCTCCCTCCTCTCCTTCCTTCTCTCTCTCCCTCTCACCCTCTCTCCTACAGGGCCTCCTCGCAGCTCCCGATCCAGGAGCGGATCGAGCCGCCGCCAACCGCCAGATCTCGCCCGACCTCGCCGGCGTAGGCCGACGCCGGCGTGTGACCCTCTCCCATCAGCCAACGCACCTCCATCCTCTTTCCTCTCTCTCTCCCTCCTCTCCTTTCTTCTTCTCTCACTCTCCCTCTCATCTCTCTCTCCTGCAGTGATTGACCCATGGTGCTGCATCGAATCGAACGCCGCCGCCGCTGCCCTTCGCCTGCAGGTCGCCACCACCGGGACGGACGCGGGAGTGGAGCCATGGAGGAGGAAGGGCGCGAAGAAAGAGACGAGCGCCGGTGGCGACCACGCGCTGTTGTAGAGGAGGAGATGAGGAGAGGAGGAGGCGGCGTAGGTGATGGAGAGAATGGGAAGAGGGGGCGCGGTGCTCGAGGGGCGAGCGATTGGTGGCTCGAAGGGGCGGCCGATTGGTTTAGGGTTTCACCGTGAGAGCTGGTCTTTTCGCACGCAGGATAAGCGCGAGACACGCTGTAAACCTGGACCCACGAGTAAAGAAGGCCCGCCTGTCATCCAACGACACATGAAAGCATGACGTGTGTAGATGAATGGGTGGTTGGAATTTTAGCAGCGGGGTAGAAGTGCGCTAGCGAGGCAGATCGAACGAAGCAAAATCACCTCGCGATGCAAAGCCTCCAAAATGGCGGGTACTCTACCAGGATTTATATGTTCAACCAGACCATGATGACGCGCGTTGTTGCGCCCGTCTATTTTATCACTAAAATAGTAGTGATTGATGTAAATATATGATTGGATTAAAGTTAGTAACAAAACCAAGCTGTATAGTATTTAACGACAAAAGAAAACTGAAGATTAGAAAATAAAGCACCAGTAATTGTGCTTAGGAGACTGCAGCTATAAAATCAGTTACCGAATTCATGCATTGTTTATTCTGACAACACAACAACAAATCTACAGTCCAATTCCAAGAAAATACAATAAATCTACAAATATATGAGAAATCCCATAAGGTACAGTATTCCTTGGATAGATGCACGTTTAGCATGGTCCATGGCAAACTGCAACATGCCATCGATAGCAAATAGCCAAAAAAACATTGTGCTACTTTTCTCAATCATTATGTGCGAGCCTTAGAACCACTGAAACGAAAGCATAAATAGGAGAGAAAGCACACCAGGTGTAGATCAACATGGTATGGTATTGGAATCCAAATGGTTTATTATCTCTAGTGACATCAACTACCTTCCTGTAGAAAACAATGATGAAGCTGTCAGTATTATTTTACAGAAAAATGTAATGCAAATAGAATGTGTACAGACGGGAAAACTCTGGTCTTAGTCCATTGAACATTAAAAATGTGCAAGTCGCGGCAAACATGGTTCACCTTATAACTGTTGTTATAACAGATAGTTATGTATGGAATGCAATGGCATGTTAAGCTAAGGAAAATAATGTGGACAATTATAGAATTGTATAGATAATGTAATCAAACATATATGTAAGAAGCATGATCCAAATAGTACCAATGTATTGGTCATCTGTTTGGCTTACGTTTTATTTGATTTTCAATATCTTTTTTTAGTAGGACTGTAAGTTGGTGTATGATTTCTTCTAATACAGGTTAACTAAAATTCTACAAACAGGGTAATGGTACTGATCTGCAATAGCATCGAATATAAGGTTTTGACACCAATTGTTATGATTTTAGTAAACTAAAATATGAGAAAGAAGGGTGAACCCATGAATATACCAAACGTGCAAGGTGGGAAATAAAGAAAAGAATCACCAGAGACAATTGTAAACTGCACGTATGAGTAGACCCCTCTGACATGCAACATCGCCAGTCAATGTGTGATGTCAATGACAACCCAAATACTACCTATGTAAGCTAATATAAGACGCTTTAGATCACTAAAGTAGTAGCGACGACCGATGTAAATCACTCCAATTCTGAAAATGCTATACATGGCATTCAAATTTGAAGTTAACTTATTAGATGTCAAACCTAAAATTATGGCACCTGGATAGACAGGACAGTCGTATGTAGGAAATTTCATGGCAAAGCAAACAAATGAGTGTTTGCTGCAAAAGATTCGCCAAATTATGCACTAAACAGAACCTCAAATGCCCTATACAAGAGGACTTCAACACAAAGCAGAGGAAATTTACGCACTTTTGTTTTCTTTAAAACTGTCCATGAGTGTATTTTGCCAATAATTTGAAAAAAAATTGCAGTGCCTAATTTTATCAAATTCAGTCTCAAATATTGGAGTGAGAAGACATGTTACCGTGCTCGTCCCCTGAGTGCAAAAAAATGTCTCTTACTCTGAATCTCTTTACTTTCAATCAACTAAATTTCAGCTTCAAGACTACACACTGGTGGAAAAAAGGCCTTTGGTCGCGGTTCGCAACTGCCATTAGTCGCGGTTGGGCAACCGCGACCAAATAAGCGCGACTAATGCCCCCCACCTTTAGTCGCGGCTGCTTAAGAACCGCGACTAACGGCCCGTCCACGTGGCGCCAGCGGTTGTCGGGCGGAGGACCTTTAGTCGCGGTTCTTCGGCCAACCGCGACTAAAAGCCGCCACAGGTTTAGGGTTTTAGCCCCCTAAACCTGTTTTCTGTTTAATTTGTATTGTTTTATTTCTTTTGTGCTTTATTTTAATTTTGAAGGAGTTTCATATATTCTACGGTACTACATACATGCATATGAATGTACAATTTCAAATAAATTTGAAATTAGAACCAAAAAGAATTCAAGAGGAATATACAATATATATCCATTGCCGGCCATCACTGCCACTTATCCATTGCCGGCCTCCACCGCCGGGCACGCGCCGCCGCTTGCCGCCGGCGTGCACGCTGGAGAAGCCAAGGAAGGGGTGATGCGTCATGGGCGGGCGTCGCGCCGCGTGAGCCCAAGAATGGGTCGAGGCGTTGGAGAGCGCCGCGCATGTGAAGTAGCCGGAGGTGGCCTTGGCGGATGCACTACCAGGTTGCGCCGAGGGCGGGCGAGCGAGGCGGCTGCTGTGGGCGAGGGAGGCCGGTCGGCGGCGTTGAGGGCGGGCGAAGCGAGGTGGCAGTACCGAGGCCGGGCCGGCGGGCGCTGTGCTGTAGGCGAGGGCGACGGCGGGCGGCGCCGAGGGCGAGGGCGACGGGCGGGCGCCAGCGCGAGACGAAACAGCGAGAATCGGAATCGGAGAAGACGAGAATCGGAGCCTTGTATTTATAGCCCCTCTTTAGTCGCGGTTGGCGGCGAGACCCGCGACTAAAGGTAACCTTTAGTCGCTGGGTCGCCTGCCCAACCGCGACTAAAGGGTTTTTGGCGGTTTTTTATGCGTTCCCGCCCCTCTTTAGTCGCGGTTGGCGACGAGACCCGCGACTAAAGGTACCCTCACGCGGTTGTCCTGGCAAACCGCGACTAAAGACCCTCACGTGCGCCAGCTGGCCACCGAGCGCCCTGGGCCCAGGCCTTTGGTCGCGGTTCACCTCCAGAACCGCGACTAAAGGTCCCATTAGTCGCGGTTCCTACAGCTTCGTGACTTATGGGGCTGGACGGAAGCCTGTTTTTCCACCAGTGACATAATTTTTTATATCCGCAAAAGTTAAGCAGATAGAAAAGCTGAGCTGACCTCCAACCATGCAGCAAACTCCTAATGAAGTCGTTCACGTCTGGTACCAAGCAGCAGTAGTGCAAGACATCTCCTCCTTTTACAACACTTCCTCCTTGGATAATTATAGTTGTGACTACAACTTTGCAGAAGTATTATTTTGCCTGAATCAAGCCCAACCAAGATAGTTCAGAACTCTATACTAAATATCAAATAATATAATTACATGGTCCCAAGTGATGGAACATACCGCTCCATTCTATTTTCATCTAAAAAGGCAAGACACAATATAACTACACTTCAGAATCTGCGAACATGAGAATTTAATGGAGAAGCAACGCACCACAAGGACATACCAAAAGGCAGACTCCTGACACTTAAATTCGATGCATCTGCCATAAAAAATACTAACTGTCAAGTTCATCAGTCACTACTACAAAAAGGGCTATAGATGGGATGTCCACTAATAGCGCACATGTCATGTGGTGCGCCACTACTATATAGCAGTGGCGCATCATGTGCAGGTGCGCCATTAGTGTGGAAGACACTAATGGTCACCATGCACACGGTGTGCCACTAGTAAAAAAAATTCTTATTTTTTCAAAGATTCTAATGACGCATCATGGCTGGGTAGTAATGGCGCACTGTGCCACCGTGCGCCATTAGAATATATACTTTTTTTTTATTTTTTTGCAAAACTTCTAATGGCGCACCGGCAGCAGGTGCGCTACTAATGGCGCATTTGCAGGTGGTGCGCCATTAGTAACCTGGGACCAACAAGATATTTTGGACAGCCCACCTACTCACTCACTTTTCCCACTTCATTCTCTCCACCTCCTCCTCCAAGCTTGTCTCGGCTGCCTCCTCCTCCTCACCTCATTTGCACCATAGATTCATCCAAATTATGTTGTTCTCGACCCCTCACCAACAACGTGCACATGCACTTTTTGTTGCCTATAGCTAGATCTATGTATGTTCATGGTGTTGCATATGTTTGTGGTGTTGCATATATGTTTGTGTTTTGCAGGTACCGGTATTTGAAATGCGATAGTTGCCAATATTTTGCCGGAATGTTGATTCATTTCCGTTTCGGCGAGAATTTTGGCACTATACATTCTTTTTGGTCCTATTTTTAGGAAAAGTCATGCCAAATTTTTTCTTGGTTCTAAAATATCGTTTTGCTCTACCCCGCAGGTGACCATGGTCCGCACGATGACCGAAGGCATCGTGAATAGGTTTTTGAGCTCCAGGAAGGCCGAGATGCTTCAAAAGAACGAGGCGGAGATAAGATGTCCGTGTCGAAGATGCAAGCTGAAGAGCCTTATTGCGGACCTGGATTCCGGGCAGGTGCGGGACCACCTGCTCTTGCGTGGTTTCATGGATGGCTATCGGTGGCAAGGTGATGAAGATGACTATGAAGTCGTCCATGGGGGTTGGGCGGCAAGAAATGAGCAAGACTCGGGCGGCCGAGAAGACGAAGAATCTCCAGGACATGATCACGACGGTGATGTTGTACACAGTCATCATGTAGAAGATGCAGGACATGATGATGAGGAAGATGTCGGAGCAGACGAAGGGCATGATCATGAAGATGAAGATGCCGGCGGAGCAGACGACGATGGACCATCGATGGGCTGGGTGCAGGACCCTCATGTTCAAGAGCTGCTTCTCAAGCAGACGGATAACGCAAGAGCTGCCACCCGAGAGAAAGCCAAGCTGGATCAACTGGAGATAGACGCGGCTACTCCATTGTATGAAGGATGCATGCCCGAGGATACCCGCCTGAGAGTAACGCTCATGGCTCTGGAGATGAAGGTAAAACACGAAATGACCGAGGCATGCTTCGACGAGAACATGTCAGGCATGCTTCGACGAGAACATGTCATTCTGGCGCGAACGTCTTCCCAAGGGGAACAAGTGCCCGACCAGTTTCGAGGAGGCGAAGAAAATCGTGTGTCCTCTGGATTTACCGCACGTGAAATACCATGTGTGCATGAACAATTGCATCATTTATCGGGACGAGCACACGGAGTCTACCATATGTCCGGTGTGCGGTGTCACTCGATACAAGAAGAGGAAGAAAGCTCCTCGAAAAGTGGTGTGGTACTTTCCGATCACTCCTCATCTGCAGCGGTATTTCGCGGACCCTAAGGTAGCAAAGCTCCTGCGTTGGCACGCGGATAGGGAGGAGAAGAAGCGAGAAGATGATGCAAATGATCCGGAGATAAATAAAAAAGACAAGATGCTGAGTCACCCTAGGGATGGGAGCCAGTGGCAAGCGTTGAACTTCGAACACCCAGAATTTGGGAAGGATCCAAGGAACATCGTGCTGGGCGCGAGCACCGATGGAGTCAATCCGTTTGGCAGCCAGAGAAGCACACATAGCACCTGGCCTGTGTTTGTGTGGATGTACAACCTTCCCCTCTGGTTGTGCATGAAGAGGAAGTACATTCACATGAGTATGCTAATTGAAGGGCCGAAACAACCAGGGAACGACATCAATCTGTATCTGGGGCTGCTGAAAGAGGAGCTAGACACGCTGTGGAAAACGCCAGCCAATACGTGGGACGCCGCACAGAAAGAATATTTCCCTATGAGAGCCGCATTGCTCACGACGGTGCACGACTATCTCGGTTACGGATATCTCGCGGGGCAGGTGGTCCACGGATTTTCTAGATGCGTCAGGTGCATGGATGACACAACGTATCGCCAGCTAGATAGAGATCTCAGGTCTTCGAAAACTGTGTTCATCGGACATCGAAGGTGGCTTCGCGATGATGACCCGTGGAGGAAACGCAAGGATCTGTTCGATGGTGAAACCGAACCCCGAAGACGCTCGCGTACGAGGAGCGGCGAGGAAATAGACCAGCTGTTGAAAAATTGGAAAGATTGCCCACTGCCGGGAAAGAAGCAAAAGGAGCCAGAGCCGGAAAAGAAGCGAAAGGCGCCAGAGCCGCTGCTGAAGGTATGGAAAACGAGGTGCATTTTACGGGACTTGCCGTCTTGGAAGATCCACTATGTGCCTCACAGCCTTGATGTCATGCATATCACGAAGAATGTGTGCGAGAGTCTGCTTGGTACCCTGCTCAACATGCCAGAGAGGACCAAAGATGGGCCGAAAGCAAGGGCAGACTTGAAATCAACGGGCATCAGGGAGGAGCTTCACGCTAATGATCATGATGATGATGAGGCGAAGCAGGACAGGGAAAGTCGTCGCAAAGACAAAAAGGCCAAGAAGACCGGAAATGACTACCCTCCCGCGTGCTTCACTCTAAGTCAGGAGGAGATCGATCAGTTTTTCACCTGCCTCGTAGGAGTAAAACTTCCTTCTGATTACGCTGGGAAGATAAGCAAATACCTAGACCCAGTGAAGCGAAGTTCGAGGATGAAGTCTCACGGTATCACGTCGCGATGACGCAGATACTTCCAGTTGCAATCCGTGGGATAATGTACGCGCACGTCCATGAAACGCTATTTGGCCTATGCAACTTTTTGACGTCATCTCTCGGAAGTCGGTTGGCGTGAGGCAACTCAGAAGGCTACAGGAAGAGATCGTGGTGATACTATGCAAGCTTGAGATGTACTTCCCGCCCGCATTCTTCGACGTTATGGTGCATCTGCTGGTCCATGTCGTGGAGGATATCATCCAACTCGGGCCGACGTTTCTGCACAACATGATGTCGTTCGAAAGGATGAATGGTGTCATCAAAGGATACGTTCGCAACATGTCACGTCCAGAAGGAAGCATAGCCAGGGGCTTTCTGACGGAAGAGTGCATCTCCTACTGCACGAATTATCTAGGCATCGAGGACCCCGTTGGTCTGCCCGTCAATAGGCACCTCGGCAGGCTCGCTGGATGGGGTCACCGTGAGGGTCGCCGCGAAATGCATGTCGACTTCGAGGGTCGACTCGTTGACTTTGAAAGAGCAAACCTAGTCGCGCTACAACACATAGACGTGGTCGATCCTCGGGTGGTAGAGCACAAAACCTTTATTGAGAAGACGTACAATGACCGAGGCCAATAGAGGACGGACGGAGATACAATCAAAGAGCACAACTCATGTTTCACGCGTTGGTTCAAGCAGAAGCTTCTGTCGTACCCTTTACATGAGGATTCTTCCGCGGAAGAACAACTCATCTTCGCCTTGTCACAGGCGCCGAGCACAACCCGATGACCTATGAGGCGACGATATCAACAGCTACACATTCTACACCGAGGACAAGGACATGAAGAGCGATGGTTATCAGAACTCCGGGGTAATGATGGAATCCTACACCGGTAACGACAAGGACAGATACTACGGAAGGATCGAGGAGATCTGAGAGCTGAGCTACGCTGGAGAGAAGGTCCCGATGTTCCGTGTCAGATGGGCCAAGAGCGTCATAAAAGAAGACTGGTATTTCACCACCATGGTTATACCCGAAGCCAAATCCAAGACCGCGGTATAAGCGTCATCATGAAAAATGAGCCATTGGTACTCGCTTCCCAAGTGGACCAATGCTTCTTCATTACCGACCCGCCAAAGCCCAGTCGTGTTATCGTGAGGAGAGGCAAAAGGAAGATTATCGGAATGGATGGAGTCGCCAATGAGCAAGACTTCGATAAGTACGGTGACCCGAAGATGGAACATGACGACGACGATGAAGTATCAGCATACACCACAAGAAGAAGCAGGACCACCCTACCTAAAGGACGTCCGTTCAAGAGAAGAACTCCATTTACGAAAAATAAGGGCAAGAAGATTGTGAACAGATAGCTAGCTAAGATCGATTGTATTTAAATTGTAGCCTTCATTTCTCGATTGTATTTCATGGGCACTTTTTGAACTCATGAATGTTTTTAAATTTCATGGACACTCGATCTCGATCCCCCTCCATCTCGATCGCTATCCCACTCGCCAGATCCGGTCCCCCTCGCCGCCGAGCATCCCCCCGCACCCTCCCCCACTCCACCGGCCGCCGCCGCCGACCCCCGGCCCGCACCCTCCCCCACTCCACCGCCGCCGACGACCAACCGCACCCTCCCCCGCTCCACCGGCCGCCGCCGCCGACCCCCGGCCCGCACCCTCCCCCACTCCACCGTCGCCGATGACCCACCGCACCCTCCACTCCACCTTTTTCATATTCATAAATATTTTCAAATAACAAATTTGAACATATTTTTAAAAAAAATTACTGTTTTTATAAAAAAATATTACTATTATGATTTAAACAAGTTTGAAGATATTTAAACACAAATAAATATCAAACAACATTTTAAATGCATAAAAATAAAATTGGGGAGCACAGGAATCAAACCCGGGACCTCCTAGTGTGTGTGTCTTTAACGTCTTTGACCGAGGCGGGCTAGTGGGCAGGTTCTGATGTAGATTGGGTTAGGTGGAATATAACCTGAGGGCTCGAACTGTAATAAAAAAACATTCTAATGGCGCACCGCTGCGGGGTGCGCCATTAGTAAGCTTCCCCCTACTCCACCTATTCCCCTCCCTCGCTAGATCCCCACTCGACCTAATTTGCCCCCTCCGCCCCAACCGTACGCCAACGCCGCGCCTGCACGCCCCCTCTGTCCCCTCCGTCCGCCGCGCCTGCACGCCATCGGCGACGTCGCCGCCTCTCCTTCCCCGCCTTCTTCTTCCCTGCCTTCCCTGCCTCTCCTTCCCCGCGAAGAAGCCGCCCGTCCAGGCCCAGATCAAGCCCACCCCCGCCACCCCCGCGCCCCCACCACCGCAGCTCCCCCGCGCCGCCACCCCCGCGCCCGTTCACCGACCTCGCCGCCCCCGCGCCCCCCACCACCGCAGCTCCCCCGCGCCCCCATCAACCACCACCCCCCCGCGCCCCAAGGGTTCCGTCTCCAAGGTGGGTGGCAAGCTCGACGCGTCGCCTCCTCCTCGACGCGACACCGCTGCCGCCCGACTCCTCCACAAGACGTCGCCGCTTGACGCCTGCGTACCTCCTTCGGCACAACTACTGTCGCGCTCTCCGGGACCCAAGGTGAGAGACTCCCTCTCTCCATATCACAACTACTGTCGTCCTTGATTCAGATGTTCAAAGTGTTCGTTTACACTCGAGCTGTATTGCTTTCAGGTTTTGTACATGAGCTGTACTGATGGTCTCTGAGATTTAGATATAATGATAGGTTTTGTTAGGATTTGGGACTTGTCTGAAACTTTGAATGGATATAGTCGTAGGTGTCAGTGTCATGTGGATTTATCAGTATGTAGATGGTCTGAACTCTGAACCTAGTAGCATGCATCCGCCCTCCTTTTCTCGATTCAGATAATTCAGTTGGTCTGAACTTTGAAGATAGTACACCAAGTTATGGAACCTGAAATGCCCAACCAAGTTCAAGTCATCTCATTCCATCTTTGCAGAGAATATACTAAGTTTCTATCCTGTGAACAAAATTCAGCCTGTGTCCTGCTACAATAGGTAGTGCATAGAAGCTTAGTTTTCTGCACATCATATTGTTTCAGGTTTTGCCTTCATGATGTTATCATTATAAGGCTCTAAGAACTGAATTAAGAACTGGTTTTTCAAGCTAAGATTTCTGCTGTGATGTAATTGTTACTAATCCCTGCCATATGGCTGTAGTAGTAATAATGTAAGGCTGGTGACCCACCGACAGTAGGATGTTTCTGCATTAGGTGCAGAACAGAGTTGTACATTGTTGAATGGTGTACTGACAGTAGGTTGGTGCAAAACAGAGTAGTACATTGTTCTTTAACGTGGCATGGAATAATAAGATCAACCCAATTAGCTTCATTGCCACATCTTGTTCTTGTTCAGAGCAGTAGTTAGTGATGCTTATTCAGCACTATCAGTTAATATCAATCAAATAATTTTATTCCACACAACAGTGTATTAACAGTAGCCCATTGTTCACTACATTTGGAGTATGGTTCTGGCTCACACTGTATTTGTAATTCTACTATAAATTTGCACTATAAATCTATTGATAATTATACTATTAATACACTGCAATTACATGTCTACTGTATTTACCTCCTCTTCTATACCTTATATTAAGATGCATATATTGTTATGTTACGCGAATTGTATCATCTTGCCACTTAAGTCAGCCTTCCCTTTAAGCAGAAAATTCAGTTAGGAGCTACTGTTAGGAGCTACTGTCAAAAACTTGAGCTACTGTCAAAAACTTGAGCTACTGTCAGAAAATTCAGTTAGGTACAGTTAGGAGCTACTATCAAAAACTTGAGCTACTGTCAAAAAATTCAGTTATGGCATCTAGAATTATGTCAATTTTGTTTTGTAACTAGAAGACCAAAGTGTTAGGAATTCTGTCCAAGCTATAGTTTTCAGTATTCTGTCCAAACTGAAAACTGTTAAAAGGACCATGTGTATTTTTGGTCAAAATCTGCATGTAAAATTTAGCAACTTCTCTGATTTTATAAAGTTGTTCTTATATGGGTGAAACTTCACTTGTTTTTAGGCTAGTGCAGGGTGTTGCTTTATTGTGATGCCTCTGAATTACTTGTGATCACATTGAGAAAGACTTGCAAAGATGATGATCATCTTTTACAGAAAACAATTTTTGTAAACACGTCAGTAACTTTGCTAGTTTGCTGGGTTTTGTCTCCGACCATTGTGTCGTGATGAATTTGCAGGTACCCCGAGAGGCCCTTGAGTTTGCCGGAATGTCGATTAACTTCCGTTCCGGCAAATTGGTACTCCATATGTCCTATTTTCAGCAAAGTTCATGCTAAAATTTTCCGTGAATTTTAGCATGACTTTGCTAAAAATGGGACATATAGAATACTGCGACTAATGCATGGGCAGGGTATCTTAGTACTTAGTTAAGTAGGATCAACTGCCCCGCCATTCTTGCTGCATTAAACCATAGGTGGCAATAGAGCCAAGTGGTCTTTCGTTTTAAGCGTGGTACCTTTTTGTTTTGCTAATGTGTACTAGGTGCTCCCATCTTCTCTATCATTGTTACCCTAATTTATAGTCCAGTACAATTGGACTTTCAGTACAGCCTGTTATCATGCATGTTTTATGATCTGTTGTAAGGGTACTAATTGGTCTGCTGCTTATCGGAGATGGGGGGAAGCAGCCACCGCCGCTCTGCCACACCGCAGTACGAGTTGGATGCTTCTGAGTTCTTCAGTATCATGCTTGGGACTTCAGTATCATCCATTACGCAGGTATATAAAACGAGAGATCTCCCCTTCACCCATCTCATTATGATATCTGTTGTTTGCTACATCACTCATTGTCCCAAACTGCAGAGGCTGCCTGACAGTTTTATGAACATGCTGGGTGAAGATCCGCCAAATAATGTGAAGCTGCGACACGCCGGCAGCGGGTTACACTGGCTGTGGGATGTGGAGTTGGTGATCAAGGAGGGCCACATGTACTTGTATCGTGGGTGGGAGAAGTTCTTCCGTGCCTACGACCTGCGGCTGGGGTACTTCCTTCTCTTCAGGTACGACGACGACGCCACCATGCTCATCGTGAAGGTGTTCAACACGACTATGTGTCGCATGCGCTACGCTGACGATGATGATGCCAGTACGTTCTGCCTCTTCTTATTCCTCTACATTTGGCTTTGTCTCACATCGATTGTTAACGATCATTGTTGCATTTGGACAGGCAATGGGAGCAGCAGCAGCGACACTGGCTACAGCCAAAGCAGCAGCAACTATGGTTGTAGCAAAAGCAACAGCGATTCTGGCAGCAACAAAGACAACAAGAAGGATGATCCAGACTGGAGTGCGGGAGAAGAGGAGCAGAGTGGGGATGAGGAGCTGCAGGATGACGATGGGCATCAGGCTGAGGATGACCTAGCGCTGGTGGTGGCTGACCAAGGGCAAGAGATGATGGTGGCTGACGATGGGCAAGAGATGGTGGTGGCTGACCATGGGCAAGAGATGGAGGTGGCTGAGGATGACCTAGCGATGGTCGTGCCCGTCCTGCCTGAAGGTGGCCGCGCGATGGTGGTGGTGCCTGACAATGACCACGCACCGGTGGTGGCGCCGGCGATCCCACAGCTGGGCGACATGACCACGCCAATTGTGGTAGAAGACTACATCCAACTGCCTCCACTGCCTCCATCGCCTCGCCGCTCTTGGCGCATCAGGCTGAGGAAGGAGAAGGAGAAGAACAATGAGAACTGAACTATGTCAGGTATGTCAGATCTCCAAAATGATATATATATACTTAGTTACCTATGTTATCTCTAATATGCTTAGTTTCCTATAGGTTAGCTTCATTTTACATAAGTTGGCTCTAATATGCTAACTTAGAGGTTATATGCTTCGTTTCCTATAGGTTAGCTCCAAAATTACTTATGTTAGCACAAAATGATCAAGTTTACATAATAAGCTTATAGTCTTCTTCTTATTCTTCTTATTTTCCAAAATGACATAGGTTAGCTTCATTTTACCTAAGTTGGCTCTAATATGCTAACTTAGAGCTTATATGCTTAGTTTCCTATAGGTTAGCTCCAGAATTACTTATGTTAGCACAAAATGATCAAGTTTACATAATAAGCTTATGGTCTTCTTCTTATTCTTCTTATTCTTCTTCTAATATTCTTCTAGTCTTCTTCTTCTTCTTCTTCTTCTTCTTCTTCTTCTTCTTCTTCTTCTTCTTCTTCTTCTAACTTCTTGTTTATCATTTTGTAGATTTGATTTAATTCACGGAAGCTTGCATGGATGGAGTGCTTCTTTTCCATTTGTGTTTTTATTTTGTATCAATGTGAAACTTTTGTGAATTGATGGATAACGGTGTTGGATGAACAATGTGAAACTTTTGTAATATGTAACGATGGAACTATGTGTTGGCTATGTATGTATATATGATGAAACTTGTGTGTTGGATATGATTGTTATATGGATGCTTGTTGTATATATATGTGTTGGATATCTCATATGTGAAATAATGACCTGAGATAAAGAAAAAACAAAAAAAAATTAAAAAAAATTGTTACTAATGGCGCACTATCATGTGGTGCGCTATTAGTATAGAAGATAATAATGACGCACTGTGGGCAATACTAATGGCGGACTACGTGGTGCGCCATTAGAACACCATATTCTAATGGCGCACAGGTGGTGCGCCATTCGAAAAAAATTCTAATGACGTGATGCTAGTGGCACACCAGTGGTGCGCCATTAGAAGGCAAAACTGGTGCACCACTAGCATGCCTTTTCCTAGTAGTGAGTAGACCAATTGTTTTCACTCAATTCTCCAGTTCATGGATAATATCACAATATCACGCCCGTATCGAAATCAAGAACGGACTGGCCACCTAGAAATGTCATGCAATAGAGCAGTTAGTTCCATCTAGAGCAATCACACTGTAGTAGAGCGGTCAGTTCCACCTAGAGCAATCAGACCATAAAATATGAAATTGCATCGCAGGACAATTAACTTGAGGCATAATAGTGCACGAGCACTAACCTGTTTGTTAGCCATTGGAGCTTCACAGAATCTATTGGAAGGTAGAAGACAACCCACAAGAAGCAGCATACCAAGTAATATGGAGCTCGAATTTGTCCTCCTAGAACATAGGGATTCATTTCAAATTATGTTAGCATAAAGCACAATTGTTGGGGAAGCATAATTACATGTTTGAGCACATCTGCTTAATATGAACCATTTGAAGATAGAAAATTGAGGATATAGAAGGCACTACATGTCAGTCTTGCTCCTGCGGCTAAACGTGACATGGAATTTATAAGAAGAAACGGATGCTTGTGCTATAAAAGATTCAAAAGTAACACTAAATAGAAAAAATAATTAAACATAAAAGGGCAAGTAATACTGTACAATTCTGATGAATACTGACAATTAATTTATAAGTGTGATTATTGTGGTTTACGGAGAGGTAGTGGGCGTGATGGCAAAGGGCCTAAAGAGCAGGAGCACGTTGATCTTAGCCCTGAAGATGATTATGTGACTGCTTTTGCTCGTGAGCGCCATCCACCGCTTGGTTTTGGGCAATAGTGACTCACCGACCCCCGCGATTTAGTCGATATGAACAAACAGGAGTGCCCACGTTTTCCTGGCCGAAGGAGCGGTGCTGGCTACCATCTCTTCCTCCACCTCCTCGAGCCCTCGCTCAGACTTCTCCACCTCCACCATCCGCACAAATCCAGACCAATCTGAGTCAAGACGCGGCACTTATTTGTGCAATCCGCGATGAAACATCATTCCCACCTCTAGCGCGAGACGAACAAATCATGGACTAAGACCTTGCCGGCGACCTGGTGACAAAGAACAACTTGAATAAAAAATCCTTGCAGAATTTGGTAGCCATGGGAGGAGGACGAGGAGCCACAGGAGGGTAAGAGAGGATGCCCTGGGAGAGGGGAAGATATGAGTTTCTTCTCAGTTGGATTCAGAGGCAGGGAAAGGGGAGATGGAGGTGGCGGTATCACTCCCCTGCATCAATTGATGGTGAGACCGAGGGCGGCGAGACGACGTCGCTGGGAGACAGAGGCGGCGGTGTGGGATTGAAGACAGGCTACGGCGGCGCTGATCCGCGATGGTGAGAGAGAGAGATCGTGTGCGCAACAGATCTCACCTGGAGGTGGAGGCACTTCACCGCTACTGCCGCCTGTCGCGCTACAGATCTCACCTGAAAGGGGGAGGCACTTCACCGCCGCCGCCACCCAAGCGCGGTTAGAATGAGGAGGGGCTGAGAGAGAGAGAAGTCGAGACGAAGGGAGTGGGGCGTCGAGCGAAGGGAGTTTCCAATGGGCTTCCTGCGAGAACGAGCCCAATAAACCACGTTACAGCAATTTTGCTGCGGGAGCAGCTGCCCCAGCCCGTTAGCGGTCTGTATTAGCGAACAGAGCTGGATTAGGCTTGACTCACAGCTAATCTAATGATCTGAAAGCCTCAACAGTCACGGTCAAACGGTTGGAAAGGCTTGTGGCCTAAGAGGGCTGGAAAAGTGCTCAGTTATAATGTATTTAAATTTAAATTGAAGGTTCCAGTTCCATCCGCCTCACAGGTACTCTCAAACAGTTACTACTTGCCAGTGTCATAACACAAAATTTCCGGATCCCTAAAATTGCGCCAGCATTGTTAGCCTACCAACCAGCAAATGGGATCAAATGACTTGACGGCCTGATCCAGGACTCGACATTCGTCGAAGCAACTCTTGAATTCATGGTACGTTGTGTCACTGACCCGCTCAAAGTGCAGGCCGCTGGTTCAACCCCTCAGACCAAGCTTGGAATGTATGCTAAAATAAAAAAAACCGAATCAATTCATTTTTGTAAAGAGGTTGCCAATGAACGCAGACATTTCCAATATTTCAATCGTGCAAGTTACAACTACATATCGGATATGGAACATTACACCTTAATATGTGCCATGTCTCACGAACGGTCTGCATCCCAAAATCATGCTCGATAGATGGGCTGTCGCAGACGTTTTGTTTTGTGGGACACGAGTTTATTTTTCTAATGTTTGTGGCATACAGTTTTTTTGTGAGGATGTTTGTGGCATACAGTTAGATCCAGCTAATGCTGTGCGATAGATGTGTTGTCATAGGCCCATTCTGCAATAGTGTTTGGTCTAGGTGCCCCTGGGCTGAGGGTGCCTACAGATTCTGTGAGCCCCCCGCCCGGCCCTAGTCCAGGTCCCCTGGATGCTCCTTGATGAAAAACAATCCTAGTATGTTTTCTTGATTGTTGTCCAAAGATAAAAATACCTATTTTTCCTGAAAACATAAACAATGGAGAAACAAAAACTGGCACGGGGCACTTTATTAATAAGTTAGTCCAAATAAACTTGAAATTTATTAATAAGTTATAGTCCAAATAAACTTCAAAATCTTTGCACAAATGATCGAAATATGGCATCGACAATGCAAATATTATAGATTCATTGGAGATGTATCACCCGTCTATGAGGGGGCGCAGGTCCCGGCGAGGCCTCAAGCATTGGGGGTGGCGCGGATCCGGTGGCCTTGTGGCAGGATGGCGGTAGCTCGTCCTGGCGCAGTCATGCCGGTGGGGCATTCCGCGAGGCCGTTCTTGTCTCGTAGGCCATAGAGCTCGCAGTTGCAGAACGAGATGCCACCAAGCTTCACGTTATCAAGACATCCTTCCTTTTACCATGCACCTGCTGTTTTAACAACCAACTTTGCATAGCGCGATGCCGCACTTGTATGTTAGTGCGGCAAGGTGGGCGGCGCTGAGAAGACAGCTGTGGAGATGAAGATCAGGCAGACGGGGCCATGGTGCGGGCTCGGGCTGACAATCGTCGCCTTCTTCTCGGCGAGCACCACCCTCTAGGCAGTGAAGAGTCTTTGTCTTTCTGCCATAGCCAGGCGAGAGTAGCAGCCACGGGAGCGCCGGCATGGGGGACGCCACATGAGCGGTGTCGCGCTACGAGCGGCAGACCGCAGCCAAGCGAGCGCTTGTTTTGCCGATCGTCGCAGACAGCGGCCATCTGCATCGACATGTATGTGTTTTTAAGGGGAAAGACATATTATGGTGGGAAAATATTCTCCTACTTTGGAAATCGCTAAAAAGATGGGTAGGTTTGTTGGGCAACCAAGCCACAAATCCATTGGAAGTCGCTAAATATTATGGCTTCATTTTTTTTACCCAAATGTTAAGTGCCACGCGCGTGACATGAAGTAATCCGGTCCTGACTTTTTTACAACTAAATTTGTTTTCTGAAATGAAAAAACAAACCCAAAAAAAACTGAAAGTTGCCATCCGAAAAGAACTTGCTATGCTTGAGAACTAAAGTTGCCATCCTCGCAACACTAAATTTGCCTTAAAAAACCTTGGAGTTGCCATGTGTCCGTGTCACATGTATGGCACTTATTAGGGTCCTTCTTTTTATGAATATATATACGGGTAGTATGAAATCTACTGTGTCTTCAGTCTTATTCGCCAGACGTCAGCGTGACGCACATCTTCAATATCGCTGTGTAGATTGGAACATTATTTAGTGTTCGGTGTAGGTCTACTTTCTTTCTTAGGACTATGTATGGGTCTGCTTTCCGATTATCCACTTATGTTTTCTGATGTGTACAAGTGATATTACTAGATAGAGAATACTCTAGGAAAAATGGCGCCGCTAATAACAAGATATGGTGTGTAGAGAATTGTCTCGTTAAATTGTTCAATGTATAATGCCTCACTAATAGCATATTTCAGGGGTGGCACTATTTTTTTCCTTGGTGAATACTAGCTAACTTGTGCAGATAGGGAGTGGAAGTACCAGCTAATTTGTGCAGATAAGGTATGTTTTTCTCAGTATTAACACCTTGCCGTTGTTAATAATACCATTTGTTGATACTCCCTTCGTTCTAAAATAGATGACTCAACTTTGTACTAACTTTAGTACAAAGTTAGTATAAAGTTGGGTCATCTATTTTGAAACGGAGGGAGTAGATATATATGGGTAATTGTATCATGATGATGGCAGGTGCAGCCCCCGCCCCTCCTTCCCAGGTCTATGGAATTGCTCAGACTCAGGTTCAGGGTGAAATCCTTGCTCGGCTTGCCGATGCTGGCGACGGCCACACTCGCGAGTGCCGTTTTCCTTCTTGGAGGTGCTGCCATGTCCTAGGCCCCTCTTCGAGCACAAGGGAAACCCTAAGGCCCGTTTCCTCCGATCGGATAGCGATGGCATCACGGTGTCGTTCTCCTTCACGAAGGCTCTATCTTGCTCGCCCACGGCGTCCATCGGTGTTGGCTTTAGCGACGTTGGACGTCGTGTTGGTTCGGCCTGCCTATCTAGTTTTGGGCTTGGTCGGTTGCGCTGTGGTGTTACCTTTGTTAGGGCCGACCATCCCTTGTTTCTCTACTCCAGGCATCATAGTAGTGCCTTCTTGCATCTGTGGCATGTGTTGTATCCATGTTTGTACTCGTTCTTTCCTTTATCAATGGAATGATACACAAGCTTTGTATATCGGTGAATTTTTTTATCATGTCAAGGACCAAATTCTCACTCACATGAGCGTTCTCAAGATTTCGACAGTGTATATTTGATTAGTGATGATTTGCCTTGTTGGATTCATGCAGCCCATCTGTGTGACAAAATGTTTGCACTGGCATCTACACCCTCCGTTCTAAATTACTCGTCGTGGTTTTAGTTTAAATTTGAACTAAAACCACGACGAGTAATTTGGAACGGAGGGAGTAGTTCCAAGAGGCCGCAGGGTCCAGCAGAGCATGGTGTTAACAGACTGAGCAGCCTTCCCGGCCCGTTGCTCCATTTTGTGATGTCCTTCCTGCCGATGTCAGAAGTCGTGCACACAAGCATGCTCTTGCCAAGGTGGCGCTGTCTCTGGGCCTCCATGCCCTTCATCCACCTAGATTACAAGGACTTTGTGGACAATGATGATGGTGATGGTGCTGATGATTACAACAACAATGATGATGATGATGATAATGATAAAGATGATTATGATTATTGGGAGAACGTGGATCAGAATAGGCTAAAGAAGTTTGGGGACCACATGCTACTCTTGCGTGAGTACCACTATGCCCTTCGATGAGGCTTGGATCTTCATCGGTGCTGATTTGTATGATGAATGTTGTACCTGGATTTGTCATGCCATCAGGCATAAAGCTCATTTGCTTCATGTTAATTGTCCCTTCATCAGAGTAATATTATGAAGGCCATGTTATAGAAACTAGGGATCTATATTCTCTAGTTACAACTTCAGTAAGTATATGATCTCGTGTCTACGATAGCAATCAAGACAAAATATGGAATCACGTTATGCTCGACGGCCTTTCACATGTTCCTGCCTTTGGAGTTGCATGCACCATTACCTGACTACGTGAGCAACGATGGATTGGGTTGTTCTCTTTTCATGTTCTTGTGGCATGCTTGTTTAGCTGAATATTATTGATTCCGTTGCTAGATTCTGCAGTATTAGCTGGCTCTTGATATCTTGTGCTGCTTCTTGCGGAGAAAGACGAAAAAGAGTAGGTTTGTGATTGGCTAGCCAATGGAAAAAGGGACACATTGAATGGAATCTTGCTGGCTGAACTGAGTGGAATCTTGTTGGTCTGTTGTGCTGTCCAAAGGACACCTTGTGATAGTAATTCCTAGTTCATTTATATGGCTACTCTCATTGTACTGATACTAATCATTGACAAAAATATTCTACTGTGAATATGAGCATCCTGTTCTGAATTTGATTCAGTGTGGTTCCATATCTCTGGAGATGATCCATGCCATTTTCAGTGACAATCACGATGGGTTATTGGCAAGCTAGGAACTGCCTATTAATAGAACACACAATAATGAATAAATCAATGCTGTTTAGCCTTATTAAAACATGAATTTCTAGAGCTACATGTCTTTGGTTGTGTGAGTTTGTGAAACTTGTGTCGAACTGATGCAAAGGGACTTACCAGCAGTCCATGGGAGTACTTGTGTCGAACTGATACAACAAAGCATCACCATGACCACCGTTACAGTACACATACTCAGTACTTAAAAAGAAGTTGGATCCTGAAGTTCATTCTAATAATATAACCAAAAACGTAGGGGTATGTAATCTTTGAAGAGTAAAGTTAATAAGGGCTTCTACTAGGGTAGTTCTTCTTCTTTTGGTGAAAAGAAGACTTGGATCTATAACAAATATTTACCAAAAGTATAAAGCACCTCAAAAATAATAAAAATTACATCGAAGTCCATGTACAACCGAACAACCACTGCCTCCACCAGAACAAGTCGCCGAGACGCCACAGAGGTTTTAACCGATACTTAGATTCAGTTTTCTGAACTTTTGTTTTTGACAGATACTTAGATTCAGAACATGTCGCCGAGGCGCTACAAAAATATTCCAGACCTATATCATGCTCACAAGAAAAGAGCTACTCGTTGAATCTTTTATCCATTTACGAGACTACGGTCCGTCTACAAAAAGACACACTATCTTGCTATCTATCTTACATTCTTCTTTCCTCCTACTACACCGATAAGTACTCCCTCTGTCCCAAAATTCTTGTCTTACATTTGTCTAAATACGAATGTATGTAATGCTAAAACGTGACTTGATACATTCGTATTTAGACAAATCAAAGACAACAATTTTGGGGCGGAGAAAGTATATGATATCTCTTATAGATTGTTTGAGGCGCTAATATCAAAGAGTCTTCAGGATTGATGGAGGGAGTAGTACGTACATGCATATGCATCTGCCAGCTGAACCTTT
Source organism: Aegilops bicornis (assembly GCA_021605145.1). Classification (NCBI taxonomy): domain Eukaryota; kingdom Viridiplantae; phylum Streptophyta; class Magnoliopsida; order Poales; family Poaceae; genus Aegilops; species Aegilops bicornis. The sequence goes on along the minus strand of CM038671.1, from coordinate 860,634,633 downwards.
GATTAGTTGTGCGTGCATGCATGCTGAAGTCGCTCACCACTACACACTAGCACATGCCTGTGTTATCTGATGTGTAGATTAGCTTTGTACATGCGCGCAAGTTAAGTTTTCCTACGTATGATCGAAGGCCAGGTCTACATATCTATGGTATATGTATCGTAAAGTTGACCGGCAGTACAAATACGTATCTGAATACCGTCCGGCACGCTCGTGTATATGAAAAAGGTTGCAACGAATAGCTTGATACTGTTTGGCCTTATTGAAACATGGATGTCTAGAGATACAAGTTCTGTGTTGGTACAAATTGGCCCATCACCCCACCTTAGAAGAATCCTGAAGACGACGCACACGTAATCCTGAAGACGAGCTAACTAGACATCAAATTTTCATTCAGGTCTTCCAACCAACGACTGTTTGCTTGGGCGTCGGGCGATATGCCCAAAAGATAGAAGGTCGGTACCAAGATACAGTAAGCACCCACTCATTGATTCGTCATTCAAATTTGTTTGGCTTGCTACAGATCAACCTCGTCCAGTTCTATTCTGCATCGGAGTTGTGTGGTTGCAGCATCATTTCATCAGCATCAGCAATAAATGGTAATTTTTACCCAACAACTCTCTGCAAATGGTAAGCTTTCATAAATTGTACGTCTTTGGTGCAGAAAACATGAAGAACAAGGACACCATGATATAGCTTTCAAAGGCTTGGCCACATGAACAAGTCCTTTTTTTGCTGTGGGAGTTAGTGAAAGTTGTGCAGAACTGGGGCTAACTGACTTTGTCCATGAGATCTGAAACATCAATGCATGCCCATGACCATGGTTATAGTATGGATGCATAGTAATCATCTAAAAACAGTTGGATCCTGAAGTTCAGTCTACAAATACAACCAAAAACCAAGGGGTAAATTAATCTGTTGGACAGCTAGCTATAAAAGCTGAACCTTCAACATTAGAGTTCAGAAATGTTATGTGCAGATGAACATCTCGCCAAGCCCACAGTAAACATGCATGCCAACTTGTACACCAGTGTCATGCATTGAGTCGTGATCGCCACTGAATTTATGAGGGACCAAATGCTACATGTTGGTAAAACTGCATAGGCAACCCAAATAAAGTTCAGGTACTTCATATATACCATGTAGGCAAGAGTACATAGATTTTGCCATGCTACATGAATTGAGTTTTCTAAACTTCTTGTTTCTACCAAAATATTCCAGGCCTTTATCATGCTCACAAGAAAACTGCTCCTCGTTGGATCTTTTACCCATCTATAAGACTGGACGCAGCTCCTCTGACGTACGGCGCACACACGGACGTGTGGACCCGGACCCACGCGTCAGTGGCCCAACGTCAGGTGGCCGTACGTCAGGGGATCCGGCTCCCTATGAGACTACCGTCTGTCTACGAAATGACAAATAACCCTGTCATGTGTGTTACATTCTTCTTTTCTCCTACTTCATAGGTAATTATATGACATCTCTTATAGATAGTTTAATGCACACTAATATCACAGACTGTAGACTGGCTATATATATGGAGGGAGAATCCACATGCCACCATGTGAATGACCCTTCATGAAGTATCCTACCGACCTGATCCTCTTCAGGCCATCGTTGGTGATGTCATTCTTTGATTCATCTTTCTTGTAGCAGGTCTCACCGTTAAGGTTGTTCAAAATTGTCAACGATACCTTGTCACTAGGGATTATGGCATCTTGACCAAACGGACAACGATGTGAGTAGTAGATGCGATTTCTCTCCATGCCCCCACACACGTTCATTGGCACATGCACTGCCTTAGAGAATGTCTCCCCCAAAAACAATGAGTGGTGACCCAAGTCTGTGACCTCCACCCACTCCTGCTTGTAAAGTGCCGCCTTCTGTCTACCCATGCAGTTATCGACAAGGCTGAACACCTTGAAGAAAGGCGTCATATATGGCAACCACCGTGTCTTCAATGCCATCCCAAGATGTACCTAGTACTGCTAAACTTGTCCCTAACACCGTCAAGACAAGGTTCATGATCTTGATCAGACCTGGCACTGGCATGGCGACCCAGCCGCCGTCGTGGCCACCGATGATCTGCCTCCCGGCGTCCTCGCGGAGGACCCACAAGCGCACCAGGGAAATGTGCTCGAGGCAGTGAAGAGCCTTCCTCCTGTTGCAGTCGCGAGGCAAGAGGAGCAGCCACGGGAGCGCGAGCACAGGTGGCGCCGCCCGCGCGGCAGCGCGCCACGTCCGACAGACGGCAGCGAAGCGTCGCGGCCGCGCGGAGAGGCGACCTTGCCGTAGACGAGGGCGAGGAGATCATCGGGGAACGTGGTCGACCAGCACTGCCTTGCCGTATGCGCGCGCTTGTCGCAGGCGGCGGCCATCTGCACTGCCTTTACGAGTGAGTATACTGAGATTTGTGTTATTTTAGGGTGGACGTATCTTGGGCTTATTTGCTGGGCAACGCACGCACGCCACGGCCTTATAATTTGATAATAACGATATCATGGGCTTATTTGCTGGGCAACGCACGCACATTACGGCCCTAACGTACTGGAACCAGTTAATTGTTTCTCATGTTTGGCGTGCTCTCTCCGAAGAAATGGAGATAGAGACACAAATATTTGGACGGACAATTTTTTTTAGAATAGGAGGATTGCGCCCGACCTCTCCATCAGAGTGATGCATGTAGCCATTTTATTAAGCAAAGTGATCAAAAAATATGTGATCCAGAACAAGCTCGCTCAGAGCCGAAGAAAAAATAAACAAGTATAAATATGCCACATCCGGCAAAATAGAACGAGATGATTAAACACCTATCCTATTACTGGACCACCATTCAAACTGGTTATAGATATCCCGAACTACCATCTCCCATCGTACAGACCCAGTAACCAAAGGCCCTCTGGCTTTCACAGAAGTGAGTAATGACTACATACGGATCCAAACAGTGGCCATGTAGATTACGTGCAGAAATTTTATACAAGTTTGTGTGTTAAAAATCATGTCATTTCTACAGTTTCATAAAGCCCAAAGTAATGCACACGCTCCTATCTGAATTTGTCTCGCAATATTTGTCTCTACTCCATTTAGCCACGTCCCAATTAACGCCTGAATACTATTTGGAGGGGTGATACTAAAGGCTATATGAACTAAGTACTATAATAGCTTGGCCAGCGGACAATCGAGAAAGAGGTGGCCCCAACGAAATTTCAAATTACATCCTATATGTGCAGTGTCACAGAACCCTCCCGAGAAAGTTTTAGATTTCATTTTCTCAGTGTCATTCATGCAGCTCTGAACATGCACTTGTTACCGATGGACTCCGAGGTGATCAAGCAAATCCCATTGGAATAGCCGGGATTGCCGGGCATGGCATTACGAGAAGAACAGAATTTTCACCACCATTATAGGGTCAAAACCAAGTGTCAGCGTGAAGCATGGTTAAATGATGAGTCGGGTAACTTCAATGTACAGAGTCAGGAAGCAAGATGGAAAAGACTTTGGAAAACAAGGGTGCCGCCAAAGCATAAAGCCTTCGCATGGCACGTCGCGACTGGCGAAGTCCACGCGCACAGGAAGATCACAACAACGACGGTTTGGGAGATTTGTGGGGTGGCCAATGACACATGGAGGCATTCATTGCTTGACTGTAACATGGCAAAGAGTGTTTCGGCTCGTCATTACCGATTTATGGAGATGATACACCTGACCTGAAGCTTTTGCTGTTCGGCCTCAGTGAAACTCTTAGCGACAACAAGTTTATTGATGTTCTTGTCAACCTATGGTCCATTTGGTATGCGAGGATGTGTGCTATCCATGAACAGGAATATCAAAGTCTGTTGTCAACACACTTGTTCATTGGCAAGGGAGCGATTCATGTAGTATGTTGTCGGGATGAACATAACACTTTCCATCGAGCTTCTGCAGTGAGCCAGTGACTTTTGATGGCATCACTTATCCGAAGGCGGTGGAGGCACTAGCTTGCCGTGAAGCCATTTCTTTGAGTGAGGACCTGGACCGTGAAAAGCTACATATTTCATCGGACTGTCTGAGAGTTGTTCAGGAACTCGAAGCTACAAAGAATATGGGTGGACATTGCATGATAATCCGTGAGATCAAGAAGCAAAGGGCTTTGTTTGTGTCATGCACTTTCAAGTTTGAACAGCGCAATAGCAATGGAGAGGCACATAGACTTGCTAGGATGGCATCCTCGCTAGCTGTGGGACGGCATGTCTGGTTTACTTCTCCCTTGAAAACATGTGTATCCCTGTAAACTTTCATACGATGGAATAAATTGCGCTGTTTTGTCTCAAAAAAATAGTTGAACTAAATTAGGGTCCCCAATAACTACCGAACGACGGATTTCAAGGGACCTCCCTTTATGTTGGTGCTCCCTTCACCGAATTAATATTCGATCATAGATAAATGATTCCTTCTCAACACCTTAAAGGAATGTGGCTCCAAACAGTCGCTTTAACTCGCGCATCCTTTAGGCTGCTGAATTTTGCGTTCCTTGTGCTTCTGTTCTTGAGAATTGCGATGTCTGGGAAGTCTCGCCCACGCTGAAGAACTCATCGAGGTCACTCAAGACAATACGCATGTCCTGCTGCCGTTTCTACAGATTTGTGATCTGAACATAAACCATCTGTCTATCCTCGACAAAACATTTCATTGTTCTGAAGGGCATGTTATAGAAATCAGGGATCTGTATTCTCTAGTCACAGCCTCACTAAGTCTAAGATCTCATGTCCGCCGTGGCAACCAAGGCAAAATAGGAAATCACGGTATGCCTTCAAGGCTGTAACATCTGAAAGGTCATAGAGGATGTACCATTACCCAAGGTATGATAGATTGGTTTGTTCTCTATCCTCATCAACTCCTCGCTCTCTAGTCTCCTCATATTCCTTATGAGCTTCTATAGTCTCCACGAGACCCTCCATCACGAGATTGCTATGATTCAATCTCGCTTCTATTGGGCGGGAAACAATAACATGCAGAAGTATCATATGGTTAGTTGGCCCGACATCTGCAAACCTCGGGACCAGGGAGGCCTTGGCATCATGTGCTCTAAGCGCATGAACATTGCCCTCCTTTGCCGCTGGCTCTGGCGCATCTCTTAGGGACATGGCGGTCTGTGGTTAGACATCATCCGGAACAAATACCTGCGTGGTCAACCCTTGGCCTTCTGCCAGCGGTGATCGGGCGGGTCGATTACGGCGATCGGTCATCCAGCTGCTTCCGTCCTCCGCATTGGGACTTCCATCTCGGTTGGTTCCGGGCGGCGACCTTGTTCTGGTTTGACCGCTGGGCTGGGGCGCCCCTTCGCTGCCCGCTTTCCGACCTCTTCTCCATCGCGATCGCCCTACAATCTCAGTTCAGCAGGCCCTTATTGACTTAGGGCGCCTCGCGTTACGGAGGCCATTTGGGCCTCCGGAAGTGGCCGCCTGGCATGAGCTGCTTGATTGTATTGCGCTCCATGAACCGACTGTCGATGTTGGCCCGGATGAGGTTCGGTGGCACCTTGAGCCTTGGGACAATTCTCCACCAAGTCCCTCTATGCGGCTATCGCCCCTCCTCCGCCCTCCCCCTTCAGCGGTTTGGTCCATTCGGCTGCCCTTAAAATCCGGATCTTCATGTGGCAGTGGATCCATGGTCGGCTTCCGTCGGGTGTTGAGGTCCATAAGCGCAATGGCCCGGGCTCGCATCTGCCCCTTTATGATTCCCCAAGACTCGAACCACATTTTCTTCTCCCGTGTGTCTGCGCGGTTAAATGCAGAGCTGCTTTAGGGAGGCAATTGGCAGGAATTGGTGCCACTCCAACTTCCCCGACCTCTTCGCCGAACTACAGGCCTCCCCGCCTCCGTCTCGCCACATTAGGTGGCTTGAGATTGGGGTTCTCGCGTGGACGCTTTGGACCATTCGCAATAAACTTGTGATTCAGCGCTCCCCTCTCCGACGCTCTACTGACGCCCTCTACAAATTGTCTGGTTACTTGCAGCTCTGGCGGCCTCTTAGCCGCCCTCGGGACCGGGACGCCATCTCCGCCTTCATCGCCGACCTCCGCTCGATGGCCGTCCGTCTGTCGCCGCCCCCTCCGCCGTCTCCTCCTGAGCCTGATTAGTCGTGTGTTGCTATCCAGCTCCGGCTACGGCCTTGGCCCTGGCTGAGCTGTCTTTTTATGTTGTGTTGCGTTTCTGGGCTTGTTGAGTTGTGCCCTCAGCAGAACCTCTGGACCTTATTTGTGCGACTTGGGTGTGTGTGCTGAACTAGTCTTGTATTCTCCTGGCGGTTTGCTTTATTTATAAAGCGGAGCGAAAGCCTTTTTTGGTATGCAGCAAAGTCCCCGGATCCCTTGATAAGTACTCCCTCCCTCCCAAAATTCATGTCTTAAATTTATCTAGAAACGGATGTATCTAACACTAAAACGTTAATAGATACATTCGTATGTAGACAAATCTAAGACATAAATTTTGGGCGGAGGGAGTAGAATAATACTTTGATATGATATGAACAGACGGAGAAGAGAAACATAGACTGCAATCGCTGAATTCGTTTGTCCTTCTCGACGAAAGGCATTTGTATTTTCTTGTTACTGAAAGGGCATAGGAGGGAGGAAGGGACAAAGAAAAAAGACTTAGTAGCCCCACGTGTGAAAGTTGGGATCCATCCATTAAAAAATAGTTGGAAAATAAACGGCCAAAATAGTTTGGGGAAGAAACACAGCGTGTTCAATTTCCTCTTGAAAACTATTGGGGGGTTTATCAGGCCACACTTGTCTAAAATAGGCCGCTCTCAAACAGTTCCAACATGTCATGATCAGAAGGCAAAGATTTCAAAATGTCCCTATATATATATGTACAGGGTCGATGACTTTGATCAGTGGGGCCATCGTACCTGCTCAAGATGCCTCCCCCTTGTTTTACAAACGAGATTAGACATTAGAGATCGACTAAAAGCTACTACCTTTGTTTTTAAGTGTAATGTTATTTTGCAAATCAAAATGAACTGCAAAAATGTTTATTTATATTTAAGAACAAAGAGTGTACCTGGAAGCGTACTAATTCACGTGCATACCCTTCCTCCGCAAGGTACCCCGATTGTCCTTGCTGCCAGAAATTACTTAGGCCAACTCCAACACGGATCACTTATTCACCCGCAAATGTACGGACTTTAACATTTTTAGCATCCAACACAGGTCACCAAAAATGTCTGGACTGGTCCGGACATTTGAAGCCCCACAAATCGGCACCAAATTAGGGGAGGTTTGGGAAAGGCCGTATGTCTGAATGGTCAACTGTTAGCTGGAGTGAAATCTGATTTATTTGTTTAAATGAGTGAAATAAACAAGTGAAATATGTTCCATAAAATTTAAACTTGTTTAAAACATATTGAATTTTGATCTTATTTTAAGGATCTCGTTGCCAGGTATTCAAATATATTACAAATATTTAAAAATGGATTTTGTTTTCAATAGATATTAATGAGTTAATATCGCACAAGCAAATAAAACGCTAGATTTCCTGCGGTAGTCGTTCGACACGCAACGTAGTGGATGGGTACGAGGGATGTCACTATTCGATCGCCTGCTAATGTTGACACACCATTCCGAAGCTCGACACGTTAGATGGGCATAGTACAGAGCGTGAGACGTCTGTCTCGTGTACGGGACGAACGGCTGGAGGTCCCGTGCACGGAAGAATTTCCAGTTTCCTGTATATATTTCTGAGTCGTGAGATTCCATGCCCAGAACTGCTCCTCTCTCAAGGCAGAAGGCACAAGGCATGCCCACTACCCCGCCAGTGCTAGTGCCCCCTCCAAAAAGTTCCCAAACATTCTTACCACCCACCTTCCATAGGGTGTCGAGATGAAGCAGACCGTGGTCCTGTACCCCGGCGCCGGCGTCGGTCACGTTCGCCCCATGACAGAGCTGGCCAACGTCTTTCTCAAGCACGGCTACGGCGTCACCATGGTACTCGTCGAGCCGCCCTTTAAGTTGTCACACTCCGGCACCACTGCCATCGAGCGCATTGCCGCCTCCAACCCGTCCATCTCCTTTCATGTCCTCCCATCCCTCCAGGCTCCAGACTTTGCGGCCCCAGGCAAGCACCCTTTCTTAATCATGCTCCAGCTCTTGCACTATTACAACGAGCAGTTTGAAGCATTCCTCCACGGCATCAATCGGAAAAGCTTGCACTCTGTTGTCCTCGACATGTTCTGCATCGACGCCACCGACGTTTGCGTGAAGCTCGGTGTCCCGGTCTACACGTTCTTCGCGGGGAGCGCCTCATGCCTGTCAGCCCTAACCCAGCTCCCGGCATTGATTGCCGGTAGGCAGACAGGCTTGAAGGAACTCGGGGACACACCCCTCGATTTCGTCGGTGTTCCACCGATGCCAGCGTCTCATCTCATCAAGGAACTATTGGAGCACCCTGAAGATGAGATGTGCAAGGCCATGATGAACATCTGGAAGCGCAACACAGAGACCATGGGCATTCTGCTGAACACGTTCGAGTTGTTGGAGAACCGCGCGGTGCAGTCTCTCAGGGGCCCACTCTGCATCCCCGAAAGGATCCTGCCTCCGATCTACTGTGTTGGTCCATTGGTCGGCAAGGGTGCCAAGGATGAGAACAAAGTAGAGAGGAACGAATGCCTCGAGTGGCTCGACATGCAGCCCGACCGCAGTGTCGTGTTCTTCTGTTTGGGGAGCAAGGGCGCGCTCTCGAAAGAGCAACTGAAGGAGATAGCCGTTGGCTTGGAGAGGTCAGGGCAACGGTTCCTATGGTCTGTGCGCAAACCTGCTGGAAGCGACAGCCCGGAGAAATACTTGAAAGTGGGCCCTGAGCCGGACCTTGGCGCACTCCTGCCACAAGGGTTCTTAGAGCGGACCAAGGGCAGGGGCCTGGTCGTCAAGTCGTGGGCACCACAGATGGACGTGCTCGGCCATAGGGCAACCGGCGCGTTCGTGACGCACTGCGGTTGGAACTCGGTGCTGGAGGCCATTGTGGCTGGGGTGCCGATGTTATGCCTGCCACTGGAAGCGGAGCAGAAGATGAACAAGGTGTCTATGACAGAGGACATGGGCGTCGCTGTCGAGCTGGAAGGATACATGACAGGTTTTGTCAAGGCGGATGAGGTGGAGGCAAAGGTGCGGCTGGTGATTGAGGGCGAGGAAGGGAAGCAGCTCAGGGCCCGGGTAGCTGCTCGCAGGGAGGAAGCCGAGGCGACCCTGGAGGAAGGTGGCCCGTCGCGGGTGGCCTTTGCTCAGTTTCTCTTGGATGTGGATAGTCTTGGAAAGCAGCTTGGGGGATGACGCACTAGTATGTACTACATTTATGTTGCCAGCATGTTGCTAGTCCAAGCCGCCCTTGTTTACATTTTAGTTGCGTGGTCAATCACTTAACTACTACTAGTATGTAGCACCTTCTTTATATCTCGTCTGTCTGAGTGCCGCGTACCGTGGTTACCTCTACCAAATATTATGATGTTTTCTTTTTCTGGCGATAATCGATGGATTATCCATAGTTAAAGTGTGAGAAGTACCTAATCTATAAATAACGTGCTCAGTTACCAATTGAATTCACATGTGTCATGTTCTTGGGAGTGGATAATCTCGGCAAGCAGCTCAGCGAGTGACGCAGTAGTACGTACATTTATGTTGTCTTCTACTCCCTCCGTTTTCAAAATTGTTGTCGTAGTTTTAGTTAAAATTTAAACTAAAATCATGACAATAATTGTGAAATGGAGGGACTGTGTTGCTAGTCCAAGCCACCCTTGTTTATATTTTAGTTGCATGGTCAATCACTTAACCGACTAGTTTCTACCACCTTGTTAATAAATCAGTTTTGTGAGTGCCAAGTACCGTGGTTACCTCTACAAATTTTTATGATGTTTTCTCTTTCTAGTAATAATGGATGGACTATCCATAGTTAATTAAAGTGTATGAGGAATACCGGATCAATGAATAATGTGCTCAGTTATGAACTGAATTCACATGGATCATGTTCTTGAGAGGTACTGTTTCAGACCAAATGGTGAACTAATTGGTAGCTATTAACCAAAAGGATGCCCTTTTAAGGACGGCGGGAGGAATCTTGCTTCGTTTTGGTGTTTTTGTTAGTTCATTTAGGGGTTGTGTCCTACTCAGGAGGGCGAGGTGGTGGTGGCTCCCTGAAAATGGAATAAGGTTTTCCTGCCTAGCCTTCGTTCCCGTGAAGCGTCTAGCATCATCGAAGGGCATGTAGACGTGTGTTACCAGTGGATCTCTTGGGATTCGGTCGGTGTTGGTCTTCGATGGATCTATTTTGATCCCGTCTTTGGTTGTCTTCGTTCGTGTGTCTACAAGTTTGATTCTTTCGATCTATACTTCTCTCACTAGCAACAATTGTTTGGGGGCCTTAGCACAACGACTTCCTGGTCTACTGCAAAAAGTTTGGCCTTGCTCCGATGAGGGAGGGATGATGACGGCGACACGCCTTCGGCTTAGTCCATTGCTTGTTGTCATTGCTCGGTGGTCTACGGACATGGGAATAATTTTCGTTATTTCTTTGTTCTTTATACTGCAATGACATGATGAATAGATCGGGAGTTTCATCGAAAAAAAGTGGCCGGAGGTCACAAGCTTGGGTGACCAAGCATTTTCTAGGGAAGTCATTCTCTAAGGCGGTGCATGCGCCAGTGAACATGTGCGGTTGTGCGGACAGAAACCCGCATCTATTACTTGCATCATTGTTGGTTAGGTGGGAATGCCATCATCCTAGTGACAAGGTATTCTTGAAAATCTCTACCGACAACAGCGACATGATGTGCTACAAGGAAGACGACTAGAAGAACGACGTCACCCGTGATGAAGTGAAGAGGATCATGTCTCTAGGATACTTCATGCAGGAGACTTTACAAGGTGGCATATGGAAAGATCAATACCTGTGTGTTCTCTGACTAACATATTTTGGTAGTGGGTTGTTTGGAAAGGCATTGAAAACGAAGTCTCTGGAGTTGGCACTTTGGACAAGGTCTCCCAACAATGTACTTACCACCTTCATCATTAATAAACAATTTGACACATGAGCCTCCTCTGTTCGAGGGTCATCTCAACATTAGTTAGCACAAAGTTCACGCAAAGCTGATTTGTTCCTTCACAAATTCAGTATCCACCACGACTCGCTGCAGGACAGTGGTGCAGAAGCTAGCACGCAATCTAGGCCTCAAGACGAGTATAACTACTGGTCCAAAGGGAACTAAGCGATAACACAAACATACCATGCAAAAGGAGAACAATATAACTAGCATGCAATTAATGTGAAGTAGGCTAAAAGTGGAGGTAAAGTTGCTCCTAAAGAACTGTCCTAGCAGAAGTGCTTGTGCGCCTAGTATCAGCTTTACTCTCCAACAGATTACTTCACCCCTTCGGTTTTGGTTGTAGCATGACTCGTGATTCACGAGACTGAACTTCAGGACCAAATTGACAGATTTGGTCAGGTTTTGCTGTACTGTAATAAGGATACACAGCATTGAGTTATTCACCCTAGTAAACATTTTTTTTGCTGTATTAAACGTTCCCTTGCGTGTTGCCCGGCTGAGAACGAGTTTTTATGCGGATGATGCTGCCCTATTTGTGAACCCGTGTTCATTTGAACTAGGGGCCCTAAGGCGTGTTCTGACGAGCCTTTTTGGGGAAATATCGGGGTTGAAAGTGAACGAGGCAAAAAGTGTCATATACCCAATACAGTGCCAACACTTGGATGTTCAGGGGCTAGTGCAAGGTTTTGGAGGGGTGAATGGAGTCTTCCCTTGCAATTACTTGGGGCAACCTCTATGTATCCGCAAGCTGAGATGCATTGAGCGGCAACCTCTGCTGGACAAAGGGGCTGCCAGATTGAGGGCATGGAAGGGAAAGCTACTGCATAGGACCGTCCGTTTATCACTGATCAACTCTGTCCTTACTAATTTGGTGACCTATTTCTTGACGATTTTTGCGCCGTACAAGTGGTAATTTCTTAAAAAGTTTGACAAGATGAGAAGAAACTTCTTGTGGAATGCCGATGAGGAGGCTCACGGTGGGAAGTGCCTGGTAAACTGGAGACGCATTTGTGCGCCAAAGTCTGTTGGTGGACTTGGCATCAAAGACCTTGCCGCTTTCAGCAGAGCACTAAGACTGAGATGGGCTTGGTTTGAGTGGGATAACCATGATAGACCATGGAAAGGGACACCGACTCCATGCAATAGTTCTGATATGCAACTCTTTAAATATTGCACAAAAATATTTTTTTCCATCAGCGACGGCCGGCTCACGAGCCTTTTTTTGGACTGATCGATGGATGGATGGAGTAGCTCCGAGGGAGGTGGCGCGCGCCCCAGCTGTTTTCCCTCGCCCGTCATAAGCAGACCACAGTTGTTGATGCTCTTGAGGAAGGAAAATGGATGATAGGACTGCAGCGATCGAACTCAGCCGAGATGCTACGCTCCTTCGTCCTCCTTTGGCTTGGCACCAGGTCCAGCAAGTCCAACTCGGCAATGCCACGGATGAGATTAGATGGACTCTGTCTGCTAATGGGGTTTACTCTGCCAAGTCGGCGTATATACAACAATTCATCACACGACTACCACTGCCCCGCCTGCTAAATGTATGGAGGATCAGAAGCGAGTCAAGAATAAAATTCTTTGTGTGGACCTTGATCCAAAACAGACTCCAGACGGCTAACAGGTTGCTTAGAAGAGGTTGGGAACATCAGGATTTGTGTTGTGCTTGCGCTCAGGTTCTCGAATCGGGTGACCACATGATCTTGAATTGAAATGCCCCTTTGCAAAGGAGGTCTGGCACCACATGGCTACAAAGTACCCAAAGGCTGCTGATGTTGCACTCCATGCCACTTCAATTAATGATTGATGGGACAAATCCTGCTTGCATACGCGGAAAGGAGAAGTGATCGATGAATGCATGGCTGCAACATATGTGGCGTGGAACATTTGGAATGAGAGAAATAGGCGTATCTTTAGGAACGAGCACAAATCAGTTGAGGGGGTTTGTATGCTGATTAGAGATGATTTAGGCCTCCTTATGGAGGCAAGGGAGTAGTTCTGTCAGACATGTACAGCCGGGTTGCTGGGTGCAGCACCGGACTTGTAATTTTTTGTTTTCTCTTACTGAAACTCTCAGTATGTACAGTTTTCCCCCTACTACAATGAAAAGGCAGAGCACCTGATGTTCTCATAAAAAAAAAACTCTTTGCGGCGGCCACGATGGTGGCCATTGGTGATGGCAACAAGGCTAATTTTTGGGAATCCTCTTGGCTGAATGGTTTTCGGCCCAAAGACATATCTTTGAGATTTTAAAAAGGAAGAACTGTCTGGTTAACAAGGCATTGGACAACAATTTTTGGATCCACCAGATTAACACCTCACGGGGCCTCACCTTGACGCACATGCAAGAGTTCACCAACCTCTGGGAGATGGTTGTTGGTGTCACTCTAAGCCAAGATAGACAAGACACTATTTCTTGGAAATTCACAACCAGCTGAGAGTACACGGCATCCTCGGCTTATTTGGCGCAATTGAGTTATTTACTGAAAACCACCATACTTGGGGCTAGGGTAATAACTTGATATCACATGTGAGCCAGGGCACAAAAAACTACCAACTTTATGCCTAACCAGTAACGCGGAACACTGATGGTCTCATAAGCTCACGAAAACAGTTGTTCCGACCTCTTGGGCCCACATGTTGGGCTGACGTGGCGAAGACCAAAACTTTGACCAACTGATGTGGCAAATGAGATGCGGGCCCCGCTTGTCAATGAGTAAAATGGTCATCTTTTCACATCTCTATTTCTATGGGGCATTTCATCATACAGCTTCCGGGCGGCCAGCGGGGAGCTCATTCTTGCCCATGAGCTTGAAGCAAATGGACCACTCCAACGTGGCGAGCCCGCCCACGAGCAGGCAGCGCTCGCTCCCGGGCTATGTGCCAGCCCGCCTGTTCATGCACTAAGCACAGCCAGCGTGTCCACCTCCCGCCCACGGATGCACGCATCAGTGAGGCGACGGCAGCCGGAGCACAAGGCAGCGAGCGATGATCAGGGAAGGACGCACAGAGGAGCTAGGTGACTGAGGGAGTCCTGGATTAAGGGGTCCTCAGGCGTCCGGTCTATTGAATATGGGCCGCATTAATGGGCCGTCAAGATACAAGGAAGAAGACCACCTCCCGTATCCGGTGGGGACTCCCGTATACGTGGATGGCAAGTTTAGGTGTCCGGATATACTATTTCATTTCTGTTAAACCGACTTTGTACAACCCTAAACCCCTCCGGTGTCTATATAAACTGGAGGGCTTAGACCGGAGGCAGGATCATAACATTACTAGGCTAGCCGAGCTAGGATTTAGCCATTACGATCTCGTGGTATATCAACTCTAGTAGCCCCTATACCCTTCGAATATAATCAAGCAGGAGTAGGGTTTTATCGCCATTAAGACGGCCCGAACCTGGGTAAACACTGTGTACTTTGTCCATTATTATCATCGATCCTTAGACGCACAGCTTGGACCCCCCTACCCAAGATCTACCAGTTTTGACACCGACATTGATGCTTTCATTGAGAGCTCCGATATATCATCGACAACAGGATTGATGGCTCGCCTCTTCATCAACGATGACGCTGCATCCAGGGAAACCTTGCTTCCAGGATAAGTTTTTGTGTTTGGCGGCTTTGTGCTTCATGCCAACTCTACCGGCCACCTCGAGCAGGTCGACAGTTACGCCCCCGACCACCAGATCAGGTTTGGAAACCTGAACTACGTCACTGACATCCGAGGAGATCTAATCTTCGAGGGGTTTGCAGCCTCGGCTGCTGCTCGGTGCCCCCATGAAGAGGGCTCTTCGGATCCCCTGTTAGATCTCGTTCAGGGGTCAACACCCACACCTTCCTCGGCCTTAGATCCGGGGCGGATCGTATCATCCGAAGATGGGAGCATCAGCCCCGTCGGACTCTCTCCTCTCATGGAGCTCCCGACCGGAGACCCAGATGCAGTCTTGGACTTGCCTCTGGATGATAAGTCCGAACTACCAAGGTCTGCACTCCTCGGGTCCGATCAGGTGTCTCATGCCGGACACAGCCCTGCAGATTCGTAGTTTCCTACCCAGCTTTTGCTCTTAGATGAAGCATTGGGATTAATGCAGTCTCTCGCCATTACGGAGGCTTTGCCTCCGAACTATACTCAGCTCGGACTGGGGCTGAGAGCGGGGACTTTTATGCCCCACCCACCACCCACTTAATAGCCATTGTCGAGGATTTAACCAAAATGCTAGACTACGCGTCCGAAGACATCGATGGTATGGACGACGATGCCGACGTCGAAGTAAGTCCGGCCCCAACCATCACAGGCCGTTGGACGACCACGTCAACCTATGATGTGTACATGGTGGATGCTCCTGATAAAAAGGACGACAAAGATAATCAGAATCCCGACGAAGACAAACCCGTTGATGAACCACCAAAGCGCCGGCGTCAGCTGTGCCGATCACGATGTCGTTGGGCAAAGGATAGCAATACCGACACCGAAGAAAACGAGACTCCGTACATTGCCGAAGACCCCGACCACCCCGTCGAGCCCACATCCGAGCGGGATGAGAGGGAGGAGGGTCAGTATAGCCCCGAACACGCTGATCATGAAGATTCGAAAGACAACAACTATATGCCAGTCTCCGAGGAGGATGTGAGCCTTGGTGACGAAGACTTTATCGTCCCAGAGGAACCCCTCGAGCAAGAACGCTTCAAGCGACAGAGCATCAGCGCGGAGCCTGAAAAAGAAACAACAGCAGCTCAAAGCTGAACAGGACAGGCTCAATGATAGATGGACCAAAGTCCTGGCGGCCGAAGAGTACGGCCCCGAGCGACCAGTAAAAAGTTACCCCAAGCGTAAGCTATTGCCACAATTCAACGAAGAAGCCCTAGAGCCAATACCGTAGAAATACAATCAGGCAGATCAATCTGACCGATCACCACGCGGACGGGATAAAGCGGCATATCAAGCCGAACACCAGCCCGCACCCTCTCGCCGAAGAGGCAAGGAGACAGCAGCTGCGGGCTACACATATGACTTGCAACGGGAGCTAGGCAATAAAACTAGCCAGACTAGATCAATCTACGGATCAAGAGGCCGTGCCCCGGCGCGAGATAATGGCTATGATGCCCGGCGCGACGACCATTACTATATTCGGGATCAACACCGAACTCAGATGTCATCCAACCTCTGCCACGATATTGCGCGATACAGAGGGGTTGCACATCCTTTGTGCTTCATCGATGAGATAATGCAGCACCAATTTCCGGAAGGGTTTAAACCCGTAAACATCGAACAGTAATATGGAACGACTGATCCGTCCGTCTGGATTGAAGAATTTCTTCTTCACATTCATATGGATCGTGGAGATGATCACCGCGCTATTAAATACCTGCCCGTAAAGCTGAGAGGACCAGCACGACACTGGTTGAACAGCCTCCCAGAAAACTCTATTGGAACTTGGGAAGACTTAGAAGATGCTTTTCGGGCCAACTTTCAGGGCACTTATGTCCGGCCACCGGATGCGGATGACTTGAGTCACATAATCCAGCAACCTGGCGAATCAGCCCGCAAGCTTTGGAATCGGTTCCTAATTAAGAAGAACCAAATCATGTACTATCTGGACATTGAAGCCTTAGCGGCTGAGGGAGTCCTGGATTAGGGGGTGTCCGGATAGCCGAACTATCACCGTTGGCCGGACTCCTGGACTATGAAGATACAAGATTGAAGACTTCGTCCCGTGTCTGGATGGGACTTTCCTTGGCATGGAAGGCAAGCTTGGCGATACGGATATGTAGACCTCCTACCATTGTAACCGACTCTGTGTAACCCTAACCCTATCCGGTGTCTATATAAACCGGAGGGTTTTAGCCCGTAGGACGAACAACAATCATACCATAGGCTAGCTTCTAGGGTTTAGCCTCCTTGGTCTCATGGTAGATCTACTCTTGTACTACTCATATCATCAATATTAATCAAGCAGGAGTAGGGTATTACCTCCATCGAGAGGGCCCGAACCTGGGTAAAAACATCGTGTCCCTTGTCTCCTGTTACCATCCGCCTAGACGCACAGTTCGGGACCCCCTACCCGAGATCCGTCGGTTTTGACACCGACATTGGTGCTTTCATTGAGTTCCTCTGTGTCGTCGCCGTCAGGAAGGATGCCTCATCTCGTCTTTAAAGACGATACTATCGCCAAAGGAGCTTTGGCCACTGGTCAGACTCTTCGGCTAGGTGGTTTTCTTATGACCGCCAGTTCAGCCACCGCGCGGACGATAACTTCTCGGGTCATCAAAACCAATCTTCACGTTAACTCGGAACTTGCCGAGAAGTTAGATCCGATCGAGCTCTCCTCAAAACGAGCTCTTGGATCGCATCGCCGCCTCGGGAGTCGCCACAGACTACGACCGGATCGGGCCTAAAACCGATCTGAGAGAGATCAACTCTCCCCAGGCTACCCATCATGTTGCTGTGATAGAGGAGCAATACGGCGATTCTTCCTCTATCTTAAGGACTAGCTACGTCCGGATTCCCGATCCCTCCATGCCGGATTGCCGTAGAGGGACGGATGTCGATCAAGCCCTGAACTTAAAGTCAGGCGGCGGGTTGGATTCATTGGATAGCATTCAAAAATCCAAACTTCCAAGTTCGGAAACTTCTCGGCCCCTGAGTCTTAAATTGGACGGGGTTCCGGATTTAATTCCACCCGTCCACCCAAACTTTAGCGATCTATCCCGAATTCGGCAAGAGCCCGCTGAAACAGTACATCATTACTGGGCCAGATTCCTCCTGGTTATGGACAGGATAAAGGACTGCCGAAAGGAGGACGCAATCTCACTTTTCTGCAATAATTGCACGGACAAGGGAATTCTAAACGCCATAAGTCGTCGCGGAATTACACGCTTTGCTGACTTAGTGACCATAGTACAAAAGTACTGTGCGATGGAGAATGCTTGGAAAACCGAAAGTAAATTTTGGGATAATCCGGCCCCGAATACAGCCCTAGTCCGAAATAAAAGGGTGCACCATCACCAAGCACCTGGGTTATACACCAAAAAACAAAAAACCCCTAAAGGGTACGGAACCGTACTGGAGGGTTGGCTAAACGGACCCTGCAAAATTCATAGCACAGAGGGCGCCACTCCAACTCATAGTCTTCGAGCATGTTGGATACTACGGCAGGTGGCCAAAAGTGGCGAAGAGCTTCTAGCTTCGTAATCCCAGCCCAGCAATACCAAAGACGGTGTTAACAGTCTTCGAGACTTTCACATCAAATAACATGCGGAAACGAACACTCCGCAACCCTGCCGAAGTCTACCAAGTAGCAACAATAAATTCATGGAGTGACACGGCTATTACCTTTAATGCCAGTGACGAACAACAATTCCGAACAGCCCGAGCACCAGTCGCATTGGTTCTCAGTCCAATAGTGGACGGCTTTCGCCTTATTAAGGTACTCATGGATGGCGGCAGCGGACTAAACCTCATCTACGAGGAAACCCTTCGAAAAATGGAAATAGACTGGAACCGCATTGAGCGAAGCAGCACAACCTTTAGAGGAATAATCCCTTAGCCGGAAGCATGCTGCACAGGAAAAATCACACCGGACGTAGTGTTCGCTCACGGACAATTACAGGTCCGAGGAGGTCACATTTCAAGTGGCCCCGTTCAGCAGCGGATATCACGCTTTATTAGGGCGAGAGGCATTCACAATTTTTCAAGCTATACCCCATTATGGGTACATGAAGCTTAAAATACCCGGACCTAACAGAACCATCACTCTCGCTAGTGATCCGAACATAGCACTCCGCGCCGAGAACAAGACAGCCGCACTAGCCCTCGAGGCACTATCTGAAGCCCTAGCGGCCGAGGAACTCACTGTGATGCGCTCCACGGTGAACAGGGACGATGTGATACTTGATAAAAGATCCAAGGCCACCTCTTTCAAACCAGCGGATGAAATAGTCAAATTCCAAGTCCACCCAACGGACCCTGCAAAGACGGCCTCCATTGGGACACTATTAAACCCTGATGTAGACGCCGCACTACGAGAATTTCTACGAGACATGCCAGGAATCCCACATCGGCTGGCCGAGCACAGCCTAAATATCCTAAAAGGATTTAAGCCAGTCAAACAGGCTCTTCGGCGCTTTTTCGAACCCAAGAGACAGGCCATGGGAGAGGAGCTAGCCAAACTTTTGGAAGCCGGATTCATCAGAGATATAAAACATCCGGACTGGCTAGCAAATCTGGTGATGGTACCAAAGAAGGATAAATCCTGGCACCTATGTGTTGATTTCAAAGACCTTAATAAGGCTTGCCCAAAGGATCCCTTCCCCCTCCCTCGCATTGATCAAATTATCGACGCTACAGCAGGACACGACTCATTGTGCTTCCTCGACGCTGCATCTCGCTACCACCAAATCAAGATGGCGGAGCAGACCAAGCAACAACAGCATTCATCACTCCATACGGCCCATTCTGCTTCAACACAATGCCCTTCGGCTCAAAAGCGCCGCGCAAATATATCAGCGCATGATTCTGACATGTCTGGCAAACCAGATCGGCAAGATAGTGGAAGCATATGTAGATTACGTGGTCGTCAAATCCAAGCATGTCGAAACTCTAGTAGACAACTTGAGGCTCACATTCGACAATCTCCGAAAATACGACATTAAGCTTAATCCGGAAAAATGCGTCTTCGGCGTTCCCGCCGGAAAGCTCTTGGGCTTCATTGTGTCCGGTAGAGGAATTGAAGCAAACCCAGCCAAGATCCGAGCTCTGTCACAATTGGATATCCCAAGAGACCTCAAACAAATACAAAAATTGACTGGATGCGTAGCGGCTCTAAGCCGCTTTATTTCCCGTTTGGGAGAAAAGGCGTTACCCCTTTACCGCCTCCTCCGGCACACCGAAAACTTCGAGTGGACGGAGGCCGCCACGGCCGGACTCGAAGAAATAAAAGCCATATTGGCAACAAATCCGGTCCTGGCCGCGCCCAACATGGGCGAACTAATGCTATTATATATCGCCGCAACACATCAAGTTGTCAGTGCGGTGCTCGTCGTCGAACGAGAAACGGACGGACACCGGTTCCCTCTTCAAAAACCGGTTTACTATGTGTCCACTGTCCTAACTCCATGCAAGTCCTGGTACCCACATTATTAAAATATAGCATACGCGGTGTTCATGGCATCCCGGAAGCTGCGACACTACATTCAAGACTGTTCGGTAACGGTAGCCTCCGAAGTACCTCTTAACGACATTATAAACAACCGCGACGCGACGGGACGGATTGCTAAATGGGCCATAGAGCTCCTTCCATTCGACATAACCTATAAGCCACGACGAGCTATTAAGTCGCAGGTTTTGGCCGACTTCGTGGCCGAATGGACCGAAGCCGAACTCCCTAAAGAGTACAGCGCATACTCCAATTGGATCATGCACTTTGACGGCTCCAAAATGTTGGCGGCCTGGGGCTGGCGTCGTCGTGGCGTCCCCAACCGGGACACAGTCCAATACATCCTTGAGATAATGTATACGGACTCCAACAACGCAGCCGAATCTGAGGCCCTTACGCATGGCCTCCGGATGGCGATCTCCATGGGCATTAAACGCCTAGAGGTGCGCGGGAATCGAACCTCGCGATATCTCAAATAAACGGAGACTTTGATGCCAAAGATCCGAAAATGGCAGCGCATCGCAATGCGGTCCTAAAAATGTCAAGACGGTTGAAGGGCTCGAATTTCATCATATAGCCCGGGATAACAACCAGGCGGCGGACATATTGGCACGCGTCGGCGCAAAACGCGATGCCGTCCCGCCCAACATCTTCCTGGAACGGATGTTCAAGCCATCCGTACTATGGGAAGGGGAGTCCAAAAATAACAATCCGGACCTAACCGCACTGCCTGACGCCGAACACTCTGACACAATCGGAGGCTCTGCCACCGAGATAACACCCTCCGCCCACGAAATAATGGCGGTTATCGCCCCGTGGACGGAACCATTCCTAGCCTACCGAACTAGGCAGGAACTCCCTGAAGACCAAAATGAGGCTCGCTGCATAGTACGGCGATCTAAAGCCTATAAAGTCCATGAGGGAGAGCTTTATAAGAAAAGCACAACAGGAGTCCTTCAAAGGTGTATCTCCGAAGAGGAAGGGCGAAACCTCCTGGCTGAAATTCATGCCGGACTGGGTGGGCACCACGCCGCAGCCCGGGCCCTTGTAGGCAAGGCCTTCCGTACAGGATTTTATTGGCCGACGGCCCGGGCAGATGTGCAGGATTTAGTCCAACGATGCGTCGGTTGCCAGTTTTTTGCTAACCAAAGCCACATGCCACCCACCGCTCTCAAAACTATACCCATCACCTGGTCGTTCGCGGTCTGGGGGCTTGACATGGTTGGACCCCTTAAGGGAGGAACCCACAAGCAAAAATACCTATTGCTCATGGTGGATAAATTTACCAAATGGATAGAGGCCAAGCCTGTTAAAACGGCCGAATCGGGACCGGTGATAGACTTCATATCAGGGGTAGTGCACCGTTACGGTGTCCCCCACAGTATCATCACTGATAACGGCACCAACTTCATGGCCGATGAGGTCAAATTATGGTGCAAAACCATGGGCATCAAGCTCGATTACGCCTCAGTCTATCACCCTCAAACCAACGGCCAAGTCGAGCGAGCAAACGGTCTAATCATGAGCGGCATTAAACCCAGACTAGTGTGGTCCCTCAAGGAATCTAACACGCACTGGGTTGAGGAGCTCGACTCCGTACTCTGGGGGCTGCGGACCACGCCGAATCGTACTACCGGATTCACACCATTTTTATGGTGTACGGTGCAGAGGCAGTCTTGCCCTGCGACATAATTCATGACTCACCTCG
Organism: Aegilops bicornis; assembly: GCA_021605145.1. NCBI lineage: Eukaryota > Viridiplantae > Streptophyta > Magnoliopsida > Poales > Poaceae > Aegilops > Aegilops bicornis. The sequence continues at coordinate 860,612,698 of CM038671.1, read as the reverse complement.
CGTGCGCATGTATGAAGAAAGAGAAGCCGAGCTCGATCGGCAGGACAGTTTGGACGCATTGGAGGAGGAGCGCGACGTGGCAAAAGCTCGTTCTGCATTTTATCAACAGCAGGCTCGAAGATATCAAAGCAGGGAAGTACGGGCCAAAGCTTATAACATTGGCGAACTAGTTCTACGCCTGCCGGACAAGAAAAAGGACAAACTCAAGCCCAAATGGGAAGGTCCCTTCATCATCGACCAGGTCCTGACCGGTGGAGCATACCGTCTGCGAAATGCATCGGATAACCGACTCGAGCCGAACCCATAGAACGCAGCCCGTCTACGAAGATTCTACGCCAAAGCGCCGGACTCCAAGTTCGTCTCCTTCCTCCGTCCACATTTTCTATTTTTGCTGTATTTTATTTCTCTCCTTCCTCCTCCTTCTTCTTGAAGCCTTTAGAGGCTCGTTTGCGCTTTGTTCGCACATACTTGACGCGCTGTCCGCGCTCATTATACCTGGGGGCTTCTTTAATAGAAGCTTATTTATACGGGCTCTATGCCCAACACATGTGTCAAACTTCCGCATGTACCTTTTACTCACCATTATATGCATCAATATGACTTAAGTTTTGGCCAAGCTGGGTTGCCTGGCTCCTGTGCTTACCCCTACGTTCCCGATTGTTCGGCTAGGTGGTAAAGGGAGCACCTCTGGGATTGTTACTGCCGGGTCAGCCGGATGTGTACCTCAGACTGGGTGAAGCCGAAAGCTAGCGTTCTTAAGGGAATATTCGGTCGGTGAACTGAAAGATGATTTTTTAACCATTTATCCATCTGCCCCCATATGATTTTTTGCTTTCTTAGCAGCTTTGACATGCACTTTAGGGCATGCCTCCCAGCGAAAGGAACCCTTAATGGAACTATTCTCCCTAGAAGATGTTTCTTACTATCCATGTAATATAACATAACTAGTTGGGCACTTGTCTGATACAGCAATAATGACCCCTACGCCTTGTCTCCATGCATGCCCCGGTTCTTATATAACCGCGAGGGTATTCAGACACACTCCGGACTATCGGGTCCCGAGGTTGAAGCGAAAAGGTCCGCTATGACAAACGATCTACAATCCGGCGAGAAGACATTTTTCATGTCATATTCAATTACATAGTCAGCTCGACTCATTGTATTCCTCCTCAATGCCATCTAATAGGCTATCTAATTTACAATCTTGCTGGGAATACTTGGCGGCCAATTCCACTTGGCCGTACACTAAGCTTACAGGGATCTCCTTCCCATCAGGCCCCATAGGTCCGACCTCGGCCATGTGGTTTGGGTCAGCCTTCGTGTACCGCGTCTTTACCATGGCCCAGGCCTCCCTGGCGCCTTGACGGCAGGCCGATATCTTCCATAGTCGGAAGTGACGCCGTGCTCCTTGAAGCCGCTCTGCCAGCTCCCAAGTGCCTTCGAGCAGGGAGATAGATGGCCACAAGGCTTGGCCGACGCCTTTCATCACCTGCCGAACTCGTTCGTGCAGCTGACGCAGTTCGGGAAGAAGATCACCCGACGAACTGGGCATCTCCTCCTCAGGACGACCTGTGAGCAAACCTACATACATGTTTATGTTAGTCGCCTTCCTCGCCGAACTCTTTCAAAGATCGTTAAAGCACTTACTGAAAATGCCGCGATGAAGCCGTCGATTCTCCTTTACGGATCAGACAACTGGGCACGAACATCCTTTAGTTCCTCACCCAGTTGGGTGTTGGCATCTTGGAGGTTATTTTTCTCCTGCCGCACCCTCGTAAGCACGCTCTCGCCGGCCTTTAGCTGGCGCAGGAGCTGTTGCTTGTCCGGATCTAGTCCGGCGCCATCTGCAATATTATTGTCAGATTTACACACACGCCGCACTTCATAAACTATTTATCTTTTGAAGCATATATTACCAGAGGGGGTCTCTGTGGCTCCCCCTGTAGCGGCTAGTGCGGCCTCAAGTTGGGCCTTGCATTCTTCAAGCTCATGGGACAGTCCGGTATTCTTTTTTGTAAGATCCTGCATAATAAATGATCCTTAAATCAGTTATTCTAACTATTTTAAGTCTCGGGGGCTACTGGCATATATAACTGTCAAATTTCCTCACCCATATGTCCTTTACATACTGCTCCGTGGCTCTGGCTAGACCATCTTGAGCGGCACGGAGGTGCGCATCTCCCGAATTGAAGGCATTTAAGGCCTCTTGGGAGAAACATGTGTCACGAAGAACTGTCCGGCGGCGCCTGTGATTCATGGCGCTCTCCACCTCGGAGTTGGTGGCGGAAAATCTGTCGGCATCCTCTGTCGGAGGAGCATCCGACGCACGCCTCGTGCTCGCCTCCGCTTCTGGACCCGGCTTTGGAGCCTGGCTGGCGGAGGTTCGATTGGCAACCTCTCCGGACTCAGTCCGTGGCGCTCTTTTCTGAAAAGAGCACCAGCGTTAGTACACCTTCCGTGAATCAATCCTGGGAATATGGTGACACGCCATACCGTTATGGCGGAGTTTCGATCCGGACCGCACTTCTTTTTTAACTTGGGCCGTCTTGCTCCTTGTTGGCTAGCCGCTGGCTCGGCCTCCGGCTCGAAGGCACCCCTGCGAAACACCATTGGTATAGGTGATAAAAAATAAGCACGGATGGGTCATTATCGAATATAGGGACCTCGGTCTCGATTACGGTGAAATTGGAAGTATTCCGGGGTAATCGGCCGTAATGGCGACCAAGGCATTGTCGATGCTAAGTTGGTGGAACACCCCGTCGATCAGCTCCACCTTTATATCCGGATCCTCTTCGGAGGCCGGATCGAGGGACCGTTCCGGATCCTCGGGTTGTGGAGGCGGGCTGTGTATCTTCTCTACGGCCCGGCGCAGTTCCTGTGTAGAAACCATAAAATGAGATATTTAACCACGGGAACATGGATCGGACAGGCCACAAAGATAGTTGCTTACCCAACTTCAAGGATTATTCGAAGAAAACCAGCTCAGTGGATTGACGCGGAGAAAATCCTCCTCTTCCCCTTTGTACATGGCGGACAAGGTCTTCACCAGTTCGGTGACCGATCCCGGCCCTTTGCGGCCATGGCGGGTGGCGTCGTCCTCCCCGTTGAAGTCCCACATGGGGTGGCCCCTATATTGGAGCGGCTGCACTCCCCTCATAATGCAGATTGCCATGACTCCAATCATGGTCAATCCGGCATGAGCCAGTAATCTTATTCGGCTCATCAAGTAAAGGACGTCCCGGTCATTTTCCCTCTGGGGGCTCCGCGGGCGCCAACTTAGGCGCTTCTTCAGAGGAGCATTGCTAAACTCCGGAAGGCCGATCCGAACAGGATTCGGCAGCGGGACGTCCTCCATGTAAAACCATTCTGAAGGCCTGTCTTCGGACGCCTTCTTCGGGGTTCCGGATAGATATCCGGTCCCGGCGATGCGCCATAGTTCGGCTCCGCCCACTTGATATATTGACCCCTCATGAGAACGGGGTACTAGGCAGAATAATCTCTTCCACAGCGCAAAATGAACCTCGATGCCCAAGAACAGTTCGCAAAGGGCCACGAAGCCCGCGATGTGCAAAATGGAGGCAGGCGTAAGGTGGTGCAACTAGAGGCCGTAGAACTCCAAGAGCCCCCGGAGAAACGGATGAATTGGAAATCCGAGTCCTCTTACTAGATAAGAGATAAAGCACACCCGCTCTCCTTTAGAGGGATCGGGGACACTCTCCGCTTGCTTTTCCGCCCTTGTAGGTGGCAAGTCCGGCTCGAACCGGAACCATGAAGGCCGGGGGAAGAAATCCCTTGGTTTGGAGTATAACTAGCTCGCTATGCGGGACTGAGCATCTCTTCCAATTTCCAGGCTGAGGGCTGGGAGCGTGAGAGGAGGAGCCGCATCGACTGTCCATGATGGAATGGGTTTTTGTCAGAGGCGCTCCGGTGAAAGCTCGCGGAGGGGGGATGGTGTGACTCAGATCTAGATCCTCGTCTCTTTTATAGGCGGCTCATTTGCGCAGCTAGGGGGGTAAGTGTAAAAATACCCTAGCTTTTCGCATTCATTCAAACACGTGGAAGATGGCCATTATTGGGCGTAGAAGCCAAGGAGCGCAGCATTTATCAGAAGCCGGACACTATTCGACAAGTATATGGAATTTGGAGAAGAACCCGCCTCGCAATGCCGAAGACAATCAATGCGCAGGACTCATCGCCATTGAAGCCTGGTTCGGGGGCTACTGAGGGAGTCCTGGATTAGGGGGTGTCCGGATAGCCGAACTATCACCGTTGGCCGGACTCCTGGACTATGAAGATACAAGATTGAAGACTTCGTCCCGTGTCCGGATGGGACTTTCCTTGGCGTGGAAGGCAAGCTTGGCGATACGGATATGTAGATCTCCTACCATTGTAACCGACTGTGTAACCCTAACCCTATCCGGTGTCTATATAAACCGGAGGGTTTTAGTCCGTAGGACGAATAACAATCATACCATAGGCTAGCTTCTAGGGTTTAGCCTCCTTGATCTCGTGGTAGATCTACTCTTGTACTACCCATATCATCAATATTAATCAAGAAGGAGTAGGGTATTACCTCCATCGAGAGGACCCGAACCTGGGTAAAAACATCGTGTCCCTTGTCTCCTGTTACCATCCGCCTAGACGCACAGTTCGGGACCCCCTACCCGAGATCCGCCGGTTTTGACACCGACAGCGGCCTTTAAACACAGCGTCCGGAACGAGTGGCTCGCCCGACACCTTGGGAAAGAAAATCCGATGACCATGGCGGCTTTAACCGCACTCATGACCTGCTTTTGTGCGGGTGAAGACAACTGGTTAGGTCGTAGAAGCAACAGCTCAGGCGACCCCGACACTTCTGAGGCCAGGGATGGAAACGGTAGACCACGCCGCAATAAAAACAAACGTCGGAGCAACAATGACAACGTAGATGATATGGTAGTCAACACCGGATTTAGTGGTTCTAAATCTGGTCAGCGCAAGAAACCTTTCAAAGGCAACAGGGACGGTCCATCCAGTTTGGATAGAATCCTTGAGAGGCCCTATCAAATTCATGGCACACCTGACAAGCCTTTTAACCACACCAACAGGAACTGTTGGGTTTTCAAACAGGCTGGCAAGATAAATACCGATCACAAGGGGAAAGGACCTCCAAGTGAGGGTGATGATGAACCCGTCGGCCACCAACACCGGGGCCAAAAACAGTTTCCCCCGAGGTGAAAATAGTGAACATGATCTATGTCACTCACATTCCCAAAAGGGAGCGCAAGCGCGCACTAAGGGACGTCTACGCCGTAGTGCCTGTCTCCTCAAAGTTCAACCCATGGTCAGCCTGTCCGATCATTTTTTATCGCAGGGATCACCCAACCAGTATCCGTCACGGCGGTTCGGCTGCCCTGGTACTCAATCCATTTATTCAAGGATACCATCTCACTAGATTCCTTATGGACGGGGCAGCAGTGTCAACTTGATTTATCAAGACACTGTCCGCAAAATAGGCATTGACCCATCAAGAATCAAGCCTAGTAACACCACCTTTAAAGGTGTGATACCTGGCGTGGAGGCCCGTTGTACGGGCTCACTGACACTGGAGGTGGTATTCGGCTCCCCAGACAACTTCCGCAGCAAAGAATTGATCTTCAACATCGCCCCTTTCCGCAGTGGCTATCACGCATTGCTTGGATGAACTGCTTTTTCCCGCTTTAATGCAGTCCCGCACTATGCTTATTTGAAGCTTAAGATGCCTGGAACTCGCGGCATCATTACAAGTCAATGGAAATATGGAGCACTCCCTCCGTACTGAAGAGCACACCGCGGCCCTTGCAGCCGAGGTGTATGGCGGCCTTATCAAGCCGCATAATTTGTCGGACATTAAAGCCAACAACATCTCTGAACGAGTCCGGTCCGCGCACCATTGCGATAACTTGACGGATCCGAACCTCGATTAGCAGTTCGGCCTCCGCCGACCGCCCCATAAGGTTGTGGCTTACGTACCACGCGTACATCACTACACACTCAAAATACCTTGGGCAGCACCGAAGGCACACTATGGAAAAAGTCCATAGTACGGCTTGACCCTATTGGGACTTCATACATCTTTTTTCACTACAGGTTCATTAAGAACCCTATTTCGCTGTATAGGTTGTGTTTCCCATCTTCACGACCAACCATCAAATACTCCTATCAAAGGACTTGTTACTAAGGAGAAATGGCGCAGACGTGCGGCAGGGCATCAACAGAGTCTTTGAACCATCAGCTTTATGCCCTGAGTTAGACTTTCCCTTATGTAAATTTTTCTTTAGGCCTGTAACATGACCTTAATATTCAATGGCATTGTCTGTCAAAACATGCCTCCACGTCTTGATAAGGATATAAAGGACGTGATTACCACCTTCTTGTTGGATTCTTGTATTATCTCATCATCTATATTCCCTCCTTGCTTTCGACTGACATACGTGCTTCGGCATGGCCTTTATACCAAGGGATGTCTTCGGCCCCGCAAATTCTTTAAGTCCGAACACCTATAAGGAACTTTTTGGCGTCCCGGATATTGCATTATATGCATTGGCTCCGAATCATGTCTTTGGTCTATAATTGGGTTGCCTGGCTCCTGTGCTTGCTACCTTACGTTCCGCCCATTAGGCTAAGGTAGCAAAGGGAGAACTACTGCAATTGTATTTCTGGTTCGTCCGGTTAAGTACCTCAGTAGAGAAAGCCGAAAACTGACTGTCATGGTATGAGAGGGCGGGTCAGCGATCCAGTGACTTTGTGTTATACTATAAATCGTTCGTGATTTATGCCATATTATACGAGGGGCTGGGCTTTGACCAGCCGTGTTGCAAAGGCACCGTACTCCGAATCGCCGTTCACGCAATAGGGGCTAGTCCTTAGCCCCAACAATGGACTCTTATGGCTAAGTGAAAGTGATAAAGCCGCATAGTCTGATTGCCTAGTTCACTTTGCAAACCGCCTCCTATATAGGACCAAGACGTTGGATAAAGTGCGGACATGCGTTCCCGAACACCCCTGTAATATTTACATGGGGGCAGAATCCGACGACTGGTAAATTTTCAGACTAATAAAAAATAACGGCCGAACAGGAGGATAAACTAACAAAATCATAAAGCGCAAGCATACAATATTTCACATAATGAGTTCATTACAGGGTTCTCACAAACCGGACTACATTATTCAAAGATGGTATCCTTTGAGCATTATCCCTCTACAATTCGGGCTCCCTCGAGGACGTCGTCAAAGTACCTCTCCGGCCTCCGGTGGTCTTTGCCTCTGAGCGGCCTTGTGGTAGCAATTTCGGTGGCCTTCATCTTCGCCCATTGCACCTTGACGCGGGCGAAGGCCATCCGAGCACCTTCTATGCAGGCCGACCGCTTTATGGCGTCGAACCGCGGAAGAGCACTAACAAGCCACTTCACGAGGCCGAATTAGCTGATGGGCATAGGCTCGGCTGGCCATATCCGGACTATTACATCATTCATGGCCAATCCAGCCACCCGATGCAGCTCGGTCAGCTGCTTCAGCTGGTCACTGAGGGGCACCAAATGCTCTGGCGCAAGGTACTACGACCAGAACAACTTCTCTATTGAGCTTCCCTATTCGGCTCGGAAGAATTCCGTGGCGTCAGATACACTCCTCGGCAGATCCATAAATACACCTGGAGAACTCCAAACTTGGGTCAGCAAGATGTATCTCTTACTTGTAAATTTACTCTGCAGAAGAAAGGCCTTACCAGCCGCTATCTGCCTCGCTTCCTAGATCTCCTGGCGAGCACCCTTGGCTTCAACCTGGGCCTCCTTCATGCTCTCGAGAGCTTTGGCGAGTTCGGAGGCTTGCTCCGAAGTCTTCCGCTCCATGGATTCGCACTTAGCTATGGCGTCCTTGAGCTCTTGCTCGACCTCGCCCACCCGCGCCTCATGTTTTCGGCGGGTTGTTTGCCCCGCCTTCAACTCCTTTGCCGCTTTACCAGCGGCCGCCCTGCTCACCTCCGCCTCCTTCTTGGCTTGGGCAAGCGTGCTCTTGAGGGACTCGACCTCGGCTGCGCCAACTATGGGTAACGTCACAAAACTCAATAAGTTTAAAAGAGTTAGTACACATATGACTTCGGATATATACAAGTGCCGCATACCTTGCGTTTCATCAAACTACTTGTTGACGCGGTCGAGCTCCTCATCATCCAATCAAAGCTTCCAAGAGCTCGGAAACCTCTGCGGCCCGGGAAGCAGCCGCAATCATGGATGCTTGTCTCACACATTGGTACAGTATGTTAATATTCCTAGGATCCTCTGTCCGGATTGTTCTAATCCAGACAGAGTCTCAGTGGCTACTGTCTATACATAGGTCCAAACTTTCATATGAAAAGACTTGTAAGAGAATTACATCGCATACATCAAAGCCTGTCAGTAAGCTGTTGAAGGCTTCGTTCAGTCCGCTTTTTGCAGACCGAACTTTCTCCATAACCGCACCCATCAGGGTGTGGTGCTCCTCCATGATGGAAGCGTGTTGCAGCGCTTCCTCCAGGCTATGAGCGGCCTCTGGATTAACGGAGGCCGCCGATGGAGTTGTTGCTCCTCCCCCCTCTGTCGAAGGGGGGTGTTGATCCGAACCCGGAGCCACATTGGTCTCCGGGACAGTGTTCGGCGAGGGCCCGAACTGTTGAGACCCTCCACCCTCGGTGGTCATGGGGGTCGATGTGCCCTGGTCTGCGACATCTGAGGTATTACCCTCGGGCACCTTCTGGGCGGCCTCGTCTGCCCCTCCTCGGCCAAGAGAAGTCCTTTGGGACGACACCTTGGTGTCCTCCCTGGCAGGGGGGAGAGGGCTCGCGATGGTCCGTCGCTCTCCGCCTCTTCAGGAGCCAGAGAGTTCCCCGACGAAGACGAGGGGTTTGGGATATCATGCGGAGGGCTGCAATGGAAGCAGAAAATACAATTTATATAAACAGAGGCGGGTAAACGGAGGCTGATTAGGTAAATGGAGGCTGAACAGGGAAAATTTACAATTACCGGATTGGCTGGATTCTTGGCGTCAAGACCGACGTCTTCGGTCTCCATGGGCCAGCTCTTCTGGGCCTTGAAAAGCAGTTTCCACATTCCCTCGTGTTTCTTGCCGAGGAAGTGTTGCAGAGTCCGCTGCTCCTCCAGATCAAACTCCCACATGGGGGAAGTCTGGCGTTGGCAGGGGAGAATGCGGCGGAAGAGCATGATCTGCACCACATTGGTGAGACCGGCGTTCTTGCTTAGCACGTTGGTGATGTGCGTTTGCAGCATCTGCACCTCCGTCTGAGACCCCCAGTCGAGGTCATTAGCAGTCCATGAAATGAGCCTCATGGGGGGTCCAGATCTGAACTCCGGAATCGCCGCCCACTTGCTGCGGCGAGGCTCAGTGATGTAGAACCATTCTTGTTGCCAGACCTTGACGGGCTCGACAAAGGCCCCCTTGGGCCATGTGGCGTTGGGCAGCTTGCTTATCTTGGCCCCGTCACAGTCCATGTGCTGCCCGTCAACCACCTTTTGATGTAGGGTGGAACCCTATAGCGTCGATCTTTCACGTTTGGAGTGGATCCTACGGGGAGACACGAAGAACGAGGGGAAGAACACGAGGAAATCACGGGGAGGAACGAGGGAAAACACTCAATCAACAAGGAATCGGTCACACAAATGCTAGATCAAAGAACACAAAGAGATACACGAGATCCAAAGTCAACAAAGGACGATACAAACGGTAGCCGTTCTTCTCCGTGAGGAGGGCTTGAATCCACAAGGGGATCTTCCCATGAGGGGGTCTTGAATCCGATAGGATCTTCTCCGAAGAGGCCGCGGTCTCTCACGAGGAGGAGATCCGATGGATAATGACTCTATCTCTAACTTGAGCTAAATCAACGCTAACCTAGAAAGAGGAAGGGGATGGAGTATATATAGTCTAGGGGGCGAAGAGGTACATGGGTCTCGGCCCTTTACTGTGCGCAGACAGGCGGAGCCGGATGTCCGGGCGTCGGCCCGGATGTCCGGGGCTTCAGGAGGCGCCGGATGTCCGGGCTGGGGGCCGGATGTCCGGCTGGCTGGGTCTTCGAGACCAATCGGGTGCGGCGCGGATTTCCGGGCGAGGGGCCGGATATCCGGGGCTTCGTGGGAGGCCGGATGTCCGGGGCCTGGGGGGCCGGATGTCCGGGCCCTGTGGTCTTTCGGCTGCTGTGGTGGGCGCCGGATGTCCAGGCTGGGGCCGGATGTCCGGGCTTGCGGGAAGGGCCGGATGTCCGGGCTGACACCGGATGTCCGGGCTCTGCAGGCTTTCTCCCGTTTCTCTCGTCGGGTTCCTTCATCCTTGTACTTGGGGACTTGTCCATCATTCTGAGCATCTCCGAGAGGGTCTCCTTGGTACCTAGGCATGCATAGAGTCCTCGCCGTAGGTAGCAACAGTGTCTCTCACGAATGGAAAGTGGAAGCATGTAGGAGCAGGTTCACCTTGTGTCCAATGGCGAATAGTCGAGGTCTCATCTCCTGTATCCTTGGGGCTTAGAGAGTAGTCGGAGTGTACATGGTGATGAACGTGGGATGCTCCGCATCATCTCCCCTCCCTTGGGAAAGATCCGACCTCGGATCGTGATCCTCATCACCATGGAAACGGTTGTCGTAGACGGACTTGTAGTTGGACGAAGTTGAAGACATGGCGCAATCCAAGTAGTCCAAGGTGTCGCCGGAGTGATAGATATGCAAAAAGAGCAAACACAAGAAACACTCGAAAATACAATGGTTAGCGCACACAAAGTGTCCATCATGTAAGATTGAGTCCGTGCGGCAAGATTGGTCGTGACAAAGCGCATGAAGCTTATCAAGATGGTCTAGAATGAGATGCAAAGCATTCATGGGAACAAATGCAATCATCGTGCACACAATTGTGTTATTAGTATGAGCAATGCAACCACGGTGCAAAATGATGTCATAGTGAGACGGTTTATCAATAGCATGAATATGGCATTGGATGCTCAACATGTTTATGATATCATGCAATTGATGATGGGCCATATGATCATGATGTATGAATATGCCATCAAGGAAGATCACAACAAATTTGCTAAGAAAATGAACAAGCTCATATATCATGGATGACATGGGGATACAAGATGCAACAAGGCAATCATAATGTGTGTCAATCCATGCATGGGTGCAAACTTGTGGTGAGTATGATTTGTCCATCGAGCATGACATGTATGAGCACAATCAACAAATATGGATGTGTGAGTGCAATGTGTCAAAGGAGTGTTGATGTACCAATGCTCGATGTCGAGGCAAGAGTGGAGGCTCGAAGGTGCATCCAATAAGTGCGAGCGTTCCTCAATGTGAAGGTCCATAGAGCCAATCTCCAATGTCGCTCCTCCGTCCAATAGATGTAACATGTACACAACAAGAAGGAAACAACAATGAAAGAGTGACCCATCCAATATGCGTATTTGAGGATGGCTCAAAGAGAAGGAGTTCACCTTTAGTAGTTTCTCGAAAATGTTGGTGTCATGCGTCATGTATGCCTTCACATAACCAATATGTCTCGTGATTGTACCTCCTTTTAAATCCTTCAAAATGAAAGAACATGACAAACACTCGGAAAAACAAATGAGGTTAGCGGAAGTGCAAAACCTATCATTAGGTGTGGTAAGATACCCAACAAGTGTATGCATCATGCTCATCATAAGAAAGAACAAGGTGTGGTATGGTATGAAAGCATATGATGCAACTACAACCAAAGACAATAGGCTCAAGTAAGCAATCATGCATCACAAGTAATATGTCCAAGTCTCCAAGATGAATAAGCATAGCATGGATGCACTCACTATAATGGCATATGAGAGGTGCAACTAATGGAGACAAGAGAGGCGAAGGTCACGATATATCATGTGAGAGGCATGAACATATATGTCATCAACCCAAGAAAGCGAGTAATAGTGGAACATGGGTGATGCAACATAGCGAGCAATCATAGCTATCAAGTCAAGCAAGCTAGTAGTGCGAAGATGCAACATACTAGAAGGAATCATGGAAAGCATGTCATGTGTGCAAATAGTGGGCATGAATAATTCACATGGCATAGCACAAGCATGAAAGCAAGATATGAGAAAATTATCATCAATGTATTGGCGAGAGGCCGTATGTAAATAGCAATTGGGCATCATGACTCTCCGAACACAACAATCAACAATAGCATGGGGCACATGATAAACATGGAAAAAGCAACAAGGATCTCCACCAAGCATGCAAATACACATAGGAGTAGCATAATGGTGAATCATGGGTATATGCAAGCAAGGGTCACAATTGCATGGCAAAGGCATAGGAGCAAGCATAGCATGCAATGTGAACACGGTAAAATGAGCATAAGGTGACAAGTGGTAAATGGCCCATAGCCGTGTGAGGGCCAAGTAGAAGAGATGCGCGTAGTCCTTGCCTTGAAGGGAGCAGTGGTAAGGATAGCCCACGGGATCCCAAGTCATCATTGCTCTCAAGAGCTCGTTTCGTCAACTCATGGGATTGAGAAGTTGACGAGTATACATGAGTACCTACACAAAACAAAGACAAAGGAAAAATTGTGTGTGCGTGGTAGATGTACACATCATCCATCATGATGCGCACATGCATGTGTCGGTTAGCACAAAATAGCCAATGCTCAAATAAATGAGATGCGTGATATAGAAACATGTCATCCATCATGATAGGTTTGTTATTATGTATGGCATAATGGAGACTCAAATTGTGCAATGCATCATGAGAAATATCTAGAGCATTGTTATTCATGGAATGCATATGGTTCAAGCAATTATGGGAATCATGCAAAGTATGAAATGCATCAAGATCTCCTAATATGTATGAGGAAACTATGGGGTCTCCTCATGAGCATTAATGGAAACATCACATGGAGAATATTGACAACATCTAAAACAATGCATATTTGGAACAATGTGATCATGGCATGGAATAGTAGACGAATTGCATAAAGGAAGTAGTGCAATATCATCACAAGAGAAGCAAAAGCCAATGACCATCATCTCGTCATCTATGCCATAAGTGCAAATGGGATTTATTTTAATGGGGCATGCATAGTTACTATGTTGAGATTGAAATGAGGCAATATGGGAGATCTCACTCATAGCATATGACAAGTTCAATGGATTGTCAAACATAATGTGACCAATAGAATTTTCACATGATATCCTATGAAGCATAGCATCACAACTAGGCAACTCAACATGCTCATCATCATATTCATCATAAATAGGTAAGTCAAGGCATGAAGAAGTTTTACTAGCATGAAGCATGGTAATAGGTGGGTCAACATCATGGGAGCAATCGATGGCAAGAGAGTCCACTAGTGGGACAAGAGAAGCACCATCACCTATGTTACCTTTGGAAGGTCGCTCATGAGTTGTAGGTGAGGTGTTGAAGATCGTCTCGTTGTCATCTTCATCTTGATGGAACCATGTGGGGGTGCATCATCATCCACCATGGCCATAAATCGTCTCCAATGGAGGAATAGACTCGTCAAAGATAGGCATGTCGTCATGTAGGAGACCTAGCACCAAAGAAGAAAACACACTAGGAGTAGAGGTTAAGTCGTTAGAAATCATGGTGGCCTCATGTGTCGTGTCAACTACCTCACTCACTAAGTGTTGTGGCTCACTCACTCCCTCAAGGATGCTCTCCCTCGTATGGTGGGTGGAGTCACTCAAATGGCGCTCAACCTCACATAGGATGTGTGGCATGCTCTCATGTGTGGGGCTAGTGGTGGTCACACTCATCCTCTCATAGGAAATGCTCTCAATGTCACGTATGGTGGAGTCACTCATGTCACTCATGGGGTGGTGGCTCTCCTCACATGGCAATTGGGGCATCTCGACATATATGGGTGTCGGAGAGATGTAGGTGCAAATGTCTCCATGCTGTGGTCGCGTAGCTTGACTCGGAGTATGAGTCCAAAGTGGGCGTCGTCTTCATGTTGTTGAAGAGGTTCGCGCTCGTCGCCGTGGTCGAAGGGGATGGCCCTTGCTCGACCGTCATGTCACCGTCTTGGTGTTGGGGGCCCATATGATGTGCACCTCATAGCTCGTCTCCATGACCGAAGGGAGTTTCCCATGCTCGGTCATCTCCCTTGAGGGGCTTCCGAAGATGGAAGTGTCGCCCTCGGTCGTAGGTGGTCGCCTTGGACTTGAAGAAGTTGTTGTAGGCGTACTCGTGGGAAGTAGGCGAAGATGCCGTACGTCCAAAGGCGAAGATGCCTTGAGAACACTTGGCGAAGATGCCGAAGTGGTTGATGTAGCCGTAGTGCCGTCCTGGTGGTGGTCGTCTCGCGTTCTTCTCTTGTGCTTATGAAGCTTCGACTTGGCGTGAAGTAGGGCTTGTTGGGACTTGTGCATTTGCGCTTGTGGAGCATCTTCATGATGATGATGTCGTTGTCGTGCTTGAGCTCGTAGTAGATGTCGATTCGTCGTCGTCGTGCACATGATGCTTGGAGGTGACTTGCCCTTCATGGCGATGTTGATCACGAACGTGATGGTGGTCGCCATGTAGATGTGGGCGAGGGCGATGTGCACTTGCGTCGTTTGGGCGCTCCAAGACTTGTGGCTTGAATGTCGCCGCCTTGAAGATGACGAAGGGAAGAAGACTTGATCAAGACCGAATCTCATCCATCCTTGCATCTTGCTCCTCTTTATGCGGCAAGCTTCTTGTCGAAGTAGTCCCTTCTCCTTGCTTCGGAGTGATGAATGTCGATGGAGATGTTCTCGATGCGCTCGCAATCTTGATTGTGTGCCTTGCACTTGTCGTTGTAGATCAAAGAGAGGCGCTTTGGTGATGTAGTTGTTCACGCCGTCGTTGTTGTCGAAGACCGGAGATGAAATGCCTTGCCTATCCATCACAAGACTCGAGCAAATATGAGTGGGAGAAAGAGAAGAACTTATACCAATGTACCTTGACCGATGTTGACAATGAATCAAGTTCACTCAAATGCGGACAATAAAATAGCACTATTGGTACCAATCCTTGTCGGTTCTCACACCTACACAAGTAAAGCTTATGGAGGAGCTCGGTGAGGATACTGGCACAAAAATTTAATGCAAAATGTTAGCAAGAGTCAATAATGTTGAAAGAGATTCACAAATTAAGCGAAACAAATGGACCAATAGCAAAGAATGGCACGGAAACACACACACGGATAGATAAATGGGGTCGTGCAACCAAGGAATGAGCACAAAATGTGGAATCCACGGAAAACGCTTCGTGTTGCACAACTCAAGAGAGACTCTATACGATTGCTCAATAGGCGGATACGACACTTGTGCACAACCTATTTGATGCAAAATGGATAAACTTCTATCCCACGTATGCTATGTATGTATGGTTCCCGGTGTTTCTCTCAAGATGATCCAAGATGATCGGATATGACAATCTTATATGCAATATGGTATGATGCTATGGCACTTGCTTACAAGCTCTTTGCTCTCTTTCTTTTGCTTAAAAGCTTTATTTCTTCTTCTTCTTTTTTTGTATGGACACTTTGCACAATGCACAAACCAAGATAGCAATTGTGTATATGCGGGAACAACTTGTGACACAAGATATGATACCAATATATGCACCACAATGATATGGTATATATGCTATGGGAAGTATGATCACTAATGTGCACAAGTAACGTTGCCGGCAATACTCAAATGGCTAGTCTCGATAGGCAAGTAACGCAAAAGTAAGGCTAGGGGTTAACAATGCAATGGCAAGGGAAATATACAAATGGAGGGATACCACGATACCAAGATGATATGGAGGTTACCGTCCGGCGATGATGAGTAGCGGTGTTCTTGATGTAGAAACCAAGATGATGGAGACTCGTCCCTAAGTAGCCGAAACACCTTAGGAAACGGAAAAACCGCGAACTCAAAAGCTCAAACGTCAAATGTCAAAATGGTGGTAGCGGGAATGCGGCGGTGGTTTGCACTTGGCAATGCGGAAGTGGAATGATAGGCTATACACATGTCGGAGTTGAAGTTGTCGTTCCTAAGTAGCCGAAACACCTTAGGAGACACAAGCCACAACTCAAACAAGCTCAAACAACTATTGGGTTAAGTTGAGGTGGTTGAAGTGTATGGTGGGCAAGCCTATCACGGAAGTTATGGTGGTGGTGGTGGTTGATGAAGATGCAACCGTCCCTAAGTAGCCTAAAACACCTTAGGAGACTCGAATCACAACTCAAACAACCTCAAATGTAATGGGGTGCAATATGAGTTAGGTTGCGGAAGTCAGTGGTGGTAATGCGGATGATATGGTGGAAGGCCTAGGCAAACTTGCCAAATTTTGGAAACTTGATGGAGTCAAATGGTTATGGTAGTATTTTTATGGGAAGGGGGATGTTAATAGCTTCAAAACGAGCTAAAGAACGTCAAAATCGGACTCCGGGTGAATTAGTTATGGCCGAAACGGTGAAACGGAAAAAACAGAAATCTCAGGGGCCGGATATCCGGGGCTCGGGCCGGATTTCCGGGGGTGTATGTCCAGAACCGTGCGGATTTCGTGCTCTAGGGCCCGGATGTCCGGCTTGGGGCCCGGATGTCCGGCCGGATGGCCCGGATGTCCGGCCTGAGGCTCGGATGTCCGGCCCGACGAATCCCGATCTCGTTTGGGGCGGAAATTTTCGAATTGGGGGCGGAAATTGATGATTTCGGGGGCAAAATTTGATGCATTTCGTGGAGGAAAGATGGGGAAACTTGGGGGAATGCTAGATCCACTTGAAACCAAGCAAATCCACGGATCAAAATCAACAAAACATCATCAAAACTAACAAATCACAAAAAATTTGGGGCTATTTTTGATGGGGATTTTCGGATTTAGGACGAAATCAACAAAATCAAGCTAGAAAAAGAGGGGTAGGGGCTCCAAAAACGTGATCAACGTGGCTCATGATACCATAGATGATGTAGGGTGGAACCCTATAGCGTTGATCTTTCACGTTTGGAGTGGATCCTACGGGGAGACACGAAGAACGAGGGGAAGAACACGAGGAAATCACGGGGAGGAACGAGGGAAAACACTCAACCAACAAGGAATCGGTCACACAAATGCTAGATCAAAGAACACAAAGAGATACACGAGATCCAAAGTCAACAAAGGGGCGATACAAGCGGTAGCCGTTCTTCTCCGTGAGGAGGGCTTGAATCCACAAGGGATCTTCCCATGAGGGGTCTTGAATCCGATAGGATCTTCTCCGAAGAGGCCGCGGTCTCTCACGAGGAGGAGATCCGATGGATAATGACTCTATCTCTAACTTGAGCTAAATCAACGCTAACCTAGAAAGAGGAAGGGGATGGAGTATATGTAGTCTAGGGGCGAAGAGGTACATGGGTCTCGGCCCTTCTTTGTCTTGCGCAGAGCGGAGCCGGATGTCCGGCGTCGGCCGGATGTCAAGAACCGAGGCGCCGGATGTCCGGCTGGGGGCGGATGTCCGGGCTGGCTGGGTCTTCCAGCCTTAATCGGGTGCGGGCGCGGATTTCCGGGCGAGGGGCTGGATATCCGGGGCTTCGTGGGAGGCCGGATGTCCGGGGCCTGGGGGGCCGGATGTCCGGGCCCTGTGGTCTTTCGGCTGCTGTGGTGGGCGCCGGATGTCCGGGCTGGGGCCGGATGTCCGGGCTTGCGGGAAGGGCCGGATGTCCGGGCTGACGCCGGATGTCCGGGCTCTGCAGGCTTTCTCCCGTTTCTCTCGTCGGGTTCCTTCATCCTTGTACTTGGGGACTTGTCCATCATTCTGAGCATCTCGAGAGGGTCTCCTTGGTACCTAGGAATGCATAGAGTCCTCGCCTTTGGTAGCAACCATGTCTCACTCGAATGGAAAGGGGAATCATTTAGGATCAGGTTCACCTTGTGTCCAATGGCGAATAGTCGAGGTCTCATCTCCTGTATCCTTGGGGCTTGGAGAGTAGTCGGAGTGTACATGGTGATGAACGTGGGATGCTCCGCATCACCTTTGGCTTCACATTGAATATCTTCAGCCATAAGCCGAAGTGTGGGGGGGGGGGGTGCGGAGTAAAGCCTCACACACGACAATAAACTCCGAGATATGGAGGAAAGAGTTCGGGGCTAGATCATAGAAATCTAGCCCGTAATAGAACTATGAGCCCCGGACGAAGGGATGGAGTGGAAAACCTAGCCCTCTAAGGAAATGGGGAGGAAGGCGACCCTTCCACAGGCTCCGGAGTGGGGATGATCTGACCATTGCTGGGGAGCCTATGTGCAATGGTTGCGGCTAGGTATCCCCCACTCCGGAGATCCTTTATCTCCTTCTCCGTGACGGAGGAGGCCTCCCACTTGCCCTTGGAACCGGATCCGGCCATGGTCGGAGGAGGTGGTGGTGGTGAGGAGGATGAAAAATTTCTTTCGGGCACTGAGAGATTGGGAGATTGGAATTCATGGGGAAGAGAGGAGAAATCCATTACCCTCTTATAGGCAGTAAAACTGCCAACAGTGCCCCCACTTATGCCTTGAAACTCGCTTGTTCCCAACATGGGCATGCGCCGTAAACGGTTGGATTACCCAAATCTTATGGATGAGCAATCCCGTAATAAGTGGGCACATTCTCAGTTTTCACGAGACGGGCCAAGAGGGCTTGACCTCGAAATACAGAACGCAGGGTGTGAAAACGGTTCAAAACGTTGAAGGGTCAAGTCTGACGCTTCACCGTAAAAAGTTGTCAGTAAAGACATTGTTCCTATTTTTTTATATATCCTGCCTTCGCGGATAAGGGTTGTGTTAATTATGCAAAGCCGAGTACAATTTTTTTATATAGGAAAGCTGATGTATATTGTTCAGGAAACCCGCCTCGGAATGCCGAAGATAATCTACGCGCCGAACACATCGTCATTGAGGACTGGTTTAAGGGCTACTGAGGGAGTCCTGGATTAAGGGGCCCTCAGGCGTCCGGTCTATTGGACATGGGCCGGACTAATGGGGCATCAAGATACAAGGAAGAAGACCACCTCCCGTGTCAGGTGGGGACTCCCGTATACGTGGATGGCAAGTTTAGGTGTCCGGATATACTATTTCCTTTCTGTTAAACCGACTTTGTACAACCCTAAACCCCTCATGTGTCTATATAAACCGGAGGGCTTAAACCGGAGGCAGGATCATAACATTACTAGGATAGCTGAGCTAGGGTTTAGCCATTACATCTCGTGATAGATCAACTCTTGTAACCCCTATACCCTTCGAATATAATCAAGCAGGAGTAGGGTTTTACCTCCATTAAGAGGGCCTGAACCTGGATAAACATTGTGTCCTTTGTCCATTGTTACCATCGATCCTTAGGCGCACAGGTTGGGCCCCCTACCCGAGATCTGCCGGTTTTGACACCGACAGTGACCTTGAGCCGACCACGCGCGTAGTACTCACCCTCCATCGCACACACCATGCGTCCATGGCCTCCCCGTCGTAGATGGCCGCCAGGACGCCGATGGCGCACTCGTGGCCGCGGTCGGACATGTCGTCCATGGCACACGCCCGGACGGACATGGCCAGGGCCTCCCTGCGCACCGCCGAGGCGTCGCCGGCCGCCGTGCACAGCAATTCCGGCGCCGCCAGCGCGTGCTCGTCCGTGGACGTCGGGGCCTTCCTTCCTACGCCGCACCTGGTCACCGAGGGCAAGCTTGCTGCTCCCCATGATGGCCCGAGCCGCTGCACATGGATGCCAGAGCCGAGGAAGAACGGCACAGTCGACGACTGCTCGGGAACGGGTCTGGCGAAGGGAGGCGGGGATTTGGTGGTCGATTAAGAGGGGAAGGAGGGGGCCAACGGGATATGGAGACTGGAGGAAGTAGTGGGGACGCGCCGCGATGGCTCCCTCGCTGGATCAGGCGACGGGGCGGAGAGCAAGCGGAAGTTAGCCCTCCGGCCTCCACTACCCAGCGGCGGCGTACGGTGAAAGAGAGAGATTAGGAGGAAGAAGAAAAAGATGGCAGGCTAACAGGTTGGACCCATGTCCAACTTGGCATATGTGTCCACGTATGCATGCCAATTCAGCCTGACTGGTGGACCCAACCTGTTAGGTTCACTGTTTATGTGAGCTCAGTCGACCATTAGTGCTTTGTGTTATTGGTTAGGCGCAGAGTTGGTGGTTTTTTGTGCCCTGGCTCAAATGTGGTATTAAGTTGTTACCCTAGCCCCAACTGTGCTGGTTTTGGGTAAATAACTCGGCGCAATTTGTGGGACTCACCATCAGTTCCAATACTTCCATGATCTGGAAGATGTGGGCTCCTCCAAAATGCAAGTTCTTTGCTTGGTTAGTTCTCCAGAACCGAGTCTGAACGGCCGATCGTTTGTCTCGACGGGGATGGTCCAATTGCAACCTTTGCCCCCTTTGCAAGCAAGTTCAAGAGTCTGCTGCCCACCTGCTATTTCAGTGTAGATTCATGAATAGAGTTTGGAACGAGATTACCGTTTGGCTGGGAATCCACAATTGCTCACCAATGACTTGGCGAAATGAAGTTTCGGTTCGAACTTGGTGGCAAAAGGCAGTGAGCAACGCGGATCATAATAGAAAGGCTCTTGCCTCCGTTATGATGCTTGTCTCTAGGGATGTAAGTGACAAATAAATGGCGTACACAATCCCATTTAGTTAGTTTTTGCTAGCTTGATAGTTCATTTTTCTCAAACAAACAAAAAACCTTTTTGAACTATCATATCATAAATGGACTTTAAACGGGATTAAACGGGACCCGGTTGACATCCCTACTTGTCTCATGGGAGATATGGAAGGAATGAAATGCCAGAATTTTTCGCAACACTGCAGCTCCGGCCACAGTTGTCGTCACGAGAATTAAAGAGGAGGCCCATCTTTGGACTTTGGCTGGGGGCAAGCATTTGAGTAGTCTTATGTTGCGAGAGTGGTCTTTTCTTTTGGCCGCGTTGCGGCGTATGTCTAAACCTCCGCTCTTAATTAATGAAAATGGCAAGTCTTTTGCCTGGTTTCAAAAACAAAAAAATTACCCACACACCTCTTTGACATACTGTGTGTTGGTCTCGGGTAAGTTAAACCAGAATACCGCAATGCCGCACGTTACAAAATTAGACCACACCAGACAATCCATCGAGTGAAGAGCAATTTTCATTGGCAGCTTTAACCATGCATGGCAAACCATCAAGATGCCCCCGCCTTGCCCTCCTAGCCTTCGCATGTTCACCAGTAGCGAGTGGCCAGAAACGAGCACCGTGTTCTTAGCAACCCCACTCCTCCGGCAATGTCCTGGGGCGCAGCGAGCAAGCTATTCTTGCAGAACACACCCACGCACGCGCGCCCCCCATGATGGCCCAGCCTAGCCTCCTCCTCCTCCTCGCCGCAGCGGCGGTCCTCTTGCTGTCACTCTGTGACGCACACAACAAGCTCGCCAAGAAGAGCGACGATGTTGTCAACGGGCCCCTCCTCACCTCTAAGCTCAACGCCAAGCGCACGCTGATCGTCGGCCCCAACGACGAGTTCAAGACCATCCAGTCCGCCATCGATGCGGTGCCGGACGGCAACTCCGAGTGGGTTGTCGTCCACCTCCGCGCCGGCGTCTACGCGTACGTATGCATGCACGCACAATTATTCGTTCATGTGGACGCAGCAGCGCAACTAGAAGAAGGCGTGTGTTTGTTGGGTGTGGGTGGGTTTTCACAAATGCGCGCGTTATCGTATGATTGCAGGGAGAAAGTCGTGATTCCGGAGACGAAGCCGTTCATCTTCGTGAGGGGGAACGGCAAGGGCCGGACGTCCATCTCCTACGAGTCCGCCTCCCCGCACAACACCGAGTCTGCCACGTTCGCCGTGCACGCAGACAATGTCATCGTCTTTGGCATTAGCTTCAGGGTGCGCTCCTAGTTGCTTTCCTCTTCTTTCTCTTCCTATTCTCGAATTGCCATCGTGTGTAAAACTTCGTCCGAAGAACTTACTTTCATGTGTGTGCACAGAACGCGGCGCGCGCGGGGCTGCCGAACAACCCGGAGATCCGCACGGTGGCCACCATGGTCAGTGGCGACAAGGTGGCCTTCTACCATTGCGCCTTCTACAGTCCCCACCACACCCTCTTCGACAGTACTGGCCGCCACTACTACGAGAGCTGCTACATCCAGGGCAACATCGACTTCATCTTTGGCGGCGGCCAGTCCATATTCCAGTGCGCGGAGATCTTCGTGAAGCCCGACCGGCGGACGCCGATCCTGGGGTCCATCACCGCGCAAGACCGCAAGGAGGAGAGCGGCAGCAGCGGCTTCGTCTTCCTCAAGGGGAAGGTGTACGGTGTCGGGGAGGTGTACCTGGGCCGTGCCAATGAGGCCTACTCGCGCGTCGTCTTCGCCGACACCTACCTCTCCAAGACTGTCAACCCTGCCGGCTGGACCAACTACAACTTCTCTGGCAGCACCGAGTATGTTACGAACGCACAAACAAATTTAAACAACGATCAAGCATCCGACCGATGAATTGACTGCAAATCTTGAAATGATCAATAATATGTCTGTGCTTGCTTTGATTTTGCAGACACGTGATGCTCGGGGAGTTCAACTGCACGGGGCCGGGGGCCGACAGATCGCAGCGTGTGCCATGGTCGCGACAGTTGGACCAGGCGGAGGCAGCCAAGTTCCTCACGGTCGACTTCATCAACGGCAAGGATTGGCTCCCAGCGTTCTACTACTGATCATCAGACTCAAAGAACATTAAGTGCTTACTTGTTGCTTGCTTGCTACTCCGTCTTGTAATCTTCATCTGTTACGTAGGTCTGCATGTTAATCTACATGTTAGTTAGTGAAGTAAGTGTAATGAGGCACCTTATCGAAAGTGTACGTGACACTGTCACCTGTATCATCGCTTAGTTGGGAATTTGTCATCTTAATCTGATGAACTTCATGGAGCCACACCCACGCATACTCAGACGGTCCAAGGGCGACTGCCAACATGGAATATTAGGTGCGATCATGCGGTGAGTACGTCGGTCTCCTTGCCCTTGTTTGGTTTGTGCGAACTCTCATTCTTACTAACTAACTAATAAGATGACAAAATCTTTTGTCCATTTCAAAAATGAATTATCTGCACCACCGTACTGTATTGACATAGCAAACAAATATAGTGTATTGACATACGGTTTGGCTAATCGACTTTTAGTGAGTTTGATCTTGTTGTTCGGCAGAGTCCTCCCCATGCCCATAAAAAACTTGACTAGTAGGTGGATAGAAGCATCACCATCTTTGTATATGATTTCGTTAAAGCCTGAGGTTTTTGCACTTGAAATCCATGAGGTCCTGAGAAGATGTGTGAATGTGTTTCCCCATCTTTTTAAATATAAAATCTGAGACCTGATGAACAACATATAAGAATTAATTAGAGACTAAATTGTGCTATGGTTATAGTTGATGAAAGAAGCAGCAGTAGCACCTTGCAGCAGTGCAAGTGAGCTTCTCCAGTTTACGCGAGTTTCGCGGGTAAGGTTCCGGCCCCATGAAGTCATCAATAATATACCACTCGTCCAGGGACAAGGTCCTCAGGTTTCTCGAATACAAGAAACATCCAATAGTCCTTACGACACATCAACTCTAACCCAAGCGGGTTTTTCCCTTCGGTAAATTGACTCCCATGTCACCTTGCTCTCATGACCCGGGAGGCTTAAACCTAGCCGCCTTTAGAATCTTCCTCGTGTCCCATGCCGCTAGTTCCGTCAGCTTCTTTGCCGGTGGCGGCAGACATTGTTCCCTAAGGGCGCGGGGGCCTCCGGTTGTCCTCCAAGGCTTGAAACACATTGCATACTAAACTAGATGAGTAGATAAAGGATCTCCTTGCTGTAAACCCCTTGAAGGCTTGAAACACAATGCATAATGAAATTGACGCAATTCTCCCTGAAACCAAGTTTTAACATAATCTCCTTCAGAAATGCCACTCTACCCAATCATAAGATTTTTGCATATCGAGTTTGATAGCACACAGACTCTCTTTGACATCTTTGCTCTTTTATATTTTATGGAAGCACCCATAAGCCACTAATACAATGCATGATGTCATTCTACCAGGCACAAATGCTCTTTAGTACGGACTGATAATCTCTTGCAGAAAAACCTTCAGACGAGTTACCACCATTTTTGCAGTAATCTTGTGCACCACATTACACAAACTACTTGCCTAAATTGCGTAACCTTCTGAGTAGAATTAATTTTTGGGATCATAACAATCACAGTATCATTCCAACCAACCGGAATAGTGACATATTTACCGCTTGTAGAACATCTTCAAACATATTGTCCCGCCAAATCTCTTATAAATAATAGCATGGAGTCCATCTGACCCTGGAGCTTTCAGATCAACAAAAACAAAAAGGGCCTTACCAAAAAATCTTCGACAATGTAAGGGGCAAGGAGAGCATTTTTCATGTCAACAGACACTCTTCTTCAAAAAAGGGATGAAACTTCGTAGCTCGGTTACAAAAGTTCTGAAGTGAAAAGATTAGTAAAATAGCTGGTGATGTGACCTTTCAATTCTGTACCGTGCCTCCAAACCCCCGAGTTTTCCAGAACTTTCTTAATAATATTCCTCTTTTTTCTGGTCATAGCAGCATTATGAAAAAAAGAACTATTGTGATCCCATGCATCAGCCATTTTGCTCGCCTTCTCTGTAACCAGTTTTTTTTCTTGGTCCAAAAGATTCTCAATGAGAACAAGAATTTTCTTTTACCTAGAGTGGGAATTGACATTCATAGAACCACGCCTCAGCTTCTCCAACTCATTTTCCTAATTTGTTAATTCTTAGAATATCACAATCCCAAGAATGCAAATCCGCACCACCCGAGTATGCGCCGCAAGAGACGGACCAACACCTGCCATTTTTGCCTTACCCCATGTTGTCTTCACAATTTCCTCAACAGTCTCTTCTTTAAGCCATCTAGCTTCAAAGTGCTTTACACAATACTAAGGTTCGATAAATAAGTTACTATTTTGTGAATGTACAAAATCAAAGGTCTGATGGTCAAATGCACATGTTTACATTGATAGCCGTGACGTGTGGGGATTTATTTGCCCATTCCACATTACAAACTGCCCTGATCAAGTCTTTCCCTGACATCGCCTCTTCTCCAAGTAAAAGGATCCCCAACAGAATCAAATATTCAAAGCCACACTACTTGAGACACTCACATTAATATTTCATCATTGCATCGGGACTCGCATTGCCTCACTCTTTTTCGGACAAGTATAAAATTTCACTTAAATCTCCTAGAACCACGCAAAGCTGAGCTCCCTTTTATGCAAATTATGGATATCATGCCAAAACAAATGAAGAGGACACCAAGTCGGATGACAATACAAACTCATAAAGCGCCATCGTACAATGTTCTTAACCATAAACAAAATATCACTAAAATTAGCTGATGAATAGTTCAACTAAAATAAAATGAGGCCACCGGCCTGACCATCACTCTTCAGTCTTCACTACAAACATGGAATCAAAAGATAAAGTAGAACATAGCTCATCGTCCTGACAAGTCAAATGAGACACTGAAAGGAAAATCAAATCCGCAACAATCCGACCTTGGAGCTCCATGAACTCAAAAATCTGTCGTGTTCGAAAGCATACCATGGCAGTTCCGTCCTAAGATTTTCATTTGTCCCGGCGATCCTCCAATACATCATTATTTGTTGACAGACCTGTTTATAGAAGATCATTTAGACCTATTGAAAAAATAGCATTCCTAGTATTTCATAGTCCCCACGGGACAACTGAAGAAGCTACAATCAAATGCAAAAAATTCTTGTTGCATAGCCAGTAAGAAGATAAAGAAGTAAAACGTATAATATCAACACTAAAAATTTCAATAACATTAGCCCAAACTACTTTAGACATAAGGCATTCAAAGGAAAGATGGTATATATAGATTCTATCTCAAAACAACGTACACACTCCAAAGGCTTGGCTAGCCCCCAATAGATTTTCATAGGTCATGATTTTATTCTGACAAAAGTGCTAGAGAAACCCCCGAACTTTGGGTGGCAAGTTGGGATGCCAAACAACAGGCAAACAATTTGGTTGTACTCCCCTAAAATTCACAATAGCATATAATGATTTAGAGGAGTACACCCCTTTAGACTCATTCAGTCATGTTAGACTATCTCTTGGTTCAGAGAAGACAATAGTCTAACTATACCTTCAAGCTCAGACCATTGGCGGATAAGCTCATTCAAGAATGCTCTACGGAAATAGTACTTAATAGTCTTCATCCCATAGGTCATGATTGTCTTATTTTTCTTGCAGTAGAAATCCCAATACTGTGTAGCTAGAGGAGAATTATAAAACCATATATCTTCCAAAAATAAGATAGATTTACCATCCCCTAGGTGCCATTTGTAACCAAATTTGACAGCTTTCCTAGCCCACATAACTCACTTCCAAAACTGGAAGGGATGGGATGATGCAGCAAAGCACATTTGGGCTTCTAGTATTATATTTAGTATCTATGGCCTAATGTGTATCTATTGATCCATGAGCCAATCAAGCAAATGTCAAGGTCTTGGATATTAGGGATGCCCACTCCCCCATCTTCACTTTTCATACAGATAGAGGCTTGTTAGCTAGATGGATCTTCTGCTCCCCATCACTTTCACTCCACATGCATTTAACTAACCAATATTTATCTAAAAAATAACACACTTTGGACATTTAAGAAAGAAAACATGTAAAAGGGGATACTAGACAAACAAGATTAAACTAGAGTAACTCTACTAGTAATGGAAGAAATTTATCCCTCCAACATGCCATCCCAGCAAGCATTCTATCTATGAGGGGTTGCAATCCCTCTCCTTTCAACTTATCAAAATGTAAAGTCAATCCAAAGTATTAAAACTTCCTTGGATGCATTTCAAAATATCAAAAAAAAGGTTTAACCTCCTTAGGCTTTAGATTTATGGGAACTAACTCACTTTCATGATAATTAACACACATACCAGATACTACCCAATAACAGGTTAATGCCCATTTGAGATTAAGAGCAACTCTCTTATCAGTATCCAAAAACAGCAAAGTGTCATCTTCATATTCCAAACAAACCACCCCGCCATGACAAAAAAATTGGGCATAAACCTAACTAACCTAACATATCAACCTTTAACCAACATCCTAGCAAAAACATCAATGACTAAATTTAAAAGCAACAGGGACAAAGGATCTCCCTCCCTAAGCCCCCTGCCATTGATGAAAAAAACCACTCTCCTCACCATTGACTTTAAAACCCACATATTGTTGTTGAGTGACTTTCCTAATCCAATTTATCCATCTATTGCCAAAACCCCTAAGGCGAGTATTTCATACGGAAAGTGTAGGTTGACCTTATCTTAAGCATTCTCATAATCAATTTTAAAGATCAAACCTTTTTGGCTAGTGAAATGCACGACATGAACTACTTTGCAGTAACTACAGTTTCCAAAATAAACATGCCTCTAACAAAAGCAAATTGATGCTCAAAAATTATTCTACCAATTAGAGCGGCTAGTCTATTTTTAAGAACTGTAGCAAAAAATTTAAAACAACAATTTGGAGACGAATAGGTCTAAATTTCTACATGTTTCTAGCATATTTCTCTTTTGGGATCAGAGCAATCATAGTGAAATTAACCTTAAAGATGTGTAAATCAAGCTCAAACCAGGCCTCGAACATGGCTACAAGATCTACTTTCATGATGTCCGAGAAATTTTTAGAAGATAAAAAGGGCATCCATTAGACCCAGGGGCACAATCAGAGTGTGTATGAAAGATAACATGTTTGGTTTCCTCCTTAGAAAACCTAGACTTTTAACCTAACTTTCTCCTCTTCAGTGATTTTCTCCTCAGGGCCATAAAAATCATCTCTAGGAGGAATCTCAGGTATAGGTTCATATCTAAATACATCTTTGTAGTAATCTGCAACAACTTTCTTCATCTCCACATTACCTGGTTTATTAGGACCATATAGCACATTAATCATCGTTTTCCTTCTCCTCTGATTAGTTATACTCCCTCCGTTTTTTTTTAGTCCGCATATAAGGTTTGGTCAAAGTCAAGCATTATAGAGTTTGACTAACTTTATATTAAAAAATATAAACATTCACAATATAAAATCAATATATTCAGATGCACCATCAAACATATTTTCATACTATATAGTTTTAGTATTGTAGATGTTCATAATTTTTTATGTAAATTTGGTCAAACTTTGTGTAGTTTGACTTTTACCAAATCTTATATGCGGAGTAAAAAGAAACGGAGGGAGTAATACTAAAGTAGGCAGTGTTCCTATCGCTTTCCATGATGTCCCTATCCAAGGATCTCTGCCTAGCTGTAATCTCTTTGTTATTCCAAACCTTATTAAGTTCTACTAGAATAATATCCATCCTATTCTTGAGAGCGGACGTTTGGCTCCCGGGAGCCATGGAGGCCTTTTTTGAAAACAAATCAAAATTCAAACTTTTTAGTTCCAAAAAAATCTGAAAAAAATTGTGCAAGTAAACAAGTATGTTATGTCTATGTGTGTAAAATTTTAGAATGAAAAACGTTGAAATGTGACCTGTACAAAAAAGACAAATTCATGGCCTGGGAGGATGAATAGTATCATGTGTTAAAAAGCCCCAGATTTGTCTTTTTTGCACAGCCCTCATTTCAACTTATTTTGCCCTGAAAATTTACACACATGTGTGTTATGCCTTCATGTATATGTGTGTTTTTTTTTCAGAATTTTTTGAAATGTAGAAAATATGAAATTCAACAAAATTCAAAATTTTCAAAACCGAGCTCCATGGAGCTCGGCCTCCAAAGACAATATCCGTCCTATTCCTCTCATAAAAAGATATATTGCCAGACACAATTTGGATATCAAACATGTCATACTCCTCCGTTAAAAACTTATTATGTTTCCCAAGGGAAGCCTCCAGGTTGGCACTCCACCCTTTAGCAAGCTTCCTAAACAATATCACCTTGTTTTGCCAGATATCCATTAGAGTTGTTGGGTCTAATAGACCAATCCTTAAATACTATCTCTTTAACATAAGGCCTAGTAAGCCACTATTTCTCAAACTTGAAGTTACTCTTGCTTAATTTTCGATCTACACAAGAGTCCCACATAACATGAGTATGATCACTTCCTACCCTAGGTAGAAACAAATATGAGTATGAATTTCGTGGAGCCACACATGCTCAGATGGTCCCAGGGCGGCATTCTTAATTAATAAATTAGAAGAGACAAATCTTTGTTATGTGTTTCCAAAATGAATTATCCTCACCACGATAGTGTATTCTCACCTTGATTCGGCTAATTGACTTTAGTGAGTTCGATCTTGTTGTTTGGCAGATTCCTCCACATGCCCTCCAGAAACTTGACCAATAGGTGGATAGAAGCATCACCATCTTGGTATATGATTTCACTAAGCTTAAGGTTCTCGCACTTGAAATCCACCAGGTCATCGGAAGGGTCTTGAAGGTGTCCCCCCATCTTCTTCTTAGATCTAGAATCCAACACCTATTGACAGCATATAAGAATTAATATTACAGACTGACTAAATTGTGCTATGCTAATATTTGTTGAGAGAAGCAGCGGTGCACCTTGCAGCGGCGCAAAGTGAGCTTCTCCAGGTTTCGCGACTTGCGCAGGTAAGGCTCCAGACCCATAAAGTCGTCCGAAATATGACACTCGTCCAGAGACAAGGTCCTCAGGTTCTTCAATACAGGGAACTCCAAATAATCCTGACGGCACAACAACTATAACCCAAGAAATCAGTTTATATCATTCAAAAACCACAGGATAAAATGGATGCCAAGAAGAGGTGGAACATACAGTGACCCCAAAATGTAACAAGTGCAGGCTTGTGACATTGTAGAGAGCGGCAAGAAGACCGGATTGGTACGCGGTTGTGGCGAGGCCGTCTCCAATGGATAGCTGAATGGATGCATCAACAAGAGACGGCATGGTATGTGGTTCGTTAGGAGCAACAATGGTATCAACATCATAGGAGGTGCCCAAGAGAAGAGAGACAAGAGCAGGAGCATCTATAATGAAGACGAAAAACTCATCGGCGCCGTCCTCATCATAGTTGCCGTCGAGGACCAATTTCTTGAGCGAGGAGGAGACGATCCTGATGTAGCCGGTGGCCAAGAAGCCGCACTCTTGCAGTTTCAAGTCCTCGAGAGCAGGGCAGCAGGAGCTGACATGGCTAGCGAGCTCCGTCGGCTGCAGAGATGACACGTGGGAAAGATGCAACCTTTTGAGCCGGCAAGGCGATGCCTCGCCCAGACCTATGGCGCGGCGGACCAAAGGGGCGGACCACCCGAGGATGCCGCAGCGCAGGTACACCCTCAGGTCCTCCAGGAGAGCGACCTCATGCCCGCGGAGAAGGTTGCCGGTAAAGTTGACGAAAAAAGGCTGCTTGGCGGTGAACTCCCGCTCGTCGATGTCGAGGCACGGCACGGCGCGCCAGAGGTGCCGCCACCTCGCGGACAGCACGCACGTACCGACCGTCTCCAGGGCATTGAGGCGCGACAGGATTTCGTGGAGGAGGTCGTCCGGCAGGGCGCTCAGACGGTCGTTGTCCGCCTCTCCGCCGCCGCCGCCGCCGCCGCCGCCGTCGCCATCTGCAAGGCGCGGACGCTTCGGCTTGGCGGAGGCGTCAGTGGAGGTGGAGCGCCCTGGCCCGAGCATTTCAGTTGGGTTTGGATCGCTGCGGCAGGGAGGATGGGGCGATGGCGGCCGGGTTCGGGGCTGCGCCGCCGCCATGAGTGCCCGAGGAGACGGAATGGAAGCAAGGGAATTTGCCCTAGGGATCCGATCCAAGTCGAGAATGAGGAGAAGGATGGGCCTTGTTGACGACGTATTGGGTTCAGCTGGGGCCGGGCCCAACTAAACTATTATAATTTGACAACAGCACGCTGGTGGGCTGCGGTCCATTTCACTTTCGTTTTTTATTTAACAGATTGAAAGATTTAGGGGAAAGATTTACCCGGTTTTAAGGATTTTGGGGTCAAAATCACACCAAATTGAAGTTCAGGGGGTTATTTGTCTCTCTGGCCACATTTGACGGTGAAAAATTGACTTCTTTCTTAGAGTATCTCCAGCTGTTTGGTCCCCAGGGCGCTGAAAAAGAGCCGCATGGGGACGAACCAGCGCTAGCTTGGCGCGTGGGGGCGACTCCGTTTTCAGTCGTTGGCCCCCAAGTCGCCACCAATATCGCGCGGCTCGGCGACATTTCGTACAAATCTGTGCAAACTCCGCGATCTAGCACGAACTCAGCGAAATTTCATTTAAATTTGTACAGAAAAGATAAAACATCCAAACTACGCCCTACTACTACGCCAAACTACGCTTAGCCAGTGCGCCGCGTCCACCACCCGCCATCTACATGCCGAGAAGTCTGTAGAAACGGGTGTAGTCGCCGCCGTCGTCGTTGTCGTCGCGCGCCCCGCCGTCCCTGCTGCACCCCTGGCCAAGGTCGCCGACGCGCGGTGGGCCGTTGGACGGCCCGGCCCCGTCCTCCTCGTCGCTGTCGAGGACGATGACGCCGCCCTCCTCGCGCCCGCGGCGCCGGGCCTGGAGCTCCGCGTATGCCCGGCGCTGGCGGCGCACCTGCTCGCGGACGTAGTCCTCCTTCGCCCATTTTAGGGCGGCCTCGTCGTCGGGGGCCACCATGTCGACGTGCTCCGGCTTCACGGGGAGCAGGCCCGGCTCGGGCTTCGGCCGGACTAGGCGGAGGGAGCGCGGGGAGGGCCGGGAACCCTCGTTGATGACGAGGGCGCTGCTGCGGGTGTGACGCCCGAGCGGCGTCTCCGGCCAGCTTGACGGGCGGAGCGGCGGGCAGCCGGAGCGACGACGAGATGTCCCAGGCTCCATTCGCCTCGGCGTCCAGGAGCTGCCACGACGGTGAGAGAAGGCCGGCCGCGGTGGGTACTCGAGGCGCGGCATGTTGCCGGTCTCGATGTGCTCGAGGACGGCGTCGAGGGTACGGCCCGGCATGACCCACCACTCGCGCCACTCATCGGTGTTGAGGCGGCCGCGGGGGATGATGCCGTTGGCGGAGGTGATCTGCTTTTGGCGGCGGCGCTCGAAGTACATCGTCCAAAGTGTTTCGCTGTCAGCGGCGTACCTCAGCTCGTTCCACTGCTCTTGCGTCAGGGACGAGCTAATGCAGGCGATCCCGCCCCGTCGCACCGCCCTTTCGGGCACCGGTGGCACCGGGACGCCGGTGGCGCTCAGCCTCCATGCCCCCGGCACACGCATGTCCGGGGGCGCCGGATACTCGGCCTCGTAGAGGAGGCGCGCCTCCGGCTCTTGGAGATGGCGGCGGCCGAAGCCGTTCCCCGCTGGGCGTCGCTGAAACCTCTCGGCCATTTGCTCGTCGGCGGGGAAGGGGGGAGAGTGGTGCTTTTTGTGCGGCGGATGCAAGAGGGATGTGAGACTGTGTGGCGTTCACAGGCGGGGAGGTCGACTTTTATAGCCGCAGTGGGGCCGCGAGAGGCTGCATGGCGGACGACACGTGGCGGGAGCGGGCGGGACGCGCGTCGGTGGCGCCTTCATTGCGCCGCCCGTGAGGCATCAATGGAGGCTGACCGACGCAGCATCGCGGCAGCCTTCGCCAGCCTTGCCATTGATTCCTGCGGAAACCGAGGCGATGAGGACGACGAAGCGGCGTCTCGCTGAGTCGGCGAGGCCAATCCTTGTTCATGCCAAAATCGCGTCCCCGACGCCCCCCAACGCGCCGGGTTCGGCCTGGGTCTGTCGGCGCCAATTTCGGGCAAAACCGACGAAAAACGGGCTCCTGTAGACGCGACTGGGCCATTTTCTGGACGCCGGCGCGAAAAAATCGGTTGAAAAAGGGGGACATGTTGGGAGCGCGGCCCGAGATGCTCTTAAGCGGGAGCCCCTAGCTACCACTCTCTGCTGCAGGTTGTACTCGCACGCACTAGGAGCCGGGCTAAAAAGTAAAGCGCCCAGCGGGATCGAACCGAGGATCTCGTCCTGGGGACATTGCGTTACTACCAATAGAGCTAGCAAGCTTTTAACGGTCGCCATTCAGCGCAAACCCCATTTGAAATGGATGGTGTGAGTTTGTCAAATGCTCGACAAGCCGCTAGATTAGCGGCGCATAAACCATGTTCGTCAACCAAGTTTGTTCAGTGGTCGTAACGTAATTGGTTAGTGGGGAAAAACCGGGCTGGGACTCAAAAGAATTTGGCGAAGTGTTTGTTGCTGAACGAGGGAAGTGGAAAGACAAAGAGGGATAGGGAGCTCGCCTCCTTCTTTTTTGTAATTGCCGGAATTGTACGACGACCCTTCTTGTTCCAGGCATACGACCCTGAGGCGTGACGGTGTCACTTTTCCGGCCCGGTAAAGTGATAGTTATAAATAAGAATAAGAAAGAGAAGCGTGATGTTGTCGTGTTGTCAGCAATCAAATTATCGTAAATAGATAGTACGGTTGCGTTGTTTCAATTTTTGTTTGTACTTTGATTGCTGTGCCTGCAGCTCGATCTTGGCAAATCTTTCAAATGGATGTCAAAAATGCTTTCCTTCATGATGATCTACATGAGTTTTTTCTATATGCAGCCACCTCTGGGTATTGAAGTTCCTGATGCTCATGTTTGTCGCCTTCTAAAGGCCCTCTATAGAAAACAAGAAATTGATATCATTCATTCCAGTTTATTTGATACCCACTTAAAGTTTCTATCAAACCATGTCTTTTTCTTCGAACGTCAATCTCGTAGGAATTTCGAGTGGAATTGTGGTATTGAAGGGCGAAGCCTTTACTCTTTGACTTGTTTCTTTGAATATAACATAATATTGACTGCGCACTTCGAAAGACCCTAGGTTTCGGCTTTTTCCACGGTTCCGTAACGGTAGGTTTCGGCTCCTCGCTATATCCCTTCCGCTCCTACAAAGGACGCTGCTGAACCGATAGAATTTGACGAGCGAGCAATACCATAACTTATGGTATCTGACCAGTGTGAAGCATTAGCCATCCAGGGAATGAAACTATGCGACTACCTGCGCTGTCACACGGCTCCATTTATCGAAGAAAGGGATAAGACTGCTGCCATTAAGGCAATGAAATTGACGAGGAAGAGTCAGGAGTTTGGCTGCGCCAAAGCAGAGGAACGGAGGGAAGCAGCCGCCGCTGCACGGGTCCTGCGCATTATCAAAACCAGGCAATGTAGTCAATGAACAAAAGTTTCGTCTACCACTAGGGTTCTTCATATGCACAGTCAGCTTAGATCTTATTTTAGTTCGGTACGAAACAATTATCGAGCACAGATCCGATTTTTTTTCTGGAATTTCAAATGCTTTTTTTTAACCTGAATGTTTCGTGAAATGCAATTAATTTTGAAAACCATGAAAATCTTTTTATAAAATTGCCACAATTTCGGAAATCATGAACATTTTTTTGAAACAGGGACATTCTGTAATTCCAGAACAAAATTAGAAAAGGTGAAAAAATTAAACTCCTGAACAAAAAATTAAAACGTTTCAGTTTTTTAATCTGCAAACTTTTTTTGAAACAGGAACATTATTTGAAAATACTGAAAAATGGAAATATGGACCTTTTTAAAATATTCTGAACAAGTTTTCAAAACAGAAACCATTTTTGAAATGTTGTGATAATTTTGAACGGAAACATTTTCAGCATCTTTTGAAATATGCGAACAATTTTTGATTCTGGAACATTTTTGAAACTCCTGCAAAAAAGTTAAACGTGAAATATTAAAAATTTGTCACCATTTTTGGAAAATGGGGACATTTTTTGAAATTCTGAACATTTTTCGAAAAATTGTGAAATTTAGAACCAAAACATTCGCAACAATTTTTCAGAAACCCGAACAAATTTTGAAAATCGTGCACTTTGCTGTATTTACAAACAATATTTAAAAACATTATCATTTTTAAATTATTGAACATTTTAAAGAAACACAATTGTTTTCAATTTCTTAACATTTTTCGAAAACATGCACATTTTCTGAAAAACGTGAACATTTTTTGGAAAATACGAACAATTTTTAAAAACAAGTACCTTTTTTTCAAACATAAACAGTTTTTAAAACTGACAAACAATATTGAAAACATGAATGATTTTTCGTAACACGAACATGTTTAAACATTTGCGAATTTTTTGGGAAAACACGAACATATAAACAAACAATTGGAAAAGGAAAAAAGAAAACGAAAATTGGGAAAAAAGAAACAAAAACAGGCAAAATGAGAGACAAGCAAAAAGAGAAATAGGAAAGAATAAAATTTTGTGGGCTACACCTGGTTCTGGATCTTCCTTTTGGAAGAGCGGTCACATGGGCACTTGATGCAACTAAACCATTTTGTACGTGGGCGGTTGCTGGTCGTAATAGTGTCAGCTATTGGCATGATTTGTGGCTGAGAGATTTCTCTGTTAAAGCATTTTGGGATCTGTTTATCATTTGTATTCAGCAAGAGAGCACTTTACCCCAAGTTTGGGATCGTCACCAATTGAAATTAACCTTCAAGAGGTGTGTGGATCAAAATGGCATTGCATTGTGGCATGAACTGGTTGATTTGGTTAAACCTGTTGTCCTCACATCTGCCCCTGACACTCTTAAATTGATGCTACATGCTAGTGGCTTGTACTCAATCAAAAACATTTTACGAGGTGGTCTACTATGGTGGTATGATTTCGCAGGTTAAGAGTAAGTACAATAGAGTTGAGTCAGTGGGCTATAAGGATTAAACTAGTATATTTCTACTTAGTTGAAGGAAAGAGAAGAGGAGAGAGAAGGTAAGCGGGCTGTTCGTGAAGAGTCAGCTCTATCACGTGCTCCTAGGCACTTTATGAGAATGATAGGTGGGCCACATAAAAAAAGTAATACACTCTTTTGATCTATTATTGTACATGTTGACTATAAGATGGGCTGTAGATGACATGGCATTGGCTTACAGCCAGCAACGCCCCCCGACACTCTTAAATTGATGGTACATGCTAGTGGTTTTTTCTCTGTGACGTGCCAAGATCTCCTCTGGATATCATTCAGTTGTGGTCTCAAGATAAAAAGAATGAGACTTTTAATTTGGTTTGCTCGGCTTCCTTATGGAGCTTATGGTCTTTGCAGAATGAATTTTGTTCTCAAGGTCGCACTTGGCAAAAATGAATCATACTGCTAGACCACCATAGAGGGGAGCTACCCCGCATTGCATGGGCTTGATCATGCAGTGAACGCCATGGATGGAGAACAAGTGTCAGACCCTAGTTGCCAACATCAACTGGTTTCGTTGATGGACGTGTTGTGTGGCTGGGTGATGTTGTGTTGTTCTTTGTAGTTTGTGATTGTTGTGACAAAAACCCTACTTTGGGTTGTCTGGTCAGCTACTCATACTTGACTTTGTTCCTATGGGTTTCATTCAATAAAGTTGGATGGAAGTGGGGGAAGAGAGCATCGATTTGGAGCCCGGGCTCAGCTGAACCCGAAATCCCGCTTGTCCAGTTCAGGCTCAGGATGCGAACAAATCCAGCTGGCGTGTCAGTTGTGAGCCGCGATAAGTGATTCAGACGCTGGGTCTGCCATGGCTGAGAAAGTTGGAGAAGATGGAAATGCTGGTGCGCGAGTAGGGGCTCGCCGTTGACCTGCTACTTCTCCGATGGGGTCATCTCAGTCCACTGACAGAGTAAATCCACAGGCGCCTGGCTAGACAAAGCGGTATGAGGCAAAAATACAGTATTTCTTTTTTTTTTTGACTGTTGTACGTGCGTGCATGTGTAAATTGCTGATATGCATGGTGGACAATATGGTTTGCAAAAAAAAAGAACTGATGAAGAAAGGCTTCCGAAATTGCACAATATTTTCTTTTAAAATTAAATAGACAATGACCAGAATTTTAATCCTGAAAAATGTGTACATTTACAAAATGCAGGCTTCGCCTAGGCAGTGCGCCGCCGGACAGGGCCCCATGCCCATCCAGGATGAGTGCACTCAGCTTTCTATGTGCAAGTATGCAAAGCAACCTGACAAAAGCGTAGTACGACCAGAGCTAGGGCTAAGCTTCGATTCTTTGGGCGAGGCCTATGATTTCTATAATCTGTATTCCTGAGAGATCGGTATTGGGATATGATATGGCAAGAGTCGTTAAATGCTGAGAGGATAAAATGCATGCAATAAATTGTCTGTGGTTGCTTAGTAAGTCATGAGACATAGTCAGAAACCATAATATTCTGTAAAAGCTTTCACAGATGCGATAACTGATGTATGGTTTCTTTGCTGCTGATTGCCATGCAGGGAAAACCTGAAGCTGAGAACAGCAGGTCGTGCAGATGCGAGTGTCCAGCCCTGATTAGACTTCTGCATGCATCGAACAACAGCTGGTACATCATGGAGCACCGCGAGAACCACAATCACGGAGTACACTGGCCTTCACACAAGCATATCGATGTGTACACGAAGGATTCGATAAGGCAATTGAGGGAAAATAATGGGAACCTGGGGAAGGTGTACAGCATAATTGGTAGCTTCTTTGGCTCGGTTGAGAAGGTGCCCTTCAACAAAAAGGACTCAGGAATATATGTGGCAAAATTAGTCGTGAACAAGCTGATGATGATGTGCGCAAGACGCTGGAAGTGTTTGCTTACATCCGCTCTAGTGACCCTGGGTTCACCTATGTGGTACTGGCAGACAAGACCAACAAAGTAAAAAATCTTATGTGGGCTAATGGGAGCAGTAGAATGCTGTATAACTTCTTTGGCGATGTGGTCACCTTCGACACGACATACAAGGCAAACCTGTATGACATGCCATTCGGTTTATTCGTGGGAGTTAACAATCACTATCAAAGTATTATTCTGGCGGGGGTGTTGATGTGTGATGAGCAAGAAGAGAGCTTCGAGTGGGTGTTCGCAGAATTTGTGCGTATGATGAGCGGTCCTGCCCCGAAGACAATACTAACAGGTCAGTTGCATTGTAAACCAGTTAGACCTATGTAGAACGCATGTATTTTGGAGAAAGATGTTTTTCCTTTGAAATAATTACCGATTTTGACAGTAAGAAGTGCCATTTGAATGCCAGAGGTATAGAAGTGGCGATTGGGAAGACGTATCCTGGCACTTTACACCGATGGTGCAAGTGGCATGTCCTGAAGAAGGCGAAGGAAACATTGGGTCCACCTTACACGAACAAGAGTGATTTTCAGGATGAATTTCACAAGGTTGTGAACCACATGTTGACTGAAGATGAGTTCGAAGAAGCTTGGGGGTGCTTTTGGATAAATACAATCTGAGGAGTCACACATACATGACACAAATATATGAAACTAGGAGAAAATGAGCCAAGCCGTACTTAAGAGGTGTGTTTTGCACAAAAATGACAAGCACACAGAGAAGTGAGAGCGCAAACCACATGCTGAAAACTTATATCCCCCGCAAGCCCAATGCATGTTTTTGTTAGGCAGCACATGAGGTTGCTGTATGACCGCGAGTGTGACAGAAGCTATGAGGAAAAGAGGACCATGATTGTACTATGATGAACGGTGATCGTTGTTGTATGAAACTTGATGAAATAAATTAGTTGCCTACATGCTGTTTTGCATAGACCCTTTTGAATATGTATAACTGCAAATTTCTGAAGGATGGAGCATTTCATCAGTCTCGCTGTTTAGGTCTGTAGGTGACAATTGCATGTCATTTGGTGCGTTTCCTCAAGATGTGCTGCGTTGACACATGTCCGTCATGCATCACCAGCGTGCCGAGGTAGGTTTTGTGTGGCACTCTCGTTTCAAAATCAAATGAACTGGTAGGCAGAGTAAATGCATACGGTGCTCTGGCTGACCCAAAATGCAGTTACTAAACAGTAAGATAGGGCCACCTAGAAGCCACCACGCGATTTGGCACTGTCAACCATCGGATTATACTACAAACGCGCTAGATCTTCTGGTCGTCCAAAGCCTCCTTCCGCGTGCTACGCTGACCTGCGACCTAAACGGGCTGCTGCTCCGCGGACCAACTAGGCTTGCTTTTCGTTAATTTGGGTTAGCGGGCTTGATAAGGAGACCGAGATTCCAAAAAATAAGTACTACTACTAGATAGGAGACCCGCTCGACCCTCAAGATTGCTACTCTTTCCTCCCGACCCATCTCTCTCACACGGTATCTGACAAACCCTTGGCCGCGCCGCCGCCGTGTCCTCCCGCTCCACTCCATTACCCCTGAAGTAGGGGAATTATGCAGCGATGCACAAGAACGCAAGAGGAGCAGCCGGTATCCAGCATCGATGCAAGACGGGGCTTCCCTCCTCGCCCCAACCGCCGATCTCGCCCACCTGCTCCTACCTTTTCATCGGCTTGTGCAGACATTGAGGAAGGCCTTCGCGGAGGTGTGTTGTGTCCTCCTCGTTGCAACCTTTATCTCCTCTTCTCATTTGTCCAAATCCTAACCCAATCGCCGTTTGAGATTGTCTCCCCAACGGGGAAGAAGGGCAGCCATTCTCACATGTTGATCTCGGTCGATGGCGAGAGTAGGGGTGGAGGAGACCGGCTACAGGCAGTTGTGGTTTGAGTTCTTCTGGTCATGGAAATATAGACATATTTTTTCCCGTGCTGCAGCTGCACTGCCCATCCTGCATCTTCATCTTGGAGCAGATCCTATCTTATTGAAACTCAGCACATCATGCCGTGACCAAGTGATGCCAGAATGACCATCAGCTGTATAGGATGAAGCTGAATGCTTGGATGAGGCTTGTCTCTGCATGGTACGAGGTCTGCTATCTTTGTCATTTAATATCTCATGAACAATGCAGGTAATGACTCATCTACAAAAAATGTTGAATTTGATCAACATTTAAACTATTCATTGTTGTTGCCAGTTTCTTGGCATGAGTAAAATAATATTATTTGTGATTCTTCTCACTCTATTTGTCATGACTCATAAATCAGAATCAGAAATGCAAAGTTTGTTCTTCTGACACTATTTATCCTGATTTAAATTTTATCATATGCTTCTACCAACTTTAATTTATATCTTTATTTTCTATAAAAAATTGTGGGCGCGGCAACGCGCGTCTTCATGATCTAGTATAAGATAAGGCGCAATGGCTAGCCTGCTTTGCGTCACTTCCCCCTCTTGCCACTGGCTCAAAAGAGTTTGAAACTAGCGACAGCTTGGGATGGGGCGATCGTTTGTTCAATCGGCGACGAGCTGCACAACATGCAGGTCTGGAGGAGGGCGTGACCAATTCGCCGTCTCGGAAGATCGGGTTAGTTCCCCTCCCCGCTTAACCCATCGCTCTGGACTGATTTCTAGAAGAGGTTGAGCGGCGCGTGGTGACTGAAGCGAATCTGCTGCTCGCAGTCATCTTCATCCACAAGCATGGATTCAGCGTCAAGCGCCTGGAGTACAACGCAGCTGCCGGCGATAGTTGACACTGGTGACAGAGAGGTGAGCAATAGAATCGGGTCTCTGCTTGTCTGACGGTGTCACCATGATGGCTCAGAAACAGTGCCGAGCCATCTCCAGCCCGTCTGTCCCGCAACGGCAGCTCGACACTCTGCTGCAATGAATGCGTCGCTGCAACGGTCACAAAAAGGGCATATACGGATGGGAAATACAACGGGGAGCACTGAATCCACATGCGAGCCATCGGTCTGGATTTCGAGAGCAGCTGAGCTCGGGCTCAGAAGCAGATTTTGGTGGGGGAACCCTTTCTTTATAAGAAAAACAAGTATGTTTTTTATCATATCTGAGCTACGTGTATCGGAACTTCTTTTGATCATGCCAAAATAATCATGGGGAAACCCCTTTTTCAACCATTGGAATTTATTTTGATCATGTTTGAGCATGTGTGCATGTGTTTGCGGCTCTCATGTGTGTATGGTCTAAAGGTTAGCAGTAGCGTTGGTTTACCCGCGCTACTTCTATACCTACTTAGTAGTAGCGCTTCTTGCAGAAGGCGCTACTGGTAATTACTAGCAGCGCGTCTCTCTGCCCGCGCTACTACTATTATTACGTATTTTATTTCATTTTTATTTTATGTCGTATTCATACACCATTATACAAGTTTTTATACAGTAGCAATTTAGAGGTTGTTATGACTTGGCCACTTAGGATCCATCCACTTGAAACTAATCCGCGGTTCTTTCACCCAATGATATAATAACTCATCATCGTCATGATGATGATCATCATCATATCATTAACTTATCATCATAATACATCATTGTCATATAACAACTCCTCATGATCATCATTTTCGTTGAGACTCCATATAACAACTTGGCCACTAGTCATAATCACAACTCCTCCTCCTCATCATCATCAACTCTAACACATTGTAGCACATAATAATACATTGTACCTAGGACCTACTCCTCTCTCATATGACCTACTACCCTCTCTAAGGTAAAATAATATAAAACAAGATATGCCCTGACTCTCCATTATGGAGAATGGAAACTATCCTCTCTCCAATTCTTGCGCTTCGCACAATGTTACTTCCAAGTAGCTCCCTACGATTGTTCATACATTTTTTTCCATGCTTCGATTGTCATGTCTTTATCGGTTTTAGAAATCTGATATGAATAGCAGTGAAGCCTGGGATGACCTGGCAGTAAGCTAATAACATCAAGGCGACCTTTCGGAAACATCAGATGAGGCACACAATG
This sequence comes from Aegilops bicornis, assembly GCA_021605145.1. NCBI lineage: Eukaryota > Viridiplantae > Streptophyta > Magnoliopsida > Poales > Poaceae > Aegilops > Aegilops bicornis. The sequence continues at coordinate 860,571,039 of CM038671.1, read as the reverse complement.
CTTCGGGATTTTCTGTTGAAAAACATAGTAATAACGTCATAGTTAGCAATGTAGTTTAGCTTTATAAGAATTTATGCAGAAGATGCACGCATGTCATAATAGTAAAAAAATCTTCCCATGCCATCTGCATGGATGTTACCATAGTTTAACACGTGCACTAGTGGCACGTATTGACCATAATGTGCAGGAGTTTGATAATTGATATGGTAATTCTCAACATCAATAAAAAATCAGATAAGATGATTTTTTTCCTGATAAGTTAATTCTGCGCCATCGGTGTAGTAAGTTAATTCTACCATCTTCCATATATTCGGTAGAATTGGAAGTGTATCAACAAGGACCCAAATGTCCATATTCTCTTCGTCGATGTCAGAATCACCAAGATCCAAGGTGACAAGCATGCCCTCATGAAAATCATACATCTTGCAAAGTGCTTCCCAATTTGGGCAACCAAAATGGGATATGCTCTCAAAATTATATAGATTTATAGAAAAATCATAACCATGATGGGTCCTTAGGTGGACTATCTTTGTCTTCATATTTTCATGATCTTCAAAATTCAGCTTCTCCAAGACATAGCGTCTTGCATGGCATGGGATAAGCTAGTCGAATTGTAAAAGACAGAAATTACACGTTGAATAAGCAGAAGTCGTGCTTAATTACGAAAAAACACTTGTTGTCGTTGCGTACCGTTTCAACATAGAAGGTCTCGTGGAGCTTAATATTTAAGCACTGACCTTCTACCAGGTGAGGCCTGTCGCACAGACCCCGGTCGTCACCGCCAGTCGCACTCCGGGTGCCTATCGTCGTCGGACGACATTTCCCGTTCTCATAATTCAAAGATTAAATTTCTAAAATTACATATGTGTACTACAAAAACTAAATGGATCATTATTATTCATCACGGGTTGACTATCGGTCTATCGAGTATTTTCTTGAAAACTCTCAGCTACCGTGGTGTATATATTCGACCGGCGGTGATGGTAGCTCCTCCCTTCGTCCTCGAGTGCATTACACCAAATTGTCTAGCACACGGGAACGATGGAGAAGCTACCCCCACGACAACAGTCGGGATTCTTCGTCCTCTCATATATGGTGGAGACTCTCCCTCACTGATTCCTCTCAGACATTTGTGACCGTCGGTGATGGTCGTTCTTCTCTTCCTTCCCATGCATTACCAAAAGGTCTATCATGAGAAGCAAGAGGACGAACGACCGCCACGACAACAGTCGGCATTCTTCTTCTCTCATATATGCCGGAGTCCAGTGGCGGAGACAGGGCCCCCCTGACATTGGGAATTTGCTAATAATTCACTGATGAACATAAGGAGGGACGAGGGCGCGACCGGAGGAGGAGGGAGGAGGACGGTGGGAGGAGGGTCGCGCATACCGAGGAAGGAGGAGCGAGGACGGCGGCGGCAATGCGGCGGCGGGGGAGGGCCGAACATCGGCGGCGGCGGACGACGTGCGTGGGAGAGTGTGAGAGTGGGAGTGGAGAAGGGGAGAGTGAGGGGCGGTCGGTGGAGAATATAGGATGGGTTTAGCAGTAGCTCATGTTAGGCGAAAGCGCTACTGCTAAATTTACCTAGTAATAGCGCGTTTTAGGAGAAAGCGCTACTACTACACTTAGCCTGGTGGCAACGGTGTGGCAACGCACTTTGTCCTTGCCGCCTTATGTGGACACGCCGCCATCGCTAAATACCGGTAGCACGTTGCTTTACCCCGCGCTATTGCTAACATTCTGTGTATAAGGTTTTCCCTAGTAGTGATGCTTCTCATGGTTAATTAGTATATTAAAATTTTGTTGGAGCTTATCATGTAATTAGCATCTCGAGGACAAAATGTTATTATCTGGTGAAATCCTCAAATGGTTAGGTTTTTTATGGTGAAACCAGCCCACCAGGATTTAAGTCCTAAACTTTGAATGGTGTCGGCTCAGTATCTTGAGGATTCTCATAGGGATAAAGTGTATGTTCATAGAAATGATTATATGTGCATATATATAACCATCTGCGCTTTACAACAACTAAAAGAAGAAATGTTCTTATTTGGACCGGTACTTTAAGCTATGTTTGTTCTGATCTCTCTTTTGATTGTTGTGGCTGACGTGCCTTCCTACTTGCCTGTCAAATTATTACGTCCAGGTTGCTTTTTTCTCCGCCATTTGCTTTAGAGCCCACTCCTCATAATTGGTCCAATAAAGTTTTTGGTAAGTTTTGCTGCATTCTTATTGATTTTTTCAACTTATCTTATAGCAATAGACTTATTAGACGATACGTAAAACGATTATCCATGTGAATGTCGAGTGGCGCGAGGCACGAATTTAGTTCTTCTTTTTTGAACACGATATAGACACAGATTATCATGGGCTCGTACATACACTCACTTTTACGAACATTTTGAGATTTACGAAATCACCATAGACATCTCGTAGTTAACGGGAAGACTCCTCCTACTGAACGAACATCGCCGAAAAGTCTGAAATAATAAATTCAAAAAAATGCGAGCTTACTGTCCCATAGTCATCTAACCACAGGTTGGTTCGTGTCGCCCCCGATTCCAATTCTTTAAAGAAGGACCATTGAGGCCCTAGCATGAAGACTTCCCAACTGTTTATTACAACAAAGTTTGCCCGGCTCCCATGAAGGAGGGGCGATGACGGCAGCGCGCCTTTGACTCGCTCCACTGCTTGTAGTCGTCGCTAGGTGGTTCATGGATCTGGTTGTAATTTTTATTAGCTCTAGTGCTCTCTGTACTGCCATGGTTAATGAATAGATTGAAAATTTCTGTCCCCTAAAAAAAAGATTGAAAATTTCTGTCACGCAAAAAAAGTGCAACAATCTGGACGCGACACGACTAAGCAGTAGGAGTAGGCGAGCGGGCCCCATTTAAATTACGCAGTACGCTGGTGACGGTGACGTGAACGGCCGAGAGAGAGATTCCAAGCCAGGCGTAGGGCCGGACGCGCCAGCTAGCGACAAACCAGCTTCAAATTGACGGCCGATATTTCTCCGAGGAGAAGAGGACACCCCACACGTAGTAGGTCGGCAGAAAGCGCAGCCAATCGGCCATGCACAGCTGACTGCATCATTAGTGGGTGGTACGCTTTCCCTTTGCCGGCGCATGATAAAAGGAGAAGTTTCTTTCGCTTATTCTGGAATCCAAACACCAAGCACCATCAATGGCGATGGCGTCCTTCCGCCTCCTTCCGCTCGCGCTGCTGCTCCTCCTGCTCGCTGCTGCGCACGCCGAGACACCACGGCTGGAGCCCAGCCTCCGGCTGCCGTCGCAGCGCGTGGCGGCCGGGCAGGGGGACGATGGCTCCGTCGGGACCAGGTGGGCCGTCCTCGTCGCTGGCTCCAACGGCTACCAGAACTACCGCCACCAGGTGCGCACGCTCTATCATGGAATCTACTCTTTGCTCGTTCGCGTCTCCTCCCGCGATCCTCCAACCTTTTTCTTCATGAATTCCTGTCGGTCAATAGTATTCCTTCACGAGAAAATAGTGGCTGGACCAGGGGGCGCTGCACCCGGCCGCTTGTCTGTCCATGCTGTTCAAGAGCTAGCTAGAAGATGGATGAGCCAGTTTTGGTTTTGGAGCTACGGAGGGTTAGAGTTAGTACACCGTTTTGTCCTGCTACTATTAAATACGCTCGTTAAGGTCACTGAATATGACTCGTGACGATTGTACGGTCACCAGTCCATTATAGTGTCGTGTTTCGCCTACGTGGCACTCTGTTGTGCCACTCTGTTGACCGACCAAACAGTCCACATGTCAAACAATACTGCCATCTCAGCTGGCAGCTCTCTCGCTAGTCTCAACTCATGCAGGCCCCGCCTGTCGGTGGGTAGAAGAAGTAGATAAATGGAGCTAAAGAAACTGGGATCATTTTGTTATTAAGTTATACAGAAATGGCCAAGTGTTCAAACATTGTCATTACGGCCGGGTTAACCATTGAATGGAAGGAAAGTGTGCCCAAGTCCCAAATAATCGTGCATTTTGTTTAACATCAGTCTTGCGTACATACAATTTGCACAAATTACAACACTGGAGAATCAGTCCGCCATGTGTCGGTGCTTTCTCCGACATTAGTACTGTGCGCCCATGAGCCAAATAAGAGTGCGGGCCTCGATTACTGTTCACATAGGCCCAGGGGCGGACCCTCTTAGGGACCAAATAAGGCCATGGCCCGTCCTTTTTTCGGATTTTCTTTGAGAATTCGATCTGGATTCGGCCCAATAACAAAAGATGGCCCACTAAGTAAATTGTTGGCCCGTTCTTGGTTTCGTTTTATGCTCTTCGAATCGTAGACCTGCAGTCCCGGACGACCTGGCACACAGATAGACGGTCTAGATAGAAGGTACAATGCATGGCCATAAGAATATGTCGGAAAAAAAGTTCCGTTTGGTGTTGCTGCATGTTTAAGATTTTTTTCCCTCGTAGTTCATTGGGTTGATGGCAATGAAGTATTGTGTTTAATTTGTGGACCGAAACTTTGCATTTTGCAGGCAGATATTTGCCACGCCTATCAGATCTTAAAGAAGGGTGGTCTCAAGGATGAGAACATCATCGTCTTCATGTACGACGACATTGCGCACAACCTGGAGAACCCAAGGCCAGGCGTCATCATCAACCACCCCCAAGGTGGAGATGTCTATGCTGGGGTCCCTAAGGTAATCATGCATGGGTCTTCGAGGAAAAATTTCCAGTAATTATTGTTGATGTAGTAAAAATCTAAGATTAATATATTCCTATGATTATGTACCCTTATCCAGTATCCACAATTTTCTGTTTGTTTGACTGAATCTGACTTGTAGGACTACACTGGAAAGGAGGTTAATGTTAAGAACTTGTTTGCTGTCTTGCTCGGTAATAAAACAGCTGTGAGTGGTGGGAGCGGCAAGGTCTTGGACAGTGGCCCTAATGATCACATTTTTGTGTTTTACAGTGACCATGGGGGTCCTGGGGTCATTGGTAAGTATACAGAACATGCATACATACATACAAATCTAGACATGCACAATTAACTTATTAGTGCCATGGTTTTTCTGTTCTGGTAAAACTTTCAGGGATGCCTACCAATCCATACGTTTACGGTGACGATCTTGTAGATGTCCTGAAGAAAAAGCACGCTGCTGGAACCTACAAAAGCCTGGTACCCCATCGTCCTTTGGTTATTTTTGCTCGGCATGGTTTGCTGCTTGAAGCAATGGCTTGACTCTTATTTTGTAGGTATTTTACCTTGAAGCCTGTGAAGCCGGGAGCGTCTTCGAGGGGCTTCTGCCGAATGACATCGGTGTCTACGCGACCACCGCGTCGAACGCAGAGGAGAGCAGTTGGGGAACGTATTGCCCCGGCGAGTACCCCAGCCCTCCGCCGGAATATGACACCTGCTTGGGCGACCTGTACAGCATTTCTTGGATGGAAGACAGGTATTCCGCTTTGTTCTACCATGTTTTCCAATCATTCACATGCTAAAATCATGGTTAGATACAGTCAGTTCGAACACACCTGTGGCACTCATGTCATTAGTACTTTCCGGTACCGTACAGGTGTGTTGTTTCAAAATGATTAACTAGTAACTAGTACGGCACTTATCAAACTGCACTATAATAAAATGTCACCTACATGTTCTCATGTTGGCTGCCATTGTAGTAATTGTAGCATTCACCATTTGTTTGAAACGAACTAGGTTTTTCGTTATGGTTCATAGTCGTGGTCAAATAACGTGCTACTTTCAATGTTGACAGTGATGTGCACAACCTGAGAACTGAATCTCTGAAGCAGCAATATGACTTGGTAAGTGCCTAAAACTCCAATTTATTTATTTTAGCTTATTAATCATGGAGGAGTTCTTTCCTAACATATCTAGTTAATGGTTGAGCAGGTTAAGAAGAGAACAGCAGCTCAGGACTCATACAGCTATGGTTCCCATGTGATGCAATACGGTTCTTTGGGCCTGAATGCTCAACAACTCTTCTTGTACATCGGCTCAAATCCTGCTAACAATAACACTACATTTGTTGAAGATAACTCACTGCCGTCCTTCTCAAGGGCTGTTAATCAGAGGGATGCTGATCTTGTTTACTTCTGGAGCAGGGTACGGTTTATAATTATTTCATGAGAAATATCTCATGTTGATTGGTTGTCACGTCATCCCTAGATTATTGCCATACTTTACCCACAAAAATAGAATGTGCATAAATAATCTCAGTACAAAAAAGATGGATAAACTAACTGATTGATTTCTTTTCTTCTACATGTAGTACCAGAAATTGGCCGAGAGTTCCCCTGAGAAAAACGATGCCCGGAAGCAATTGCTTGAAATGATGAATCATAGAACGCACATCGACAATAGCGTCAAGCTGATTGGAAACCTTCTGTTTGGTTCTGCGGATGGTCCAATGGTTCTAAAGACTGTTCGCCCAGCCGGTGAGCCTCTTGTTGATGACTGGAGTTGTCTCAAGGCTATGGTAAGGCTCTATTTGACTTTGCTTCGCCATTTATCAAAATCTCTTATCTTACTTATGCTTCTGTTGTCTTTTGCTATTGCCTATTGGTAATGAGTTATTTCTTAATTGTCTGGATTACTGGGACAAAATTCTGGCCAGAATTCCCGTTCAATTGTGGCACCTATCTTTCAAGAAATAGATGAGCTTTGCCAGTAGTCTTCTTTTTTTTTCATTGAACAAGTAAACAGGTCAGCTAATTATCCAGCTCATTTTTGTGCTAAGCGTGCTTGCACAATTGCTGTAACCGAAAGTTGGCTTGATGAAACTCCTGGCTTCCTAGTATGCAGCCTATTGGCTGACTACTCAGCGAATAATTTTTTTTAAATAAAGCTTGATATTCCCTGCAAAAAGAAGTTGACTGACAAATACTGTAGGATATATGGCAATAGTACTGGAAGAATGGGATATATATTCAGGACTAATATTGTCCTGAATATATCCCAATATTATTGAGGATCGATAATTTCTGGATTGAAACTTGAATGCTGTAACTAGTTTCTTCACTTCGACATATTGCCAGCTCTCTCTTGACTGTATATATACATACAGGTGTCATATGACATAAAAATAGTGCAGTTACAGCTTGTAATTTCTTCTGCCCCTGCCACGCATGACTAATATTGTGTCCTCCCTTTCTACAGGTGCGTGCTTTTGAATCACAATGTGGCTCGCTGGCGCAGTATGGAATGAAGCACATGCGGTCCTTTGCAAACATCTGCAATGCCGGCATCCTTCCTGAAGCGATGGTGAAGGTGACCGCTCAGGCATGCACCAGCATCCCAACCAACCCCTGGAGTGCCACACACAGAGGATTTAGTGCTTAAACCATAGGTGAAGCGACTTGGTCACTATTTCAGCTATCGTACCATATACCAAAGTCACTTCCTATTCACACAGGGTTAGTACATAGTGCTTGAACAAGCCTTAGATGTAGATGAATAAGAATTATGCCCTTATTTACCCTATTCCACGACACCAGATTACCTTCTTTGTGCCCAACTTATAATGTACATACACCATAGTAGAAAGGTGATTTACTGTGATCGTTGTACATACTCTCTTTCTCTCTCTTTTTTGCGAAAGGATTGTTTGTTGTACATACTCGTGATAGTTTCTGATCAGATGTGTAGCTCGCAATTCCATATATGAAGAATGCAAACGCTGCTATTTCTATGTAGGCTGAGTAATCTCATACCATGAGCTATTATTTTCCCATCGATTTGAAACCCTGCAGCTACTAGGGACCAAACCATCAAATATCCAGTTCCGACAGGCTTCGGGGATAAGTGGACAACACAACTCGATTTAGGGCATCGGTTGATGACAATAACCTTAACTCATGAACTTCATTCCTTCCGATGGCGGTCAACTTCTTCTGGTGTATTCTCAATGCAATATATTTGTGAGTCCTGCTTTGGTACAACCCCCCCCCCCCCTCCTAAACCGTATAAAGGGTAATATAAACCTTTCACTCGTCGTACCCGTTTTGTATGTATGGTGGGTTGACCACCGTATACGTACGTTCCAGAAGCCCTCAACTTTGTGCTACCAACGCGTCCTGGTTGACTGGTACCGGCGCTTCGGAGTCTAGGAGCTAAGTGGGAGATTTCTGACGGACGCCTTGGTCACGAGGCTTCTTCGTTTTTGTCGAGCCGCCGTTGTCGGCATTTGTTTCTTTTGTCTTTCTCTTTCGGTTCTTTTTGAACTTGTCTGTGCTGCTTTCACCGCAGCACCTATAGTTGGTTGTATTGGTTGGTTGCTTTATAAAACAAAGCGGGGGGAAACCTTTTTCGGAACCAACGCGTCCTGGGCAGTAGGAGTACCAGACGCAACACGTAGCAGCCGGAGTAGGCGACCGGGTGCCATTTAAATTAGCAGTACGCTGGTGACCGTGACGTGATCGGACGAGAGAGATTCCAAGCCAGCCGTAGGGCCGGACGTGCCAGCTAACAAACAAACCAAATGTTGGCACGCTCCGTGGAGCTTCGAATTGACAGCTGGTATTTCTTCGAGGAGAAGAAGGCACCCCACACGTAGACTTAGTAGGTCCGCAAAAATCGCATGTTCGAGCTTCTTTTGATCATGTTGGAGCAATGTGTGACGGCTCTCATACGTGTATAGTGTACGGTTTGTGACGATGCTTCTCATGGTTAATTAGTTACTATATATACTATAATGTTGTTGTAACGTATCATGTAATTAACACCTCAACAACGAAATGTTCTTATCTGGCGAACTGAGTGTAATGTAAGATTGGGAAGCGTTCCTACTCCTCGATGAGGAGACGCATTGGTTTATATTGATCGAGGCAAAACAGCCCTGCCTTGGCTTACAAGAAGAGGAAACCGATCGCTAGTCATTGACAGGATTTGGTTGTTACAAGGTGACCTAAACAGGTACGGGAGGGAGAGAGATATAAGATGGTTGAGATTATATTGTAGAGATAAACACAAATTCTAACACCCTTTCTTAATCTCAACTATCCTATGTTTAGATTCCTTTTTAACTCTTCAAATGGTTTTTCTGGAAGTGCCTTAGTGAATCCATCCACTACTTGGTCTTTTAGAAGGAATGAACCGTATCTCAAGTTTCTTTGCTGCAACCCTTTCACTTACGAAGTGAAAATCAATCTCTATATGCTTGGTTCTTGCATGGAACACTGGATTTGCAGACAAATATGTTGCTCCCAAGTTATCACACCATAAACATGTGTGCGGTTCTGCTTAAATCCCATTTCATCTAGTAGTGACTCAATCCAGGTAATTTCTGCAGTAGCATTAGCCAAAGGTTTATACTCAGCCTCTATACTTGACCTTGACACTGTGGCATGTTTCCTATCACTCCAAGAAACAAGATTAGGACCAAAGAATACTGCAAAGCCTCCAGTTGATTTTTCTGTCATCACAAGAGCAATCAGCATCAGAGAATGCACTCACAAGAGCAGAATTGGACCGTTTGAAACGAAGTCCTATTCCCATAGTATGTTTAACATATCTTACAATTCTCTTGACAACTGTCAATGTGCAGTAGTGGGTGCATGTAGATATTGAAAAACCTTGTTAACAGCAAATGAGATATTTGGGCGAGTAAGAGTCAAGTACTGTAATGCTCCCACAGTACTTCTATACTTTGTACTATCTTCCTCCTGAAGTGGCTCTCCTTCATATGCTGAAAGTTTCTCTGAGGAGAACAAAGGTGTAGGTACAGGCTTGTAGTTTTTCATCCCCATGCGAGATAGAAGCTCAGTGACTTATTTCTCTTGGTTTAATACTATGCCAGCTTGAGTCGTCTTGACTTCAATGCCTAGGAAGAAGTGCAAACCACCTAGATCTTTCAAGGCAAACTCTGAGCTCAAATCATGCAGAAGAGCATTAGTAGCACTTTGTGATAAACTTGCAACTATGATGTCATCAACATATGTGAGTGCAAAGATAACTATTTTTGCCTTGTTATAAATGAACAGAGATGTATCCTCTTTGGAAGCAATGAAGCCAAGACATTTTAATCGCGAACTCAACCCGGAGTACCATGCTCTAGGTGCTTGTTTCAAGCCATAGAGTGCTTTGTCAAGCTTGCACACATAATGTGGAGTTTTCTTACTCTCATACCCTGGTGGCTGCCTCATGAATACCTCCTCTTCCAGAACACCATGTAAGACGCATTCTGTACATCTAGCTCACTTAAGCTCCATCCCCTGGATACAGCAATAGCTAGCACAAGTCTTATAGTCGCAACTTTCACAACAGGACTAAAGGTATCCTCATAGTCTATACCATAATGTTGTTTAAAGCCCTTTGCAACTAGACGTGCCTTATATCTGTCAATGGAGTCATCTGATTTCTTTTTAATTCTATACACCCACTTGCAATCAATAATATTTTTACCTCTTTGATCAAGCACAAGATGCCAAGTCTTGTTCCTCATTAGTGCAGAGTATTCCTCATCCATTGCTTTCTTCCACTTAGGATCACCAAGTGCATCATTCAATGTTGTTGGTTCCCCTGAAATACATAGCATGCCATACGTATAGTACCATCTGTTCTTATCTTGGGATTACGTATACCTTTTTGTAACCTGGTCATAGCTCGCGAGGGAACTATTTGTTGCACAGGACTCGCAGGCGCAGAAGATACACCTAATGATGTTGCATGTGTTGGCGCAGGAGATCCGCCCGACGCTGGCGCAGGAGATGCCGTGACCTCGGTGTGCCCCCCTTTCACTGGACGCCTTGGAAACCACAGGACTCGGGGGCACAAACGATCCGCTGCCCACCTACAGATGCATGCGCGCGGCACGCGAGGAGGGGCCGACCATGCAGCTGGTCCTGCTGTCGGGTGACGCATCAGCACGGGAGTTGCCCTTCGAGGAACCTAGGCCGCTGCCGCCTGCAACGAGATCGGAGAAAGATTGTCTCGCACTATCCGAGACCTAAAGGTGTGCAGGGGTAGCAGGCGCCGCCAAATCGTCTTCGTGATCTGCGCTAGGTTCGTCTTCTTCTAGAGCATGCAATATCACATCATTTTGAGCTATATTTTCATGGTTTTGACCATTTTGAGCTCCGTTTCTCCAGGAACCTGCACAAGCATAAGAGTAGAACTGGGACTAGCAGAATTATCATCATATTGGTCAGTACAATTCTCTCCCCATTGATCAAAGTTTCAAAGATTTGGTGGAAGAAGGAGAATTTCCTTGCGAAGGAGAGCACTGGCATTGGGATGAAGAGATGCAAAAGGAAACATCACTACTACAAAAAGGGCTATAGATGGAATGGCCACTAATGGCGCACCTGTCATGTGGTGCGCCATTACTATATTTTAATGGCGCACCATGTCTCGGTGCGCCATTAGTAATATATTACTAATGGCGCACCTGGTGCCTGGTGCTCCATTAGTAGTTTTGAAAAAAAAACATAAAAAAAAATTTGTTACTAATGGCGCACCGTTGTATAGTGCGCCATTACTAGTTGACATAGTAATGGCGCACCACATCCGCCGTGCGCCATTAGTAGTTTTGAAAAAAAGTAAAAAAAATAAAAATATATTTGTTACTAATGGCGCACCATGTCTCGGTGCGCCATTACTAGTATTAACTAGTAATGGCGCACTCTCCACTGGTGCGCCAGTACTAAGTTTTTTTCAAAAATAATTCAAGAAAAATATCAATTTTTTTATTTTTTTTCAAAACTAGTAATGGCGCACCGTGGGTGTGGTGCGCCATTACTAGTTTAACTAGTAATGGCGCACCACCCCACGGTGCGCCATTACTAACTTGCCCCAAAACCGAATGCACCCCCGAGGATCGCCTTTTCAGTTTTTAAAAAAATAAAAGAAAATGATGGAAATGTCAAAAAAATAAAAGAAAATAAGTTTCCCATGTGATATGTGGTCTAGTTGTTGGGAAAATTTACAAATATGAATTTCGAATTTATTTGCAAAATCTCTCTGGAAATTTGTAAAATGGGCATAACTTTTGCATACGAACTCGGATGAAAAAGTTTTTTATATGAAAAATCATCTACTCGAAAAGTTACATCCAAATTTAATGGGGGGACCCCGTTAAACATTTTCAAAATCCCCAAAAACCTAACAGAAAAAAGTTACGGGGCTTTCAAGATCTAGAGGCAAAAAAATTCAAAAAATTTCAAACTTACTAGACCGTGGATGTGGTGCGCCACTAGTAACAGAAAAAAAAATTGGTTTTGATTTTTTTTTCAAAAAATGATAAGTAATATGACCGGGAAGTTTGAAATATTTTTCAAAATTTCATCATAGTCATGAACATGAACAAAGTCCTAGACATCAACAAGGTATAATAGGATTGATATGCTAGATATATCAACAAGTGCCCGTGAAGTGAGCTGTTGCTGGGGTTGGATAGAACTTTGAAGTTAAGCGTGCTTGGGCTGGAGTAGTGTGAGGTTGGGTGACCTTTCGGGAAGTTTGACCGAGTGCGATTTGACCTGAGATTAAGCATATTGACCCGAGATTAAGCCATAGTGAACTGAGATTAAGAAAAAAAAAGGAAAAAAAGTTTAAAAAAATTCTGAAATTTTTTTTTGAAAAAATATTGTTACTAATGGCACACTTCTATGTGGTGCGCCATTAGTATACCAGATACTAATGGCGCACCGGGGGCTATTCTAATGGCGCGCAGTGATGCGCCATTAGTGCTCAGAATCTTAATGGCGCTGCAGTGCGCCATTAGTAAAAAATACTAGTGACGTGGTACTAATGGCGCACCGGTAGTGCGCCATTAGTAGGCCTTTTCCTAGTAGTGCATGGATCCATCGAAAACAACATCTCTGGATATGTAGACCCTACCAGTGGGAACATCTAGACATTTTACCCCTTTGTGCATGGGCTATAGCCTAAGAAAACACATATTTTTTTTGAACGAAATGCGAGTTTGTATGTGTTGTAGGGTCTAAGATTTGGCCAACACGCACAACCAAAAATACGGACAGATGTGTAGTTGGGTGTGACACCAAGAAGTCGTGTGATGGGTGTTTCAAGTTTGACGACTTTGCTTGGAAGCAAGTTAATAAGATATGTAGCAGTTAAGAAGGATTGATCCCAGAATTTGAGTGGCATGGATGCATTTGCTATCAATGCTAGTCCTACATCAACAATGTGACGGTGCTTTCTTTCAGCAGATCCATTTTGTTGGTGAGCATAAGGGCAAGAGACATGATGCCAGATGCCAAGTTTTTAAAATAAAGAGTTTAGCTTCTCGTACTCACCACCCTAGTCGGTTTGCATGGCAATCATTTTAGAGTTCAGTTTGCGTTCAACAAGATTTTCAAAATTTATGAAAATTTGGAAAACATCAAATTGCTTCTTTAGCAAGTAAATTCAAGTAAATTTACTATAATCATCAATGAAGCTTACATAATAGAATCTACCGATTAAAGTAGGGGCTGGCCCCAATACATCTCAAAATATGAGTTGCAATGGAGTGGTGGATACACTGGTAGAAATAGGGTAAGGTAATTGATGACTTTTTGCCTGTTGACACGGATCACAAACTGACTCAACACTAGACTCATATGAGAGTTTATTCTTACTAAGAAAATATCTAACAATAACCGAAGATGGGTGACCCAAGCGACTACGCCACTTTGCTGAAGATGGCTTAGTGACGACATATGCTTGTTTATTGGACCATGATGATGATGATGATATGAGTGGGTAGAGACCTCCCACACACCGTCCTCTAAGAATGATTCTCCTCGTGGCCAAGTCCTTAACCAAAAAAAATAGGGATATAATTCTATAAGAACATTGTTATCAAGAGTGAATCAGTGAACAGAAAGAAGATTTTTCGATGCTTCGGCAACATGCAAGATATTTTTCAAGTGCAATTATTTTACGGGGTTATTAACAATTGAACTACCAATATCTGTAATTTCCATAACAGAACCACTCGCCGTGTGAATTTGGTCGCCTCCATTGTACTTCTCCTGCATTTTCAATTTATCAAGTTCCTGTAATGTGATTTGTGGCTCCAGTATCGGTGTACCAGTTGGTATCTACACCATAGGTGGAAGCATGCGCCCCCTTTTCTTCCTGATCATTCTCTTCATAACGCCACCAACAAGAACGTGCACCTCCTGGATGATGCTTGTAGCAAATCTGACATTCAGGATAATCACGCTACTGGTCACGTGTTTGCTGCTGCTGCTGCTGTCGAGGGCGCCCTCTGTAGCTGCTGCCGCCTCCATTGGCAGGAGAGGGCCGGCGGTCGCCACGGCCATGCCCCCTTCCACCTCGCCCATGGTAAGGTTTCCCGCGAGCTTGACCACGGCCTCTATAGGCCGCATTTGCAAAAGTGTGGAAGCCTCCTGAAGAAGAATCGCCAAGCATCTCCATCCTCTGGTCGAAAGCGGAGATTTGGGTGAAGAAGTCATCCGCCTGTTGGGGAACGTAGTAATTTCATAAAAAATTCCTACGCACACGCAAGATCATGGTGATGCATAGCAACAAGAGGGGAGAGTGTTGTCTACGTACCCTCGTAGACCGAAGCGGAAGCGATCACAACGTAGAGGAAGTAGTCGTACGTTCTCCTCGCGATCCAACCGATCCCAGCGCCGTTACTCCGGCGCCTCCGAGTTCTTGGCACACGTTCAGCTCGGTGGCGCTCCTCAGGCTCCGATCCAGCAAAGCTCCGGGGAGAGAGTTCCACAAGACGACGGCGTGGTGGCGATCTTGATGTTCTACCGATCGAGGGCTTCGCCTAAGCACCGCCACGATATGACCGAGGTGGAATATGGTGGAGGGGGCACCGCACACGGCTAAGAGATCCAAGAGATCAATTGTTGTGTCTTTGGTGCTAGCCCTGCCCTCTATTTATATGTTGAGCCCGGGGTGAAACTTGGAGCAAAAGCCTCCTCAAAGTCGGTTTTGCCCGAAAGGCAAGAGTCCCACTCGGACTCCAGGACCAAACGCCACAATCCTTGGCGTCTGGCCCAGACGCCATGGGCCTCGGCGTCTGGCCCAGGGCCAGACGCCAGGGTCTCCGGCGTTTGGCCCACTGGCCTCCGCAAAACTCCTTTTGCACCGACCTAAAGCCTCATGGGCTTGAACCCTTGGCCTAAACATATCATCCAATATATGAATCTTTACGTCTCGACCATTTCGAGACTCCTCGTCATGTCCCCGATCTCATCCGGGACTCCGAACTCCTTCGGTACATCAAAACATCTCAACTCATAATATAAGCATCGCCATCGAAACCTTAAGCGTGCGGACCCTACGGTTCGAGAACAATGTAGACATGACCGAGACACGTCTCCGGTCAATAACCAATAGCGGGACCTGGATGCCCATATTGGCTCCTACATATTCTACGAAGATCTTTATCGGTCGGACCGCATAACAACATACGTTGTTCCCTTTGTCATCGGTATGTTACTTGCCCGAGATTCGATCGTCGGTATCCAATACCTAGTTCAATCTCGGTCCTGGCACGTCTCTTTACTCGTGCCGTAATACATCATCTCACAGCTAACTCATTAGTTGTCATGCTTGCAAGGCTTAGTGATGTGTCTTACCGAGAGGGCCCAGAGATACATCTCCGACAATCGGAGTGACAAATCCTAATCTCGAAATACGCCAACCCAACATCTGCCTTTGGAGACACCTGTAGTACTCCTTTATAATCACCCAATTACGTTGTGACGTTTGGTAGTACCCAAAGTGTTCCTCCGGTAAACGGGAGTTGCATATTCTCATAGTTATAGGAACATGCATAAGTCATGGATAAAAGCAATAGCAACATACTAAGCGATCGGGTGCTAAGCTAATGGAATGGGTCATGTCAATCAGATCATTCTCCTAATGATGTGATCCCGTTAATCAAATGACAACTCATGTCTATGGTTAGGAAACATAACCATCTTTGATTAACGAGCTAGTCAAGTAGAGGCATACTAGTGACACTCTGTTTGTCTATGTATTCACACATGTATTATGTTTCCGGTTAATACAATTCTAGCATGAATAATAAACATTTATCATGATATAAGGAAATAAATAATAACTTTATTATTGCCTCTAGGGCATATTTCCTTCACCGCCGTGATGTGGTTCTTGAAAGCGCCAACTGCCGCAACTACGGAATCGTAGTCACGATCTAGCCCTGCGAGGATGTAGTCCACCATCTCCGGATCTGACACCGGACGACCAGTAGCTGCTAGCTCATCTCCAAGGCCTTTCATCTTCACCATGTAGGCAGTGCTCGACATGCTGCCCTTGTTGGTGTTGGTGATCGCAATCCTCAGGTTTGTGATCCGAGACTGCGACTGGGAGGCGAAGAGGGTTGTCACCATTGTCCATAGCTCGAAGGTGTACTCATTCCCGAAAAACTGTGCAATAATTTCTGGCGACATGGAATTCAATAAGTATGACAGAACCTGCTGGTCTTTGGCGATCCAGGGTCCGTATAGGGGATTCGGTGCCGTGGCAGTGGTTTTATCTGCCTGTGCGATCTCCACGGTCTTGGGTGGAGCAGCGTCGGTGTTGTCCAGGAGCCCAGTCACCTGCGCACCTCGCAAGACTGGGAGAACCCGCGCCTTCCAGAGGATGTAGTTTCCCATTGCAAGCTTCTCGGACGGCAGCGCACCAAGGTTGAGGGTGACAGCCGTAGACGAAGACATGGAGGCGATGTTGATGTGGTTTTAGGGTTTTGTTTTTGTGGCTAGATGTGTAGGGAAGAGCTAGCTCTGATTACCATGTAAGATTGGGAAGCGTTCCTACTACTCGATGAGGAGCCGCGTTGGTTTATATTTATCGAGGCAAAACAGCCCTACCATGGCTTAAAAGAAGAAACCGATCGCTAGTCATTGACGGGATTCGGTTGTTACAAGGTGACCTAAACAGGTACGGGAGGGAGAGAGATAGAAGATGGTTGAGATTACATTGTAGAGAAAAACACAAATTCTAACATGTAACTCAGATGGTTAGATCCCTTGTGATGGAACCAACCCACCAGGGTTCAAGTCCTATACTTGGTGCCAGCTCAGTATCTCTGTTAGAATAAAATGCTAATGCAAGATCATAGACGATGGTTGTATGACTCCTATATGACTCGTACCTAACCACGCCAATTACAACTCCAAGTCCACGTAACCCCTTGCGTACATAATATTTGACACAAATATAGCAATCTCCTCGAAGGTGCTCATACGAGCATGTGGTGTGTATTTTCATGGGGGTGGTTGTATGTGTGTTTATGTGGGCATGTGTGTTGTAGAACAACTAAGAAAAAGGAAATGTTCTTATCTGGACCGGCAATTTAAGCTATGTTTATATATGATCTCTCATTTGATTATTGCGGTTGATTCGTGGTTAATTTTTCTCCGCCATTTGCTTTAGGACCCACTGCTCAATATTGATCTAATAAAGTATGTTTAGTTTTGTTGCATTCTTATTAATTTTCTCATCGTATCTTATAGCGATGGACTTATTAGACGATTTGTAAAAAGATTATAGATGTGAATGTTGAGTGGCGCGAGGCATGAAAAGATTCTTTTTTTTAAACACAATACAAATGCATGCTCACAAAATATACATAGGCTGCATCATACGCCATTTTGAGATTGACAAAGTCATCAAAGACACTTTTGTAGTCAACGAGAACACCTCCTCCCACTGAACGAATACCTTTGAAAAGCCTGAAATAAATTAAGAGAATCAGCGCCAAGTCTAGGACTTGAACCCTAATAGATCGGGGATACCACTATTCTTCTATAACCATCTAATAATAGGTTGGTTCAGGCCACCACCCGAATCTAGTATTGTTCTTTATGAAGGAGTCCTAAAGCAAAGTTCAACAATCTGGACGCGACACCACTCAGCAGTTGGCTGTAGGCAATCTGTACGCTGGTGACTGT
The DNA here is from genome assembly GCA_021605145.1 of Aegilops bicornis. NCBI lineage: Eukaryota > Viridiplantae > Streptophyta > Magnoliopsida > Poales > Poaceae > Aegilops > Aegilops bicornis. The sequence continues at coordinate 860,553,138 of CM038671.1, read as the reverse complement.
GACGTGAACGGACGAGAGAGAGAATCCTAGCCAGCCGTAGGGCCGGATGCGCCACCTAATCTGAGTTGATTGGTCTAGGCTGCTAACACGCGCACAACAAACCAAAACCAAATGCTGCTGGCACGCTCCGTGGAGCTTCCAATTGACGGGTGATATTAAGAAGACACCCGTAGCAGGTCGGCGAGAATCGCAACCAATCGGCCACGGACGGCGCTGCTGCGTCCGACGCGGACAGCTGAATGAATCATCACTTCATCAGTAGCGGGTGGTAGGCTTTCGCTTTGCCGAAGTTTCACCAATAAGAAAAGATATCTCCCCTGTGGCGCCGGCGCCGGCGCATAATAAAAGGAAGGAGACGTTCGTTTCGCTTCTTCTGGAATCCCAACCCCCAAGCACACCATCCATCCATGGCGGCGATGGCGTCCTTCCGCCTCTTTTGCCTCGCGCTGCTGCTCCTGCTCCCGCTCGCCATGGCGCACGCGCGGCTGCAGCCCGCCATCCGGCTGCCGTCGGACGACGGCTCCGTCGGGACCAGGTGGGCCGTCCTCGTCGCCGGCTCCAACGGCTACTACAACTACCGCCACCAGGTGCGCGCGCTCTGTCATGGATGGGTTCTACTCTTTGCTCCTTCGCGTCTCATCCCGCCCGCTCAAGTTTTTTCTTCATGTCGGTCAAGAGTAAGTAAACCTGGGAAAGTAGTGGCTCATCTATGCTGTTCAAGAGCTATGAGATCGATGCATGAGCCAAATTTGGAGCTATGCACGATCGTCTCCGTCTAGCAGTCTAGGTAGGCACCAAGTTGTCACTGAACTTGAGCTATAATAGGATCGGCGCCGTCTAGCAGTCTATGCTGGTGGTAATTATAGGATCACCGGTTCATCACAGAGCTCCGTATGTTGCGTACGTGGCACCCTGTTGACCGATCAAACATTCCACATAGCAAAAAAGTGCTGTCCTGTCAGCTGGCAGCTCTCTCTATCCATGCGGGCCCGTCTGTCAATGGTAGAAGAAATAGATAAATGGCGCAAAAGAATTCGGCATCATTTTGTTACTGAGTATATGGCAATGGCCAAGTGCTCCTATACCTATACCTATACCTAGTAGTAACAAAGCAAGGTGTGTTTCGTCAATTTTTTTCCGTTCACCGTCGAAAATGATTTTTTTCTATTCGAGGTGGTCCAAAATTCTGATGCGTTTGGCTGCTAGAAAAGAATTTCCATAAATGGGACGCGCGCTGTGGCCCAGCGAAGCCAACCCACTTACTTTTTTCTACCAATGCAGCTGGGAAAATTCAATTTTCTGCACAAGGTGACAAGTAGTTGCAGTTTCCACAGAACAACCAATAATGGGCTGGCCCATTTTTCTTTGTTTCTGTGTTTTAGTTCTCTTTTATTCTCTTTCCCCTATCTTTTTTTCTTCCCAGTTTATTTTACTTTTCTAATTTATTTCCTAAATTAAAAATTCTCAAATAACGTTCAGAATAAAATAAAAACAAGTTTTGGAAACCGTTCAAAATTCCAAAATTTTGTTGCTATTTTGAAAAATAGTCGGAACTTGCAACAAGTTTCCTATTTTTTCAAAAAACATTTATTGTTCGAGATTTCTAAAAAGGAAATGCATTTCAAAAAATGCTCCAAATTCGAAAAAATATTCTTGTTTCAGTGAATTTTTCAACATTAAAAATAATGTTCATCTATAAAAGATACATATTTGCTAAAAATCTTATGAATTTTCAACAAATGTTCCCGTTTTACAAAATTGTTTACAAATTCAAGTAATGTTCATGTTTTTATGAAAAAAGTTGGTGTTCTCGGGAAATTTTTGTGAATTTTAAAAGATGTTCCCTTTCATATTTTGTGCATTTTTCAAAAAATGTACATAATTTTAAAAAAACTGTTTTGGATTTAAAAATTTGTTCAGGTTTCCTAAAATATTCAGAAACTTCATACCTTAAAAACCTCTCGATTGTAAGGATTGAAAGGAAAAGTAGATTGAATAACTCATGGGCCTTCTCTGGCGTACGATGACGTAACAAAGCTTTTAAATGCCCTCGATCAATGAATGAAAAAATAGCGGATTGATTCCTTCGCACGCAGCGAAACCGAGAAGCTAAATGTTCCTTTTTTGTATGCACATAGGGTTTTGCTTGCACATATAATTCTCACTGACTTTAAATGCATATTATTTTATTTTTCGTTGCAACGCACGGCCATATGTGCTAGTTATAATTAATTATAGGTTAACAATTGAATGGGAGGAAGGTGTGCCCAAGTCCCAAATAATTGTGCATATTTTATTTTAATTTATTTTGCATCAATCTCGGAGAGAATTTGCAGAAATCATATCTCTGGAGACAATCAGCCCGCCGTGTGCCCATGCTTTCTCCGACATCATTACTGTGGGCCCATGAGCCAAGTCAGAGTATGCCCCTAAATTACTGTTCACATAGGCCTACAGCCCTGGCACAAATCTCAATGCAACCAGCACACATGCAAACGGTCCAAATAAAGGTTACAATGCACCTAGGTTTAGAAAATCCACATTCGAAATTCTAATTCGTTTGTGTGCATAGCTGTAAGAATAAGTCAAAAAAACTGTTTGGTGTTCATTTGGTGTTGCTGCCTATCTCGGATTTTTTTTCTCCCTCCTAGTTCGTTTTGTTGACGACAATGAATAGTGTGTTTTAGTTTGTGGACCGAAACTTTGCACTTTGCAGGCGGATATTTGCCACGCCTACCAGATATTGAAGAAGGGTGGTCTCAAGGATGAGAACATCATCGTCTTCATGTACGATGACATTGCGCACAACCTGGAGAACCCGAGGCCGGGCGTCATCATCAACCACCCCCAGGGTGGAGATGTCTATGCTGGGGTCCCTAAGGTAATCATGCATGCGTCTTCATGGAAAACTTTCCAGTATATATTTGTTGATGTAGTAAAAAACTAAGATCGGTATAGATTACCTTATGGGATGATACAAACTGTTTGATGGTTGCAGACAAATGTGAATATGGTATTACTCTAGAAATTACACGAACAGAAATTTCAATGGCACTTTGTACTGCATTGAAAATGATTAAATGCCTAAAATGTGATTAGTCTTTATGTCATTTTCCAGTTGGTCTTTGATGTCAAATTTACATGTGATAATGTCAACATCTCGGTGGAATGAACCAATATATTCCAATGATCATGCACCCCTATCCAGTATCCAAATTTTTGTCTGTTTGACTGAATCTCCACTGTAGGACTACACTGGGAAGGAGGTTAATGTCAAGAACTTGTTTGCTGTCCTGCTCGGTAATAAAACCGCTGTGAGTGGTGGGAGCGGCAAAGTCGTGGACAGTGGCCCTAATGATCACATTTTTGTGTTTTACAGTGACCATGGGGGTCCTGGGGTCATTGGTCAGTATTCAGAACCTGCCATTCTTTTATTGTCTTCTTTCGAGAATTTTAGTATCTAAAACCAGTCAGAACAGATATTTCATATAAATGCAGACATACATACAAATCTAGACATGCACAATTACCTTATTAATGTCATGTTTTTTCTGTTCTGGTAAAACTTTCAGGGATGCCTACCTATCCATACGTTTACGGTGACGATCTTGTAGATGTCCTGAAGAAAAAGCACGCTGCTGGAACCTACAAAAGCCTGGTAACCCATCGTCCTTTGGTTATTTTTGCTCCGCACTGTTTGCTGGTTAAAACAATGGCCTGACTCTTATTTTGTAGGTATTTTATCTTGAAGCCTGTGAAGCTGGGAGCGTCTTTGAGGGGCTTCTGCCAAATGACATCGGTGTCTATGCGACCACTGCGTCGAACGCGGAGGAGAGCAGTTGGGGAACGTATTGCCCCGGCGAGTACCCTAGCCCTCCGTCCGAATATGACACCTGCTTGGGCGACCTGTACAGTATTTCTTGGATGGAAGACAGGTATCCCACTTTGTTGTACCATGTTTTCCATTCATTCACATGCTAAAATCATGGTTTGATACGGTCAGTTCGAAGTTCGAACACACATGACTCATATCTGTTAGTACTTTCTGGTACTGTACAGGTGTGTCGTTTCAAAATGATTAACTAGTAACTGGTACGGCACTTATCAAACTGCACTAGAATAAAATGTCACCTATATGTTATCATGTTGGCTGCCATGGTAGTAACTGTTGCATTCAGCACTTTATAGTTGAGCCCTGAGTCAAAATCCTTGGGCCATTTGTTTGAAAGGAACTAGGTTTTTTGTTATGGTTATTATGTGCTCAAATAACATGCAACTTTCAATGTTGACAGTGATGTGCACAACCTGAGAACTGAATCTCTCAAGCAGCAATATGACTTGGTAAGTGCTTAAATCTAAAAAAAATTAGTTTATTAATCTTGGAGCAGTTCCTTCCCAACAACACTAATTAATGGTTGAGCAGGTCAAGAAGAGAACGGCAGCTCAGGACTCATACAGCTATGGTTCCCATGTGATGCAATATGGTTCTTTGGATCTGAATGATCAACATCTCTTCTTGTACATTGGGTCAAATCCTGCTAACGACAACACTACATTTGTTGAAGATAACTCACTGCCGTCCTTCCCAAGAGCTGTTAATCAGAGGGATGCTGATCTTGTTTATTTCTGGCACAAGGTTCCTAGTTATATCATGAGAAATCTCTCATGCTCCTTTTCCCACAAAAATTGAATATTAATAAATAAACTCGGGAAAAAAAGATGGATAAACTAACTGATTTCTTTCTTTCTTTTGTTCTGCATGTAGTACCAGAAATTGGCTGAGAGCTCCCCTGAGAAAAACGATGCTCGGAGGCAATTGCTCGAGATGATCGGTCATAGATCTCATATTGACAACAGCGTCGAGCTGATTGGAAACCTTCTGTTTGGTTTTGAGGATGGTCCAATGGTTCTAAAGACTGTTCGCCCAGCTGGCGAGCCTCTTGCTGATGACTGGAGTTGTCTCAAGTCTACGGTAAGGCTCTATTTGGCATTGTTTTGCTTGCTCATCTATCAACATCTCTTATCTTGTGCTTCCGTTGTATTTTTTTATATTGCCTACTGGTCACGTGTTAATTATCTGGAACTACTGGGATAAACTTTTGTAGATAAAATTTTTGTTTTGGGTTGACTGACAAATAGAATATAGCCCAATAGTACTGGAAGAACGGCATATATATTCAGGACTAATATTATTCAGGATCAATATTTTCTGGATTGAAACTTTGGATGCTCAAGTAGTTTCTTCACTTCGACATATTGCCAGCTCTCTATACATACATACATACATGTGTCATATGGAATATACTATAATTAATGCAGTTACAGCATGTAATTTCTTCTGCCCCTGCTGTGCATGACTAATATTATGTCCTCCCTTTCTTCAGGTGCGTGCTTTTGAATCACAATGTGGCTCGTTGGCGCAGTATGGAATGAAGCACATGCGGTCCTTTGCAAACATCTGCAATGCCGGCATCCTTCCTGAAGCGATGGTGAAGGTGGCCGCTCAGGCGTGCACCAGCATCCCAACCAACCCCTGGAGTGCCACACACAGAGGTTTTAGTGCTTAAACCATAGGTGAAGCAACTTGGTCACTATTTCAGCTATTGTACCATATACCAAAGTCACTTCCTATTCACACAGGGTTAGTACATAGTGCTTGAACAAACCCTAGATGTAGATGAATAAGAATTATGCCCTTATTTCTGCTATTCCACCACACCAAATTACCTTCTTTATGCCCAACTTATAATGTACATATACCATAGTAGAAAGGTGATTTGCTGTGATTGTTGTACATAGCTAGTACAATCTATCTATCTATCTATTATATAATTAAGACAGAAGCCAAATTAGACACCACGTTCTTCCACATAAGCTAAAATAATATGCATCGTTGATTAAGTAATATTTACGGCTCAGATTTAACAATATTACATTACATACAAATTTTCTAGACAAGCACTATTTGGCACATATTAAAACTGTCACGTACACATACCTATGATGTAAACAGTGTAAAGAAAATATAAAATCACATACAGGACAGGGACAGCTCAAAGGTTGGACAGCTATTCAAATCCGATTTGAATTCTGTTAAGAGGAAAAAGAAACTTGCATATCCCTATAGAGGCTACGTAAGCCCATCTAGAACCTGCCACTTTTTTTTTCTATTTGAATGAACCTGTCACAGCCACAGTTTGGCCCAGTTTCACACTCCAGATAATCATAAAACATTATGGGCAAATAGTAGTGGCCATCAAAGGGTAAAAACAAGCGAGGTGGTAAAAGATTAGAAGCGTAATAATATTAAGTTAGTGTAAAATTTATGAATATTATATAAGAAATTTGGTTGTAATATTAGATACACTTAGTGAATGGATAAATAATACTAGAACTACATTGGATGGTATGAAAAAATTGTCCACATAAGAGAAAAATATAAAGAACATACAGATCCTATTATTGACAGATCTATGCGAGTATTTTCTTTTATGTGCGTCAATGGCGAGTCCAACATGCATACGATAGTACACATTACTGAAAAACGAAACTATGTGAAGGCCTGCTTGGAATAAAAGTCACGTACAGAGTCAACATAGACACATCTGTTAAAAATAGAGAGAGAAAAAAGTAAACTACCTCTAAAGAACTTCTACATAAAGTTCTGTGCGAAACAACAACAAAACAGGTTCACGTACAAGCTGAGTCCAGTTTGGACACTGCACATAGAACTAGATCGTACACAGAAAAGATATAAACTTTAAAGAAGGCTTTTGGAAGAAAAGTACGTGTAGACCAAACAACGTTGAAAAAAGAAATCCCCAAATAGCCTAATCTAACCGAGTCCAACACATATGAGCCAACACTGCTTAAATTTTTTTGATCAAGGTCATACGAGGCATCACATGCATAGGCACGTACTAGAGTCCAATGCCTATATGAACCACCCTTCATGTTCTGATTAGAAAGCAAAAAATGCAAGTAAAAGCGATTGCGATCAGCCCTTACCAATCGGCTTAGTGAACCACATATTGACATGTACACAATCAGAATGTAAATTATGATATGAGCAAAGATAAAAAAAAGATATTTCAGACGTTTTCAAATAACATATAATTTCGCATGATAGCCATGACAGTATATTAAATATGAAATTTAAAATCTTATTCGTGAGTAAGTGAATCATGATCATGTGATTGTGCGGCTACTTCCCACCCAAGCGAGTTAGGCTCAATCCCATTGATAACTACGTTTTCATTCGCAATCAACCAGAATAGCTAAAATGTAATATATTTCACACCATCATAACTAAAAGCAATATCGAGACGTAGCCCAGAGTGAATGTTTTGGCCAAAAGGTTATCAACAGCATATATGCCGAGAATGTATTAAATATAAGGTAATGTAAATAAGAAAGACACGATCAGGAAAAAATATTGGTACTTTGGAGTAATAGGTAATAAATCCATTTTGGAATTCATAATATTGCTGCTAATATATAAATATGTCATGTACTAGAAATCATTCATAATTTTATGAAGTTAAGCATAATGCAGATTATCTCAGATCTAAAACAACATTTATAAAGATATAAAAAATCTAGCTGCGCAAATGCGCGGGAAGCTCCGCTAGTTCCATATATGAAGAATGCAAGCGCTGCTATTTCTATGTAGACTGTGGTAGACTGTGCAATCTCATAGTATGAGCTATTATTTCCAATCCATTTGAAACCCTGCAGCTACTAGGGACCAAACCATCAAATATCTAGTTTCGACAGGCTTCGGGCATAAGTGGACAACACAACTCAACTTAGGGCATCGGTTGATGACAACCAACTTAACTCATGAACTTCATTCCTTCTGATGGCGGCAGTGGCGGAGCCATGAATATTTGATTAGGAGGGGCCAAATGAGGCTAACATAGGCTGGGGAGGGCCAAACACTGAAAAAATGAGCTTTTTACAGCAAATGATCACTAAACATGTACTATACATAAGCAAATTAGTATTAAATCACTGATGTTTGGGGGGGGGGGGGGGGCAGGGCCCTGCTGGTCCCCCCTGTCTCCATCACTGGATGTCGGTCAACTTCTTCTGGTGTATTCTCAGTGCAATATGTCTGTTTATCGAAGGTCATCTCCGAATGAAGGATAATCTAAGGTCATCCTAATGAAGGATAATCTGGCAACATGAATGTGACATGGTAGTAAAAAGTGTTGTTTTCCTGATCTGGAGGAAACAAATCACCATCCTTCTATCCTCCGCCAGTTTGCCGCCCTTTCTTTGGCGTATGATTCATGCAACATTTAGGCTGCCTCCACCTAATAGTATAGCAAATATGTTTGGAAACTGATTGGGTGGGATTCGTCCTAAGTTTAAGGGACATATGAGTGGGAGTTTGTGTTTTTATGTGGACATTGGAATCTTTGTAATGATTGTGTTTTTAACAGAACAAGACTACTAGATTTTTATAGCAAACATTCAAGCCTACACGATGGATTAGTACGTGGTCTTTACTTCAATGTATGGAATCGCAGGAACATATGACTTTTAGATCCAACCAATGGGAGATGATCGCATGGTATATATTCAACCAGTTTGGTTAGACGAGAGGTCTATCACGACAGTTTGGTTCCTGGTCTACTCCTCCCCTCCCCTCGCGTCCCTCGCGTCGCTCTCACGGGCGGCGGCGGGGGAACCCTAGCCCCCACCCCGCGCCTGCCTCCTACACCATCCCCTCCCCTCGCCGCCGCCAGATGGTGTCGCCGGGCGAAGCCCGGTGCGCGTCGGCGGCGGCGGGGCCCTTCTTCTCCTCCCGGTGTGCGGCTGTAGCGTGAGATGCGGTGGCGCGGCGGAGTCTTGGTGCTGATGCGGCGAGGGAGCGTCGGGCGGTGCGGCGGCCAGACGACGGCGAGAGCGGGCAGCCAGGCCGTGGCGGCTGCGCGTGGGGTTGGCTCTGAGGCGGCGGCGCGGGTACGGATCCATCACGAATCTGGTCCTTCGGGCGAGGTCTCGGCCTCCCCTGCTCGGCCAGCGAGTCTCGGTGGGGGGATTTCTCCTTGCTGTGATCTGGCAGCGGTGGCCTGGATCAGCCAGAATCACGGCAGGGATGGCGGCGGCCCGTGCACGAGAGATGGTGGTCTTCGATCAGATCTGGGTGAAAACTGGCTATTGGCTATTGCCAAGGCTGGCGATGGCGACCTTGTCTGCGTCGTTCCCTTCCAGAAGGCATCGTCGTGGAGAAGTTTAAGGCCACTCTCTGCTACCTCCGGGGGAAACCCTAGATCAGTAGATAAGATGACGGCGGCTCTCTGGTGTCGTTTCCCCCATGGGGGCATCATTTTTGGAGGTGCACACAGGCTCGAGGGACCGGAGGACGGTGTCTTTGGTGGAGCGGTGCTTCATCTTACACATTGATGATGGCGGATCTCGGCGGTGTGGCGCTGTGGAGACTCGGCGTCTGATGCCCGGAGATGGACTCGCGCAGGAGGAGGAAGTTGTCTGGCGTCATGGTGGCGTTGATGGTAGAGAGGCCTGTCAAGGTCGGTGCATCAGTTCTGCTCTGAAGATGGACCGAGGGAAGATGGAGGTGACGGCCCTTGCAGCATGCGGTGCTCACTAGAAGTGTGTCAGACCGGTGTGGGACCCAATCCAGGTAGTGGCTTGGATGGGACACCCGGCTTTAGATGTTAGGCTTTGGTGCGATGTCTGTTTGGTATTAGGCCCACACATTTGGCACGCCTTCATCAAGGGGATAGGAGTAGCAACGGTGTAGTCAAGATGGTGGCTTCAGGCTTACTGATGTATCATCTTGTATGGTCTTTGTGAATAATTAAAAATATGGCTGCATGCACCGTCTAGGTGGAGAGGCCGGGGGTACATCCTCCTTTTCTAAAAAAAATATATATTCAACCAGTTCAGATGGCAGTTATATGATATGTTATATATGTGTACGCATGTATTCATGTTATACACCGGTTCTGGCTTTTATCTCATTCGTGTGTTCTCAGTGAATCGAATGATATCATCCATACATTGAAATTAATAAAAATGTATGTGTGCAGCAATGTTGGAAAGGTTGGAGTTTGAACCTCCCTTTCTATTGAAAAAAAGAGCGTGATTTGATTAGCTGATTCTGAAACCGTACATGTGCATGCATGTTGCTCCTTGTAGTTAGAATCTTGTAACTACCGTGTGATCACCTGAGTTGTGAATTTACATTTTTGCTTCGGTACACCCCCTCTAAACACATTGACGTCTGTAGGGATGAAAATAGAGTGGAAACTTTCCGTTTTTCCGGAGAAAAAATGGAAATGGAGAGGAAATATGAAAACGGAAATGGAAATTTACAAATGGAAGTGAAAATGGAATTTTTTATGCGAAAATGGAAACAAAAACGGAACGGTGTTTTCCGGTGAAACATGCATGGAAATGAAACTTTCCGTTTCCGTGAATATGAAATTTCTGTTTTTACTATAGACCAATAGTTGCTTTGTAGCCCAACCACCAAAGGGAACACAATGATAGAATTAGTAGAATGGATTTAAGACCCAACTTCTAGTACCACACATGTACTCAGCTTGACCCTATATGCAATGGTCTGGTACTACTACAATACTACGCTAAGTTGTTAACATAATGATATTATTTTGTAGCCATGTTAACAACTCATTAAATTTGTTTGTTTTTGTGTGTATTTATCTATGATTCAAGGGGTTATTAAATTCCGATCAATGTCTATTTCTGTTTCCGTATCCGCTTTGTATTCGCTCCGTGTTCGTTTCCGATAATATCTGTTTCCGTATTCATTTCCGGGGTTTCTGTATTCGTTTCCGCTTCTGCAAAAGAATATGAAAACAAATATGATAGCACTCAGTTCTATCCATTTCCGCTCCGTTTTCATCCCTAGACGTCTGAGATCTCTCCATACCCCTTCATAATAAAGGGTATTTACACCCATGCCCGATACGTGGACTGCATACATATACGCGGTGCCCTCTGTTTTTTTCACTTGTTTGTATTTTCAAAGAAAAAAATGCAGGCGACGTGAGTGGAACTCAAGACATCTTGGTTAAAAAGAACCACACTAACCAACAACGACATCACAATGCTTGTGCCTATTTACTTCATTTTTTTATTGTCTTCTTCTTCAGTTCGTGGTTGGGCCGGCCCATTATTGAACCAGTATTTTTCTCACTATTTCTTTTTCATTTTTCTCTTTTTGTTTCCTTATTATTTTTCAAAAAATTCTCATACTAATAAAATTTTGTTCAAAATTTCATACAAATTTTGCTTTTTAGAATTTTGTTCATAAAGTACAATACTTGCATTTAAAAAAAATTTACAGATATGTCCACAAATTGTTTGCTTAAATAGAAAAATGCTCACATCAATAAAATTAAAGTTCTGAACATCTATTAAGTATAAAAATTATTTGTTCAAACAAAATTGCTAGTTTATTGTTTGTTTAAGTAGAAAAATGCTCACATAAAAAATTGAACACATTTAAAATTTCTAAACGTCTATTAAATAGAAAAATAAAAATAAAATATCTGAACAAGTTGATGAACTTTATTCAAATCGGCGAATGCTTGGGCAGGCCCAACACACACCCGCCAAAGCGATGTTGTCGCCTAGTTGGGCAAGGCCTAAGCATATTTTTTTCCTATTCTATTTTTTCGTTTTTTCTTTCTTTTTTCGTTAATTTCTTTTTTTCCTTTTCGAACTTTATTATTCATTTTAAAACCTGTTTTAAAATTTGAGCTGTTTTTTCAATACCAGAATATGTTATAGTTTTCAAATACTTTTACAAATTATAAAAATGTTTTGGAATTTCAAAAAATGTTCCCACTTTTGATTTTTTCATAAATTAATAAATGTTTGTGTTTTAAAAATGTTGATAAATTTTTTAAATTACGTGGTTTGCAATTTTTGTACAACATCAACGTTTGGCAATTTAAAAATGTGCGGGCAGAGTTCCCTACCGGCCTACCCGAACCACCACCTTTGAACATGTTGTGCTTCTTGCCATGCATGAAATCACACCAAATTTTTCCAGCATGTGGGCATGCTCATAGCAGCCCGCATTGCAAATCTGAAGGAATTCGGACACCTAACGCATGTTGTGTCACGGTCGACTAGTGTTTTAGGGTTTTTTCACGTGAAAAAACCCTAAAAATGCATAAAATGTCAAAATTCAATGAAATTTATCATTGGTGCTTGGCACGGTGATACTAGTGTGTGAAACAAATTTGAGTATATTTTATTGATGTGAAAAATAAATGCATCCAGACTTGCTCTACTTACCTACTCGAACGACCACCTTTGAAGAGGGTGTGCTACTTGCCATGCATCAAATGACACCAAATTTTGTCAGCATGTGGTCATTCTCATGGCAGGCCTCCATCAAAATTTGAAGGAATTCAGACACCTAATGCATGTTGCGTCACATTTAGATAGTGTTTTAGGGTTTTCCACCACGAAAACCCTAGAAAATGCATAAACTGCCAGAACTTAATAAAAATTATCATGCATGCTTAACATGGTGATGCTAGTGTGTGGAAAAAATTGAGTATATTTTATTGATGTGAAAAATAAGTGCATCCATACTTGCCCTAGTAGCCTATCCGAACCACCACCTTTGAACATGGTGTGCTTCTTGCCATACATGAAATGTCACAAAATTTTGCCAGCATGTGGGCATTCTCATGGCAAGCCTCCATCAAAATTTGAAGGAATTCAGTAACGCACATTGCGTCATGTTCGACTAGTGTTTTAGGGGTTTTTTCACCGGGAAAACCCTAGAAAATACATAAAATGTCAGACTTAATAAAATTTATAATCCAGAAAGTTCAACTTAAGAACTCCGGTTTGCAAAAAGAATCAAATCAAACGAAGCAACGGAAGTCAAACGGCGAAAGAAAACAGCTTCATTTTACTAATCTGGATCTAAGTCAAATTTTACAGAGGCAAAAACTTGTTTAAGTTGGTTATTCGGAAAGAGGGTTTCGAGACGAAACTCCAGGCGCTTGAATCGCCTGATTCCGATAAACGAGCGAAAAGTTATACTAAAACGAAAATCGGATCGGAAATCGCGATCAGAAAAATCGCGGATTAAATCCGAGAAAAAGAAAAATGACGAACAGGTTAACGAACGAACGTTCGTTAACTTGATCTAATCTGACGAACACGTTCGTAAAAACGAACGATCGAGCGAACGCTCGCTATTTAACCGAACCGAAAATAAATAAACCGATCTAATAAAAAATGAAATATAAGAAAACACGATGAAAACCACCGGAAAACCGAACGGTTTTTCTAAAAAACACGGCGGCACGGATTTCGAGGCACCTCGGGCGGCGGGGTCGGCGGCGGGCGCGGGTGGCGGGCGCTAGGGTTTGGGGGCGCGGGGCGGCTCGGGCTGGGCTGGCTCCCCCCCGGCTTATAAAGCCTACCGGGCCGGAGTCCCGGTCGGACACGGCCCGTAGGTCGGTTCGTTTTTTTAAATAATTTCGCGCAGAAAAACAAACAAAAGAAATACTAAACGGACTCCAAAAATCACGAAATAAATTTTTCCCGTCTTCTAAAATCAAGCCTGACAAGATGAATATTTATTTGGGGCCTAAATACAATTTTGAAAAAAGCACATTTTTTCTAAATTCAAATAAAATGGTGAAAAACTCCAAAATAAAATCTGATTTGATTTTATTATTAAATCCTCATTATTTATTTATTTTGGGAAAGTCATTTCATTCCCTCTCTCATATTTTTGTAATAGAAATAACTGAACATAAAATAATTAAAATCAAATGATCCTATTTTCAAAATTTGAGAAAACTTAAATATGAAAATAACGAAATCCCCAACTCTCTCCGTGGGTCCTTGAGTTACGTAGAATTTCTAGGATCGAGCCAACAATGCTACAAAAATATGATATGCAATGATGATCTTTGTATAACATTCCAAATTGAAAAATTTGGGATGTTACAGTTCTTTTCTCTCACTTTGGGTCACGACTTTCTCGCTCTCTCTTTTTTTTCTTGATTGACACTAGAATATAATAGTGATGTTTAATCTGGGGCACCGCTAGGCGCCGGCGCACCGGCCAAAAATTTCGGCCGGTCCAGCCATAGCCGCTCGATGCGAGCCGCGCGGCGGTTGGGTCTGGAGCCAAAAAAATAAAAAAATCGCCCCAGCTTCTTCTTCCTCGGGCCCCGTGGCGCATCTCCGGCGAGATCCCCTGTGGCTCGCAGCACGGCGCATCTCCGGCCAGATCCCCCACGGCTCGCAAAGCATCACAAGAAGCTCCTTCAAAGGCCCTCTGCACAAGATTCTCCCATGAGGCCCAGCTCCAAAGAAGGCCCACAGAACGCATCTCCGTGAGGCCCAGCTCCAAGAACACCCTCATGGGCGCATCTCTGGCGAGGCCCCCCGCGGCTCGCGGAGCCTCACGTCACCGGCCGCAGCACCCGTTGTAGAGCTCGTGTTGTTCCTCGTCCTTAATTTGTCGGTCGCAGCAAAAAATTCCATCGGTCGTAGCAAAAATTCTTGACGGTTCCAGCAAAAATTAATAAACCGTTGGTAGCAAAACTAGAAAAAATCGACGACGCTCCAACAAACCAAAAACCTGATGGTAGCAAAAATTGAAACTTGTTCCAGCAAATCGAAACGCTAGTGGTAGAAAAAATAAAAAATCGAGCGCTGGTTCCAGAAAAATCAAAGAAGTCGGTGGTAGCAAAAATTGACACTGGTTGCAGCAAACCACAAAACGGTTGTAGCAAAAATAACTTGTGGTCCAGCTAGGGGCTTCTCCAGTAGTAGCAAAAAATGCAGAAGGTTGTAGCAAAAACTGTACAAGATTGTAGCAAAACGCACAAGCGCAGGGTCTCGACAATCTCATGAAAAAGGATGTAACAAACGACAGTACTGGTAGTAGCAAAAAACCAAAACTGTTGTAGCAAAAAAGTGGTACAAAATGATTCCAGCAAAAAGACATGACAGCAAAATTTGGTTAGTTCCAGCAAAAAACAAAGACGGTGGCAACATATTAGTACACTGGTTCCAGCAGAAACAAACATGGAAGCAAATCTGGAGTTGTAGTAACATGCCCGGAGCTCGTAAGCCATGGCCGCCCTGGCCTGTGAGCTCGCAGGCCATGGCCCCCTGTCGTAGTAGCGCCGGTGCTCAGCCCCGTCGCGTTCGGCCATGGCGAAGGGCACGGCCATGGCGATGGCATCCCTTGCAGCAGCAACAACTCCCGTGGCGCCACGCTTCGTGGGGGAGGGCGCCCCGTGCAGCAACTCTACAGCAATGGCGTCTGAGAAAAAGTAAATAGGCAAAAGCAGCGGCGTGGGAAACCCAGAGAAGAAAGGAAGGAGATGTGGTGTGTATGGACAGCAGCCGCGCTGGAAAGGATAAGGGAGCAGAGCGGTGTGCGGGCCCTCACGGGATAACGTGTCCCTCTTGCTTTAGCGCTACGCGCGGGGTGAGCAAGTGGACCGGCCGAAGTTTCGGCCGGTGCCCCGGCTCTAAACGTTTCCCTTTAATCTGACGCCATATTCTGTTTCCGCGCTGGAGAGTTCATACCGTGCACGTGGCGGCACGGCAACCACAAGGAGGGTAGGGGGCGATTATGCTTACAGCTGAATGCAGAAGCTGATGCTGCTGCATCGGGCTTTACACCTTTTCTCTTCTTTAATAGAACATGAAGAAGAAAGAGCTAAAACAAAACCATCGCAGTACAGATGGCGCCTCATTCGGAGTAGGACAGCCAACTCATTTGCACGTATCTCTTTTTTTATCATACTACCGTGCACGTGCACGTATATATATTGGTAAAAAAATATAGGAAGATCGAAACTAATGGTGAGACAGGGGGGACAAGTTGGTGGTTCCGTGCCTTCTATCAACGCTGCCGCCGGTCCTCTTCGTCTCATCTTTCCTTAGGGTCATAGAGGCGTAGTCCGGTCCTTACCGACTAGAGGAGTCCTGCTTCGTTTTTAGATGTTTTTTGAGATGTGTTTAGGTTTGTATCCTACTTAAGAAGGGAAGGCAATGGCAGCTCCTTGAAGAAGAAATACGGTTCATCTTGCCTACCCCCGCCTCGGTGAAGTGTCTATTGTCGTTGGAGGGGGTGGAGATGTATCTCTGACAGATGCCGTGATATTCGGTTGGTGCTGGTCTTCGATTGATCTATTTGAGTCGAGTCTTCATTCGTTGGCATCCTGTGTTTACATGTTGGACCCTTCCGGTCAATATACTCTCAACGGTGACGATTGATGATCTGGTGCGCTAGTCCTTGTGTTTCTTTTTATGTTATACTTGATAATTGTCAGTGTCTTGAAACGGAATATAAATATGCTAGATCATCCAAAACGGGCAACTGAGCTATCTTCAATGAATAATGGGAAATAAAAAATGGTAAAGGAGAAACCTCTTGACTAGATCGTCAAATTGATTTCTCTAAGAATACATCTTTACGATATAGTAATAGACTAAACAAACAAAGAAATCTAGGAAATCTATATCCAATCTATATCCAATCTACATCAAGTATGCAACCAAGAATAAAAATAGAACTAAACAAAATTAAGGGGAATCTTCAGGACGCAGAGTTTCTGCTCCCGGGCTTATCTGCACCCGTGCTCTGAAAAAAAATCAAAACAAATACTAGAAAAATTAAAAAAAAACTAATTTTTTGTGTGGTAGATAATTTTATGCGTAAGGTCCGCTCCAAATTTCAACTCATTTGGACATCTGAGGCAGCTCTCGGCATAAAAAGAAAAATTCAGGGTCTGTAAAAAAGGTTTAATGTTCACGTACTGTTCTGACCCGATTTGTCTTTTTTGCCGAGAGATTCTCAGATGTCCAAATGAGTTGAAATTTAGAGCGGACCTCATGCATCAAATTGTCTACCACACAAAAAAATTGGTTTTGTTCTAATATTTGTTTCGATTTTTTTTTTTGAGCGGGAGCAAACGAGCCTGGGCACCGAGTTGGATTTCCGGAATCTTCATCATTTCCATCATGCATAGGATTGGGGGGAAATGAACAGACAAATAGTATGGTGCGTGGTGGGTGTTTCCATCGTCTGACGAAGTCTAGAAGTGTAGTTGAGTGGGCCTAGTGGTATCCGTCATGAAACCAAGATGTGTTTCCCTCTGTGTCACATCCCGATGGTTTCGTCACCATTTTTTTCTCGTTTTACTAACATTGAAAGTCTAGAAAGCCGAATCTATGTGGTCCATATTTGAACAGATCTCAAAACAACTTGGTCCCGATGGATGGCGCCTAAGATAGGATATATACCCGCTTGTGTTGGTACATATGCATTTTCGCTCATATAAAATGTTAAATAAAATATTTTTGTTATGACTGTATTTATATAGCACTTGGGAGAAGTGGAGACATATTAGCTGAAAAAAGTTATGTTTTTATTTAGAATATATTTTTTCTGACTATTTGTCAAAATCCAAGACCTTATGAGCCAAGTATAGACGTTCACCCATGCGACCATGGGGTAATGTCATGGCGGGATATCACTCTCAACCATCATTTCAAGCGATAACAAAAATTTTGTTCTTTCCTAAGTAAGGAACGATAATCTTCGCTTTACCCAACCTCTCGATCCAAGTCTCCTTCAACTTTTAGGCAGTCTTCTCGCACAATTTCTTTACAAAACCTTTCTACTTTGTCTGCCTCTTCACTACCTCTGTACCATTAAAAAGTTCTTTTAGTATACAGACATTTTTGAAGTTTTCCTTCTTATACTTTTCGAGAAAAAGATCGGGCTTGATTTTGCGAACTTTGCTGTTTTTTGTTACATCAAAATGATCATTATCCTCAAACTCGATGAACATATATCCTTATGAGTTTCAACGAAAAAATTTAGTGTGTTCATAACTTTATCCATTGCATCCACAAAACTCTTGTCTTCACTGTTCTTAACCTCTTGTAGAGATGTTTTTCATTGTCGCAACCACTTTTATATATCCAGATATTAAATATTATGCAAATACAAATAATTTTTTTGTCGCAAACACTATTAGATGTTATTATTTTATTCATATTAAGTGGTGTTACACAAGAAGTAACTCTACAAAATGCCGTCAATTAGAGGCAACTGAAGTAGGGGATTGGGATATGTAGCAAACAAGGAATACGAGAAGTGCAAGTACTGTAGAGGAGACCGCGACTACATAGAATTAAGCGATGTCAGTTGTTTATACTCAACTTTTTTACTCCTCTACAATTGTTTTTCCTCGGCACATAGTCCTAATAATAATATCTATAGTATATGCATACTAACATTAGCCTGAGGACCATATTAAAAATATTAAATAGAAATATTCTTTTTATTATTGTAAATGGGGTTATTATAAGAAAATTGTGATGAACTAGAAATGTATTTAGTTCTACAAGTTACATTTTAATTGAGATTTTGTTTTAGATATTTCTAAATTTATAGTGTTAAATAGACAGAATTTTCTTTCTCTGTAGACTAATTTTATTATTTACATATATTGGTGTATTTATTTGTGTTTGCATAACTTTTAATATCTTTGTAGAGAGATCTACAAATGTATATGATTATCTACCTTAGATCACATGAAAGTAAATAGATAATTCTAGATTGTCTCTATAACTGATGAATGTGTTTCTACAAGCGACTTGTTTCTTGTTATTTTTCAGTCAAGAATATATTATAGAACATCGCTTGTTGCACATGTGTGCTTTATACTTGGTTTCAAAACAGAACTAACATGCAAGAGAACTTGGCGTTCATATCTTTTTTTCCCACTTTGCTTGATTTGTAGTCTGCATAAATTTTGCAGCACAATTCTGAATAACATCGATAGCCTCTTTTTTTGTGAGAAATATATTTTATTGCGAGAAATCAACATTGACTCTGCCTATACAATCCAACATGTCAATATCTATACACATTTTATTTAGAAAATTATCAATCTCATCGGAGTAAATGGATCTGCAATGTAAGGACTACCACTCAAGTAGACTTAGACCCTTGTAGATGATGGGCCTTGTCTGGACAATATGACGCCGGCTTTACGATTAGGATGTCTCTACGCTGATGCAATCTTACCGACTACTAGTAGATACTCCCAAAATTCTTCTGAAAAAAGTAGATACTCTCAAAAAAGAAAAGAAAAGGCATCGTCGGCGGGTATGTATCGCCCTAGGGGAAAACATTGTCAGCGGGAAAATAAAAGAATCGCCCTAGGTTTTTCTGTCCTCCCCGGCAGCCAACGTAGGCAGAGTGATTCTCTCTGGTGTTTCTCCTCCATCAGGAACTCGGGCTGATTAAGGGTGAGCCTAGTGCTCTTTCCCGGCCTTGGTTGTTGTGTGGAGGTGGACGGGGTCAAGGGAGTGTTTGAGGTATTTTTGATCCAGGGTTTGCACAAATGGCTAGGGAAGGGCGCGGCTCCATGGTCATGGGGAAGGAGATTTAGGATGTTGATGATCTGCTACAGCGTCTTGAGTTGCATAAGGATGATGGGGAAGACTTCGTTTGGGAAGATGAAGTGGAGGAATCAGATGTGCAAGCAAAGTGATTGGTGATCGTTTGCATACATACCAGCAAGGGATTGAGCGCATCTGCACTATATGCGGATATGAGATCTGCGTGGAACCCGGCAAAGGAGGTAACATGGCGTCAGATTCAAGAGAACGTATTCAGGACCGCTTTTCTTGTCTAGGCGATTGGAACACTACTATTTTTTTGACCGGAACACTACTGTGAAAAATGGACCATGGCTCTTCCATAACCAAGCAGTGATCATTGAGGAGTATGACTGGTTTACGAATCCGAGAACCGTGAAGCTAGATAAAATTGCAATATGGGCAATGGTACTGAAACTACCTTTATCTGAAAGAGGTAATTATCAAGGGCATGTGTACGAAGATGGGGGACGTGTTGGAGGTACAAATTCAACTCCCAGCACGCTACATAGGTTCCTACGTTCGAGTGAAGGTAAAGATAGATGTGGGAAAGAAGTTAGAAAGATTTGTGTCAATCACAAAAGGAGGCAAGAAAGATTGGTATCAGCTAAAATATGAAAAGATGCCTACTTGTGTAACAACTGTGGGAAGGGGGGAGGGGGGTGGCGTGATGATGGAAACAACGGCAATATGCCCTATGATGGATCTCACAGTTGGCGCTGGAATGCATTATATGCAGGGGTTTTTTTTTTTTGAGACAACCTCACGAAGTTTTTATTAATTCGTCACAATGTTTACAGGGACGGACGGAAGATTTCCCGGGTGTCCCAACCACACATGGCGGCCCACACCGAGAGATAAAGCAAACTTCGCTACATTGTGAGCTTCGAAATTCAAGCTCCTAAACTCATGACTAAACTTACAAAAATCAAAATCTAAAGAGTGACTCTTGATCTCACATAAGATAGCTCCATACGCTGATGAGTTATTTCTCCTCAACTCCTCTACCACCACTTTGTAATCCGATGCCACATGGACCCGCCTCTGGTATAGATCATCTGCTAGAGCCAGGGGGTGGAGCTACAGTGTTGGACCAAGGGTCAATTGATCCCGATGACCTTGGCCCAAAGCTAGGTTCGTACATACAGCCCATTAAGAAAAATAACACTGAAAAAAATTGACCCCAATGAAAATAGGACGGGAGCAACTAACTGAGGAGCGCTCGTTCCCAGCCTCCACAAGGGTCACTTGGGGTGGGCTCATTGATCTCAATCTGATTACTCTCGGAACAAAAGCCAAGCACAAAGACACTTTCAAGGATTGGATTGCAGCACACTTATCTTATTTTCCATGAATTTTCCTAGAGCTGGAATTGGTTAGAGGGTTGTCTTTTGTACTCATTTTCTTTTCTTTTTGTATGTACATATTTATGTGACAATTACCGAAGAACAATTATTCCACGGTCTTGGGTTAAAAAAAGTAACGTACCACTTTTTTAGTTTTCTTATATCATGCTACTGTGCACGTATGTTTGTACTTAAAACATAGGAAGACGGAAACTGATGGTGAGACTGATAATCACTGGATTCTAGCTTCAGTGAGTGGAGTGTGTGATGATGGACGGTGAAAGCCAAAGTTGCAAGTTACTGCTGAAATAATGAATGAACCCTTTCTTTCCCAAGGAAATAGATCGACCTTCTGAGATTTAAATGGCATTCTCTTTTCTTCCGCAAGGCGGCGGTCGTTTCCTAAAAATGAAATATGGTTCTCCTTGCCTACCCCCATCCTGGTGATGTGCCCAGTGTCATCCGGAGGGTATGTGGAGATGTATCATCGGCAGATGTCAGGATATTCGGTCGGTACTGATCTTCGGTGGATCTACTTGGATCCAGCCGCGTGGTTACATGTTGGACCCTTCCAGGCTATACTTCTGTTCATCGGCGAAGATTGTTGATCTGGTTTTCGTTATACTAGATAAGTTTGTGCCTTGCAACGGGATATAAATATTGTAGTAGTTAGCCCATGATTTACTTGCCCATATTAATATATTGTGTAAATAAATATTTATCAAATTCTGCCATGATTTACCTACTTAAATAAAGTTGTGCTTTTATTTGGTAGAACTATTAGTTTACCAAAGAAACTATACATGGTCTTATTTGGTAAGTAAATAAAAGATGAAACGGTTAAGACTGTTTTAAGAGAAACTGGTAAAAGCGAACCAACATGTGGTTCGATGGTTAGAGGGACAGTGGTATCCCCTGACCACCAGAGTTCAAGTCCTGGTGCTCGCGTTATTCCTGGATTTATTTTAGGATTTCCAGCGATGCCTTTCAGTGGGAGGAGTGTTGGAAATATGCCCTAGAGGCAATAATAAAAGGATTATTATTATATTTCCTTGTTCATGATAAGTGTCTTTTATTCATGCTATAATTGTATTATCCGGAAATCGTAATACACGTGTGAATACATAGAACACAATACGTCCCTAGTAAGCCTCTAGTTGACTAGCTCGTTGGTCAACAGATAGTCATGGTTTCCTCGACTATGGACATTAGATGTCGTTGATAACGGGATCACATCATTAGGAGAATGATGTGATGGACAAGACCCAATACTAAGCATAGCACAAGATCGTGTAGTTCGTTTTGCTAGAGCTTTTCCAATGTCAAGTATCTTTTCCTTAGACCATGAGATCGTGTAACTCCCGGATACCGTAGGAGTGCTTTCGGTGTACCAAAACGTCACAACGTAACTGGGTGACTATAAAGGTACACTACAGGTATCTCCGAAAGTGTCTGTTGGGTTGACACGGATCGAGACTGGGATTTGTCACTCCGTGACACGGAGAGGTATCACTGGGCCCACTCGGTAGTGCATCATCATAATGAGCTCAAAGTGACCAAGTGTCTGGTCACGGGATCATGCATTACGGACGAGTAAAGTGACTTGCCGGTAACGAGATTGAAAGAGGTATTGGGATACCGACGATCGAATCTTGGGCAAGTAACATACCGTCTGACAAAAGGAATAGTATACGGGGTTGCTTGAATCCTCGACATCGTGGTTCATCCGATGAGATCATCGAGGAGTATGTGGGAGCCAACATGGGTATCCAGATCCCGCTGTTGGTTATTGACCGGAGAGTCGTCTCGGTCATGTTCAAGATGTCTCCCGAACCCGTAGGGTCTACACACTTAAGGTTCGGTGGACGCTTAGGGTTATTAGGAAGACTTGTATGTGATTACCGAATGTTGTTCGAGTCCCGGATGAGATCCGGACATCACGAGGAGTTCCGGAATGGTCCGGAGGTGAAGATTTATATATGGGAAGTTGTCATACGGACACCGGAAAGTTTCGGGGGCATATCGGTATTGTACTGGGGCCACCGGAGAGGTTCCGGGGGTCCACCGGGAGGGGCCACCCCTCTCGGAGGGCCTCATGGGCCACAAGGGCAGGGAACCAGCCCACGGAGGCTAAGCGCCCCCCTTGGGCCCATGCGCCTAGGGTTGGGGGAACCCTAGTGGGGCGCCCTTTGCTTGGGGGCAAGCCCCCTCACGCCGCCCCCTCTAGATCTCATCTAGAGGGGACGACCCCCCTTGCCCCTTCCCCTAGAAATAGAGGCGTGAGGGGAGGGCTGCAACAGACATCCAAGGCGCAGCCCTCCCTCCCAACACCTCTCCTCCTCCGCTGAGTGCTTGGCGAAGCCACAGCCGAGATCTTGCCTCTCCACCATCATCACGCCGTCGTCGTCTTGCTGGAGCCTTCTTCCTCAACCTCTCCTTCCCCTTGTTGGATCAAGAAGGAGGAGACGCCGTCTGCTCCACGCGTGTGTTGAACACGCAGGTGCTGTCCGTTCGGCACTTGGTCATCGGTGATTTGAATCACGACGAGTACGACTCCATCATCACCGTTCCCTTGAACGCTTCCGCACGCGATCTACAAGTGGTATGTAGATGCAATCTCTCTCCCATGACTCGTTGCTTAGATGAACTCATAGATGGATCTTGGTGAAACCGTAGGAAAAATTTTAATTTTCTGCAACGTTCCCCAACAAAGTGGTATCGAGCTAGGTCTATGCGTAGTTCTCTATTGCACGAGTAGAACACAATTTTGTTGTGGGCGAGATCTTGTCAACTTGCTTACCGCTACTAGTCTTTTCTTGCTTCAGCTGTATTGTGGGATGAAGCGGCCCGGACCGACCTTACACGTACGCTTACGTGAGACAGGTTCCACCGACTGACATGCACTAGTTGCATAAGGTGGCTAGCGGGTGTCTGTCTCTCCTACTTTAGTTGGAGCGGATTAGATGAAAAGGGTCCTTATGAAGGGTAAATAGAAGTTGACAAAATCACATTGTGGTTATTCGTAGGTAAGAAAACGTTCTTGCTAGAACCCAATTGCAGCCACGTAAAAGATGTAACAACAATTAGAGGACGTCTAACTTGTTTTTGCAGCAATTGTCATGTGATGTGATATGGCCAGAAGTTGTGATGAATGACGAATGATATATTGTGATGTATGAAATCATGTTCTTGTAATAGGAATCACGACTTGCATGTCGATGAGTATGACAACCGGCAGGAGCCATAGGAGTTGTCTTATTTTTGTATGACCTACGTGTCATTGAAGAACGCCATGTAAATTATTTTACTTTATTGCTAAACGTGTTAGCCATAGAAGTAGAAGTAGTCGTTGGCGTGACAACTTCATGAAGACACGATGATGGAGATCATGATGATGGAGATCATGGTGTCATGCCGGTGATGGATGATCATGGAGCCCCGAAGATGGAGATCGAAGGAGCTATATGATATTGGCCATATCATGTCACTACTTCATATAATTGCATGTGATGTTTATTATGTTTATGCATCTTGTTTACTTAGAGCGACGGTAGTAAATAAGATGATCCCTTATAATAATTTCAAGAAAGTGTTCCTTAAGCGTGCCCGTTGCTAAAGTTCGTCGTTTCAAGCACCACGTGATGATCGGGTGTGATAGATCCTTACGTTCACATACAACGGGTGTAAGACAGTTTTACACATGCAAAACACTTAGGGTTAACTTGACGAGCCTAGCATGTACAGACATGGCCTCGGAACACAAGAGACCGAAAGGTCGAACATGAGTCGTATGGAAGATACGATCAACATGGAGATGTTCACCGATGATGACTAGTCCGTCTCACGTGATGATCGGACACGGCCTAGTCGACTCGGATCGTGTAACACTTAGATGAATAGAGGGATGTCAATCTGAGTGGGAGTTCATTAAATATTTGATTAGATGAACTTAATTATCATGAACTTAGTCTAAATTCTTTACAAAATATGTCTTGTAGATCAAATGGCCAACGCTCATGTCAACATGAACTTCAACGCGTTCCTAGAGAAAACCAAGCTGAAAGATGATGGCAGCAACTATTCGGACTGGGTCCGGAACCTGAGGATCATCCTCATAGCAGCCAAGAAACAATATGTCCTAGAAGCGCCGCTAGGTGAAGCACCCATCAGAGAGAACCAAGACATTATGAATGCTTGGCAGTCTCGTGCTGATGATTACTCCCTCGCTCAGTGCGGCATGCTTTACAGCTTAGAACCGGGGCTCCAAAAGCGTTTTGAGCAACACGGAGCATATGAGATGTTCGAGGAGCTGAAAATGGTTTTCCAAGCTCATGCCCGGGTCGAGAGATATGAAGTCTCCGACAAGTTCTATAGTTGTAAGATGGAGGAAAACAGTTACATCGGTGAGCACATACTCAAAATGTACAGGTTGCACAACCGCCTTTGTCCCGGTGGACATTAACCTCCTGGACGAGGCGGTCATTGACAGAATCCTTTAGTCGCTCCCACCAAGCTACAAGAGCATTGTGATGAACTACAATATGCAGGGGATGGTGAAGACCATTCCTGAAGTATTCTCAATGCTGAAGTCAGCAGAGGTTGAATTCAAGAAAGAACATCAAGTGTTGATGGTTAATAAAACCACTAAGTTCAAGAAGGACAAGGGTAAGAATAACTTCAAGAAGGACGGCAAGGATGTTTCCGCGCCTGCAAAGCAAGTTGCCGGGAAGAAGTCAAAGAATGGACCCAAGCCTGAGACAGGGTGCTTTTATTGCAAAGGGAAGGGCCACTGGAATCGGAACTGCCCCAAATACTTAGCGGACAAGAAGGCCGGCAACACTAAAGGTATATTTGATATACATGTAATTGATGTGTACCTTACCAGTACTCGTAGTAACTCTTGGGTATTTGATACCGGTGCCGTTGCTCATATTTGTAACTCACAGCAGGAGCTGCGGAATAAACGGAGACTGGCGAAGGACGAGGTGACGATGCGCGTCGGGAATGGTTCCAAGGTCGATGTGATCGCCGTCGCCACGCTACCTCTACATTTACCTACGGGATTAGTTTTAAACCTCAATAATTGTTATTTAGTGCCAAGTTTGAGCATGAACATTGTATCAGGATCTCGTTTAATGCGAGATGGCTACTCATTTAAATCCGAGAATAATGGTTGTTCTATTTATATGAGAGATATGTTTTATGGTCATGCTCCGATGGTCAATGGTTTATTCTTAATGAATCTCGAACGTAATATTACACATATTCATAGTGTGAATACCAAAAGATGTAAAGTTGATAACGATAGTCCCACATACTTGTGGCAATCGCCGCCTTTGGTCACATTGGTGTCAAGCGCATGAAGAAGCTCCATTCGATGGACTTTTAGAGTCTCTCGATTATGAATCATTTGACACATGCGAACCATGCCTCATGGGCAAAATGACCAAGACTCCATTCTCCGGGACAATGGAGCGAGCAACCAACTTATTGGTAATCATACATACCGATGTGTGAGGTCCAATGAGCGTTGAGGCTCGCGGAGGATATCGTTATGTTCTCACTCTCACTGATGACTTGAGTAGATATGGGTATGTCTACTTGATGAAACACAAGTCTGAGACCTTTGAAAAGTTTAAGGAATTTCAGAATGAGGTAGAGAATCAACGTGACCGAAAAATAAAGTTCTTATGATCAGATCGTGGAGGAGAATATTTAAGTCACGAATTTCGTACACAGTTAAGGAAATGTGGAATCGTTTCACAACTCACGTCGCCTGGAACACCTCAGCGTAACGGTGTGTCCGAACGTCGTAATCGCACTCTATTGGATATGGTGCGATCTATGATGTCTCTTACCGATTTACCGCTATCATTTTGGGGATACGCTCTAGAGACAGCTACATTCTCTTTAAATAGGGCACCGTCTAAATCCGTTGAGACGACACCGTATGAATTATGGTTTGGGAAGAAACCTAAGCTGTCGTTTCTAAAAGTTTGGGGATGCGATGCTTATGTCAAGAAACTTCAACCTGAAAAGCTCGAACCCAAGTCGAAAAAATGCGTCTTCATAGGATACCCTAAGGAAGCCATTGGGTATACCTTCTACCTTAGATCCGAAGGCAAGATCTTTGTTGCCAAGAACGGATCCTTTACGGAAAAGAGTTTCTCTCGAAAGGAGTAAGTGGGAGGAAAGTGGAACTCGATGAAGTACTACCTCTTGAACCGGAAAGTAGTGCAGCTCAGGAAAATGTTCATGTGGTGCCTACACCGACTGGAGAGGAAATTAATGATGATGATCAAGGTACTTCGGATCAAGTTGCTACTGAACTTCGTAGGTCCACAAGGACACGTTCCGCACCAGAGTGGTATGGCAACCCTGTCCTGTAAATCATGTTGTTAGACAACGGTGAACCTTCGAACTATGAAGAAGCGATGGCGGGCCCGGATTCCAACAAATGGCTTGAAGCCATGCAATCCGAGATAGGATCCATGTATGAAAACAAAGTATGGACTTTGACAGACTTGCCCGATGATCGACGAGCGATAGAAAACAAATGGATCTTTAAGAAGAAGACGGACGCGGATGGTAATGTTACCATCTATAAAGCTCGACTTGTCGCTAAAGGTTATCGGCAAGTTCAAGGGATTGACTACGATGAGACTTTCTCTCCGTAGCGAAGCTGAAGTCCGTCTGAATCATGTTAGCAATTGCCGCATACTATGATTATGAGATATGGCAAATGGACGTCAAAACGGCATTCCTTAACGGCTATCTTAAGGAAGAACTGTATATGATGCAGCCGGAAGGTTTTGTCGACCCTAAGAATGCTAACAAGTTATGCAAGCTCCAGCGATCCATTTATGGGCTCGTGCAAGCATCTCGGAGTTGGAACATTCGCTTTGATGAGATGATCAAAGCGGTTGGGTTTATGCAGACTTATGGAGAAGCCTGCGTTTACAAGAAAGTGAGTAGGAGTTCTGTAGCATTTCTCATATTATATGTAGATGACATACTTTTGATGGGAAATGATATAGAACTCTTGGAAAGCATTAAGGCCTACTTGAATAAAAGTTTTTCAATGAAGGACCTTGGAGAAGCTGCTTACATATTGGGCATCAAGATCTATAGGGATAGATCGTGACGCCTCATAGGTATTTCACAAAGCACATACCTTGATAAGATTTTGAAGAAGTTCAAAATGGATCAGTCCAAGAAAGGGTTCTTGCCTCACATCTTGCAAGAAGGTGTGAGATTGAGCTCGGCTCAATGCCCGACCACGGCAAAAGATAAAGAAGAGATGAGTGTCATCCCCTATGCCTCAGCCATAGAATCTATTATGTATGCCATGCTGTGTACCAGACCGGATGTAAACCTTGCCGTAAGTTTGGTAGGTAGGTACCAAAGTAATCCCGGCAAGGAACACTGGACAGCGGTCAAGAATATCCTGAAGTACCTGAAAAGTATGTTTCTTGTTTATGGAGGTGACGAAGAGCTCAAATGCGTAAAGGGTTACGTCGACGCTTAGCTTCGACACAGATCTGGATGACTCTAAGTCACAAACCGGATACGTGTATATGTTGAATGGTGGAGCAAGAAGTTGGTGCAGCTGCAAGCAGAAGCGTCGTGGCGGGATCTACATGTGAAGCGGAGTACATGGCAGCCTCGGAGGCAGCGCATGAAGCAATTTGGGTGAAGGAGTTCATCACCGACCTAGGAGTCATACCCAATGCGTCGGGCCGATCAAACTCTTCTCGTGACAACACCGGAGCTATTGCACTTGCCAAGGAGCCCAGGTTTCACAAGAAGACCAGGCACATCAAGCGTCGCTTAAAATCCAACCGAGAAAATGTTCAAGATGGAGACATCGAAAATACTAAATTGCATACGGATCTGAATGTCGCAGATCCGTTGACTAAACCTCTTCATGGGCAAAACATGATCAACACCGTAACTCTATGGGTGTTCGATTCATCACAATGTAACTAGATTATTGACTCTAGTGCAAGTGGGAGACTGTTGGAAATATGCCCTAGAGGCAATAATAAAAGGATTATTATTATATTTCCTTGTTCATGATAATTGTCTTTTATTCATGCTATAATTGTATTATCCGGAAATCGTAATACACGTGTGAATACATAGAACACAATACGTCCCTAGTAAGCCTCTAGGTGACTAGCTCGTTGGTCAACAGATAGTCATGGTTTCCTGACTATGGACATTAGATGTCGTTGACAACGGGATCACATCATTAGGAGAATGATGTGATGGACAAGACCCAATACTAAGCATAGCACAAGATCGTGTAGTTCGCTTTTGCTAGAGCTTTTCCAATGTCAAGTATCTTTTCCTTAGACCATGAGATCGTGTAACTCCCGGATACCGTAGGAGTGCTTTGGGTGTACCAAACGTCACAACGTGAATCGGGTGACTATAAAGGTACACTATAGGTATCTCCGAAAGTGTCATTGGGTTGACACGGATCGAGACTGGATTTGTCACTCCGTATTACATGAGAGGTATCACTTTGGGCCCACTCGGTAGTGCATCATCATAATGAGCTCAAAGTGACCAGGTGTCCGGTCACGGGATCATGCATTACGATGCGAGTAAAGTGACTTGCCAAGAATGAGATTGAACGAGGTATTGGGATACCGACGATCGAATCTCGGGCAAGTAACATACCGTCTGACAAAAGGAATAGTATACGGGGTTGCTTGAATCCTCGACATCGTGGTTCATCCGATGAGATCATCGAGGAGTATGTGGGAGCCAACATGGGTATCCAGATCCCGCTGTTGGTTATTGACCGGAGAGTCGTCTCGGTCATGTTTGCATGTCTCCCGAACCCGTAGGGTCTACACACTTAAGGTTCGGTGACGCTAGTGTTATTAGGAAGACTTGTATGTGATTAGCGAATGTTGTTCGGAGTCCCGGATGAGATCCCAGACGTCACGAGGAGTTCTGGAATGGTCCGGAGGTGATGATTTATATATCTGAAGTTGTCATACGGACACCGGAAAGTTTCAGGTGCATATCGGTATTGTACCGGGGCCACCGGAGAGGTTCCGGGGGTCCACCGGGAGGGGCCACCCCTCTCGGAGGGCCTCATGGGCCACAAGGGGCAGCGAACCAGCCCCTGGAGGGCTGGGCGCCCCCTCCCCCTTGGGCCCATGCGCCTAGGGTTGGGGGGAGAACCCTAGTGGGGGCGCCCCCCTTTGCTTGGGGGGCCAGCCCCCCTCCCTGGCCGCCGCCCCCCCTCTAGATCTCATCTAGAGGGACCGGGCCCCCTTGCCCCTTCCCCTATAAATAGAGGGGTGAGGGGAGGGCTGCAACAGACATCCAAGGCGCAGCCCCTCCCCTCCCCAACACCTCTCCTCCTCCGTTGAGTGCTTGGCGAAGCCCTGTCGGAGTACTGCCTCTCCACCATCATCACGCCGTCGTGCTGCTGCTGGAGCCTTCTTCCTCAACCTCTCCTTCCCCCTTGCTGGATCAAGAAGGAGGAGACGTCGTCCGTTCCGTATGTGTGTTGAACGCGGAGGTGTTGTCCGTTCGGCACTTGGTCATCGGTGATTTGAATCACGGCGAGTACGACTCCATCATCACCGTTCCCTTGAACGCTTCCGCACGCGATCTACAAGTGGTATGTAGATGCAATCTCTCTCCCATGACTCGTTGCTTAGATGAACTCATAGATGGATCTTGATGAAACCGTAGGAAAAATTTTAAATTTCTGCAACGTTCCCTAACAAGGAGACGTTACCATCAACGACGAGGCGTGTACGGTGACTTTGTAAATCTCAAGATAATATGCCGGCGCTTGCGTCTGTACTGTGTTAAAAAAAGAGAAACTGGTAAAAAAACTCCAAGAGGAAAGAATCAAAGAAAAGAGAAAGAAGAAGAAACACATATGAGGTTTGACGAAGGCTCTTTCCGACATGAAAGGAAACCTTACATCTTTTTAAGTACTCCCTCCGTCCCAAAATTCTTATCTTACATTTGTCTAGTATATATAGAAATATTTGCTATATATGTATTAATCTAAACCTCTAAATCGAAAACCAGAAAGCTGTGTGGGCCCTTGATAGAGGGCATCAGATGGTCCAAATTGATGGGATTCACAGCTACAGTACATTTCTAGAAACATCGACATACTAATCGATCCACCTGCTTTGTTGCTACTATCAATCTGTTTTGTGGCTGGTCTGGCCAATCGCCTCAGTATATAAGTCTCTGAATATGCATTACTCAAAGTGCCTAAAGGCCGGTGTTATAGGAACAGCGTAGAGCATGAGTAGAGGTATTGCCCAGGCATAGCAACTGGCTAGAGGTCCAAATAGAGAAATCATCAACAAAGTTTGTAAATGTATGCCTAGCATCAAGGTTTTCTGCCCGTAACACGAAAACCAAGGTTGTGTTCCGGGTCTGCTTAAATCCATCCTCGCCGTATATATGGTCCACGACGTGCAATTTCAACTTTGGCGTTGTTTGCAAGTATCCATGTACTCAGTGGTAGACCTGAACATTGAGATTTCCCGGGGAGACTGACGGTGACAGAGCTCAACCAGTCAACCACGCTCTGCACCTGCACCCACTGGCCGCTGGGAAGGAGAGGTACCTGCGCCGCCGCCGCCGTCAACGACCTGGGCGGCCGCCCCTGCTCGCAGATCGCCCCTGTCACTGGATGTATAGTAAACCTGTAAAGATGAACCATGCATGCTTTGATTGGGGTGCCATATGTGTGCCCGTTCTTTGTTTTTTCAGATAAAAATGGCAGCACAGAGTCTTGGTGCGACGAGCAGACAGCGGGCATCAGATGCTGCATGACGTTGTTGCTTCTGGAGGAATAGGAAGAATGGAGAGTAGGACGGCAGAATCTCAGGGACACCGGCCGACGAGGAGCACCGTGGTGGGCGGTGGGCTGTGGACGGTGGCAAAGCCACCGAAGCTGGCTCTTGTGGACGGAATTGTTTCTCGTTTGTTAGCGAATTAGCCAACAGAGTCATTGAAGGTGCTGTCTAATATACTTGAATATTGAACTGAAATGAATGGACAGAACTTGCTGGCTTTCCGGGATCTGGACCTCTTGAAGGTTCTTTGCTTCCTTTCGGGTCACGACCTTCTTGCCTTTTTCTTTTGTTAGTATAACACTGGTGGTACATAATGATAATGCTATTTTATTTTTAAATTTGGTAGGAGATTCTGTTTTGGCGCTGAAGAGTGATAGGATGCACGTGGGGTGCATAATAATAATTATGCTATTTTTAAATCTGATAAAAGATTCAGTTTTGGCGCTGAAGAGTGATACGGGGCACGTGGCGGCACCACGGCGAGTTGACGCAGCTTATTTTGCTGGCTTCATGCCTGTACAAAAGAGGTAGAGAGAACATGTTGCAGGACAGCAGTAGGCCATGACTTGAAAGAGAAACTGCATGCATGGCCATTGGTCGGCCACGGCCTCAGGGCACGTACAACGGAGGCACTAGTATAATGCTGCTCCAGATTTCACGTAAACATTTAAGGTTTAAACCACGGTGTGAAATGAGACCTGTCCAATGCTACAGCCTCCATGTTTCTCTTTCTCTTCCTCACTTTCCCAACCGCAAAGAGCTAAAGCGAGATGAGGTTACCCCTAAAAAAAACGAGCTAAGGTTGCCATGGGATCGGCTAGGAGAGAGCTGAAGCGACTTTTTGTCAGGGAAGAGACAGCCTCCTCTGCAAGCGCTCTGCAAGCAACGCCCTTTTTTAGTGTGGGCCACCAAATCCAATATGGAGGGCTTGAGCAACCGTGCAGTGTGAAGCGTTCACCATGCCCTCTGTGCTCAATGGTTTTTTTTTTTTTTGGAAAAAGAGGTTAAGACTCCCGGCCTCTGCATCAGTCGATGGTGGGACGTGTTTGCACTTTGCACAGACGACACCTAACTACGAGCGTGACGGCCAACTTTCCATTACTACTAGCCTGACCTTACTGCATTATTGGCATCTTCGGGAATTTGGGAGAAAAAAGCATGCAGACAGACGCGAACAAACCGCGTGTCTGGTTACGCTGCTGTTCAGTTGGAGGCCAGAGGCCACTGTTGAAGTATTGAGTGGACCCGCCGTTTCTTGGCAAGGAAAGAGGACGGCCTCCTCCTTGCATCACATTGTCTAACGGGTGCCGAATTCCGTTTGTTTCTGTGATGGAGAATGGCGCGCACGTGGCTGCAGCACCTCGTGATTTGGCATGCGTCCAACATGATGGGCTGGCTTGGTTGGCTTCACATCCAAGTTACCATTATTAGGTCCTTCATTTTTAAATATTTGTTTTTTTAGAGATTTTAAATGCACTATTACATATAGATGTATATGGATATATCTTATAGTGTAAATTCACTCATTTTGTTTCGTACGTAGTCACTTGTTGAAATATGTAGAAAGACAAATAGGACTATTTAAGAATGCAGGTTATTATCATATATATATTTTGTGTGTGTAAGGCGATTAGAAGGGGGAATTCGTTGGCTGATAATGACATGAGTCATGGCGCCTTGTTGATTGATTAGGACAGCCAACTGAAAGCAGGCACTCACACCGACCACAAGTAAGTGCTACGAGTAGCTTCCGGAACATCGCAAGCCAAATATAAATATATTAAATGATGGATTTTTTCTAAGGGGTAAATAAATGATGTATTAAGAGCATCTACAGACCCTCTATTTCCTGCTCAAACGTCTGAAACGCCCTTCCGATTAGTGCCCGGTCACGAAAGGCTGACCCAACCGAGCCCATTTTCTTCTTAAACGTCCGGACTGTTGAGAAATTAAGCAATTGTTCGATTAATTTAATTCAATAATAAATCATGAACATGACATAGGCAGTGCTAATGACATACTAAATTTTGATGATGTACACACATACTAGGCAGATAGTAGAAACATCTACGCAAACCACTAGTACTGCACACATGAAAGTAAACAGGAGCGGGGTAATTATGTTATACCCTCCAGTAGGCCAGTCGGCCGTAGCAGCAGCGGAGGCGTCGGCCTCGTCGGCGATCCTCTTGTCAGCAGCGGCCTTCTCGGCAGCCGCGCGATCGGCGTCAGTGCTCATGGTGAAGACGAAGGTGACGCGAAAGTAGTCGACGTAGATGAAGTAGTTGAACAGAGGCGAGCAGCCAGAGGGAGACGCCTCCCAAAAACCTAATCGCCTCTCTCCCGTACAGGATCTGGAGAAGCGGGGTTTCGGAGGCCTGCTCTCCCGTCAGCCGTGTACGCGGTAGACGAGATGGGATCACCAAGGGCAGCAGCAGTGAACAGAACGACCAGGGAGCAGTGGAGGTGTGAAGCGTTGTTATCTTGTCTGAGCTACGATGCATGTCCAGCAGTAAAACCGTTTAATTACAGACGTTTCATCTCCATAAAAACACGTTTAATTACAGACGTTTCCATCTCTAGAATTAAACGTATTTATTATGGACGTTTTCATTTCCGCAATGAATGTGACGTCTCATATTCATTTCGTGTATGTAATGGACTCTCCAATTTTGACCGGCAAAACATTGCATCGGCTCGGCTCATTCCCGCAACATGCAACCCGCGGCGCGCGCGCGTTGTGACGAGGCGTGACGAGGCGGGCGGCGGAGGAGGAGCGTGCGTGTGGAACACATCTTCTTCCTTCACACCAACTCATACTAGTGGGAGAAGAGTTCACCTTATAAGTTGGTGTACATCTCTCTCAACTAGCCATGTGGGACTAAATTTCCCACCACTCCCTTGACAGCATGGGCCCTTAGGGATTTTCCTGAAATTGTTAAATGGGCCATTAGCCCAACTAATATTCAGCAATCCCCCACCAGATCCCGAAGGCCCATGGTGTTGTCCTCTATTCCAAACTCTGTTTTAATATACCAGTATTTTCAGTGGAGACCCGTTAAGGTTGAACATCCACCTAGAACAAAAAGCTACACTCCTTCACAATTGAACAATGGACTAGGCCTTGAATTGTCAATTTGACGTGAAGGAGTTTCACCAAGTGTCTTATCAGTACTAGGCTGCCGAAGGCTGACCCCTCGGGTGGAGCATATTGGTCACTCCTGGCCTTTTCATGAACTTACTAGAGATCACCCTAATCTCATAGACTATGACCAGTAGTCAGGCTCATATAGGTGTGTTCCTCCAAAGATCGCTCTGTAGGATAGAATCTTGCTTTGATAAGCCTTGGAACACATTAAGACAAAAATCTGTTGGGGAACGTAGTAATTTCAAAATTTTCCTACGATCACGCAAGACCATGGTGATGGCATAGCAACGAGAGGGGAGAGTGTCCGTCCACGTACCCTCGTAGACCGAAAGCGGAAGCGTTATAACAACGCTGCGGTTGATGTAGTAAATCGTCTTCACGATCCAACCGATCCAAGCACCGAACGACGGCACCTCCGAGTTACGCACTGCGTTCGGCTCGATGACGATCCCGGACTCCGATCCAAAGAAAGTGTCGGGGATGAGTTCCGTCGGCCAAGACGACGGCGTGATGACGATGTTGATGCTCCACCGACGCGAGGCTTCGCCTAAGCTCATGACGATATGACTTCTCCGCGCAGGCTTCGCCTAAGCTCTGACGATATATGACCGAAGGGGAATATGGTGGAAGGGGCACCGCACACGGCTAAGGAAAGATCCGTAGATCAACTTGTGTGTAGCCTGGGGTGCCCCTGCTTATATAAAGGAGCCAAGGGGAGGTGGCCGGCCCAAGGGGGAGGCGCGCAAGGAGTCCTACTCCCTCCGGGAGTAGGACTCCCCCTCAATCCTAGTTGGATTAGGATTCGGGAGGAAAGAGAGAGAGGGGCGGCCCACCTTTCCTAGTCCTAATAGGACTAGGGGAAGGGGGGGCCTTGACCACCTAGGGCTGGCCCTCTCTCCTTTCCACTAAGGCCCACTATGGCCCATGTAGTTCCGGGGGTTCCGGTAACCTCCGGTACTCCAGTAAATTCGATTTCACTCGGAACCCTTCCAAGTCCAAACATAGGCTTCCAATATATCAATCTTTATGTCTCGACCATTTCGAGACTCCTCGTCATGTCCGTGATCACATCCGGGACTCGAACAAACTTCGTGCATCAATACTTATAAACTCATTATGAACTGTCATCGAAGCGTTAAGCGTGGGACCCTACGGGTTCGAGAACTATGTAGACATGACCTAGAACCATTCTCGGTCAATAACCAATAGCGGAACCTGGATGCCCATATTGGTTCCTACATATTCTCTGAAGATCTTTATCGGTCAAACCGCATAACGACATCGTTGTTCCCTTTGTCATCGGTATGTTACTTACCCGAGATTCGATCGTCGGTATCCAATACCTAGTTCAATCTCGTTACCGTAAGTCTCTTTACTCGTTCAGTAATACATCATCTCACAACTAACTTATTAGTTGTAATGCTTGCAAGGCTTAAGTGATGTGCATTACCGAGAAGGCACGGAGATACCTCTCCGACAATCGGAGTGACAAAACCTAATCTCGAAATACGCCAACCCAACAAGTACCTTTGGAGACACCTGTAGTACTCCTTTATAATCACCCGATTACGTTGTGACGTTTGGTAGTACCCAAAGTGTTCCTCCGATGGCAGGAGTTGCATAATCTCATAGTTATAGGAACATGTATAGGTCATGAAGAAAGCATTAACATACTAAGCGATCAAGTGTTAAGCTAACGGAATGGGTCATGTCAATCAGATCATTCTACTAATGATGTGACCTTGTTAATCAAATAACAACTCCTTGTTTATGGTTAGGAAACATAACCATCTTTGATTAACAAGCTAGTCAAGTAGAGGCATACTAGTGACATCTTGTTTGTCTATATATTCACACATGTATTATGTTTCCGGTTAATACAATTCTAGCATGAATAATAAACATTCATCATGATATAAGGAAATAAATAATAACTTTATTATTGCCTCTAGGGCATATTTCCTTCAGTCTCCCACTTGCACTAGAGTCAATAATCTAGTTCACATCATCATGTGATTCAACACCAATATTCACATCTGTATGTGATTAACACCCAAAGGGTTTACTAGAGTCAATAATCTAGTTCACATCGCTATGTGATTAACACCCAAAGAGTACTAAGGTATGATCATGTTTTTGCTCGTGAGAGAAGCTTAGTCAACGGGTCTGTCATATTCAGAGCCGTATGTATTTTGCGAATATTCTATGTCTACAATGCTCTGCACGGAGCTACTCTAGCTAATTGCTCCCACTTTCAATATGTATCCAGATTCAGATTTAGAGTCATCTGGATCAGTGTAAAAAGCTTGCATCGATGACGGGCTCTTTTATCACCTCCATAATCGAGAAATATTTCCTTAGTCCTCACTAAGGATGTTCTTGACCAATGTCCAGTGATCTACTCCTAGATCACTATTGCACTCCCTTGCCAAATTCAGAGCAAGGTATACAATAGGTCTGGTACATAGCATAGCATACTTTATAGAACCTATGGCTGAGGCATAAGGAATGACTTTCATTCTCTTTCTATCTTCTGCCGTGGTCGGGCTTTGAGTCTTACTCAATTTCATACGTTTTGCAACACAGGCAAGAACTTTTCTTTGACTGTTCCATTTTGAACTACTTCAAAATCTTGACAAGGTATGTACTTATTGAAAAACTTATCAAGCCGTCTTGATCTATCTCTATAGATCTTGATGCTCAATATGTAAGCAGCTTCACCGAGGTCCTTCTTTGAAAAACTCCTTTCAAATACTCCTTTATGCTTTGCAGAATAATTCTACATTATTTCCGATTAACAATATGTCATTCACATATATTTATCAGAAATGTTGTAATGCTCCCACTCACTTTCTTGTAAATACAGGCTTCTCCAAAAGTCTGTATAAAACCATATGCTTTGATCACACTATCAAAGCGTTTATTCCAACTCCGAGATGCTTGCACCAGTCCATAGATGGATCATTTGGAGCTTGCATATTTTGTTAGCTCCTTTAGGATTGAAAAACCTTCTGGTTGCATCATATACAACTCTTCTTTAATAAATCCATTAAAGAATGTAGTTTTGACATCCATTTGCCAGATTTCATAAAATGTGGCAATTGCTAACATGATTCGGACAGACTTAAGAATCGCTACAGTTTGAGAAAATCTCATTGTAGTCAACACCTTGAAATTGTCGAAAACCTTTTGTGACAAGTCGAGCTTTGTAGATAGTAACACTACTATCAGTGTCCGTCTTCCTCTTGAAGATCCATTTTTTAACATGGCTTGCTGATCATCGAGCAAGTCAATCAAAGTCCATACTTTGTTCTCATACATGGATCCTATCTCAGATTTCATGGCCTCAAGCCATTTCGCGGAATCTGGGCTCATCATCGCTTCCTCATAGTTCGTAGGTTCATCATGGTCTAGTAACATGACTTCGAACATGATTACTACACCACTGCAGTGCGGATCTTACTACGGAAGACCTACGAGGTTCTGTAGTAACTTGATCTGAAGTTTCATGATCATCATAGCTTCCTCACTAATTGGTGTAGTAGTCACACGAACTGATTTCTGTGATAAACTACTTTCCAATAAGGGAGAAGGTACAATTACCTCATCAAGTTCTACTTTCCTCCCACTCA
This sequence comes from Aegilops bicornis, assembly GCA_021605145.1. Lineage (NCBI taxonomy): Eukaryota > Viridiplantae > Streptophyta > Magnoliopsida > Poales > Poaceae > Aegilops > Aegilops bicornis. Next base: position 860,514,704 of record CM038671.1, on the reverse strand, counting down.
CTTCTTTCGAGAGAAACTCCTTCTCTAGAAAGGATCCATTCTTGACAACGAATGTCTTGCCTTCGGATCTGTGATAGAAGGTGTACCCAACATTTTGGGTATTCTATGAAGATGCACACTTCTCGAATTGGGTTCGAGCTTATCAGGTGAAAACTTTTTCACATAAGCATCACAACTCCAAACTTTTAAGAAACGACAGCTTAGGTTTCTTTGTTAAACCATATTTCATATGGTGTCGTCTCAACGGATTTAGATGGTGCCCTATTAAGCGTGAATGCAGCTGTCTCTAATGCATAACCCCAAAATGATAGTGGTAAACCGATAAGAGACATCATAGATCGCACCATATCAAATAAAGTGCGATTCTGACGTTCGGACACACCATTGCGCTGTGGTGTTCGGGTGGCGTGAGTTGCGAAACTATTCCGCATTGTTTCAAATGTAGACCAAACTCGTAACTCAAATATTCGCCTCCACGATCAGATCGAAGAAACTTTATTTTCTTGTTACGATGATTTTCAACTTCACTCTGAAATTCTTTGAACCTTTCAACTATTTCAGACTTATGTTTCATCAAGTAGATATACCCATATCTGCTCAAATCATTTGTGAAGGTCAGAAAATAACGATACTTGCCACGAGCCTTCATACTCATTGGTCTGCATACATCAGTATGTATTATTTCCAATAAGTCGGTAGCTCGTTCCTATTGTTCCGAAGAACGGAGTTTTAGTCATCTTGCCCAAAAGGCACGGTTCGCAAGCATCAAATGATTCATAACCAAGTGATTCCGAAAGTCCATCAGCATGGAGTTTTCTTCATGCGCTTTACACCAATATGACCTAAACGGCAGTGCCACAAATGAATTGCACTATCATTATTAACTTTACATCTTTTGGTTTCAATATTATGAATATGTGTATCACTACGATCGAGATCCAATGAACCGTTTTCATTGGGTGTGTAACCATATAAGGTTTTATTCATGTAAACAGAACAACAATTTATTCTCTTACTTAAATGAATAACCGTATTGCAATAAACATGATCAAATCATATTTATGCTCAACGCATAACGCCAAATAACATTTATTTAGGTTCAACACTAATCCCGATAGTATAGGGAGTGTGCGATGATGATCATATCAATCTTGGAACTACTTCCAACACTCATCGTCACTTCCCTTCAACTAGTCTCTGTTTATTCTCGTAAGTCCTGTTTGAGTTACTAATCTTAGCAACCGAACAAGTATCAAATACTAGGGGCTACTATAAACACTAGTACAGACACACATCAATAACCTGTATATCAAATATACCCTTGTTCACTTTGCCATCCTTCTTATCCACCAAATATCTCGGGTATTTCCGTTTCCAGTGACCATTTCCTATGCAGTGTAAGCACTCAGTTTCAGGCTTTGGTTCAGCTTTGGGTTTCTTCGTGGGAGTGACAACTTGCTTGTCATTCTACTTGAAGTTCCTTTTCTTTCCCTTTGCCCTTTTCTTGAAACTAGTGGTCATGTCAATCATCAACACTTGATGCTCTTTCTCGATTTCTACCTTCGTCGATTTCAACATCACGAAGAGCTCGGGAATCGTTTTCGTCATCCTTGCATACTATAGTTCATCACGAAGTTCTAGTAACTTAGTGATGGTGACTAGAGAATTCTGTCAATCACTATCTTATCTCGGAAGATTAACTCCCACTTGATTCAAGCGATTGAAGTACCCAGACAATCTGAGAACATGCTCACTAGTTGAGCGATTCTCCTCCATTTTTAGCTATAGAACTTGTTGGAGACTTCATATCTCTCAACTCGGGTATTTGCTTGAAATATTAACTTCAATTCCTGGAACATCTCATATGGTCCATGACGTTCAAAACGTCTTTGAAGTCCCGATTCTAAGCCTTTAAGCATGGTGCACTAAACTATCAAGTAGTCATCATATTGAGCTAGACAAAGCGTTCATAACGTGCGCATACGCTCCTGCAATAGGTTTGTCACCTAGCGGTGCATTAAGGACATAATTTTTACGTGCGGCAATGAGGATAAACCTCGGATCACGGATCCAATCCGCATCATTGCTACTAACATTTTTCAATACAATTTTCTCTAGGAACACATATAAAAACATAGGGAAGCAACAACGTGAGCTATTGATCTATAACATAATCTGCAAAATACTACCAGGACTAAGTTCATGATAAATTAAAGTTTGATTAATCATATTAAAAACCTCCCACTTAGACAGACATCTCTCTAGTCATCTAAGTGATCACGTGATCCAAATCAACTAAACCATGTCCGATCATCACGTGAGATGGAGTAGTTTCAATGGTGAACATCACTATGTTGATCATATCTACTATATGATTCACGCTCGACCTTTCGGTCTACGTGTTCCGAGGCCATATCTGTTATATGCTAGGCTCGTCAAGTTTAACCTGAGTATTCCGCGTGTGCAACTGTTTTGCACCCGTTGTATTTGAACGTAGAGCCTATCACACCCGATCATCACGTGGTGTCTCAAAGACGAAGAACTTTCATAGCGGTGCATACTCGGGAGAACACTTCTTGATAATTTTAGTGAGAGATCATCTTATAATGCTACCGTCAATCAAAGCAAGATAAGATGCATAAAGGATAAACATCACATGCAATCAATATAAGTGATATGATATGGTCATCATCGTCTTGTGCTTGTGATCTCCATTGCGAAGCTTGCCGTCATGATCACCATAAATCACCGGTAGCGACACCTTGATCTCCATCTTAGCATCGTTGTCGTCTCGCCAACTATTGCTTCTACGACTATATCGCTACCGCTTAGTGATAAAGTAAAGCAATTACATGGCTTTTGCATTTCATACAATAAAGCGACAACCATATGGCTCTGCCGATTGCCGATAACTCAGTTACAAAACATGATCATCTCATACAATAAAATATAGCATCACGTCTTGACCATATCACATCACAACATGCCTTGCAAAAACAAGTTAGACGTCCTCTACTTTGTTGTTGCAAGTTTTACGTGGCTGCTACGGGCTGAGCAAGAACCGTTCTTACCTACGCATCAAAACCACAGCGATAGTTTGTCAAATAGACTCCGTTTAACCTTCTCAAGGACCGGGCGTATGCTTTCAGTTCAACTAAAGTTGGAGAGACAGGTCTTCCATAAGCCATCTATGTGCAAAGCACGTCGAGGGAACCGGTCTCGCGTAAGCGTCTGGCGTAAGGTTGGTCCGGATCGTCTCGTCCAACAATACCATGAACCAAAGTATGACATCTTTGGTAGGCGGTATGACTTGTATCGTCCACAACTCACTTGTGTTCTACTCGTGCATATGACATCTACGTATAAAACACGGCTCGATACCACTTTGTTGGGGAACGTAGTAATTTCAAAATTTTCCCTACGATCACGCAAGACCATGGTGATGGCATAGCAACGAGAGGAGAGTGTCCATCCACGTACCCTCGTAGACCGAAAGCGAGCGTTATAACAACGCGGTTGATGTAGTCGTGCGTCTTCACGATCCAACCGATCCAAGCACCGAACGTCACGGCACCTCCGAGTTACGCACACGTTCAGCTCGATGGCGATCCCGGACTCCGATCCAGCAAAGTGTCGGGGATGAGTTCCGTCGACCTGACGGGCGTGATAGCGATGTTGATGCTCCACCGGCGCAGGCTTCGCCTAAGCTCATGACGATATGACTTCTCCGGCGGAGGCTTCGCCTAAGCTCTCTGACGATATGACCGAAGGGAATATGGTGGAAGGGGCACCGTTGCAGCTACGGAACGATCCGTAGATCAACTTGTGTGTTCTGGGGTGCCCCCCTGCCCCCGTATATAAAGGAGCCAAGGGGGAGGTGGCCGGCCCACGGGGGGAGGCGCACCAAGGAGTCCTACTCCCTCCGGGAGTAGGACTCCCCCTCCAATCCTAGTTGGATTAGGATTCGGGAGGAAAGAGAGAGAGGGGCGGCCCACCTTTCCTAGTCCTAATAGGACTAGGGGAAGGGGCGCGACCACCTAGGGCTGGCCCTCTCTCCTTTCCACTAAGGCCCACTATGGCCCATGTAGTTCTGGGGGTTCCGGTAACCTCCGGTACTCGATAAATTCCGATTTAACTCGGAAACATTCAGAAGTCCAAACATAGGCTTACAATATATCAATCTTTTTGTCTCGACCATTTTGAGACTCCTCGTCATGTCCGTGATCACATCCGTGACTCCGAACAACCTTCGGTGCTTCATTACTTATAAACTCATTATGAGCATCGCCGAAGCGTTAAGCGTGCGGACCCTACGGGTTCGAGAACTATGTAGACATGACCTAGAACCATTCTCGGTCAATAACCAATAGCGGAACCTGGATGCCCATATTGGTTCCTACATATTCTACGAAGATCTTTATCGGTCAAACCGCATAACGACATACGTTGTTCCCTTTGTCATCGGTATGTTACTTACCCGAGATTCGATCGTCGGTATCCAATACCTAGTTCAATCTCGTTACCGGTAAGTCTCTTTACTCGTTCCGTAATACATCATCTCACAACTAACTTATTAGTTGTAATGCTTGCAAGGCTTAAGTGATGTGCATTACCGAGAAGGCACGGAGATACCTCTCCACAATCGGATGACAAAACCTAATCTCGAAATCGCCAACCCAACAAGTACCTTTGGAGACACCTGTAGTACTCCTTTATAATCACCCGATTCACGTTGTGACGTTTGGTAGTACCAAAGTGTTCCTCCGTGGCAGGAGTTGCATAATCTCATAGTTATAGGAACATGTATAGGTCATGAAGAAAGCATTAACATACTAAGCGATCAAGTGTTAAGCTAACGGAATGGGTCATGTCAATCAGATCATTCTACTAATGATGTGACCTTGTTAATCAAATAACAACTCCTTGTTTATGGTTAGGAAACATAACCATCTTTGATTAACAAGCTAGTCAAGTAGAGGCATACTAGTGACATCTTGTTTGTCTATATATTCACACATGTATTATGTTTCCGGTTAATACAATTCTAGCATGAATAATAAACATTCATCATGATATAAGGAAATAAATAATAACTTTATTATTGCCTCTAGGGCATATTTCCTTCAAAATCAACCTGCCATACAGTTACCGAGAGTTGTTGAAAGATCGTGGATGTCGCCTAGAGGGGGGGTGAATAGGCGCTTTAAAATAATTACGGTTTAGGCTTGAACAAATGCGGAATAAACCTAGTGGTTAATTTGTGTAGCACAAAACCTAAAACAACTAGGCTCACCTATGTGCACCAACAACTTATGCTAAGCAAGATAATCAACTATGTGATAGCAAGATATATGACAAAGAACAATATGGCTATCACAAAGTAAAGTGCATAAGTAAAGGGCTCGGGTAAGAGATAATCGAGGCACGCGGAGACGACGACGTATCCCGAAGTTCACACCCTTGCGGATGCTAATCTCCGTTTGAACGGTGTGGAGGCACAATGCTCCCCAAGAAGCCACTAGGGCCACCGTAATCTCCTCACGCCCTCGCACAATGCAAGATGTCGTGATTCCACTAAAGGGACCCTTGAGGCGGTCACCGAACCTGCATTACAAATGACAACCCTTGGGGCGGTCACCGAACCCGTACACTTTGGCAATCCTTGGGGCGGTCACGGTACCCGTCAAATTGCTCGGAGCGATCTCCACAACCTAATTGGAGACCCGGCGCTTGCGGAGCTTTACACCACAATGATTGAGCTCCGAACACCACCAACCGTCTAGGCGCCAAAGGCACCCAAGAGGAACAAGCTCTAGGGTGCCCAAACACCCAAGAGTAATAAGCTTCTAAAACTTCACTTCCACGTATCACCGTGGAGAACTCAAACCGATGCACCAAATGCAATGGCAAGGACACACGGAGTGCCCAAGTCCTTCGCTCCCAAATCCCACCAAAGCAACTAATGCTAGGGAGGAAAATGAGAGGAAGAACGAAAAAAGAACACGAAGAACTCCAAGATCTAGATCCAAGGGGTTCCCCACTTAGAGGAGAAAGTGATTGGTGGAAATGTGGATCTAGATCTCCTCTCTCTTTTCCCTCAAAAACTAGCAAGAATCCATGGAGTGATTGAGAGTTAGCAAGCTCGAAGAAGGTCAACAATGGGGGAAGGATTAGGTTCAATGGGGAAGAAGACCCCCTTTTATAAGTGGGGGAAAATCCAACCGTTATGCTCACAGCCCGCACCGAGCGGTAGTACCGCTTCACATCACGGTACTACCGCTAGGGGTAGCGGTACTACTGCTAAGGGTAGCGGTACTACTGCTTGTGAGCGGTACTAAAAAAATTACATCCGCGCCTACCACCATTGGACTTGTGACGAAGTTTTTGGTCGGCGGAAGTAGCCACGGAAGTAGCAGCGGTAGTACTGCTCCAGCGGTAGTACCGCTCCCAAGAATGATAATACTGGCTCCAAGCGGTAGTACCGCTCCCAAAATGGTAGTACCGCTCCCAAAGTGATAGTAAAAATTACTTCCGCTCCTACCTGTGGTAGTACCGCTGCAGCCTTTTCAGAACACCAAAACTACCACAACTTCTGCATTCGGACTCCGAATTCGACGAAACCAAGTTTGTTGGAAAGCTTGCGACAAGGACTAACACAATCTTGATATAAATACCAATAATAAGCAAATGATAAAAGGCCCAAAAGAAAATGGTGAGAACCCTTCCTCGGATAAGACCGGTAAAACCTCCAACACCGAAAACATCATAGAAGACGCATGCAAACTTCGTTTTCGATGAACTCAAGCTTGTCATCAAGATGACCATAAGCTCTAAGACTCACAAAGAGAACCAAACAAGAATCGAGAAACATGATGCAAGGATGCAATGGTTTGAGCTCTCGATGAACGATACGATCAAGCTACTCACTTGAGAGTCCCCCTTGATAATCTGACTATCGATCCTATAACCCGGTCTCCCAACTATCACCATGAGACCGGTAAAATAGAAAACCTATCAAGGGCAAACCTTTGCCTTGCACATGATCCACTCGAGCTAGATGATGACGATCTTGTCCTCCGCAAGATGGACCACCTTTCTTGATTGCGTTGGGTCGATGGAGACTATATGATTGCTCCCCCATACTCCACTATGGGTGAGCCACTCTTCGGCACATCTTCACAAGTCCATTGACACCACAATGGATGGCAAGCTTCAAGCACTTGATCTCTTCGTGATGCTACACTTGAAATTGCACATGACAATCTTGATGACGATCACTACTTGATGTCATCCTTTCCATGGGTTGTATGATATCTTCCTCTTGACGCAATCCCATGGACATGTACCTAACCCCACGTAGAACTCTCACATAGACCATGGGTTAGTACACAAAGTGCAATGGACAATGCTTACCATACCATGGGATCACTTGATCCCTCTCGGTACATCTTTTACGCTTTGTGAGTTGATCAACTTGATTCACTCTTGACTTAGTCTTGATCAACCTTGAATCTTTCCAACTCTCTTAGTTTGGATGATGTCTTGAAGGTAAACATGAATGTTCACACAATCTTCTTCTTCAAGACATGCTTGCAATAAGCTCAACACTCACGTGACCAATCTTTGGATAATTCCTTAATAGCACCTTGGTCAACACATAAACTCCTTGAAACCAACACATGGACTTCAAGAAATGCCTATGGACAAATCCTTCAAATATAACTCAATGCAACCATTAGTCCATAGAGAATGTCATCAATTACCAAAACCACACATGGGGGCACCGCATGTCCTTTCAATCTCCCCATTTTGGTAATTGATGACAATCACTTTCAAGAGAGTTTATATAAGGAATTATGCATCACCATGCAATGCAACAACCAATAATGCATGCGTATGAGATACAAATGCTTAGGAACAAAACCAAAGCAAGGACAAAACTCTGAAGACTTCTCCACAAAACTCTCTGAAACTTCTCCCCCATTAGCATCGATTGCCAAAATGGGCGAAAAGCTAAGAATACCAATATAAAAGGTGTTCCTTCAAAAGATGTGTATTTCTCAAAAAGAAAGTGGAATGCCATACACATATCCAAAGGTAATACTTGGAGGAAGACCAACTATATTGAGGCACCAAGATTGCAAAAGAATAATATGCCACAAAGGCATAACAAAGAGAGAAACAAGCAATCAAGCAATCAAAAGATACCAATTGAAGCAAGCTATCAGAAGATACCAATTGAACCAACTAGACCAATGAACCTACGTGCCACATGAATAAAGATATTATGATATGAGTAGAGGAGCGTTCTAAAGAAACTAGAGAAGCTCCCCATGATTTGTGCACATCAAGAATTTTTGTATTAGGATACAAAGTGCACAAAATAGGATCATAGCTCCCCCAGAATCAATAGAAACTTACAACAAGTGCAAGTGAGCATATAGGTAACTAAAGCCTAGTACTTGCAACAAACACATGGTTGAGCAACAAGTAAGATAGGCAACTTAAGAATGAGCCCAACCAAAATGATGTGTGTGAGTCAAGGCAAATAAATAATTTATTAAAATCGGAGAATATTATTTTGAAATGCAGCCGCGAGCGTGGGCCACCGTGCAAGATGCAGCTGCGAACCGGCGTGCTGGCCGCGAGCGCAGCCACGGGCTTGGGCCGGCGTGCTGAATGCAGCCGCGAGTGGACGTGCGGGCCGTCGTGCGCACAGCAGCGAAGACCGGCGGGCGCAGCCATGGGCGTGCGTGCGTGCTTGCTAGCCGTCGCAGCTATCGCGTGCTGTCCGCCATGCGCCACGCTACGTGTTGCCGCGGCCTCGTTGCGTGTGCTGGCCATGGATGACCGCGTGTTGCTCCGATGAGTGCTTGTGTGTGTGTTTTTAAGCCCCTCCGTGCTCTAGCAGAGTACCTTATAAGTGTTTGTTGAAATGATTGAAATAGGGAGGATTATTTGACAGGTGTAGCGGCACACTCGGGAAAAATGAGGGCTCAGAGCGGACGCGCTCGATCACTGATCGGGCACGCCCGCAAACATATGGGGATCCAAATTACTAGCAGGTTGTGGTTGTGGATGCTCTAATTACCTTCGAATAACCACACTAAAATTCATCCTCGCTGCATGGTTCACCGTTCACGATGCGCAGTTTGAACTTTGGTGTGATTTGCATATACTACCAAAGTACTCAGTGACAGATGGTCGGTGTCCCGACATGCATAGAGCGGGCATCAGATGCTGCAGCGTGACGTTGCTGCTTCTGGAGGAATAAGAAGAGGGCGGAGTAGGATGGTAGAATCTGCCGGCGAAGAGGGAGACCGGCCGACGAGGAGCGGCGTGGTGGAATGTGGACGGTGGCAAAGCCATCGAAGCTGGCTCTGCTGGACTTGTTTATTTTCCCCCACGAATAGCCAAACAAAGTCACTGAAGCTGCTGTTTAATATTGAATATTGAACTGAAATGAACGGACGGAATCTTGCTGGATTTCTGGGATCTGGACGGTGCTCTGTTCTTTCTTTCTTTTCGCGCCACGACTTTGTTGCCTTTTTCTTTTCTCAATTAACACTAGTTGTACATAATACTAATGCTATTTTCTAATCTGATAGGAGATTCTGTTTTGGCGCTGAAGAGTGATACGGTGCACGTGGCGGCACCACGGCGAGGTGACGCACCAACGGAACGTGCCACCGGATTTTGTTGGCTTGATGCCTGTACAAAAAAAAAGGTAGAGAGAACATATTGCAGGACAGCAGCAGGCCATGACTTGAGAGAGAAAGGTGCATGCATGGCCTCAGTGCTCAATGGCGGGACGTGTTTGCACTTTGCACGGATGACGCCTAACTACGAGCGTGACGGCTAATTAACTCCAATTACTACTAGCCTGACCTCAGTGCATTGGCTTCTTTCGGAATTTGGGAGAAAACAAGCGGCGTGTCTGGTAATCGGTGCTTCTTCAACCAGTTGGCTTTTTTTTTAGAGTAAAAAGGTAACAGCCCCGGCTCCATTGTATTAGGCTAGTCACAGTGGGAAGTAATTTAGACTAGCAACATGCATATGTTACTAGTTTATGTTAGTATCTCCATATTGGATAGTGTTATAGATGTGGTAACATATAGAGGGCTTTATTTATTACTTTGTAGGCTCATTTTACATTGAAAACTGCTCTGTGATGGTAACATATTATATTACTCCATTTGCATCTCCCCTCATTAATTATTTGCAACATCATGTTTCTTATCTATATGGCATGCATGTTATACCTATGTTACTTTCACTATGAGCAGCTTTACAAAGAAACAAGTTTTTTTATTCAGGATAAAGAAACCAAAGTTATTACAGGCACCAGTTCGGCTAGCGGGGAACAGCAGACAAACGCTGACTCAGCGAAAACTACAAGGAAAAAACTATAACAAAGAGCGCCTTAAGACTAGTCACATAAAAGAGTAACTTACACACTATCCTAGACTATGCTACTATCTTTATAGTGGGTAGTAACGCATGTGTAGTGTCATGCAAAGCTTCATTTATTACGTTATATTTTGTTATGTGTGATGTTACTCATAACTAGATAAGTTACTCAATTTACTTTTCTTCTCGTTAGCTCATTGCCATTTAGACAAATTTGCTGAGTTGGACCTGATGTTACTCTTAAAGTTCCTTCTACTATGATCAGTCTAAGACTACCCATAGTGGGGGTAACATAGATGACACCTAAGGAAAAAAGAGCTAGTTACTCATAGTATGAGTAACATAACACATACCAAGACTAAATGTGTATGCAAATTACTTCCTCCGTCCGGAATTACTTGTCATATAGATGGATAAAAATGGATGTATCTAGAACTAAAAATACATCCAGATACATTCATTTTTACGACAAGTAATTCGGGATTGAGGGAATAATAAAATGAAGTGTTACATGACACCGTACATATGTTACTTCCCCACTTTATTGGTAATAACATAGATTAGTAATGTATGCATGTTACTAGTCGAAGTTACTTCTTCCTGTAGGTTGTAGGTAGTTTAAAGGGAAATCAGTTAGTGGAGTGTGTCGTGATGAACGGTGGAAGCCAAAGTTGCAAGTTACGCTGCCGTTCTGTTCGATAATACTGTTGAAGTATTGGATGGACTCTTCCTGGCCAAGGAAACAGGTCGGCCTTCTGGACGGTGTTCTCCCTCCTTGCATCACAGTTTATAACGGGTCCCCAAATTCTGTTTGTTTCTGTGATGGAGAATGGCGACACCACGTGATTTGGCAGCGTCCAAGATGAGCTTGGCTGGCTTCACACCCAAGTTAGCATTATTATTACTGTGGGAGTATTATTTTTTGTTGCGATTACGACAACTAACTGCAACCACGCACTCATACCGACCACAAGTTTGATAAGTGACATTTTCCCATCGAGTGCTAGCTACGAGTAGATTCTGGAACATCACGACACAAAGATAGATAAATGATGGAGGGGAACCATCAAGTAAAAAAAAGTGCTAAAGGAGTACATACTCCTAGTAATTTGATTCGGTTTTGATTTGAGATTTTTGACATTTTTTTGTCCGTTCTGTACTAGTAGTAGTACCACGCTTGACGGGAGGGGATGGTTCCACTTTTCCGCTCCAAACGTCACCTTCTTCCCACCTTCCGTCCCCACGCCCACGCCGCCGACGCGCCTCTTCTGGTCCGGTCTACATATACCCGCGGCCTCACCGTCCCAAGCCCTTCTCCCCACCCGCCATTTTCCATCCTCCGCGAGACCGTTCTCATTCCCGCGCGTCCTGCCTCTGCCGTCTTCTCCCAGTGCCTTCTTAGTGTCAATAGTCATATGGTATGCAATATTATCAGCTGTTAATTTGATTGGCAAAGAGCTGCAGTCAAAGGATATGCTTATTGATATTGCAATTGAAAATGTGAAGGGCTTGATTTCCTTCTTCACTAAGTACAAAGAAACTCAAGTGGTTGAAGTCCTACTTGTGTTCTACTATGACGTAATAAAGACTCAATGGATTGGATAGCACAAGAAAATGATGTCTTGGAGAAGATTAACTATCACTAGTAGAAAACAGGGCTTTCGTTCGGGCCAGGTAAGTTCATTAGTCCCGGTTCAGTCACGAATCGGGACCCATGGGGGCATTGGTCCCAGTTCGTGAGGCCAGGGGGACTGCCGGGCCTCGTGGGGACATTGGTCCTGGTTCGTCGGGCCCATTTGATCCCGGTTGGTGGGACGAACCGGGACCAATAAACCTCGCTCTAACCCATCTGCTGGTCGGTTGGTGGCTTGGGCAAGGGCCAAAGGCTGCCCTTTAGTCGGTTCCGACCACGAGCGGGACCAATGATATCATATATATACCCCTCGCGTGAAGCGAGCACACTGCTCTATTTTTTCTGGCCGGTGAGGGGAGAGGGCTTTGTGGTGCTCTAGCTCACCTTCTATGCACACGAGGTGTTCGATGGAATGCCCGAGCCACACTACTTAAGTTTTCACCTCTCCAAGCTCCATTTTCCTCAATATTTGTCTAGGTTTAGCGGTCCGTCACGTCATGTCCCCGTCTTCACCGCCGTCGATCGCCCACGCCGATCTCGTCGCCGGCACCACCGTGGTGAGCTTCTTGTTATTATCTTCTTTCTGATAGTATGTTTAGATAGATACTTGTATAATTTTCTTACTTTTATTATTGCTTCTTATTATATAGTGCGATGGTTTTGGTATCCGCCCCCGTCGGCCCTCGTCCTGTCTATGATTCGGATGTGGTATATATTATCTTTATCACTATTTGGTTCATTTATTTTGTATGACAATTATGCCGACAACCGTGACATAGATTTTATTTATCTAGGAGGTATGTGAACCGGAAATTCCAACCGACCCTATTGTCGAGAGGGTAAATTTAGTTGAAGAAGAAAACAATTTCTTGAAGGAAAAAATAAAAAAATTGAGGAGGAGAAGATGATATTGGAGTTGCATGTTGCGGATGTAAATCGATGATCACAAGATCAAGATGGATGCAATGCGCTTGAAGATTAGAAAGATTAGAAAATATGCCATTCATACCGAGGCTTGGTATCGTTATGCAGTTGGATCAATTGTTACCTTGGTTGCGATTATGATCGCATTTGTTTTCGCATTGAAATGTTTTACATAGTTTCAGTGTATGGTTTAATTAATTAGATACTCTGGAGAGCTATATGTTGTTAGATGAGAACTATGTATGTACTTTGGTTTTAATGTGATGATGAACTTCTATTAATTTGGTCACTTAATTATCTATTAATGATGTTCTGTAATGGTTTTTCACGCACTTAATTATATATAATGCACGTAGATGAACCGACAATGGATGTACGGTGACCGACACACCTCCGAGTACATTAAGGGCGTGCATAATTTTCTCGACGTGGCTGAGGCAAACAAGCGTAATGGTTTTATGTGTTGTCCATGCCCTATATGTTGTAATACAAAGTCTTACTCTAACTCAAAAACCATTCACACTCACCTGCTTTATAAGGGTTTCATGCCACACTATAATGTTTGGACCAAGCACGGAGAAATAGGGGTTATGATGGAAGACAGCGAAGAAGAAGAGGACGATCACAACTATGTGCCCCCTGAATACGGTGATGCTACAACGGGGGAAGCTGCTGAAGATCAAGAGGAACCAGACCATGTGCCCGATGATGATCTCCGCCGGCTCATTATTGATGCAAGGAGACAGTGCGAAAGTCAAAAGGAGATGCTCAAGTTCGATTGCATGTTAGAGGATCACAAAAAAGGTTTGTACCCCAATTGCGAAGATGGCAACAGAAAGCTCGGTACCGTACTGGAATTGCTGCACTGGAAGGCAGAGAATGGTGTGCCTGACAAAGGACTTGAGAAGCTACTGAAAATATTGAAGAAGAAGCTTCCAAAGGATAACGAATTGCCCGGCAGTACGTATGCAGCAAAGAAGGTTGTATGCCCTCTAGGATTGGAGGTGCAGAAGCTACATGCATGCCCTAATGACTGCATCCCGTACCATGGTGCGTACGAGGATTTGAACGCATGCCCGGTATGCGGTGCATTGCGGTATAAGATCAGACGAGATGACCCTGCATATGTTGACGGCGAGCGCCCCCGGAAGAGGATTCCTGCCAAGGTGATGTGGTATGCTCCTATAATACCACGGCTGAAACGCCTGTTCAGAAACAAAGAGCATGCCAAGTTGATGCGATGGCACAGTGAGGACCGTAAGAAAGGCGGGAAGTTGAGAGCACCGGTGGCGAATTATGATGGAGAAAAATCGAGAGAAAGTACCGGGCTGAGTTTGCAGGTGACCCAAGGAACGTATGGTTTGGTTTAAGCGTGAATGTCATTAATCCTTTCAAGGAGCAGAGCAGCAATCACAACACCTGGCCCGTGACTATATGTATGTATAACCTTCCTCCTTGGATGTGCATGAAGCGGAAGTTCATTATGATGACAGTTCTCATCCAAGGCCCTAAGAAACCTGGCAACGACATTGATGTGTACCTAAGGCCATTAGTTGTAGAACTTTTACAGCTGTAGAATGGAAACGGTGTACGTGTGTGGGATGAGCACAAGCAAGAGGAATTTAACCTGCACGTGTTGCTGTTTGCTCTCAGTAACCTTTCACGACAGACAAACAAGGGATACCACGCATGCACGCACTGCTTAGCTGACACCGAAAATATATACCTGGACAAATGCAGGAAGAATGTGTACCTGGGCCATCATCGATTTCTTCCGACCAACCATCAATGTCGAAAGAAAGGCAAGCATTTCAAAGGCGAGGCAGATCACCAGAAGAAGCCCGCCATGCGTACCGGTGATCACGTACTTGCTATGGTCAATGATTTACACGTAATCTTTGAAAAGGGTCGGCGGACTATACATTACGAATGACGCTGAGGGACGCGCACCCATGTGGAAGAAGAGATCTATATTTTGGGACCTACCCTACTGGAAAGACCTAGAGGTCCGCTCTTCAACCGACGTGATGCACGTGACGAAGAACCTTTGCATGAACCTGCTAGGCTTCTTGGGCGTGTATGGGAAGACAAAAGATACACCGGAGGCACGAGAGGACTGCAGCGTTTGCACGAAAAAGACGACATGCCTCCAAAGCAGTATGAAGGTCCTGCCAGCTACGCTCTTACCAAAGAAGAGAAGGAAATCTTCTTTGAATGCACCCTTTCGATATGAAGGTCCCGTCGGCTTCTTGTCGAATATAAAAGGAATAATAAATATGCGGAGAAGAAGTTCTAGAACCTAAAGTCTCATGACTGCCACGTGATTATGGCCTTAGCTGCTTCCGGTTTCATTGAGGGGA